>OY756368.1:0-1226119 GCA_963576895.1 Ceraclea dissimilis
AAATAATGCTATAGGAATTAATATTAAAGATGCAAAAGGATAGAAATGAAATGCTCTAAGTACCTACCTAATAATTCCAACAAATCACGTGTTGCATTTAGTGTTACTAGTTCACATCTTGTAATACCAGGAATTGGCCAAAATTATTTACGAGTATTTCAAATATTTACTAGACTATTCAATTTTAATGTCGGTAAACCTATCTCTCTAGTCTCTACGGTATCTTCTTTTTATTTTTGGGGTCCATCTTGTGGGGTCTTAGTCTTGCGAGGTGTCCCGCCCATTGCCACTTCAGACTTGCTGCGCGATTCAAGGCGTCTGCTACTTTGGTTCTGTTCCTAATTTCCTAATTTCTTATTCTGTCTCTTAGGCTTATACCAAGCATGGATCGTTCCATGGATCGCTGTGTGCATTTGAGCTTTTCTGCGCTTCTTTTTGTAAGGGCCATGGTTTCTAATGCATATGTAGTCACTGGCAGTATACATGTTTCTATGTTTTTTTTCAGGCATATAGGAATCTCTTTATCTTCTAGGATATAGGTATTTGAGTTTGGCAAAAGCTGCCCAACTCATTCCTATTTTTCTAGGCAGTTCCGTCGTTTGGTTCTCTTTGCCTAGTTTTATCTTATGCCCAAGATATACATATTCATTAACTATTTCAATGTTTTTACTGCCAACGCAACGGTGCGGTATGTAGGAGACATATTATGCAATTATATTGTTAGTTTTGGATTGTGAAGGTGACACCCGAGCACCTGACATTGCCATACATGTGTCCTGTGACTCCATACAATACGATGCGTCTCTCCACTCTGTTCATGTTATCTACTATAATCGTACAGAGCATCGTACAGAGCTTGCTCTCTCTGCGTCCTGCTGTCAAAATATTCAATACATGTCACTAAGTATTAAGTAATTACATACAACAATCAGTTATTTATGAATAGAAATATTTTAACAAATTCTAACTTCATTTAATAGAATTAGTTTCGCATGGATTTGTTTCGATTCTCCTGCAGGAGCCAGACTTCCATAAGACGCCTTGTATATATCTTGATATCACTGACGTGGCTCTCCAGCCACTGCAGCGAGGAGCTCTGGTCCCAGTATGTCATCAGCACACATCACCCGGACCTTCAACAATTCTTGGGAGGTATACACACACACACACACACACACACACGCACACACATATTGCGTTAACTAGCTGTCGCCCGCTTGTTTCACGCGTATACTCGCAGCTATTATACGTCTCGTGTATTATACATAGTATATCTCATCTACTCACTCCGTCCTGGTGGTAAATCAGCCAAACATTCATCTGTAGAGGAAATAATTTGTTATGTTATGAATGATTGGACCTATATAAGTGAGTCCTGTAGGAGGTATCTGCTGTACATTATAATATTAGGTACTAGGCACATCTCTCTCTGTTATGTAACGCTATATAAGTAGGTAGGTAGGTTGAGAGGCTGAAGAGATGTATGGGTACCTAATGAATAATTAAAGAGATATCAAGTGGAAGGTGGGGAGGTGCCTCACGGGGAGAGAGCCCTAATTAAGATGCTGCCCAGTTATTACAAAGACAACTTGTTTACATTCGTTATGCCATTATATGATGTCACTACCTAACCTACCTGTCACCCCGGCACTCTAATTAATTCTTATTATCTATCAAATAAATAAATTTGTCTGTAACTAAGCGACCTTGTATTAGGTGGTAGTAGTAGGTATAATATAATCTTCAGAATCTCTCCCTGTCACACCCCTGCCGGCCCTGCTCTTAATTTTATTTGCAGAATATCTTCCCGAGATATAGGTACTCACTTAACCATACTTACTTGTAGAAAGTTTTCACAAAACACCTCTGAAAGAGATTTGTCTTAACTCTAATGTATACTAAACAGTACCTAATTGTTATAGGCCACTGAGTTGTAGAGCGTGTCATAGTAAGTTCTACAAACACTCCCTAGGCTTTGTCTTATGCAGTTTGAGAATATGCATGAGGGGTGGTTGAGAGTCATCACGACCCTCAGAAGTGAGGAACTAGGAGATAAAGTAGTAGATAATAATACCTACCTAGGTAGTGCGTGCTGATAATAATAATCAGTTGAACTGTAAACTACAGAAATACTTGCACTGATATTATCAACATGAAACAACAGAAGAGATGATACTCTACAATATATTATATATAGATAACTAGCTGAGTTACCCGAGCTTCGAACGGCAAATTTGACAAAACAACCCGGCATACTTTAAAGGTTTGAGCTGGACAAAATGTAACTTAAGATCTGACTTCTTTTCTCCCCCCGAAGCTCCGAGGATAGCGACACCCATCAGTGGACTATATAGAGGGGGGGGCGAGGCTCCCCGCCCCCCCCCGAAATGTCAAACAATGATGTGCCATCTGCTATAGCAAAATCCCATTTTCATCACTTCACCCATTTCTCAAAAAAATTTCGTCTGCGGCGCTTCTTTCTTGTTGCATTTTTAACATAATACTTATAAATGCCAACCTAAAACACAACCTTTCTCACTCACTTTCACAAAAACATTTTTGATTTTTTTACTACGTCTATGTTAAAATTTTAATTGCCTTCCCCAGGAGTTTCCCCCCCCCCCCCCCCCTCCCCCCGAAATGAAAACCTATATACGCCACTGACGCCCATGTAACTAATTGATGTACTTAGAGGAGATAATAGTGTACTCGCATGTTGGTTGGTATTGGTAGTCTCCTATGTTAGAGACTTATACTGAATATCTCATGGGATGAAACATCATATGGGAAGAGGGTGGGGTGTATAGGTGCATTAGGAAGGACGATGAGTTGAATGTAGTGCGAAGTATGATGCCGACCAATGGTTCAAAGGTGGACGGGTTTTTAGTAAAGGAATCGAAGAGAATGTATGACAAATTGTGTGAATGTGACTGAAACAAGATGACAGTCTGGCGCTTTGTCCTTTCTGACTACACGACAAGACAGGATACTATCCTACTGTATTACAGTAATATAGTACCTAATATGATTTAGAGTATAACTAGTAAAGTCGTATAGGAATTGATCTTCACTTCGACATTTCCCACTGACATGCAAGTGATAAGTCTCTATACTTACTGTTAGATACCATTAATGAAATAAATTACATTGCGTTTCATATAACTTGGCCACTGGCTACATAGTAATTCTATACAAAAAGTGTGACAAGACGGATGAAACGAAATGTAGGTAGGTAACAGTGGCGAAGGATGTGTTTCTGTAGAAGGGAAGCCGGGACAGTTATATTTTATTGCGTTGACCTTCCAGAAGCAATGTCTCCCTCGGCACTCTCTTGTCTCCTCAGGGGAATAGGAAGCCATGATGTGTCAGTCTACTGAACTTACATATCATAATAATTTCGTATTGTGTAATGTGTTTGTGTTGCTTTGTTTAAAGGAAATAGTATTGTATGCGTTATGCTGTATTGCGATATACTAACCTCCTTAGTCCAATAAATAATGCTGACTTGGGACTTGAACAAACGTTAATTGTCTTGTGCTAAATATCGTCTGATATTATATAGGTCTAGGATACTGCATTAGGTACATTCTTCTGTCAGGAACACATGGCTCTGTGTATGTGTGGACTATCTCCAGCTTGGAGGTCCTTAGAGACTGTACAGGAGCAGGGGTAGGAACCCTGTACTGATATATACTTCCAGTAACAAACCTGTATAATATTTATGTATAAGAATATTACTATTGCACGTCACCCTAGGAAGACATCCAGCTCCATTACATTAGATGTATAGGTAGGTACATGTGAATGCAAATCATACTCAATAGTGATTCTACCTAGTGGTCTACTAATATAAATAATAGGCATTATGTCAAATAGAATGATTTGTTCGTAGAGGCAGTTGATTCGTACCTTCAGGCACATAGCAATATACTCTAGCGCGCCGGCGCAGCGCAGCGTATAAAAGCATCGCACGCAAACTCAGAGCACAATAGTATTCTTTCTCTGTTTCACGCGACTCGTTCAGTCCAGTCCTCCGTAGCAGTGTTAGTTGTTGTTATATCGTTACAGGCAGTACTAGGTATAGTGAGTTGGAGCATTGCCATAAGCTGTGACTGTCACATTAGCGCGCAGTTCCGCGGCGGTCTTCCGTCAACAAACAAACAAACAAACACAGTCATTCACGCAATCAGCTGTTGTCACAAAGAGCGGCCGTGAGAGATTCACACAGCAGAGGTAAGTGCCCTTGTGTCGCTCACTACTATACTCTACATACTATATTGATTCATTCACTCTTTCTTCTTACAACACTCAATATAAACTCTACTGGACACACAATAGCTTTGTTCCTGATGTTACCTACCAGCTAATCTTGTAATATTTCTCCACAATGTTATTGTTATTACAAAGCACATTATCTCTGTGTATGTAGCTACCTAATATATTGTATTATTGTTATTTTATATCATAAGAGTTCTTTGTTTACAAGACTTGTCATACAAACAATGATTACAACACGAGAAGGTAGGTACATAGTATAACTTTATTTACTTTACTTACACAGTGATACATAGTACATATTATGATTTACTTGTTCCACCCATCCATGGTTCCATACTACACCCTAACCTAATTGCGAGGCAAGCGAAGTATTAATTGTATTGTACCTCATATATAGGTAGGTAGGTACCTGTATGCAATCAGCTGTTTGTTATTATGCAGGCAGGTACCTACTTCCTGTTCATATTATACTTAGTATGCTATACCAGAGCGTCTCTACCTACATACATACTACACTACACTACATGTAAACAATCATAATATATAGTCATTGATTGTATTGTCCTCTAATGCTAATGCATGCCCAGCATACCTAATTAATTATGTCAAAATTAAACATGGAGTATGGACAATGGACCCTTTATCAGTATCCATACAACATAAGACATGCCATCCCCAACTTGTGTTATATTGTACCTACACAGTACTATACATAATTATATAACACGACGCGAGATGACTGTTTGTTTGCTGCTTGCTTTCTCCATGTTCTCAGTAATACATTGCAGTATGTATAGTGTAGTGAAGCTGTCATACTGCTGATACTCCAATCAGTCAGAGATAGTCTGATGGATAATATAATTGATAATTATGTAGTAATGTTTCATGCTCGCGATGTATTCCTTTGTGCCTTAGCGACTTGCAGCTAATTATGTTCATATATTGTATCTCTATGTACCACTATAACAATATAATATTATGTAGTTTGTTTATAGAAAATATACTCATACACCGTACCAGTTAGAGTAGAATCCTGATGTATTTACTATAACGATCACTAGGTATATTCTACTACACATATTTAATGTAGGTCAGTCCGGTGAATAATATTCTGTCCACTGATCTCTCACGTCCATCATACATAATACATACACATCACTATACTATCCATAGGCTGTACTTCCTACGTACTAATCTCTCCAGGGCCAGGACCCAGGACCAACACACTTCTCAGTTCTACCAACCAGAATTATAAACTCTTTCATTAGCCTACGTGATACTGGGAAACATTCACATATCCAGATATCTGCTATTTAGTTGTACTGCTCTATATACATACACATACAATACACAAGCCAAGTGCTTCAAATACATCAACATCAGTATTTAAAAATCTTGCAGATATTCCGGCAAATCTAAATTAGTATTTAATTTGTTCATTAGCGATTTTGGTATACCTGTAGCTGCTAATATGTATTTTTATCTCTCCAGTAATTTAGTATATTCTCTCATTTATTATTGTTTAAATGTTAAGTCTGTTTGGTACAGCGATGTCAATTAAATAGCGTCGGTGATATAGAAATACGTGCAAAGTGAAAACAAATCAATTTGGTTTTTTTCTGCTAACTATAATCCAAATAGTGGCCCCCTATACTGAGAAATCATGATTCATGGTGGATTTTCTACCATCACAATACGCCTTCCTACGACTGCATATAAAATATTAGCATTTCTCCTGTGCATATGACTTCCATGTCCATCCCATGGACGTTATGTCATATCGCTGACTGTTTAGTTAGTTAGTTTGTTGTGCACCAGGCCCAATATACTAATTATACAGTATACATGAGATATAATTATTGTTTTATAAGTACCTAATACATAATATGTATATTAATTGAGTGTATGATAATGTGTATGTATATCTATACTTCATTATTTGCTCTGGCTTAGCACGTGTCCGTGCAACGTGAGGCATGCTGCGCTACTAGGCACTAGTACAGTGCATGCTATACATGCTGTACTCCCACCTGGCTACTGACTGACTACCAGCCAGTAGATCTAGAGAACGAGTATTGGGCGCCACTTTATTTGATTCAGAAAGAGTTATGAAGAAGGGTGTAGATATCTTGAGGGCTGATAGTAGAGGTGATTTGGGATCTTTTAAGACAAACTTAGCATAGTCCAAAGTCTCACGGTTTTCCAGATATTACAAATTTTCACTTTTGATCGTGAATACCCGAATTACTCAAGTTTTACTCCAATCGCGTCGTAAGGGAAGGTACCTACCTAGTTAGTTCTATCATTATTTTTTGTTACTAGAATATGTATATGTTGAGTCTATTTAATTTGTCAGTTTTAATCTGAAGAAACAATAATGATAAAAAAATATCAGATTAAAGTTTCGAGAAATTGATATTTCAATAACAAGTTTCAACCTTGGAGGAGATTTACGTTAAGAAAAAATTGGTTCTCAAATCTGATCTTTCTAATGACATATAAGTACAAAACGTTGTTTAGCTTGAACAAACCTAATGAGATCACTTCCATACATCTTGATATGAATGCTGATATATTGTAGTAGGTATTAGAGGGAACTCTTGGTATGTAGGCTGTGTCCAGCTATCCTACTAACTATAGGCAGGGAGGCTGCTACCTACACTCAGTATGCAGAGCAGGACATCCTTACCTCACATGGTGTGGTACCTATCTGTAATATATAATATACATATAAAGTAAAGTCTTATTTTTGTAAGTGTTCGCATAACTCCCTCATTTTACGATGGATTGCTGCGAAAACTTAGTAATTATTACATTTGCGATAATACAAGCTGTATCCTAACGTTGTCGGTTTTTTGAGAAAAAGCTTTTGATGATGAGGGGATCCAAGGTTTGTGTGAGGTCGAAAGTGATATCGTATGAAGAGGCGTTGGAAAAGTAATCATTTTGCCCAGCTTAAGCGTATATATAAAGTATGGCGGGTTGGTTTGTTTGTAACGCAGCTAGTATGATATAATGAATGTAAGAATACGCCACACATTAATATTATATGGTAGGTACATCTAGTAGGTATTCATATCAGATATGACATGGAGATGTCAAACAGAGTATTAGGTAACCGCCACCTATAGGTAATAATTACAATGACACGCGGCTGTCAAATGATTTGACCGTGAGTGTTTCCCTTTGTATTAATTACTATCATTATATGCAACTAGAGTTAGTAGTGTATGCAGGCAGCCCCTCTCCCTAGTGACATACAGCACCATGTTCTCTCTGTGTTCTACCTCTAGGTATCTCAGCCACACACAACTCACTGATAATACTTAACTACTTGCCCTAAATTTTAAAACTACATAACGTAACCCAATAACAATATTATTTTTATCTACAGTTAGGCGATATTTTTATATTAGAGGCAAAAAGTCAAGTTTATACTTAGGTACCTATACTGAATAATACTTATGTAGGTAGCAGGCGCGAAGCTACCTATGAACACGATTCCCATCGGGATAAAATGATAGGTATAATAGTGTGTAATTTGACGTAATCCAATAATAAATGTTAGCTCCGGCTTCCCTTCTACAGAAATCCACTCTTCGTCACTGGTAGGTAGGTGCGTTTTCTATATCATAGCCGCCGGCGGACGTTAGCTGCAAGTGGGGGTGCAAGATTGTATTGTTTCACTAGCGGATTTAGGGGGGGGGGCTAGGGGGCTGACGCCCCCCCCCCAAAACCATGGATTACAGTAGTACATATAGAACAAATGTAGGGATTTTAGCCCCTTAGCCCCCCCCAAAATGTTGAGTGACGTTTCTAGTGCCTTGAGTACTAAACTGAAAATGTAGTATAGTGAATGCAATTCCCCCCCCCCCCGCTCGACAAAATTTTAGGCGTCAAGGTCAACAAATTTTAGACGACGACCGAATTCAAAATTTTAGGCGAGGACCAAAAAAAAAAAAAAAAAAGGTCAACAAAAGAATTCTCGGGAAAATTTTTTTAATCTTCAGCCCCCCCCAAAATGAAATCCTGGATCCGCCACTGTATTGTTTGGTAGCCCTGATTGTCAAATCTTGTCATCAGAGGCTGTCGCAGTCCTCCGTAATTTCTCCCCTTTGCATTTTTTTACAACTAATCTATAATACCAAAAACATTACAGGGCACTAATAATTTTAAAGGTGGGAGAGTTTTGCGAGCTGGAAAAAGAAAAAAATAATACTCCGATATCCCTAACGCCATCACAAGCGTTGTTTGAAAGGAAACGTTACCAATTTATTCTAATAATCCAAAAAATTGTATTTTTTTTTAAACAACAGTTCTGAAATATAATTTGAAAGTAGCGATGCAATATAACCATACCTTATTATTACATCTAGCAACACTAAACTCAGTAATGTCGATTTTGCTCCCGTGAGACTTCTGAAAGAAAAACAGACTGTACTTATGCCCGATCCCACCAACTACCACCTAGGAAGCAGACCCCTAAGGAATTTCCATACAAAACCACAGATAATTTGAGTGATTATTATAACTGTCAAAACCTTTAAGATATAAATCCATACAAAATACAGCATGCAGCTCTACTTAGTTAGGTGGCCAAATATCTCGGCCCAGAATCTCCCTCACTTAAGTAGCTGCATGCTGTATTTTGTATGGATTTATATCTTAAAGGTTTTGACAGTTATAATAATCACTCAAATTATCTGTGGTTTTGTATGGAAATTCCTTAGGGGTCTGCTTCCTAGGTGGTAGTTGGTGGGATCGGGCATTATTATGTTAATGGTTCATTTAAAAATGTATTGAATTGTATAGGGTCAGGGTGAGAAGACTAAGGGATAAATCCCTAATAATATCAAACTATAATAAAACACAAGATCTAATGTTGTAGAATGTAGATGATTCATAAGAAAATATTTGATGGATAAACCAACAATAATATTGAAGCAACATATAGAGTCATGCAAACTGAATAGTGAATATACATAGTCGTGTAGCACAAATAACTCGCCTAATGTTATTATAACATGAAACTTATATTGATAAATGATGATACTGAGAAGTGCGCTGTCCTTCGCCTTGATAAGGAGGGGCCGGGACAGTTACGTTGATGAGTATAAGCATCGTACACCTCCCTACTAGGTACTTACTTTACACGACTAGTTATTCGAGGTGACGTAAGTACCTACAATGTAATCATTTCTATTGACATCCTGCGCGTTGTGGAGTAGGTCTGATACCTTACGTACTACTTGCTGCAGAGTGCTGGGCCTGGCTCACTGTGATGTGTCTAGGTACTATACAGTATATACACAGTAGGTATGCATATAGCGAGTAGTGCAATCTGAGGAATTAGTGGAATGCGATTACATAGTGCCTGTAATAGGCAGTTATTAGGCAGGCAGGTACCCCTCAAGGTCGGGCAGTGAAAGTGTAAAGAGAATGGAATGGAGAATTATCTGCAATCCCGCCTCTACCATTATATTATATTAGTGGGTACTTAGTGTAATAATATATCACTATGTATATTGTATTATTGCTATATTTAATAGCTTAGCTAGCCTGGTATGTACCTCACACAGCAGGTACCATTCTCTATAGGAATTACCACTGTTCAGTTACCAACACTACCACTATGTACTGTATGATGCGTATACTCTATCCAACTGGAGGTGTCTATCTGACAGTACTATGACATGTAATACACAAGTCCTCTCGATTGAATGAAATAGTGGATTGTCGTGTACAACCTGTATAGGCATGATGACCACCTGGAGGCATTCTATATATTCTATATACTAAGTAGGTGTAATAGTAAGCAGTCATTGTTATAATATATCTGTGTATGTAATATGTCTATACATGCAATATCTACAATCAATATGATATAATGTATTGAGACAAGTATTATTAGATGTGCCCTTGAGGCTCTGTGCAATGAGCAGGTAATTTATTATTTACTCATTTATCTAAGTGGAGTAATTTCCTTTCATTATTGTGATTGCTAAGTGGACATGGCTCGGTACATTACTGACAGGTACCCGGGTACCTACCTACTACTGTCACCTAATCACTCCTTCTGTTCTGTTACTATGTGCATCAGACAAGGTCGCTCTGCCATGCGACGACACAACTACCTATAGTAAAATATATTCCCCTCAAACAACTTATTCATCAAATAATCATTTTACTATATTTTAATATGTACAATGTCATACTTAGTTTGTATGCATTCCGTTGACATTTCTAAACTGTGTTTACTTTGATTCTACTAAATGTCTGCACACTTCTTTTATATCTTCGAGTTGCATGTTTCTGGAGGACAACTACATACTCAGTTGTCTTGTGTAGGAAGTGGACTGTACTTCAAATAAATTGACAATAACCACAAAAGTGTCCACAATAGATCTATAGTCTGGCACCATGACGGTGATATAAAAAAGTATGTGGAAGTTCACTAGAATCAATGCCTACAAGAGTAAATATACCTAAAGTTTTTTTTTCAGAAGTCTCACGGAGCAAACTTGGTTTAGTATTGCTTGATGTGATAATAAGATATGGTTACATTGCATCGCTACTTTCAAATTATATTTCAGAACGGTTGTTTTAAAAAATTAGCCATTTTTTTGGATTGTTAGAATAAATTGGTAACATTTCCTTTCAACAACACTTGTGATGACGGTTTTATCGAAGTATTTTTTCTTTTTCCAACTCGCAAAACTCTTTCACCTTCCCCACCTTTCAAATTATTTCTATAGCGGTGCCCTGTAATGTTTTTATGGTATTATAGATTAGTTGCAAAAAATGCAACGGGAAAAAATTACGGAGGACTGAGAGCCTCTGATGACAAGGTTAGACAATCAGTTGCAGTAGCGAACGTCCGCCGGCGGCCAAAATATAAAACACACTGTACTTATAGAAATGTCAGAGATCCACACAAAGTATTAAATTTGATATCCGATATTAGACGGTATTTTGTTCATTGATGAAGTTATTTTTGTTGAAGAATAGTTTGAGACTAATATAATTGGACCACGCCTGTATTGTGCAGTGTGCAGTGTTGTACAGGAAGGGCAAGTGCATCATCACACAGCTACCTATTACTCTATTAGTTGTATGGTGTGTGTGTGTGTGACACACCTTATCCATCGCAAGTAGATTAGGTACATGAGTGTTGATAACATATTACATAGAGCGCCACACAGCGGCGAGGTGATATAATAGAGGTTCCTATAGGACCGGGTGGTTGTATTCTACCCCTAGTATACCTACCCATCTGTACATAACATATATATTATGTACTTATGTATTATATGATATAATACTATATATATATACTAAATCTGTTGTTTTTTATAAGTATTATAATATTTTATTTTGAGTGTCGGTCTTATCAATCTGTCCTAATTACAGCTGTTGATGGGTACCTACCTACTATACCTACATACAAACATACATACTCCTACCTACACAAAGCTCTTACTGAAATAATTAGGCTACGCTATGAACTCATATTAATTTATCGAAATAAAAGTGTTAATATTAAAACTATATACTTAGAATTGTAGGAGGGGAGGGGAGGGGTGGGGTGAAAGGTTGGTTCACTAGATAATATGAAGTATAATATTACCATACCATATCACTATTTACTATTTAGGTACCAGTACTATGATATATTGTTATATATACTAGCTGTGTGTAGGTACCTAATGACTTAATGAGACAGCCATATTATGAATGATAGATATATCACCTACTGGTGGTAACTGGTTATGTCCCCCACACCTATACATAATACATCAGCTGATTGGTTAGGCAGGCACGTACCCCCGCTCTGCTTGCGATGCAACACGCACTATAGAGTACCTACTTGCTATCTCGCGACTTCCTCAAGAGAACACAGGGAGGTCACATCACTTATTAACGTCGTGTTAATTTTGTTTCAGAATCTATCGGAAGTAACTGACCATGGCTGACGCTTGCACTAGGAAGGCAGGTGACGGTATGTACTCCTTACATTGTGCCCATACCTTGAACCTATAAGCAGACCATTATACATTGATGTGTACTCTTTCAATTACTATATGAATCTCCGCCTAGGTACTCGTGTAGCGTACCTTCACTCACATTAACTTACAATTGCTTAGACTATATAGTATCTAGACCATGCAGATGATAATCACTACATATTATATTATTATGATGAGATGCCAGAAATATTCCACGAGACTAATGACCCCCTGATACATATGTAGGCACCCACTCGCCTCTACATATTGTGTCCAATAATACTTATTATCTGTTATCAGAAGAGAGACGCCGCGGTGCCGGTACCTTCCTCACGGACTCCCCCAATGCCTACTTGAATAAGACCATCCTCACCAAGTACTTGGACCTCCCAATGCCCGCGGACAAGGTGCAGGCCACGTACATCTGGATAGACGGGACCGGAGAGAATGTCCGCTGCAAGGACAGGACACTCACGTTCATCCCAAAGGAGCCCAAAGGTTTGTTCCTACTCAGTACCTACCTACCTACCTACATATAGCATATCTACCTGATAGTAATAGAGTGTTTACATAGTGTGTGTGACTTGCAGATTTACCGATATGGGATTATGATGGCAGTTCCACGAAGCAAGCTTCAGGACAGAACTCAGACACCTTCCTCTTCCCCCAGGCCATCTACAAGGATCCATTCCGAAGGGGAAACAACATCCTGGTCATGTGTGATACTTACAAGTACAACTATGAACCAACGGGTAGGTACCTATACCATGCAGTATGCCCTATCTATACTATACATATCACTATACACACTACATAATATTATGTATATCCACATTTCAGAGACAAACAAGAGAAAGAACTGCGATGAGGCGTATCAGAAGTGTAAGGAAGACATTCCTTGGTTCGGAATTGAGCAGGAGTACACTTTACTAGACTCCGACATGCGGCCTTATGGCTGGCCCAAGGGGGGCTTCCCGCCACCACAGGGCCCCTACTACTGCGGGGTGGGCGCTGACAAGGTGTTTGCCAGGGACCTCATCGAGGCTCACTACCGCTGCTGCTTGTATGCGGGAGTGGCCATCTGTGGAACCAATGCAGAGGTGATGCCCGCCCAGTGGGAGTTCCAGGTGGGGCCTGCTATTGGCACGAAGGTTGCTGACGACCTGTGGATTGCCAGATACATTCTCCATCGCTTGGCTGAAGAATTCGGTATTATAGTAAGCTTCGATCCCAAGCCCTTCGAGAACTGGAACGGCTCTGGCGCACATACTAACTTCTCTACCTTGAAGATGAGGGAAGACAACGGCATAATGTGAGTACACGTGTACCTGTGTATAGAATCAATATAACTAGTGTTTAGTATATGTATGTATACCTACATGTCGCGGTATGCTAACGCTGAGTACTATTTAACTTACAGTGAAATTGAAAAGGCTATTGACAAGTTATCCAAGGTGCACATGCGTCACATCAAAGTATACGACCCGAGGGGAGGCAAGGACAATGAGAAGAGACTCACTGGGAACTTTGAAACTTCTAGCATCAATGACTTCAGCGCAGGTGAGTGTGTGTGTATGACCTCTATAGAGCAGTACATAAGTGTGTGTATGATCAGTATTATAAGGCAAGTATTTATGTCTGATTCCAGGAGTTGCTAATCGCGGCTGCAGTGTCAGGATACCCAGGAGTGTGGCTGAGAATAAGAAGGGTTACTTGGAGGACAGAAGACCTTCATCCAACTGCGACCCGTACGCCGTGGTGGACGCCATCCTCAGGACTGTGTGTCTGAACGAATAGACAATACCTCCCCTACCTTATCATATAATCTCTATTACTAGTTACCAATAGTCTATATGAAGTTGTGTACCCACACCCACCTACTAGCGTATAGGATTATAATATAGGTGTATGTACTAACATTGCACAATCCCTTGCGAGGCACCTAGTGACTAGTATTAGGTAGGAGGTGCCTGCCTACAGTGGTGCGCCACGCTGCACAATGTCTGCACAACTCTACTATAACACAATACATGTTAGATATTAGACTAGAGGCTGCCATATAATGTAATTAGTTATATACTTACATATAATGTTATATCATTCCTGGGTATACCTGCACTCCCTGCACAGTGGGAGGTATGCCCTCTCTGGTAGCGCATCCAGTGTGATACTGTGCTTGTTGTTCAGAGAATGTCATGTGATATGTAAGCAGTAAGATACACTTAGCATAGGATATAATATAGTATACATCTTTCTTTATGTAATTCATTCATTGATTAGTTACCTGAGTGAGCACTTGCCAGCATTATTATATTAGGTGTGTGTGTGTGTGTGTGTGTGTGTGTGTGTGTGCTACACTACCACTACACACACACCTACATCATGGATGTTCTATTTTTTATAATAAAATAAATAAATATTTACCTATAGGTACAATACATACTGTTAAGATAGTTTCTATTCTTTATAAGTATTTCTAATATGTTATATGTATGTTACATTATGGAGATATATTAGATGTTTCAATAATAAACACTATTATCAACTTTATCATGAGATTATTATTATGTATGGCTCTATATATTATACAGTACCTACCCACTACTGCTCATACAACAGGAATGCAGGCTGAGTGATAATCTCATTTCTTGAAATGACTTTCCATTGTTCCATGATATCAGTAGTTCTGCTGTGTACTTAGCAGGTTATACACACATATTATTATACTCTCTTAGGGTGACGTCAGTATTGATCTCAGATCTCATGTCGAATGGTAGACCAACATTGTATTAGATACCAAACCATAGGCAGCGGAACTGCCGATAGTAAAACAATGCAGTGATTGGATTATACATTGCAGAGGCACAGTGTATTAGACCTGTAGGTACATTCCACTGCAAACATTCCTCTATTGTGCATTCCTTACCTTACATTACCTACTGCCCATATGTATGGAAGTTCAATACAAACTATACAAAGGGCTTTCACAGAATGGATACTATGTTCTGAGGCATTCACCTACATCTAAATACATACGAAATCCACCAAGTAACTCCTGGACACTGTACCTCATCACACGATATGAACCATACAAGTAAAATATACATGCTGTTCATAGAAAATGTATAACATTCAAAACTCAGGAAGAGTAAGAAGACAGAAATATTGAGAGAGGGGTTACTATTCAGCATTCACCATATGATGTGGGGTCCACGTTCCATACTAATTCTAGGAACATACCTACCACCTTCAAGGTTTGAGTACATGGTTGGAGCGTCGGTCTCCCAAGCGGGAGGTGCCACTTCCACACTATGTAATTCAGGCTTTTAGCCTACCTAGTGGTAAGTTTGCATGAAAGTATTTGGGTTTATGTATGCAAGCTCAGGTCCTCTTTTATAAAAAGGTTTAAATGTAAACGTGTGCAGTGTGCATGGCGAGTATAACATTGGAAACTCTATTGGATAATCTAATACTTTACCTACACACCTGGAACTTGGAACTACTCATGCACCAGGAAGTCTCTTCCACGGGACTGGTGACCTATGAGGGGAAGGGGGCTTACTGGAGCCCCCCTTAGGAACCAGGAAGATTGTCGGTTAAAAAAAGTTAACATTGGCATTTTCAAAGATTATTCTAATTTATTTACAAAAAAAAAAATAAGATCACGACTTATAATATGCTTATAATAGGTTTAGGTGTATTTAGAGACTAGTTTACATAATGAAGGAAATGATATGATAATATTGTTGCTACTGATTCATAGATGGCGCTGCCTTTCATTAAATTCAAACATTCATTAGATTAACTCCCTCGCTACACTGTGAGAGACTCCACCCTGATATCTGTTCTTCTTGGTAGCCCACGGGATGGCCTCGCGTATACCAACTAGTTCCGCCACACATTCATCTTTCTATTATGTATTTAAATTCCGTGATCTTACATAACAAAGGCTAGGCCACATGTTTATTCTATGCAGCACTGCCAGCCGTGTACCTAGAAACATCTGTCTGATGCAGGCTCACCTCGCAGTATATG
This sequence comes from Ceraclea dissimilis, assembly GCA_963576895.1. Taxonomy (NCBI): domain Eukaryota; kingdom Metazoa; phylum Arthropoda; class Insecta; order Trichoptera; family Leptoceridae; genus Ceraclea; species Ceraclea dissimilis. Next base: position 16,320 of record OY756368.1, read on the forward strand.
TCGCAGCATGGGCGTCGCCAGCAGCCTCGGACCTAGGGGGAGGCAACAATAATGTTGAAAATTGATATACCATAAAAAAAGCCGTAAACAGCGCCGCAGGCGATTTTTTGTTGTGAGACATAGTGAAGGAGGTCGTAATGTGGTTTGTTTATTTGAAAATGTATGTAAAACTTGATGTTGTAGTTTTTCGCAGCATGGTATAAATATATATTCTTCCTTTTATGTTGTTCGGGTGTTCGCTGCGTGTATGTTGATTGTCTCTAGTTTTCGACAGCGATACTGCTGCCATCTTCAGGATGAAAATGGCAGCAGTATCGCGACTTCATCCTGAAGATGGCAGCAGTATCGCAATTCACGACCTCCTTCACTATGTCTCAAAAAAAATTCTAAATACTTTGCAGAATAATATGTATGAAAAATGTTTTATATAAAATAGTAATGAAAAATAACGCCGCAGGCATTTTTTTAAATGAAACTAATGATAGATTTTTGATACAAATTTTAGAAAATTTAAATAACGATGAAAAAATGTGTAGTAGTAATGTGAATTTTGTGAGGTTTTATTATTTAGTATGAAACCTATATAGTACCTATTCCAATCTCTAGAGGGGGGGGGGGGGGGGCAGCTACCCTCACTATTTTCACTAGATTCTAAAGAAAAGGCCACAAATTAGGATCTTTATCGATTGACTATGATTTTTAGTTTGTTTTGTCAAAATCGAGTTAGTAGCTTGTGAGTTATTGTCAAAAAACCCAAATAACTCCAAAAGGGTTGATTTTTGGTAAGGGACCTATTCTCTAATTTTTGCACATACATTTATGATACTTTTGTTCATATTTTTTCATCCTCTAATACTTCTCCAAATATTGGACATAAATAACCTATGACCCTGCATATTTTTTTATATAATGAGCTCCTTTTGAAGTAAAACAGTAATATCTTTGTTTGGAAAGTGATCTATGTCCAGATTTGTACCTTTTTAAAAACTATAAATGAGGAAGTTTTTAATATAATTTGTCGGCTTAAGGGCTTAGCACTAAGAATGACGTCACAGTATTTTCCCACGGCATTAAGATTCAAAATCGCGTGACAATCGCATGATAAAATGGTAAAAATAGCGTTTTGTTTCATTTCTTGGGGTTAGTTTTGGGTCTATCAAAAAACTTTTACGGTTATTCCCTAGATTTTAACGCATATTATCAGTACGAAAAAAAATTTACTCCGCGACTTTCGCGAAACGAGTTTCCGTCTTTCGGAAAAACGATCAGAGGTGTTTTTAATATCTTTTTTTTTGAGAAATCTATACAAGATAAAAAAAATCTTTTACGGTCATTCTCTAGATAAATGTTCAATGCATCTAACCTCTTTTGTTCCAAAGCATATTTGGTAACAGTTGTCGAGATATAAGGTCTCCCGTTTTTAGAAATTTTTGAAATGTCGGTATGCATACTTTTAATGTTATAATTTTTTTTACAGTGTAACGGAGTCGAAATTTGCCAATAAAAAACAAACTCGAGAGCCGGAAACGATGTCCTTTTTTTCAAAATTGTGACAGAAAGTTTTGTATTGGATTATAATCAAATAGCTGGATTATTCAGGATTCTTCTTCTTCTTCTTCAGCCCTCTGTCCTCCACTGCTGGATATAGGCCTCTTCCATATTCCTCCATTCCTTTCTGCTGTTTGCTGCTTGCAGCCAGTTCTTTCCCCCTACAGGATTACAAGTGTCAGGATTACGAATCAAAAATTATAATTCCATAATATTGAATTTTGTGACCGTGGCGATCAAAAAACTAAACGAAGGTGTCGAATTTCACGAAAAACAAAAAAGTACCGATATCTCGAGAACGAGCAATTTTTTACTAGGTCATATTTCGATTTTCTGGTCCGTCATGAGGTAGTTTATCACCCCTCCACGGGATATTGTTGACTTACGGGACACTCTGTATACAATGCAGTATTCCTACAACAGTGTAGAAGAAATTAAGGATGAACATTGTCGGGCTTACGACCGATCTCGGCTGGCTTAAGTGATCACTTTACACTCGAGAAACATTCGCCATTTTCAGTTCACCCCGGCTGGGATTCGAACACAGACCTTCGTCTCTTATAGTAGGGATCTTGTCCACTACGCCACGAGGAGCGATGGCTGCGTTGTTAATTCCTCTACACTGTTGTAGGAATACTGCATTGTAATTAATTTACATGATTGTCTCTGTAATGATGAGAGCCATTGTGTAGTGGTTAGTGCAGTAGTTGTGTGGGAGGGGAGGGGAGGGGAGGGGGAGGGGGTGGGGGAGAACTAAACTTATATCTCATGGGAATACATACTACTCTATCTACATCACTGGGGTGACCATCACACGACTTGGATTCATTGGATATATGGCGACTAGTCAGGCCGATCATGAAAAATTCAAAATCTGTGCAAGAAACTAAACACAGTTTTTCATTTTAATTTTCTTCTTTCGAAACCCCCTGGATTTCTTTGTACCTACCTATTGTCTTGCAACGTCATAAGTACTTAACTAGTATATATATACATCCACATGTTTACTTGGGTTGTCTGGTAGAAATTGCCACAAGGCACACTACACTATTTATAAAACATTGCGCATGTGATATCACCGAGATGAATTATTATTTATTATTGGGTCTCGCCCTAGTAAACAAATGCTATGATTTATATTCGTCATGTTAACTTTTTATCTTTATTTTTTACTTGTTCGATTTTGTGTGTTTAATTACTACTGTGACAGACTGACTTTTGTCAACTTGATTGATTACAATTTATTATGTTTTTTAAATGATATGTTGTTTTTTGTATGTACATTTAATTTTTCTGGGTTATGTAGTATTACGTACTTATATTATTTGAATATACCTACTTTGTAATTGACTTATTTGTTAAAATGTATTTAAAAGGCTTTTAGCCGTATGTAAACTAATAAATAAATAAAAAAATCTCTATTTTGTTCACCAAAAGTGAAAATAAAAAATAAAGATCCTTTATAATATGATGGTCACCCTATGGGTTATGAAACAAGAAGTTTCAGAGAAGTTTCATCTCAATGTTGGTGTGGAAGTGAAACTAATAAGATGTCCCCGCGGTGTGGACAGGGGCGGCGCAAGGGCCGCCACCATATCACGAGTGTTATTGTACTGCTGTGCCTCGCCACAGGGCTGCAGCAGGGCGCGGCCGAGGTGCTGACGCCGCCTTACTTCAACTTGGCCGAGGGAAGGAAGGTGACAGCCACTGCGACGTGTGGAGATGACATGCCTGAGATGTACTGCAAGCTAGTTGGAGCGCAAGTAAGTTCTTATAAAAGGCTATTGCCTAACAATTTGTACTAACAATCATTCTGCCCTCCCAAGCAAGAACCCCGCCTAAACTTATGTCTAAAGTTGTTGTCTGTTTTGTGCTTTTGTTTGTAATAAAATAAAATAAAAAAAACCAAAAAGTTGCTAATGAGATTATCTCTAAGAAACACCCAGTACCTAACTCGATTCTTGCTTAGTACAGCAGCATCACAGTGTTATTTACCTGGCGGGCGTCGTCAGCTCCCTCCTCCCTAGGAGTTTGCAATAGGTATTTACTTTTTCATACTAAATAATAAAACCCCTCAAAAATCACATAGTTTTCTCATCATATCATAAATTATCAAAAATCTGTATGAAAATCCATTAAAATCCAATTGTTTTGTAAAACATTTTGCCTGCGGCGCTATTTTTTTATTGCTTTTCATACATATTATTGTGCAAAGCATTAAATACATTTTCAAATAAACAAACCACATCACCACCTCCTTCACTATGTCTCACATAGAATTTCGCCTGCGGCGCTGTTTGCGTCTTCTTTATGCTATATTGTTTTTCAAAGTTTTTATTGACCCCCCCCCCTCCCTAGCTTCAAGGCTGGCGATGTCCATGGTACCTACGTAATATTCTTGCAGACTTTCCCAGCAGAAAGCCCGCAAGTCATCCATGGGATATGAGAGTACCTACCTATAGTTCTATCCTTATGTATGTGCTGCACATACACTGGCGAATTTACCAACTACATATGTATCATAATGTTAATAAGCTCTGCTATGCGATTATTTTGACTATACTTATGTATTACGGGCTGAGTTACCCGTGCTTCGCAATGGAAAGTTTGACAAAGCAACCCGGCATACTTTATAGGCTTTAGCTGGACAAAATGTGACATAAGGTCTGAATCCTTGGATCCCCTCATCATCATGGCATCTACTAGGAAAGCACAAGATTTTTAAGCTTTCTGTGAAGTGTACAAATATGTATTTGGGTTTATTTCAATAAACCCAGATACATTATAAAAAAGAAAAGCTTTTTCTCAAAAAACGTTAGGACACAGCCTATACCTATCATCGCAAATATTATTCTAAATTTTCGCAGCAATCTGTCGTAAAATGGGGGTTATGCGAACACTTACACAAATCAGACTTTACTTTTATATATATAGATGTTAAGCCACCAGCTAGTTCACAGCACTCTATTGTGGAGGTATAATATGTATGTATGTATGATATAGTATATACGTTAGAATATTATCAGTCAAATTTGTACTCGATTCTGCTGACCTCCGCTCCTAGATAAGGAGAATGTTAACATTGTACAGAGGATGTCACATCGCTATATTATATTATATACTTCCTCTAGCCACTGATACTGTGGGGATACTGGAGGAGAAGGGACATACCTACACAATATAACTGCCGTTTTTAATTTTACACCATTTAACTTATACCTACCTACCTACTATACCTATTACAAGTAGGTGCCTCCTTATAATTATAGAGTTTTAAAATCTAATTAAGTACCGTTGTCTGATCCTTAGCGAAGCGAGCCACAGGACTTTTCCATAGTTTTGTTTTGAACATTATGCATGTTCTATCAAACTGTTAGACACACACACACACGCATACACACTACAGCTAACAGACAGAAGGTCTTCCTTGTATCAACTCCAGATGTTAGATGGAGGGATTGGTCTCGATGTTTTTGTCTTGAAATCTCGGTGGCCATATACATATGCCTATACCTACATATGTACATATAATATTCCTAACATCAATAGAGCCGAACTTAGTGTGGGGGACTATACTGCATTCATTATTAAGTAGGTACCTACTCAACACTCTTGTAGAAAGCAACTAGGGACATGGCTTACAACCCTCTCCGGAGGCTAGCCTCAGGAGATGCATTTTTTTCCTGTTAGGTCAGGGGACCGTTTATCCCCTGCGTCACTGCGACCAGAGCAGGTCTATTGTGACACCCTTCAATGTTACATCTCGCCTTCAAGGCCGACGTGTCTCATGTAGCTCACAATCTGTCTTCGTGCGAGTAGCTTTGCCTTCTCAGAGTCCAGTATGCGACTTCTTTTGTGAGCGAGTGCGTCACAGTTACAGAGGATGTGAATAGGTGTTTCGTTGTCCTCTGAACAGAATCTACAGACTGGGGTGTCTGAATTTTGAACATATGCTTCCGCAGTCTGCAGTATCAGGAGATCCATGCAGAAACATCTAGTGGGTGTGCCTTGTCTAAAATAACTTGGGCTGATTCTATACAAACTTGTACCTCATACACGAATACGTTCAGGACTTATATAATATGTACACTTGTCAGTATTATGATGTAGTGCCTCCCTCACGCCGCGTCCCTTGCAGGGTAGGCAGACCATTCATGATTAACTGGGAAACATTCAGCTACCCAGATATCATGGATATCAAATGGTTATAAGGCTCGGGTAAGTATACTGATCATATATCATATACACATACAAGCTAAGCGCTACACATACCAATATTTAGATATCTAAACACGATATTACAAGTATTAATAATGAACGAATTTTGCATTTTTATGTACAAATTTTCCAGTAAATCTCATTTATTTAAATGATTTATTAGCGAGTGATTTTGGTATTATATCTGTAGCTGATAATACTAATGGGATTGTATATACCGACCTAGAATGCCAAATATTTTTTATTTCACCTGCTAATTCTGTATATTTACGATTTTTTCTTGCGACGGTTGTTTGAATGTTAAATGTATTTGGTACAGCGATGTCAATTAAATAAGTGAATTTAGTATGTTTATTGTTTGTTGTGTAAAACTACATCGGGTCTATTATGATGTATTGTTGTGTATCAGTAATTTTATATTTATTTATTTATTTATTCATCTCAACATATAGGTACCTACATAACATAAATAATACATACATCAATACATCTGTACACAGCATAGTATATAGGTAATTGCCAACCCCACTAGGTTATGACCTGTATCGGGGTTGACAATCAGGGTAGTTAGAAGGCATATATTATTTCATTACGCGCCTAGGCCGGCCCTGGTAGAGCACCACGTGGTCTCCATAAGGAGCGTACAATGTGGTGCCTACTCACACAACGCAAGGTCCCAAATGTTTGAAAGATTGAGGGACTTCCAGGGAATTGTATAAATCTGGTTGCAGTATGGCGGCGCGGCATACATCTGATGTTACAATATAATATTATGTATGGATTGCCATCATACAACGTCCCTACCTACCTACACTCTTATATGTAATATGTATTATAGTTTGCTGGAATGCCTAACGGGAATATAGAGATACGAGGCAGGACTTGCCAACTTACTTAGCGGTATTATCACCCAGAAAAATATACATACTTGCATTGTTTACAAAAATTAACTCATCACTTATCCGATATCAAAATGTTAGGCTCATGGGCGACGCCAGCCTCGGAGCTAGGGGGCAACAAAATGTTAGGCTCATGGGCGACGCCAGCCTCGGAGCTAGGGGGCAACAAAATGTTAGGCTCATGGGCGACGCCAGCCTCGGAGCTAGGGGGCAACAAAATGTTAGGCTCATGGGCGACGCCAGCCTCGGAGCTAGGGGGCAACAAAATGTTAGGCTCATGGGCGACGCCAGCCTCGGAGCTAGGGGGCAACAAAATGTTAGGCTCATGGGCGACGCCAGCCTCGGAGCTAGGGGGCAACAAAATGTTAGGCTCATGGGCGACGCCAGCCTCGGAGCTAGGGGGCAACAAAATGTTAGGCTCATGGGCGACGCCAGCCTCGGAGCTAGGGGGCAACAAAATGTTAGGCTCATGGGCGACGCCAGCCTCGGAGCTAGGGGGCAACAAAATGTTAGGCTCATGGGCGACGCCAGCCTCGGAGCTAGGGGGCAACAAAATGTTAGGCTCATGGGCGACGCCAGCCTCGGAGCTAGGGGGCAACAAAATGTTAGGCTCATGGGCGACGCCAGCCTCGGAGCTAGGGGGCAACAAAATGTTAGGCTCATGGGCGACGCCAGCCTCGGAGCTAGGGGGCAACAAAATGTTAGGCTCATGGGCGACGCCAGCCTCGGAGCTAGGGGGCAACAAAATGTTAGGCTCATGGGCGACGCCAGCCTCGGAGCTAGGGGGCAACAAAATGTTAGGCTCATGGGCGACGCCAGCCTCGGAGCTAGGGGGCAACAAAATGTTAGGCTCATGGGCGACGCCAGCCTCGGAGCTAGGGGGCAACAAAAAAAATACAGCATGAAAAATGCGTAAATAGCACCGCAGGCGCGTAATTTTTTTGTGAGACATAGTGAAGAAAGTCGTGATGTGGTTTCGTTTATTTGAAAGTTCATAATAATATGCACAATAATATGTACTTATGGAAAATGTTTTTCTATAGAAAGTAATAAAAAAATAGCACCGCGGGCAATTTTTTTTATGAAACAATTAGATTAAAATTTTAGAAAATCCATGACATAGCAAGAAAATGTGTGGTATTTATTGTGAGGTTTTATCATTTAGTATGAAACAATATATACCTATTCCAATCTCTAGGGGGGAAGGCAGCTGCCCCCCCTGCCCCCCACCCCTGACGACGCCCATGCATTCATTGTTTGAGAAATTTCTAAAATTACCTCATCGCTCGTTAGATATCAAAGTGTTATAGGCTCAGATATACTGCTCTATATAATATACAAGCTATAAGTGCCTCACATGATATAAACCATTTCTCTAAAATATTGCATGCATTATTGAGAACATGGTTGGCGCAGTTGTTTGGAGTGCCGGTCTCCCATGCGGGAGGTGTCGGGTTCGAACCTCGGCACTGACGATATTTTCTTACTGCTCTCCACGACACAAGCTTTTGGCTTACTGTGAAGTGTGCAGAAAGCACTTGGGTTTGTGTACACAAGCCCAGATTCCTCTATAAAAATACCTAATATAATAATTAGCACGTTTTGTATTTTTGCCGTAAGGCAGATACTATAATAAGTAGATTTGCCGGCAAATATAATTATAGCTGATAATATTACCTAATGAGGTTATACCGACCCAACCTGGAACACCAGATGTTTTTATGTCGTTATATGAGATTTTCTTCGGGACATTTGTTTGAAGATTAATAGTGTTTTATCGTATGCTATAGCGTTCCTCTCTGTACCCCCGACAGGGATGTAGTGTAGATAGGTAGGTGGCCTGTGTGTGGCCTGTGTAGTGTGTATATCGAGTATTTTCCTTATAATAATAATATTACATACTCTAGCCTAGACAGGATGTACATAGAACGGCAGTTATATGTAGTAGGCATCCACGAAATACCTAAGCCAACTCACCGTTTTATACATAGGAGAAATTAATCACATTAATACCACATCGTTTTTATGTATTGTGAAAATCCATTAAATCACAGTGGTTTCATTAACAAAAATTGCCTGCGTCGCTAATCTCATATTAATGTGCGATGTTCACATAAAATAAACTGGACTTTTAAATGATTCTGTTTTATCCTTAGATTATATATTATTTCTATGGTTTTATCTATCTTCTTTCGTTTTATGGCAAAATTTTCGTTCGCGGTGCATCAGACCACCTACTTTTGATAAAAATTCCGCCTGTGGCGCTATTCTAATCAGGGGGAGGGTTTTTTCACGAAATATAAGCTGCAAAGAAGCTGCACTTTTTTACGATTCTTTTTTATGTGCTTTCTTATGTTTTACGACGAATTTTCGCCTGCGATCTATTTACTAGTTTTTATTCCATTTGACAATATCCAAATGCTCCCTAGCTTCGAAGCTGGCGACATATGCGCAGATTCATACTGAAACACAAATGGTAAACTTTCGTCTTTCCAATGAAGCCATTTTTATGGATATTTCCATGATTATATTTGTAAATAAATGATTTTAATATATTTAATTTTATTTTAAAATAGTACCTATTAAAAAAAAACACCCTATATTTCATGTAAGTACATTTATGTACATCATGAAAGATGATTCACATACTCTCTTGTATTTAACTATCTTTTTATATATACTTACACTATAATGACCAATCTCTATCTATCAATTGTTTTGTGTTTAGGTGTGCGACTTCTGCGACCTGAACAACCCCAGCAAGAGACACCCTCCGGAGTACGCGGTGGACGGTATGGAGACCTGGTGGCAGAGCCCGCCACTATCCAGAGGCATGAAGTACAACGAGGTCAACTTCACTATAGACCTGGGACAGGTATGCCTATACACTCTACTCTAGTGGGTATAATACTGTTAGCTTCTACCTATAACTAACTGTGCAATGTGCATACTCCTCTGAAGTTATTTTAGAATTTCCCATAATAACACTAGGAGGGGCGAGCTATATGAATCTCTATGAGATGAGATGCCTAATGTTCCAGTATAGGTAGGTACCTATCTACCTATTCAGTATAAATAGTGCAGTGCGGGTGCAATGTACCCGCCTACTCCTAGCCACGCTCTATGTACCTATACATACAGAGAGATACACCATAATATAACTACTGCCTTATTAATGAATGCTCGTGTACTCTACAGGAGTTCCATGTCGCATACGTGTTTGTGAGGATGGGCAACTCCCCGAGGCCTGGACTGTGGGCTCTGGAGAAGTCTTCAGACTACGGCAAGACCTACAAGCCATGGCAGTACTTCTCCGACTCAGCCAGGTAGGTCCGCTAACCTGACTCTACTACATGCAGATGCCGTGGTATTTTACTCACCCATGTATATAATGAATTATTCTTATTTCCAGCGACTGTGAGACATACTTCGGTGCTGAGAGTCTACTGCCAATCACGGCAGATGATTCGGTGATATGCAATGTGGAGTACTCTAAGATAGTCCCACTGGAAGGTGGTGAGGTATGTGTGGTGCAAGTAATATAACAAGTGTTACCAGCTCTGATTAGGTTAGGTGCCTGCCTCTGATAATGTACAACATTGTATTGTTCCAGATCCCAATATCTCTGCTGAACAACAGACCATCAGCTAAAGAATATTTCAATTCCTCCGTATTGCAAGAATGGACGAGGGCGACCAATGTACGGCTGCGACTCCTGAGAACTAAAACCCTACTGGGCCATCTAATGTCTGTAGCGCGCCAGGATCCCACAGTGACTAGGAGAGTGAGTACTTGCATAATATACCGCAGCTGCCCTACACACAATAGGTACATACTATAGTGTCACCATACCTCACTATTATTATATTTTGCAGTATTTCTATTCCATAAAAGATGTGAGTATTGGAGGGCGCTGTATGTGTAACGGTCACGCTGAGTTATGCGACATTCCTGATGCGGAAGATCCTAACAAACTGTTGTGTCGCTGTCAACATCACACTTGCGGACCACAGTGCAACTACTGCTGCCCGGGATATCAACAGAAGGCGTGGAGGCAATCACAAAACTGGCAGAAGTTCCATTGTGAACGTAAGTTCTATTCTACGCTATTATTGTTGTCTCCCTACCTACATACATACCTAACATATTGTAGTCCAATGATGATTATTATGTTTTCCAGCTTGTAACTGTTTTAATCACTCGACTGAGTGCGAGTACAGCGCCGAGGTGGACGGCAAGCACCTCTCCCTTGATATTAACAACAAGTATGAAGGTGGCGGAGTGTGTAAGAACTGCCAACACAATACAATGGGAATCAACTGCAACAAATGCAAAGACAAATATTACAGACCTTATGGAAAGCACTGGAATGAAACTGATGTATGCCAACGTAAGTGTATAGACACATGATCTCTTATAGACACATGATGTACTTATGTATGTATAGTTACCTAATAAAATGTATTGCGATTGTCCAGCGTGTGATTGTCACAACTACTACTCCACTGGAAACTGCGTCGAGGGCAGCGGGCAATGTGAGTGCCGCAAGGAATTTAAGAAACCCTTGTGTGACGCCTGCAGTTACGGCTACTTCGGATATCCCGACTGTCAGCCTTGTGTCTGTAACTTGAATGGAACTAAGGGTGGATACTGCGAGCCTCGGGACAATATCGTAAGATACCTGCACTGCATATTATACCTCCTTATAGTACACTCGCATAGGTGATAATGCAATAGTTACCTTATGATTTCAGTGTCCATGTAAAGACAACTACGCTGGAATGTATTGCGAGCAATGTTCTGATGGCTATTATAATTTCCCTGAGTGTCAAGGTCTGTATTTATTAACATACTCGTATAGGTATACTTATTCATTTACTAAATCCAACCAGCTTACCAACTCCAACAAACCTAAACGTGTCATCCTCTTTGCAGAATGTGCCTGTAATCCTATTGGATCTTTAACTGCAGCCTGCGACCAAGCGAGTGGCAGTTGCACTTGTAAGAACTCCTTCAGTGGCAGGACTTGCGAGCAATGCGCTCCTGGCTACTACAACTACCCTGGCTGCGCATGTAAGTTACATGTTATTGCACTGTATTGTGTCGTCTTGTGTCCCAATACTAATACTGTATTGCATTATATTCCCAGACTGCAACTGTGACACGAGTGGGACACTAGCCTCCATATGTAATGACACCACTGGGACATGCCTGTGTAAGGAAGGATTCGGAGGAGTGCGCTGTGACCAGTGCATCGCAGGGTACCTACCTTCAATAATAACATTCATTCACTCATACATGCATTGAGCTGAAGTGGATATCAAATGATTATCTAATACGTTTCATTCCAGATTCTACAGTAAAGTGGTTGACAGAGAGAGAGTCTGTGTTCCGTGTGGCTGCTCCAGTATAGGATCAACTACGACTAGCTGCGACGCTAATGGGAAGTGTACCTGTCTCTATAACTTTGCTGGCACACAGTGTGACCAGTGCTCTCCGGGGTATTATAAATATCCTGAATGCTTACGTGAGTGTTACAGGTTATATGCGTTACCTACATTAGTAACAGCCAGAGAGTGACAGGTAGTGACATACTATTTCAATTATTACAGCTTGTGGTTGCGACCCACTGGGTGGTATTGGAGTGACGTGCGACTCTGAAGGACAATGCAAATGTAAAGTGAACTTTGACACTCTCCAATGCAACGTCTGCAAAGAAGGCTTCTATAACTATCCCGCGTGTGAGGAATGTAACTGCGATCCAGCTGGTGTGGTGCAAACCTTCGCTGGTAAACTTATATTGCTGGCATGCTTAGTGTTCTGTATTCTAACAGATGTGGAGCCTACCTACTTATATCTCGCGAATGATTTCAGGTTGTGGATCAGTGCCGGAGGGTGAGTTATGTGAGTGCAAGGAGAGAGTGCAGGGCCGCATCTGTAACGAGTGCAAACCTCTGTATTATGATCTCCAGCAATACAATCCATTAGGATGCATTGGTGGGTAAAGCAACAATTATGTCTTCATAAGGATCCCTCCACAATAGATTGATAGTGTATAATATTAACGTTAATTGCAGAATGTGAGTGCCACACCCCCGGGACGCAGGGCCGCATTGGAGTGTGTAACACTAAGACTGGACAGTGCTCTTGCAAGTATGCTGTCAGAGAGAGGAGTTGTAGTGAATGTAAAGATGGCACATATAATCTTACCGATGAGAATGTATTTGGTTGTGTTGGTAAGTCTTACATACATATTGATGAATTCCTGTAATTCCAATACACCTGTACGAGAATTGATGTAATGCAATGATGATTCCTTTTACAGACTGCAATTGTGACATTGGTGGTGCAGTGAATAACGTGTGCCACAAACAATCTGGGCAGTGCACGTGCAAGCCTCGCATCACAGGACTGAGGTGTGACAGACCTCTACAGACACACTACTTCCCCACCTTGTACCAGTTCCAATACGAGGCTGAAGATGCCAAGACCACCACGGGAGGTCAGGTGAGGGCTGGCTCTAGTCACGATGTCTTCCCTGACTTCTCGTGGAAGGGCTACGCTTCATTCTCCGTAGTGCAGGTGAGTGTCTCCCACTAGACATTGTGATAGTGTACGCGTGTGGCATGACAGATATTACATGACCAGGCCATATTACATTTCAGAATCAAATAATACAACAAGTGTACATACAGAAAGCCTCAGTGTACAGGATGGTGATGCGCTATGTGAATCCAACCTCTGAACCAATAGTCGCCACTATTGTCATTACACCAGACAACTACAATGATATAGAACAGAAGTAGGTGCACTGTGTGTCTCTCTTATCTCTTACTCATACGAGTGAATGTCATAGTAATAAATAACCCACGATTGCTTCTAGGTTCGAAGTGTTACTCAACACAACGACTCGGCCGGAACTGGTGACAGTGTCCGGAGCTCAAGGAACAACAGTGTCACCGTTTGTAATGAACCCCGGTATTTGGTCTATCACCATCAAGACAACCAAGAATTTACATTTGGTATGTATCCATTACACTAGGTAGACACCTAACGTACGTGAGTGTGCAGTATGGCATTCAGTTATTATTATTATATGTATGTTACAGGATTACTTCACTCTGATACCCGCCACATACTATGAAGCCAGCATCCTCACACACTCTGTAGAGTCGCCCTGTACTATTGGAGAGAAGGGACTCTGTCTGCACTTTGGTTATCCCAATATTTCACAATACGACTCCGTCAAAGGAGCTGGAGGCTTCACTTCTAAGAGTGGAGTGCGAGCTCCCATATACTTGTACATCTCTAATCATCAGGTAGGTACCTGTATGTTGTATGATTAAATGCCACGTTCTGGATCACTTCCTACTAAGTACTAATACAACTACTTGTCCCGTAATGTTGCAGCAACTGAAGGAACTCGGGGAATCAGAGATCCCAATCGTTAGCGACGAGCAAGAGGAGCTGCTGTTGGATCTGATGGTCAGCAAAGCCGGTCCCCATGTGATGCTCATAGAGTATGTGACTCCAGCTTCTGAGGAGAGTCTCCACCCCGGGGTGGTGAGCCTCACGGCGCGCGGCAGCGCCTCGCAGGAGGTCGCTAAAGTCCACTTCAATGTCTGCCCTTACACATTCCCGTGCAGACAAGTTGTCACAGATGAGAGTAACCGCGTGCATGTGTTTAACATTCAAGATAATTTCGTTGGATTGACGTTAAAGGTAAGTTCCCCTGCCTACAATCTACATACAACCATAAGCTAATTGCTGCGGATCACACACTTATTACTTTGTATTATTATTTCCAGGGAGAGGGTGGAAGCAATGTGGCCATCAAGTCAGTGGCAGTGGTACCATATAGCAAGTGGCATATGGATTACATCACACCTCACGCTGTGTGCGTGCGGAGGAATGGTACTTGCCTCCAGGCCGAGTTCCCGTTGGCCCCAGACTCCAAGAAGGTACTTCCTTATGTTGTATAATAATATACCAGATATAGTATTAAATAGTACCTGATTTAACACAATGTATGCAATGAACTATTTTTAGGTTGAATTTGAAACTGGTCCAGAAAGCGTCGCACAAGTGCGTCCTCAGAATATATTTGACAATTCCTCTGAACTGATTTACCTCAGTGCCGAAGTCCCTCACGTGGACGTCAGCTCCAAAGTACAATTCCCTGGCCAGTTTATATTCATAGTCCATTACTACCAGCCATCTCATCCTGGTAAGTGCCTACCTGCCTGCTTATTGCTTACTTCCCCCCAACTACACTACACTACAATATCTTAATTTATTACAGAATCTGACATGAAAGCTCTCATACAAAATGGACAAATATACGAAGCCACACTTCCAACTAAACACTGCCCTTCCAACTCCGGCTGCAGATCTGTTATCAGGAGTTCCGATGGAAATATTAGATTCTCTCTCACTGAGAACTTCCTCCTTACACTGACAGTGAGTATTACATTTTCATTAGGTGTATTGTATGCCTCTGCCTACACATTCAGTTAGTGACTTCCTATTTGTCCTCCAGGCTGCAGAAGACAAGGGAGTTTGGCTGGATTACCTCCTGATTGTTCCTGCCGACCATTATTCCGAAGCACTCCTTGCGGAGAACAAGTTGGATCAAAGTAAAGAATTCATTACCAAGTGTGGGAATAATCATTTCCACGTGGACATTTCTCAAGAAGGTAACTGGACATTATGTCTCAGAGATCATACACTCCTATAGCTTACATGATGTCATCTTACTCGTATATGAGACATGATGCGGAATAGATCTGTAGCTAAGTAATATCCCCTCACACAACTCAAAGATTCAACATTTTTATTTTTGAAGGATTTTGCCGAGACGCCGTGTTTTCCTTGACGTCTGACTACAATAATGGAGCTCTGCCTTGTAACTGCGACTACTTGGGTTCACTATCCTTCGAATGCAGTCCATTTGGCGGACAGTGCCAATGCAAGGACAACGTGGTAGGCAGAAGATGTGAGGCTTGTAAGACAGGCTTCTATGGTTTCCCTGACTGCAAGCCTTGTGACTGTCCAGCAACAGCCACTTGTGATATCAACACAGGTGGTTTACGTTATGTTATGTTATGTTATGTTATGTTATGTTACGTCATGTTATGTTATACTGGTGAAGTAACATATGATATAATATGTATTGTTGCTCGCAGGGGAGTGCGTGTGCGCCACTCGAGTCACGGGAGAGAAGTGTGACGAGTGTGTCCCTCTGACCTTTGGCTTCGACGCTATGACTGGATGTGTGGACTGCGACTGTCACCCACAGGGAGTCGTGGACTACCAGCTGCAGTGTGATCTAATCAATGGAAGTTGCTCGTGAGTCTCCTGTACATACATACAATGAGTCAAGTATTATCTCATGCATTCCTCCATATAGTATAATGTAATGTATCCCCAGGTGTAAACCAAACATAGAGGGACGCACGTGTGATCACTGTGTCGCTGGTTACCACTCGTTCCCATACTGTGAGTCATGTTACTGCAACACCAACGGAACTCTTATTGATATATGCGACCAGTACTCAGCCGAATGCTCCTGCAAGGTAGGTACCATCCACCTGCTTACCAACTGAGTAGCTTCCTAGGTAACATAAACTAACACACGCCTAATATAATTTCAGAGTAATGTCCACGGAGACTCTTGTCACTTGTGTAAGGAGGGAACGTTTGATTTAAGAGAAGAGAATGACGCGGGATGCACTAAATGCTTCTGCTTTGGAAAAACAACGAGATGTAACAGTGCCAACTTATTCTGGTCAAAGGTCTGCTATTCTTATGTATTTCAATTATTGATCTAACCCTGCATATATACAGTCCATATATGGACTTGTATAAATAATGAATCAATATTCGAAGTATTCCCACAACAGTATAGAAGAATTAAGGATGAACATTGTCGGGCTCACGCCGGGGTGAACTGAAATGGCAAATGTTTCTCGAGTGTAAAGTGATCACTTAAGCCAGCCGAGGTCGGTCGTAAGCCCAACAATGTTCATCCTTAATTCTTCTATACTGTTGTGGGAATACTTCAATGTATTTACTACGGCTGTAGAAAAAATCCAACGCTTTACAAGAATAAAAATTTGTACAATCAAAAATAATTCAAGAATCAATATTCATTACAGATTAAAACTATGGATGACTGGTTCTTGGTAAACATTAATGTTACTCAAAATGTAACCATCGAAAGACACATTAACCCTCCGCAAATGTTAAACGAATCTGTGATAGGAGTGGAACTCACAACAGATGAATCGAGGGACAAGGTCGTGTACTTCGGAGCGCCTCAACACTTCTTAGGAAATAAACTCAAATCGTACGGAGGGATATTAGAATACTCCATCTTCTACACGACTGGATTGTTCGGGAATGCCATCGGCCAGGGTGACGTGATTATCAAGGGGGCGGACACTTGGCTCATTCACACTGGGATAGAGCAACCACCTGCCACCACGCGGTGGATCAAGGAGTTGGAGCTGAGGGAGACGGAATTTAGAACCATCACGGGGGTCCCGGCTACCAGAGAACTACTCATGACTGTCCTAGAAAACCTCAAAGGGCTTTTCATTCGGGCTACGTACTGGGAGACGAGTGTAACAACAAGGTAAATGGCCTCGTCAGTCAGAACCATTACAGTCCTGCAAGTTGTCAGAAGTTGTGCCAACTAATATATTTTGTATTTTAGACTCCAAGACGTGAGCCTGCAGGAAGCCAGGCCATATTCTAAAGAACACACGAGGTTCCAGCTAGCCACGTCGGTGGAGGAATGCTCGTGTCCCGTGAGTTACAAGGGGAGCTCGTGTGAAGAGTGCTCCGAGGGATATTACAGGGCGGCCAGCGGCCCGCACGGGGGATACTGCGTCCCCTGTCAGTGCAATAACCACGCCGCATCCTGTGATGTCCACACTGGCATCTGTAATGTAAGTGCCTGCTAATGTATCATACATTACACTGACACACTACTATGTACTGGTCTGATATACTCGTATCACCTTCTGTTTATGTAGGAGTGTCAACACAACACACAAGGCGACCACTGTGAAGAATGTATTGAGGGCTTCCATGGTAACGCGACTATCGGGACTCCCAAAGATTGTCTCATATGCGCATGTCCTCTTCCTGTAGCATCCAACAAGTAAGTAAAGCTTTGTATTTATATGCGAGTATCTACTAGGGTCTCCATTCAATACTAATAATATGATTTCAGTTTCGCCACAAGCTGTGAAGTAAGCTCAGATGGAGAACACATCACATGCGACTGTAAGGAGGGCTATTTCGGGGCCCGGTGTGAGTCGTGCTACTCAGGATTCTACGGCAGGCCAGAGAAACTCGGTACGAGCTACTTACTTTGGTGTCACTACTGGCACAATATACTCTCACTATACACAGTAATATTTAATACAAACATTTTGGTATTATTGCAGGAGACACATGCAAGCCATGTGCATGCTCTGGGAATATTAATCCAGATGATCCAGAATCTTGTGACACTGTCACAGGAGACTGTCTCAAGTGTATGAATAACACATTCGGAGCAGCATGCGCTCTCTGTCAGCCCGGCTTCTACGGAGATGCCATTGTATTGAAGGACTGTCAAGGTTTGACTCATTTCTTATGAACCTATACACCAGGTTGGCTAGTATAAGTATGAGTGTGCCTATGTGATATCGTATGTGTTATATTGTATTTTCAGCTTGTATTTGCGATACATTTGGTACCCAGGAATGCGACAGTTACACAGGACTGTGCCAATGTAAGCAGGGAGTGATTGGGGACAAGTGTGACCGCTGTGAGGACGAGCATTGGGGCTTTGACTCTGGTGCAGGATGTCGCCCGTGTAATTGTTCCAGTGCTTCTCACTCTAGGCAGTGTCATGATAGCACTGGCCAGTGTAAATGTATGCCGGGCATCACAGGGAAGACTTGCGACAGATGCGCTCCTGGCTTCTGGAACTTTACACCTCAGAAGTGTGATTGTATGTACCTCCTACTGACTCTACTACATATTGCTATTGGTATACTCCTAGTTATACGAGTATTATGGTCAGGTGTACTTATGACCACGTTTGCTTTCCAGCTTGTGGCTGCAACTCAGAATATTCTGTTGGGTTCGGATGTAATGCAACTACAGGACACTGTGAATGTCTACCTGGAGTCATTGGAGAAAAATGCGACCACTGCCCGTACCGCTGGGTGCTGGTGGAGGAAGAAGGATGCTTCGAGTGTGAGGCGTGCACGCATTCTCTACTCGATTCAACAGATGATCTACAAAGGCTCATTGATCCAGTCATGACAGATTTCCAGGTATATATACCTACCTAATTAATTATGTGTACTCTATTTAGGTTATCACCCGCTATTAATGACTATTGACTGTTTCAGAACAAAGCATCTGGTTACTTCACAGCACAGCGTCTAGTATACATTAAGAAGCAGATGGATGAACTTGGACCAGCAGTGAAAGCTCTGGATCCCAAAAGGTTTGATCTCTCCGGAATCAACAAGAATATTGATTCGTTAGAGAACGATGCTAAGGGTCTAGACAGAAAGGCAGAGTACGGCTCTTCAGATGCAGAGAGATTAAACAACAATGCAGCGGGTCTCTTGAACCAGTCTCAGATTATCTTGATTGATAGTCAAGGCAATGCACTCAAGCTTCGTGCCACAGTGAGTCATGTATGGGAGCTGGCTAACAGTCTGGAGACTGCCGAGTTACCTAGAGTAGACAGTGCCCTCGCTGAAGCTAAACAAATACTATCAGATATCAAAGGTAAGTTTATCATTGGTATGTGTATAGACAATAGTATTGCTATTAGAGTATAGTATGGTGTGCATCATTATTACAACAACATTAATTTTCAGAAAAAGATTTAAGTCCCCTAACAAATAATTCACAAACACACTTGGACCAAGTGCTGCTACTCCAAGAAAAAGTGAAGAAGTTCTTAGAGCCTGTGGAGGAACAGAACCAGGTGAGTTGCAAGAGTGCCTAGGGTAGCTACCTGCTTACTTAGAATACATAGAATGTGATGTGGTGTTTAACCTAATGCAATTAAATTACAGGAATATAAAAATGTGAAGAATACCCTGAAGAAATACAATGAAATTCTCAAAGAAGGCAATGAGTTAAACAAAGTCGCTGAGAAGAAAGCTGAAGCTGCCAGGGAACTTAACTCCAGACACAGGTGAGCAACTCTACTATACTCTAGTACTAGATATTATGTGGGATGAGCCTTATGAATAATAATATAGAGTAATACTCTAACAATAATTCGCTGTTTGTCTATTGAAATTCCGTAGTAAAAATGAAGTGACCTCTCAACTGGATATGGTAAACGCTCGACTGAAAGAGGCTGAAGCAGATCTGAAGGACGCCACGATATATCTGACCAACGCATCGTATGCCCTCCACGGAGCCAAGGAGGCTGTAGACTCAGCTGGCAGGGAGCTCAACGAAGGATTCCATGTCAACAATCAAGCCAATACAACCATCAAGGAGAGAGATTCACAACTGGATGACTTGGAAAATCTCTACGAGCAAGCTAATAATCATAAAAATGTTCTTCTAGACAAGGTATCTATCTATCCTATACTAACTTATATAAGCCGAATGTAAGTAAGTCTGTCCCTACTACGAGATAATCCCTATTGTTCCTTGCCACTTCCAGTCCAATCAACTGAATGAATTACTGGAGACAACCAAGAATAATTCCCAGACAGAACATGCAGTGCGAGGGGCCTCCGCTTATCCTGATATCGTGAAAGAGATTAAGGCCGCAAACGAAAGCGCCAGAGAGGCCGCGACAGCTGCTGAAAATGCTACTGCATTGGTAACAAATCTTTCACAATAATATAGTCTTAAGTCTATTTCCCATACAAATATTATTGTTACGTAATGGAGGTGATGTTTTATACATAATACATGCCCAAGTCCTTTTACTCGTAATTTAGGCAAATGGTTTGGCTGAGCGGGTCGCTGGCTCTAAGAGCAACAGCACCAACCTACACGGAGGAGCATTGCAGGCTCTCAGTGAGGTCCAAGCTATGCTGAAGCCGCAGTTAGACGAGGCGGTTGACCAAGTCAATAGTGTCAAAGATATCAACCAACGCTCATCTGATGAAATCAACAATATAGAGGCGTAAGTATTCCATCATTGTGTTGGAGAAGTGCCTGCCTACTATCCTTCTAATTATTACTAATACAATGTTATTACCTGATATTACAGTTCAGTGGAGAACATTCATATGCCGTCTATGAATTTCATTGATGACGTCAAGAGGAAATCCGAAGCAGCGAATGAGTTGACAGCCAAGATGAAAGAAGTGACTGGAGTTGAATTATCTGAGCCTCTTGCAAAGAGCGTTAACTTATCTCAGACACTTCCCAAGCAAGTAGACGATACTATCAAAACCATTAATCTCATAGAGAGCCAATGTAAGTGTTGCATACAGTCTCTCTGTTACATTATTGTACCCTACCTCTCACATAGTATGTGTGTTATATAATACTGTGTTTATCCTCAGTGAAGAGTGTAAAGAAAGATACGCCCAAGATCCAGAGTCTAAGTGAAAGCGTCATGGAAAAGGCAAACAACTTTGAGAAAACAAAGAAGAATGCAGAAGTAAATCTGGAGAAATTAAAGAAGGCAATCGCAATGGTTAGAGATGTGACAAACCGTATTAAAGTAGGAGTGGACTTCAAACCCTCAACCAACTTACAGCTGAAGCCTCCAGACAACGTAGATGAGCTAGGCACTTCCACACACGTGTCATTCTACTTCAAAACTCCCGTAGAGAATAGCTTCCTGTTGTATTTGGGCAACCAGGAAGGAACCAAGCTGAGACGTACAAAGAGAGTAAGTACCTACCTATATTAATATAATACATATTACCTTACATAATACATCTCAATATAAATAACTTTATATACACGCAGGATGACTTCATGGCACTAGAAGTAGTGAAGGGTTACCCCACATTAACTATTGACCTGGGCGATGGTCCAGTGAAGATGATCAACGATAAGTATGTGGCAGATGACATCTGGTACCAAGTCATAGTGGACAGGTATATATACTTAGCTTATATGCTGTGATGATGTGACATAGTGTGGAATATCCTCACCTGAGATGCTAATTGTCTCTGTATTTCAGAGTTGGTAAGAACATAGACTTCACTATTCGCGAGGAATTAGACGACGGGGAAGTGAGGAAACACGTGAAGAGTGACAATCTCAAGGGTGTCCATACAATATTTAATTTAGACAAAGATCAATCCAAGTTGTTTGTCGGAGGTTATCCCACATCCTACAAAGTTCAAGCAGACGTCGAGTTCTCTTCATTTGAAGGGCAAATTGAGGAACTTGTTATTGGAGATACTCCGGTTGGTCTTTGGAACTTTGTTGAAGGGCAGAACAATGATAAAGGCGCTCGTGAGAGGTAATACTCTAATAAATGCATTAGGTACATATAATACTATAGCGCAGATAGGTTTTTTCTAACCAGATTGATTATTACAGAGACCGGCTGATCAACTTACAGCCAAGCACTGGGTACAGATTCGATGGGGAAGGATACGCCATATTAGATGCCTCACAGTATACTTTCAAGGAGTCCTGTGATATTCAACTGAAATTCAAAACATTTGCTAAAGAAGGTCTTTTGTTCCTCGTTGGTAAAGGGAAATCTTTCCTCTCCATTGAGATGAGGGATGGCAGGATATTCCTTCAGGTAAACCTTTCTAGAGAAAACTGTTGTGAGTTATACTCTATAGACTAGTCAGATACATTATTATTGTATTACAGTATCGCCTGGGAGGGGACGTCCTCACTATGGGAACACTGGAGACATACAACGACGGCCGCTGGCACACCCTCAGCGCCTCTCGCTATCACAAGGAAGGACAACTCACAGTAGATGATCAATTAATAGACAAGAACCACGCCAATGGAGAGAGAGTGTTACTAGAAGTGTCTGGACAAATGTACTTCGGAGGTTATCCAAATAAACACAACTATATTGAGGTCACCAATGTAGGCTTTGATGGATGTATTGATGATGTGGTTGTGTCTGGAACTACAGTTGATCTCAGTCAGAATATCCAAGCCTTTGGTGTCACTCCGGGATGTCCTGTCAAGGTACCTACCTACCCACTATAGAGTGCATCAAATTATATTGTTAACCTACAAACTCTATGTGTATTGTGGTATTGTATTTTTCAGTTCACAAGAATAGTGTCGTTTGAAGAGGATGGTTATATAAAGAAACCCAATATTTCATCGTCCAATAATTTCCAATTATCTCTCAAGTTCAAGACCAGCGCAAAAGATGGATTAATATTCTATGCCACAAACACAGACCAGTCGGCAGGAATATCACTGTCATTAGTCAATGGATCATTGATAGCGTTGAGTCAGAAGATCAAGATGACATCTGGATCAGTATTGTACAATGATGATCAGTGGCATGTTGTCACCACAACCCACAATGATGTGACATTAGGAATCATTGTGGATGATTATGATTTCTATGTGAGTGACAGTGCTCCTCCGCAACTGCACTTCATGTATGGCAGCGTGTTTGTGGGCGGAGTGCCTCCTCGCTATGTCATCACTCCGCAGGGCACGGCCACTAATCGGCCATTCAGGGGCTGCCTCGCTGACGCCACAATCAATGGGGCCATAATTAACTTTGCCAACTCCACGGAGAAGCGAGGAGAGACGCTTGGCAAGTGCACTGCCACTAAACTAACTCCGACAACATTTATTAATGGTAAGTCCCTCCTCCTGCCCTGTCAGGTATATTGTTTGACATACAGACGTACAACACTTACTATGTAATTAATTTCGTTGTGTTTTTAGCTCCGCTGATTCCGGATGAGGATGGTATAGAAGTAGAAAATGTTCCCCCGACCACTCGAGTTCACGTCACCAGCACTCCCAAGCCCAGAGGTAATAACCTGCCTATCCTTATCTCTACCTACCAAACCTATACTCTGCCAGTGTACATATAATAATGGATTTGACTCTGTTGCAGCTACGACTCCCCCCAGGGAGAAGATAACAACGAGAGCGCCCCCCATAGAGCGCAAGGAGCCCCCCAAACAGCCCCCCAAGCAGGCGTGTGCCCCATATGATACATCGCGAGGAGAAGGCAACCCAACAGATGGATTCAGATTTGGTAACATAATAATTAATCAGTACAGGATGGACAGACTAGCTAGAGATATCTATGTATAATACTGTATGGTAAGTCAGCATCTGTACTTAACTTGTGCTGTACTAATTATGAATTCCAGGTGCCCGCAATGACAGTCGAGTGGAGTTCGACAAGCTCCCTGCGAGATATAAGAATGACTTTGACTTCACTCTGGAGTTCAACACCACGTCTAGTGGAGGACTGATATTCTATGCGGCTGACGCACAACACAAAGACTTTGTTGCAGTTTACATGCAAGATGGCAAGGTCAGTCACACTAATACATATTAACTCAGTTAATCAGTGAGTACTCAGCGACCATGTGATGCACGTTGTATAATATATACACACTGTC
Source organism: Ceraclea dissimilis (assembly GCA_963576895.1). Lineage (NCBI taxonomy): Eukaryota > Metazoa > Arthropoda > Insecta > Trichoptera > Leptoceridae > Ceraclea > Ceraclea dissimilis. The sequence continues at coordinate 40,567 of OY756368.1, forward strand.
ACACTAATCGCTGTTTGTCCCACATTGTGCATGGATGTAGATTGTGGCGGGGCTATATGTATACTTAAATATATTTTCCTCGTTGTTTTCAAAATATTATAGACAATCTTATCTCTCAACCTATCTGTTTGTTTACTAACTGTTCTTCCTTGGAATAAATTTTCAGATAATATATTCCTTCAACTGTGGCTCGGGAGCAGCTAGACTAATCTCTACAGAGACGTACAATGATGGCGCGTGGCACTTATTAGAGTTCAGTAGGCAAGGGCAAGCTGGCAAGTTGATTGTAGACAGTGTAATGGTCGCCGAGGGATCCTCTCCCGGTGCATCCAACTCCATCATCATGCAGGCGCCATTCTATTACGGAGGACTAGAGCACGCACCTGTGGAGATCACATACAACCTCCAGGTGAGACACTAGAGCCTACCTGTTCTATAGAAGATTGTCATGTACACCCCAAGCCAAATACTCTAAGTAACACGTCTTGTTTCAGGGCTTCTATGCACCATTTGACGGATGCCTGAAGAACTTGTACATGGGTGGCAGCCCTGTGATGGACATTAAGACTAAAGTGGGCACCTACCCCTGCGGCATTGCAATGGAGAAAGGAATTTACTTTGGAGGGGATGGTGGATATGTGAAAGTGAGTAGCCACTCTCATTAGAGGGACAGACCTCTCTCTGTGTAGTGATGAGGAGTAGTACTTATGTTGTAATGTCTCTTGCAGTTATATAAACCATTCCGAGTGGCCAAGGAGTTGAAGATTTCAATGGAGATTAAGCCGCGAACTTCCTCCGCCCTGCTGCTCAGTGTCCACGGCAAGATAGACTACATGGTAGTGGAGCTGGTGAACAACACAATCATTGCCAAGGTGAACACCAAGAAGGGAAGGTATGAGGCCATGTACCGCATTGGAGATCAGACCAACCTGTGTGACGGCGACTGGCACTCTATACAAGGTAGGTAGAGCTAGACTCTTCACAAACAATAAGACATCAGACACTCTATATCCGATATTTGTCTCTCTGTTTGAAACGTTATAACATCAGCAACCACTAATAAACCAGTTTGTTGTTGTTTGAATTGTCAAAACTATTTTATTTTGTGCTCAAAATTTTTAAATTTTCTTGCAAATTACATGTAAAATTATGGAACAAGATGTACTTCTTTCTTTAATTTACTTACTTTACTATTAAAACAACATCAAACTGGTTGGTTACTGGTTACTAAGGAACCTCAAACCATTTCCATAGTAGCATTTCAAATAGAGAGACACATAGCTGCTCATATTTTTTTTCTTCATTTGAATTGTCTGAGGTCCTTACACCTAATCTACAACTGCAAACTCAATAGCTACTTATTTTATTTCAGTAATAAAATCCAAGAACGTATTGAGTGTGGGACTGAACAATAAGTTTGGAACAGCAGGTGTGGGGGCGGATGCTTCAACCAACACCAACTCTGCTTTGTTCATTGGAGGACATCTCAACAGACTGAACAAACTCAAGGGGTCCTCGGCCCAACAAGGCTTCGCTGGTTGCATCAAGAACTTACTGATAAGAGGAGGGGAGGGCAGGGTGTGGAGCCAAGTCCTGCCCGGGGATGCATTCCTTGATGCTCATGTTGGGTTGTGCCCAGTGGACTAGAGTGCTACCTACTTACCTAGTCTCCTCTAACCAGTGGAGAATTAAGACATCCAGGGCCCCTACGCAACAATAGACTTTGGGCCCCCCCCCAGATAAATACAAATGAATTGCCCCTCAGGCGAATTTTTTTGCAGATTTGTGGTATATTCGAAAATACATTAATCAGGTTCATTATAACAATTGTATGAAGTCTGAACTAATTTGTTAATATTTAATACATGCATTATATTTTACATGAAATAGAATGACAATAATAATTATTTTTAAAATCTATGCCATTGTATCTTCCGATCAACCTTTATATCTGAGAATAAACAACAGTGTAACATCAGTCATGTAGTATTATTTTCTGAACTTGCCCATCCCTAGCAGTTCTACTCGTGACTCAGGCCCAGTCAGTGGCGTAACTAGCATTAGTGCTGCCCGGGGCGGACTCTGAAAATGCCGCCCCACCCGACCCGTAAAGTACCTATAAAAGTACATACCTACCCATTGGCGTCTGCAGTTTTGAAGCCAGACGAGAGCAACTAAAATTTTAATATAGATGTGGCATAATAGAACATGTAAATAGCGCCGCAGGCGAATTTTTACTTTACTTTCTTCAATTTTGTTTAATGAATCTGGGTTTATCTAAATAAACCTAAATACACCTTTATACACTTCACAGTAAGCTTGAAAAGCTTGTGTCGTGAAGTGGAGTAGGTCGGTATCGGGAAACGAACCCACGCCCACTGGATTACCTAACAGTCGAGCGCGTTACCGACCACCTCGTAATAAACATATAGAACAATAAGTACATATCTCAAAAAAAGATATAAAAAATATAAAATAAAGAGTGCCGCCGGCGAAATTTTTCGGACAAATAGGTGAAATGATGAACCTGGTTATCTTTCTGTAGTAGGTAACTCATATGGTTACAGGTATTGTATAGGGGAAGCGACCATGCAAGAAGTAACGAAATTTCAGAAAAAGTCATAAGGTATCGAAAATCTATCTTAAATGAGCACCTATAAATAATATGTAGGTACCTAAGACGCGAATGGGATTAATTAGCGCCGCAGGCAAATTTTTTTATGAAAATTATTGTAATGTAATACATTTTCATAATAATTTTAGAAAATTCTGAGATTTTTTTTAATTTGTCTGTTTTATCAAGATGTTTTTTTATATGTTGTGCCATTTTGCCGCCCCCTGAAATGCGCCGCCCGGGGCGGACCGCCCCCCCCGCCCCCGCCTAGTTACGCCACTGGGCCCAGTTGCTCGACGAATAGTATTGACGGCTAGTGACATTGCTATCTTGTTTGCCCTTTCGCTTTGCGAAAAAAAAGGATGTTTTCAGAAAAAAATTGCAACTTTTTGCTCCATTTTGTTACGAAAGTATGGGATTTTGGTTCCATTTTGTAACAAAACAAATTTATGGGTATGGAAAAAATGGCAATGTCTGACATATTCCAGAGTCCAGATATGTTCATCCCGTGTGTGCTTGTGTCTCCACAGCAGTGGCTCCCAATCAATAGGAAGAAGTATAGGAATTAGGAATGAATAGAATTCACTATCAGAGGTAGTATCAATGTTTATTACAAAATCTGTACAAAGTACATACACCACTACATACATAATGTAGATAAATATTATACAATGTGACACCAATACATACACAGGAACCTCTGTCCTCATTTCATAACATACTTGTAACCAATCAGTTCACCCTCGCACCTGCTTAGATACTGAGGGGTGCTCTAATAGTTGTAATGCTGGAGGACCCATAGAGGAATTACGTACTGGAGAAGAAATTGAGTGAAAAAACTGGCAGACAAAACCGTTTGCCACTATCGGTCGTTTGCCACCCTGGGTAATTCAAAGGTATCGCTAAGAGGTGATAGCACGCGGCCAGTATTTTACAAAGTGGTTTAGCACAAAAAGCATCACAACATTTTCTATCTTTGTCAAAATCATCTTAACCAGTTGTTATGAATGTGTCGAAATTATGCTTCTCTAGTACCAATAATTTCTCTATGGGTGGACCTTTCAAATGTATGAAACATGCGATTCACTGCAACAATATGCAGGCAGGTAGGTACTTACATGAAATGTGAACGAGGCGTCCTACAATAATATTCACTATGTAATGTTAGGTTAGGTTAGGTATGATTTGAGATAAACCAAAACTATTTTAGTTACCTGCATTGCGCAGATGGAAATGTATTACAGAATTTCCTCAACAGAAGCGAGAGGTATCTTCATTCACATAATGTAGCGTTATGTGAACTTCCTTGGGGAGGAAGCAAGATGGGTGATCTGACGCTTACTGTAATAAGAGAACGTTGCCCTGGGCATAAAGTGGCCGACTTGTAAGCTTCGGAACTCGAAACACCCATCCTGCTCCCTCCCCAAGGGAGTTCACATAATGCTACATTATGTAGACACGTCTCGCTTCTGTAAAGTAGGTTAGGTCTGCAGTACAATGTGATGTGAGAAATTACTGAACATAATATAGAAAGAGTATCTCAGTCTTGCTCCCTGTATAGTGTGGGTAGGTACTAACTAATAATAGAAAATATTATACTCTGTATAACAAAATATGTATTGCTGTGTTGCGGGAAGTAATCAGTGAAGGAAGAACGATGTTAGGTTAGGAATTATAATATCTCTATACAGGTGCACCTGCCATAGTGACAGTACACAGGTTACTATAGTCTATAGGTATATTATATAAGTACACACATAAGGAATTCATTACAATCACATGAAACCAAAGGAGGATCCAAACAATATGAGGAGACACACTCCCAGCTTCTAACTTATAAATCTATCAATTGACAATGTGTTCCAAAATCATTAACATGTTGAGACACACTCCCAGCTTCTAACTTATAAATCTATCAATTGACAATGTGTTCCAAAATCATTAACATGTTGAGCCGCACTCAGGTACTGCCATACAACTTTAGCAGTGTGTATATGTTACGTACAGTTAAAGCAGCTAATGTATGCATTAACTGATAATTTTAGTTAAAGTATGAACTCTGTATAAAAGTTATCGCTACAACTAGTAAGTGTACACATTCACTAGTCAATGCATGCATTAACTATTGTGGATTTGCTAAAGCATAAACAACAACCAACAGGATATTTTTTTTTATAGATTTAAGATGCATTTTTGAAGAGCATTCTAGATTAATATATATTGAGGTAATCCTGATAAGAAACATGAAATTAATCAAATATAATTCTCACTAACAGCTGACAACAGTGCGTATAGGATAACAGCTGTTCTCCACTGGCGGCCATTTTACTTGTTAAAAATATTTTGCAAGCTTTGACTGAATCTCCTTCATAAATATACGCACTAACTAGTCAATGCGTAAACTAGAATGATTATGAACACATTAACTGAGCGTGTCAGTCAATGCATACATTGGCTAGTTAGTGTATGCATTCACTAAATGAACGCTTTAACTGTTTATTATTGGATTCTATAGATTATACATCCACAGTGCAGCTCAACATGTTAATATTGTATTGTACACAGCAGAGTTGTCTATAAATAACAGAACATATAACTCCTGGTCTCAGAACAGTGAGATCATACAACATGCAAATTATCTAACAAATATATATAATGTATGACATTGTCTATATGGAAAGTAGTTGAGGGAATAAGCAATCAATAAATAATACATCATATGGAATGCAATATGTTCTTATATCATCAATACTATACAACGTAACACCATACATCCTACACAGTCTCGGAATATTCAAAAAGCCATTTTACTAACTTTAAAAGGGACAGGCAAAGAGCACAGAATGCCACACTAACTTATCTCTACACACTTCGGGCTGACTGTAAGACATTGCTTTTGCAATAACTCCGCCCTTTGGTATACTTCTGTGTTTAATAAAGGTTTATTTATTTATTTAAATAATCTTGTAGGCTTTCGCAGCGTGATGAATCCATTTCCATGTTGTTCGGTTACTCAACCTGAAGAATGAACAACATGGAGATGGATTTATTTATTCCAGCTTCCATCACATTCACACTGTTCGAGGACCTAGTTGACTTTACCAGTCTCCAACTGCCCCACTTACTTTCACCCATATATACTTTTTTAATCATCCTGAATAATTCATTCTTTCAACACATCCAAACCATCTACGTTATTCAATTTCATTCTAGTCAATCATCTCTCTAATGACCTCATTCCTTATCTTATCAAATCCACATTTAACCCTGGTGCAAATGGCATATTGAACATTCCGACATCAGTGTGAAATAATATGTATTTAAGTAAGAAGAATCACTCATTAGTCTATTCATCTATCCTACATACTAGGTACCTGATACACTACGCTACCATTGCTACTAGTTAGGGCTATGGACCCAGTGGGCCTTACAATGATTCAGTTAATAACTTAACTACATTAGTATTAGTATAATCAACACACCTACACATAAACAAGAATATCACATTGAGAGAGAATTACAACTACATAAATATATACACACACATACACATCCTCACACACACACACTGTAGTACGTGATACACATACATACATACACATCCTCACACACACACACTGTAGTACGTGATACACATACATACACACACACACATTACCTGATTACTTAGTAGAGTAGAACAAAATCAAGGGAAAGTATAGCACATCATATTATTATATTAATAAAGTCCATTCCTCATTAGGAACAATAATATGTGAAGAGAAGTCAGTACAAGACTTGGAATGAAGTTCTGTCTGAAGTTAAATCACTCAATAACACTAATGCTGGATTTCACCAACTTTCTAGGTGAGGAATAGGGGAGATAGGAGCCACCTAGCACAAATTTTGTATGAAAAATAATGATATAGGTGGCTCCTATCTCCACTATTCCTCACCTAAGAAGTTGATGAAATCCAACATGAGTGTTGTGCTATGAGGGGGCAATACGCGGACATTGCCTAATGTTCTGTACCTCTGACAGTGACGGCTGTCCACTGACTTTCAATTAATTGTTTATGATTAAATATTTTTCATCAAAATTCTCACACATTGTGAAACAAGTTTAATTTCTTACACATGTGAAATAATATTTCATAATTTATCTTTATAAATCACAACTTAAGCCATATTTCAAATTAAATTAAGTATACTTGTGAAATCAAAATTCTTTTGATTTGTTGATGCATATAAATAAAGTATGTTTTGGCACATAGTCTATTTAAAAATATTGTATTCTGCAAAATGCTCCAGTTTTGTAACAATATAAAAAAATAGAGGTACAGAAAAAATGGCAATGTCCGCACTAAGTTCTCTTCAGACATTCAATTTTAATAAATACACTTTAATACTCTCATTATAATATGATCAATTATAACTGTCGAACGCAGTAATAAAAATGTGAAGGGACGACTACCTGCTTTATTCACACCTTATGGCTCTGGCATGAGTGGCCCTTCTCGGTTACATTTCTATTACTGCGTTGGACAGTTTAAAATACTTTGATTATAGGCATTCCTCCCATCATTAGATATTCACCAACACAACATAACAAATTAATAAACTATACGCAGAACATAAACATGTAGGGGAGATGCAATGCAGTGAATACAACTTCATATAACATGAGACTATGTCTCCATCCAATCAATAATTATCAATAGAAGTTTAAACATAAGTAGCACCTAATGTAACATGAGTGGAACAAATCATAAACTTAATATTAATTAAACTACATACAAACTCAATACAACGTAACCAAACAATAGTAACAACTCATCCACTATAATAATAGTACTTATTTCATATAATACATATGGAGAGATTATAAAGTTGATATGTTCCTACAATATAATACACTACAGAGCATTACGACTCAATCTCAGGCAGTGGTACCAGAGGTGGGGTCAGACCGACCCCATCTCAGGCAGTGGTACCAGAGGTGGGGTCACACTGACCCCGCATCTAGTGTACAGGAATATTATACAGACAACACATGGATTATTTCTTCACAATATTATTAGTGTTTATATCAGTTTTCAATGTGTTGTGTTTCCCATTACGATCGGGCGACTCTTCATTGGTTAATGTCTTGTCTAAGTCTGTTGTGTCGAGATCATAATCATCATCCAAGTTATTTTCAGATGCAAACAGCTCTTCTTGTGACGCACTCAAGTCTCCTATGGTCCCCAAGTCGTTTGACTCACTGCTGTTTCCATTTAACATCTGAAACGCCACACAAACTCATTAAATTACATGTTATATTGTTCCTCTGTTTAGAGGTAAAACTCATTATTTGCAAAGAACATGTTTTGGAGGTGACAGTTTTTATAAATTACTTATTTTCCAACCGATTGCATTGATTTTTTAAGAGAATATGTAAAATGGTCAAATTAAAACGAAAATATTTTTCTTCAAGCAGGCAAATTCGACATTTTTACATATCTTCGGAAAAAATCAATGCAATCGGTTGGAAAACAAGTAATTTATTTGAAAAAACTGTCACCTCCAAAACGTGTTCCTTGCATATAATGAGTTTTACCTCCTAAGAGATGAAATAAAGTCATAAACAATAGGTACTTTAGTACAACACATTATTTAGATTTCAATAAACTAAATACAATTTGTAGTAAAACATGCAAGAATAAATTATTAGAAGAATAATTACCAATATATACACACAATAGCAACAAATACTTAATACATCTATAGTACAATACATAATATACGTATATACACAATATGCTACCATAGATAGTAATGACTATACATCGGGAGATTCCATGCCCTGATACCTGGGACTGGGAGATGTGCAGGGACCTAGAGTGAACAAACATATACAGTTTATTTACTTGTATAATACTACCTGCATAATGCACGCTGATACAAGTTACACTTCACTTAGTATTGTTTACACTTCACTTATTGTTTTATTCCTCTATAGATATTGATGGTTGTACAGAATTCAGGTAAAGATGGAAAACCCATAATTTAAATTCCAAGAGAAATAATACTTTTAATTATTTAATTAATTAAAAATTACATTAAAAATTATTTATTGCACTTTGGCACTAAAACCGAACCCTTTTCCCAATGTATAGTAATGATAATCCATGTAATGGATACAAGATAGAGTTGAATGGAGGATAGAATGATGGAACTAAAACTCTCACATGTTCTACAGCAATCTATGTTCCTAGATAATAATACACATAATATTAATAATAAGAGATGGCTGCATTACACAAGGGCAGATCATTATTACTTCAGACAATGGTCACAGGACCAGCTTTTTCTCAACAGGCAGCAAAAGTCTAAATAAAACAATAATTTTACATACATCTGTACTTAATCATTTTTTAGACTCTTCCTTCAGCAAAACACCATGAATACTGGGGCTTCTATGCAGTATAATGGTTTATTGGTTTTTAATCATCCATGGGCCTTATTTAAGGCACATGGAATAGTCAGGTTTACATATTGAACAAACATTACAAAATCAAATGCAGCAAATCAATAAACAGTTACAGCAAAAAAATAATGAAATCAATAAACACATGGTAAAGCAGGTGTGGATTAATTCAATGCAGGTCTGGATGTAAATGGTCCAAAACTGCATTTCGTCAACAATCAATATTACTTATACAAATACAATGATGAATTTACTGAGTCAGATAATATTAATATTTTCATCCGAGCCCTGCAGTAGGGAGAAGTCAACATGCCAAGAAGTGTGATGCGATACGAAGCACTTATAACTCAACACTACTCCTACATATGTACGTTACAACTCTACAAGGTTGTACTGCACTGAATGGGGGCGTCTTATCTAAGTGTATGCATCTGACAAAACGCCAATTGGAACTCTTTACACTCCAATCGGCGTCGATACATTTGATTTGTTTCTCTTTAATCTGTTCAGGTGTATTGTATAATAGTTTGTTTATGATATGTAAAAATTGACGAGTACAAGTGCCCAACTCGGGCCTACGTATGATTAAATACAATAAACAATAGTTGTGAAGACCTCCATTTACTGAAGACTGAAGCGCCATCTAGTGAGTTGTAAAAAATACGCCCCCATTAACACACTTTATAACTCAACACTACCACACTACTTACATGTATTGGTAATCAAATAAATAAAATACTCTCTATTGAACAAGTGATATATCAAAAGGCAGCCTTATTGCCTAAAAGCAATTTCTACTAATATAATAATCATGCTTAATATTCATCAACAGATGTAAAACACAACACCAATGTAACTTATATACTATATATGCATGTACTTACTAGATACAATATAATACTGTAGATACAACAGACATTGCCATTTGTTCTGTACCTCTAACAAGAAAGGCTGTGCACTGACTTTCAGTTCATTGTTTATGATTAAATAAACCTTTTTTCATTAAAATACTCAAACATTTTTGAAATATGTTCAATATCTTACACATAAAGAATACAATTTCATAATTTATTTTTAAAGAAATCACAATTTTTAAAAATCTCTCATTTTTAACTCATAGTAAAATGAGTGTCCTATTTTTTTTCATACTCACAGAAGTCAAAATGCCTTTAATTTTGTAAAGCACATACAGACATATAAAATATTATAAGACTGAAGTATGTTTAGGAGACAGTTCAAGAAAAACCTAGTTTTCTGCAAAAAGTTCCATCGTTTCATTCCATTCAAACATAAAATTTAGAGGTACAGAAAAAATAGTAACGTCTGACAAAATAAATCTAAATGAAACTACTAGCCTACTCGTATATGGGGAGAGATGGGGAGAGGGGGGTACTGATTAGTAGAGTTGTTAAGTAGGTGGGTACTTACTCGAGCCACTTCCAAGGAGTCATTAGTGGGGACGGAAACTAGAAACCAATAACATTCCTAAAGTAGGTACTGTCATCACAAATCATTATTACATAGAATTAGTTAGTTTAGTATAAGGACAGTATGACCTCACAGATCCATATTGTGAGTGTCACCTTGTCAACCCTGGGGGGCGTTCTATACGGGTAATTGTCGCTGAATGTTTCGCCAGTTGATTATAGTACAATGATACAACGCAATTAAGCGATCATTCTAATTGGAATTATCAAACAGAGACAGATATAGTAGAATATTAATAAGAGTGAGTGAGCAGCACATGCGGACCACAGAAAAACTATTGAGCTCCTTCTATATCTATGACAAATTTATGGTGGACGCCATGGGAGCTACAAACATATGATTGCGTGTCATATTGCTTGTCCACAATTGCATGAAACCTGGTCATATTTCAGTGACTCATTATGTATAATCAATTTGGAAATTACCTTTGGAATATAACCTATGTAATCAAATGGTAAATTAAGTGTACTTTACATCGAGAAAAATTGCACTATAACTAGCGGAAATGCCAGCGGTGGTCAAGTTTTGTCTATGGCTTTATCCGTTAGGACTTCCTACATTAATAAAGGTTCCCAAATAGAACTATGAACAATGAAGCGAATCGCTCGGCGAACAACAATCCATATAGAACATACCCCTGTGTGTGAATGTATTAATGTATGATTACTGTATGTACACAACATGACAGATACACACACATGTAAAGCTGTACCCACACTATCACAGGGTGGCATGGTGAGGTGCTGGTGCTGTACAGAGTCCAATGAGTTGACTAAATATTACACTGTGTAGGTGTCACACATACACACATACATTGAGGTTACTCAGCAGGAACCAACATCCACTAATACATATTTGTTTCATTTCAATTTCATTCATAGGAATTCAAAAGCATTGTATACTTTCATACTTCAAATGAACTACAATTCTCTCTACTCCAATGTTTGCCAATCATTCCTTTAGTTCAGACATTCATACTGCCATAGAATAATATCATATTTTGTTACTTTTTTTTTTTTCAATGTCCTGTTCACATGGGTGTGCGTCAATGTATGGAGAACTTTTTTTTTACGAATATCATAACAGAAGAGATGTCATAATTTGGGTATGAGTGTGTAATTTCAGACTACATATATTTAGTTTTAATTTACGACACAAGCTTTTCATGCTTACAGTGAAGTGTACAAAGGAGTATTTGGGTTTATTTCGATAAACCCAGATTCATTTAATTTAAAAAAATATATATTACTTAGTATAGACCTCTACCAGGCCATAAAGATGTATTTTTTTTTCATTTTCACAAAAACTAGATATGCAGTCTGAAACTGCTCCCCAACTAATGCCCAAATTTTGACATCTCTTGTGTTCCGATATTCGTAACACATTCTCCATACATTGAGGAGACACCAGAGTGTCATCTGAGCCAACATCCACACATTGGGTGACATTCTCCATACAATACTTTAGTCCACCTAATGTCTTCATTGATTAGTATAGTCCCTGAGTCAGAAGTGAATCACACGAGACAACATATTATATATAAACACTGTGACAAGTTAGTTGTATGAAGCAGGAGTGGGACCTCTATAGCATTGCAATAGTATACAAGTCCCACTGTGAGTTTATTTATTAGTGACAGAGAGAGGCAAGATGACAGTAAGAAACACAAGATGACAGTATGTACAATGAATAAGTTGTATGGAGCCTACCTCAGATGATAGATGCTTGATTCTATTCAAGTCCGAGTTGTTGAGGAGCTGTCCCTCCGCTAACACTTCTGCCAACTGCAAGGAAGAAAACATAATGCAATATATAAGGACAGGCACTACGCAGGTAACAATATCTCACTCTGGTGTATCATAACACAACAACTCACTCGCAACTTCAGGGAGGATATCTCCTGATTCAACTCTGCAATCTTCTGACTGTCCTCCGCTCCTTTAATATTGGCCAACATCTGCTCGCACTGATGCTGCAGACAAACCAGAAACAAAACTCTTATGATAAGCTGCGGACCTGAGTTCAATACATATTAATCGCAAGCCATAATGGACTGTAATCACATGCCACAGAGAGCATAATATCATTCGCAGGCAATGTGAAGTCGCAAGCACATCTAATATTACTGAGAGAGTAGGCAGGCTGTACATTACATGTGTTACGGGAAATGTATGAAATTTAGGAACTGTATACAAATCCTAGGAGTTGTATACTACAATGCCGGGTCCATTTAGGAAATTTGTGAAACAATTTGTCACAGGTTCTTTAATTCATACTTTTCTTAGGAAATATATGTTAATAACTCAAATACTTATTATTTATTTCGGCCAAGCTGGCAGATACATAAAATCGAGAATTAAAACCTTATCAAACCAAAGAACCTATTTATTTTGCAGGTAAACTGGAGTCGCACTTAGAATTGCATAATTTATGATTCCCGTTTAGAAAATGTATAAAATTCCTAGTAAAATGTATGTAATACTCATACAAAACAATGACAAGAGATTGACTTCACAGATTTCCTGCAAAACATCTGTCCAATCCCACCAACTTTTACCTAGGAAGGAGAGCCCTAAGAAATTTCCATACAAAAACAGAGATAGTATTCTATTTCTTGAATAAAGAACATCAGCTTCCAGCTAGAACACAGCCAAAATCCATATGAAATGCAATATGCATTTCCTATGTTAGATGAGCTGCATGTTGCATTTCATATGGATTTTGGCTGTGTTCTAGCTGGAAGCTGATGTTCTTTATTCAAGAAATAGAATACTATCTCTGTTTTTGTATGGAAATTTCTTAGGGCTCTCCTTCCTAGATAAAAGTCGGTGGGATTGGGCAATCGACTACTAATACTATTACTACTAACTTTGGACATCATGTCAGAGAGTTTGTGATCTTGTTCCCGTTTCTTTGCACTCAGAGACTTCACCATAGTGAGAGCTTCCTCTAATTCCTGTTGTAATATCTTCTTCTCATTGTCCTGTCTCCTCAGTTGGTTTAAACTCACTTGCACTTGAGTCTCCAACTCCATAACCTGAAACAGAGTGCACATTAGCTTATTATAATTACGTGCCTTGCTACCAATCTGAATCTGTGAAAAAGTATTAAATACACTTTATTTGTTCATAGGCTTCTGTGCCACCTATTTTGAAAATTAGAGAAAGAGTGTTCTATTCATCTTTTCTACACCAAAAACTATGGATTAGACACTAATATCGCTTTTTTCAAGCCCCTCTCGTACTTCCCACCCCCTACAAACCCCTCAAATGCATAACAACTTGCCAAAGTTTCATCTCAATCGGACGAACGGTTTAGGAATCCCAATGTTATATTAATGTATTAATAAGCCTTGTATTACGTCTGTGATTACGATACGACTGGTTAGCTTGCGTCCCACACCCGATGTACTACGAGGTGAGGCAGGCACCTACCTTCAGGTTCATGATCCTTAGGTCTGACAGCGCATTGGTCTCCCGGATCCTGGCCGACATGAGGTCCTCCTCCATCTTGTGGATGTCCACACTGCGGTTCTCCCAGGCACGAAGCAGTTTCTTGGAGGTGCTGAGCGAGTCGGGCCCACTGCCGCCACTGGCCCCCTGAGTCTCAGACTTGTGTTCCTGCAGTGTATAGATGACATGTATAGATGTACTGTACAATATACTAGTAGGTAGGCACTGTATGTACGACACTCACACATACCTGCATATGTTTCTCCCATGTCTCCGTCAAGTCCATGAGGCTCTGTTTAGATTCCATTAAGTAAGCGTTTGCCTCGGCTTCCCTCATCTTCACAGCAATGAGTTCCTCTTGTAATCTCGCTACAGAATTATCTACAGTAGTTTCCCTTAATCTCTTTTGATCTAATTCTAATTCGTTTATTCGAGCTTTTAAATCCTTTATGACGACTTCGTTCTCTGCTTCTATTAATCGGACTCGCACCAGCTCCTTCTGCAGGCACTCGATCATCTCCTCTCGCTGGGAGAGTTCATTCTTATTGACAGCCACGTACTCCAAGGAAGATTCGGAGGAGCCCTGCCATTAGTAAGATAGTAGTATTAAATTATGTATATCGCCACTCGCTTTCCACTTTGACTAAAGCACCACTCGGTCAACTTTAACATTTTTATTTGTAAACCAATTTAAATGAAAAGTATATATATTTTAAATAATTCAAAATGGCTTAAGTGCCACTCGCATTGATCTATGCGTAAAGTTCACTTTTCTTATAAACCAAATGCGTAAATTTTGCAAAGCGCCATTTGCGATTATAAGTTTTCATTTGCGTCTCTTTAACTATTTGTTGAAAGACAAGAAGTTTATTATTTACCTAAACTGTTCGTCGAATAGACCATTCAACGCAGCTCGTCGAGATGGTTCCAACAGTATAAGTGGCGTTTTAATCAAAGTGATAAACGAGTGGCGATATTATATGTAGTACTTGGATGATGTTATTAATGAGAGAGATGAGTACTGAAGCTATGTATAGCAGCTATGTATAGGACAGTTAGATTGCAACCCACCTTGTGTTCGTGGTTGTCCCGGGCAACTTGCAATCTGTGTTCAGCCTCCAGCAACTTCTGCTGCAGAGCAAACTCCGTCTCGGCCCCCTTGGCCGCCTCCACTTGGAACCTCACCAACTTCTCGGCTAAGGAGGCACTCTCCAACTCCAGGCTGTCTATCACACACCTGAGGGATCTGTTCTCTGCCCGTTGTTTCTATAATGTAAAGTGTAGAGACCGGATTATATGCATTTGCATACTATTTTGGCAAAATATTCAGGATTTTGCATATTTCGATCAAAATGTACTGATCGTGCACATTTGGGAATATTTTCTTAAATTTAACAAGGTTTAAGTTTAAAAAACAAAAATGTTGGTGTCTAGTTGAAAAAATAGTAAGTAAATAAAGTAGTTTAATAAAAAAATAATCGCCAAATCGTAATTAAAAAAAAAAACAAAATCGTAGAACTGCTTTTCGCGGTCTTCCATACATAAATTAGATAAAAATTAAGTTAAATAAAATCTTATAGTAACGTTAATTTGTTGTGTTTATTTAAATTTATGTTGCGTATTTTTGTACTTTTTGGTGCTTTTGTTGCATATTTTGAGCATTTATGATGCATATTTGCATGCATATTTCAACCATTTTAAGTTGCATATAATCCGGTGTCTAGTAATGTGTGACCAGCTGATTCTAAGTACAATATGTCATACAAGCTTATAGGAATACTAATATACTCACTCGAATCTCAGCCTGAAATTCATTCTCTTTGGATTTCATAGATAAATATTGCTTTTCAAACTTCTTCATCTTTTTACTATTAATTTTAAACGTATTTGCCATATTAATTAATGATTCTGGATCCTCATCCGCTCTCCCCGTCATGTCCTTCTGTAGAAACTGGAAGAGAAATTAATCATTGTCTGTTACTTGATTATGTTTACTAATGGCGGGCAGTAGGGATATATTTCTGGGTTATTCCCCATAAGACAAACGACTAGCGACGCAGGGGAAAAAATTTAATGAAACAATTTGTTGTGATTTAATGAATTTCACAATAATTATTAAAAACTTCATGCCGTGACATAAAACGATGTGAGTAGTTTCTACTACAATGTATGAAATGGTGGGTTGGCTGAGGGACTTCGGGGGCTGCAGCCATGTGTGGAGCAAAATGAAGGAAAATCCCGTGGGCTGAAGGCCCTCCACCTCCGGGAAGCTCAGGAGCATTTTTTTATTTTATTCATTAAACAAACAGACAGTAATACAAAAAATCTTAAATCTTAAAAAATAGTAACTAGTTAAGTATACCAATAGATATTTAATGAAACAATATTAATGATAAAGATATTAATTTAGCGACCTCTTTACCCTCGCTTCTAGGCAAATCTTATTAAGAAGTGGGCCCAGGTTAGCCTTAAGGGAGCCCCCCCGACAAACCCCACCTCTAAATTACATTCCTTCAGTGTCCTTATCCAAGGAGGTTACAATTCACACTTACAGATAAGAGACTTAAATACTAATTCATCCACATACATACTTAAATACTAGGTTTACAAATGAATTTTAAAAAATAAGTTAGTGAACTAACCATCTGTATTCCTTCCATATCTAATTCTAATAACTCGTTCTTGCACATTGTGAGCAGAGCCAAGGCCACTTGGAATATGATGTCCATCCCTCGCAGTAGGAAGATGTCCATTATCCTACAAGACAGTGTGATGGACAACACCGTGGTGTAGATTGTAAGGAACCAACTACTTGCAAACATTGACATCTGAACTCCCTGTAATCAAACATACATAATATATACTGCACTGTATTGTATTGTTTAAAGTAGAGAGCGTAATAACACACAGTGAAACATGTATGGAGGATGTGTGACATTATACAATCTGGTAATACCTTTGATTATTGAAGTACCTAATCAAATTATTTTTGTACTACTGACTAGATCAGCTCAAATTAATTTGTTTCAATACAACACTATGAAAGCGTGTATATATGACGCCATTTCTTTGACACAATTTCATATTCTTCCGATTAAATTTGACGTTTACAATTTTCAAAGTGTTAAAATGCGATTATAATTAGTTTTAATTCAAGAAGAAGAAGAAAAAAGAACAGGAAATAATTTTTGAAAATAGTTCCGAGGCTATGTTCCCATGGAACAATATACTAATACAATCATTGCTCAGCAGGCATAACTCTCTCCGTATGATTCATTTGATTTTTATGCCTGGCTACTCAAAACCAGTGGTGTATAAGGTGCATTTTTGCAAAAAAACAATTTGAAGAGTAATTTTTTGCAAACGAAATCATGGACTTGGTGTACACTAGTTGCGGGAGGTTGAGAGCCTTTTTTGTAGTGTGAGACAGCGTAACTACACGCAAGTCCGTACACGCAGTTATAGTAGTATTAGTGAGCGCACAATGAACAAGAATGCACACAGATCCGTTAGGCAGGTATATCCGTTCCTTCACCAACACTACAAAAAAGGCTCTTAAACTCGCGAGACTTCTATACAAGTAGTATGTCCAGACGCCCCACCTGGTGACTGAAGTGATAGTGCAGCTCGGGGATGAAGTCTTTGATGAGGTTGTCCAGCTGGTAGAAGCAGAGACCTATGAGGTGCATGGGGGGCTTATACATTTGTCTCATTTCATGCTTCTGCATAATCTGCACGGTGACTGAGAAGGCTTCCTCCTCAGGCATCTGGAATCAGATGACATGTGTACATTAGGTAGGTATGTATGCATTCACTAGTCAATGTATGCATTAACTGATGATTTTATTCAAAGTATTAACTCCATACAAAAATTAATGCTACAACTAGTGAGTGTACACATTTACTATAGTGAAATTATTTTAAACTGTCGAACGCAGTCATAAAATTTGACTAAGAAGGGACGACAACCTGCTTTATTCGCACCTTATGGCTCTGGCATAAGTGCGAATAAAGCAGGTAGTCGTCTCTTCACGGTCACACAATTTATGAATGCGTTCGACAGTTTAAAATAATTTCACATCAATGTATGCATTAACTACTGTGGATTCGTTAAAGCATAAACAACAACCAACAGGATATTTTTTTATAGGTTTATGATGCATTTTCGAAGAGTATTCTAGATTAATATGAGAGTTGTGTTAAAAAATGTATATTTATTGTGGTTACCCTACTAAGAATTATGAAATCAATCAAACATAACTCACTGACAGCTGACAACCATGTGCATAATAGAACAGCTGTTCGCGAATGGCGGCCATTTTACCTGATAAAAATTTGTGCACACATTGACTGAATCTCCTCAGTAAAAGTACGCACTAACTAGTAAAAACGTAAATTAGAAAGATTGTGAACACATTAACTGAGCGTGTCAGTCAATGTATACATTATCTAGTATGCATTCACTAAATGAACGCTTTAACTGTAACGTATACATCACAGAGACACAAACAATATTTAGCCAAGTGTTTTCCAATGCAATATACATATTATATCGTGTAGACTCTGAACACAGTGAAGTAGGTACGTAAAGTTAAACAAACAAAACCCACATAATCATCAAAAAAATCATCTAATCTTTTCATATTGTTGATGACTTAATATAATATACAAGTATAATGAGTGCAGGTGTACTCAGATGTAGAGTAAGTTGGTGGTGGACTTATAACTATGGCTGCCATCTTTCAAAGAGGGTATGCCCGGAGATTTCGAAAAAAAAAAACATATTTTTTTATTGTAGTACGAACGTAAAGAAAAACTCAAAAATTTTCCGCAGCAGGCGGAAAATTTTTGTGAGACTGAGCAAAGAAGGTCGTGGTGTAAATAGATTTATTTTCTATAAGAAGAAATAATAATACTGAATTCATCAAAAAGGTAGCGCCGCAGGTGAATTTCTTGATGAAACAGTTTACTTTTTAATGAGATTCAATGGATTTTCAGACTGCCCGGTGATAGTTAAGCCACACTGTCTCACGACCCAGTAGTGTCTCACAGACCCGGAGATATATGATGCTAACCCGGAACCCGGAGAATGCCACTCCACATCAAAAAAGAATGAATGTACTTACGTGCATGAGGAGCAGGCCGATGATGAAGGCTGTCCCCTGGCAGTAGCCCACCTCCCTGTCGTGCAGCGCGTAGGCCTTAATTACATTAAACAAGGCCTCCTGGCCCTCCTTGTCCTGGAAGTACTCCACCTCCGGGAAGGTCCTATTAATGTCTCTTCTAATTTGTCTTTCATACGGTGACCTAATCTGTAAGTGAACAAATGGATTAGTACCTCAGACAAATCAAATGAAGAAACATATGAGCAGGTGTATGTCTCACCAACCAGTTTGTTGTTGTTTGAATTGTAAACTAAGTAAATATGTAAAAGAAATATCTTATATGTTTTTTTTTAATATGAATCTGGGTTTATCGAAATAAACCCAAATACACCTTTGCACACTTCACAGTAAGCTTGAAAAGCTTGTGTCGTGAAGTGGAGTAGGTCAGAATCGGGGATCGAACCCGCACCCACTGGATTGAAAGTCAAGCGCGTTACCAACCAGGCTACGGACCACCTCAAAAATGTGTGTAAAGCTTGTTCCATAATTTTACTTATCGAATTACAAAACGAAATAAATATTTAAAAATACTGTTACTTAATTTTAAGCGCAAAATCAACAGACTTTTGACATTTCAAACAACAACAAACTGGTTGGTTACCGGTTGCTTATGTTATAACGTTTCGAACAGAGAGACAAATATCTGCTCACTAACCAGCCCTATAGTGAAATAATTTCTATCTGTTTATTGTTGAGCGATGTTGACTCGAAATAGAAGAGAGAAGATATGGAGTGTCTGATGTCTTATTGTTTGTGAAGAGTAACAATTACTCTAAGGCTGTATTTGGCCAACTTTTTAGGTGAGGAATAGTGGAAGTAGGAGCCTCCAAAATACAAAAATAATGATAAGTGGCTCCTATCTCCACTATTCCTCATCTAAGAAGTTGGTGTAATCCAGCATAAGATAACAAGAGGCAAGGAGCACTTACTGTCATATAACCAGAATATAGTTTCTTCTCAGGCAGCTTCTCAGCTTCACACAGCAGCTGCCACACAATGGCCCGGAAGTGAGTGGGGACACCCTTCACCACGAGCTCTTCCAGAGACTCCTTCTTGTTGTACGACTCCCAATTATTCACAATCCTTCCCCATAATGTCCAGGAATCCTCTTCCGCAGTACTGGCCTCTGCAATTCAATCAATTATGTTAACGTAAGAATTGTATATCTATGTATCTATCCCCTCACGCCGCATCTTCCTCCACCCCTTCTTGTTCATCCAAATATATCTTTTTTGTTTCATTCATTCATTTCAAATTCATTCTCTCGACATGCCCAAACCACCAAAGCTTATTCACTTTCATTTTCATCCTACTTGTAACGCTTGTCTTACAGTCACTCTAATAACCTCATTCCTTACCCTATCTCTCCACAGATTCTTCTCAACCATCTGCACCGGACCGAGGGCCCTCCCCACCGAAATGTCAAACAATGATTTGCCATATATTATAGAAAGATCCCATTTTTAAAAAAAAATCGTCTGCGGCGCTTAATTTTTGTTACATTTTGATCAGATTGAGCAGTCAACCTTAGTCCCTTCCAAAGTCAAATACTAAATCGGCCTGAAATGAAAACCTATATACGCCACTGCCGCATATTATACATATTCATCCACTTGCGCCAAACACTCATTAGCAATCTCAATACACAATTTGTCCTTACTTCCTCTCTCAAACACCACAACTCATTTAAAATAAGACAAGATAACAAGCGCCCGTGTGACAGCCAAGCACCACAAACAATTCAACACTTTATGTGGGATTGCGATATCTTCGCTGTGAGGAGGCATGCCCTTGAAATGGCTCTGAGAGAGTACGGACTAAATATGAAATGTCCAAAGTCTGTCCTCCTGCATGAGAGAGTTTCGCGCCAGTTTTTAGACTTTTTGGGTTACATTGTTAGAACTATTAAAATAATAAATGAGGGAGGCAAGACCGGAAGCGGTGGTCTGGCTGGCAGCACTGGAGCCGAGGCTTTGAAAAATACTTATGTCGACGCAGCCCACATGGGAATTGGACAACGCCGAAATATTTAAAAAAGCCTTGCACAACAAAGCAAGCGACAGTGACGTGATACTCAAAAAAGCAAAAAAAAAAAACATCCCAACTAATAATACATTGTTTGATGGCTACAGTGGGTAGGCACCTGTCAGTCCAGTAATGAGGTAGGAAACTTCCATGTCATTAGAGGTTATAAGTAATTAGTGAGTGTTTACATGAGTGACTCAGCACATACAACACATCCACTCAGCAGACAGGAGTGAGTCAAACAAACTGAGATAAGATTATCTCTGTAACAGTTAGAGCAGTCAGTGGATGCCTTCATAAAGATAAGATACCCAGTGGTGTACACCACACTGCCTACTGCTAAGGAACCTATATAAAGGTGGGAAGAACTACTAAACACTGACCCCCTTCTATTATCTATGACCAATCTGTGGTGGACGCCATGGGAGCTACAAACATATGATTGCGTGTCATATTGCTTGTCCACAATTGCATGAAACCTGGTGATATTTCAGTGCCTAATTATGTATAATCAGTTAGGAAATTACCTTTGGAATATAGCCTATGTAATTAAATGGTAAATTAGCTACTTAACATCGAGAAAAAATGGCATATATTTAGCGGAAAGGTTAGTAATGGCAATGGCGGCGGTCAAGTTTTGTCTATGGCTTTATCCGTTAAAAGCCTTCCTACATTTATATAGGTTCCCTACCTACTGCTATTTAACAATAAGTTAACTTATACACTCCAAACTCCAACCATCTTTTGTATCCCTGACTTGACCCGTTAAGCAATTTAGACAGCAAATATTTTTTTCACAACACAATGTTGTAACTAGTTTTGTATTTTATATGATGTCTAACCTAATTTTATTGGCACCCAAATGTTTGAGGTATCAAAATTTGGGTATTAGTGTGTAATTTCAGACTGCATATTTAGTTTTTAATTATGGTGCTACTTGGAGACCTCTACCAGGTCCTAAAGATGTGAAAAATAATGTTTCAAGTACAAAATTTCATCTTCAGGGCCTGGTAGAGGTCTACGAGTAGCATAATAATTAAAAACTAAATATGCAGTCTGAAATTACTTGCTAATACCCAAATTCTGACACCTTCTATGTTCCCATATTGTCCATACATTGACAAGACACCCTAGTGGTATGCCACTGTCGGTAGGCAGTACCTATTATAGTGTTATAGAAGTCCCCTGGTGCAAACTTGGTTTAGTGTTGCTAGGTCTGATAATAAGATATGGCTACATTGTATGGCTACTTTCAAATTATATTTCAGAACTGCTGTTTGACAAAATTTGCCAATTTTTGGAGGTTAGAATAAACTGGCAACATTGTTATTCTAACTTGTGATGGATTATCAGAGTATTTTTTTCTTTATCCAACTCACAAAACTATCTTGCCTTTAAAATGATTTCTCTAGCGCCGCTCTGTAATATTTTCGGTATTGTAGGTTACTTGTAAAAGGTACAATGTGAGAATATTGGCGACGTTTGACAGCTCTTATGACAAGATTTGACAATCAGGGCTACCAACAATACAATCTTGAACTCCACTTGCAGCTACGGTGGGCAAGACAGAGGAAACCATCTGTATAATTATTACCTGAAGACCCAGAGGCCAGTGACGTAGTGGAGTTCTTCCGCGACATTCCTGACAGAGAGTTCAAGCTCTTGGCATCCGTCTCTATTTCCTTGTTGGCCGCCTCCAGCACAGCTAGCAACTGCTCCACCTCGTATGGAACTGAGGTGGTGGAAGTCTCTGAGGTCCGCGCCGGCTCTGCAAACACAAGGGAAGGAATTAGTCACACTGCGGCATAATAATTCATTTACAAGCGTTCAGGGAGTATCTGCATAGATTCAGGCTGCGAGAGGATGACAGGTGTCCATGTCACAGACGGTTCAGCATGTGCTGTGGGACTGCCAAATATTTGCCTCTAAGGGATACGATCTTAAATGTGCGCTCCGAGAGTTTGGGTTGAATATCCGCAATCCAAAACTCGTGTACCAGAACATAGGGCAACAATTGTGCATTTAAACTTTATGGTGTATGTGGTTAAGTCAATTAAGTAAATAAATAAAGGAGTATAGTGTGGCAGTGTGGGTGAACAGTGATAGTAATTTGACAGGTGAAAGAACCTACAAGTGATTATAAAAGCTTCACATAATTGAGCAGGGCGGAACAAAGTGACAACTTGCAGTGTTTAAGGTGAAGAAGCAAATAGCTGAATAGTTTAAAGACAGTTTAACAACCTTCGGTGCTTTTATTTGTAGCCATGTTCAGCATTAAGGCTGCCACTCAGATCTGAAAGGAAAGAAAACAACAACAATTACATACAAAGTACTTTACCTGCGTACAAAGGAACGTCCAAGTCAAATGTAGGCGACGTATTATTTACTTTGCGACTGAATCTACACCGCCTAAGTATATTGCACAATTCCTATACTAACTCACACTGTCAATATCTCTCAATGTTCGATATAATATAACGAATCTTTATATAATTTAATCAAAACTAAACAAGACAACACCCAAAACTATCAAAACAACTGTAAATATCAAAATACATGCGACAAGTTGACGAGCGACATCCGCAAACGCGACACTCGGCACTTGAGATGAAATCTGACATTTAGTTTGACAACTTTGACAACTAGTTATGGTGTTGCAAGTATTAAAAATTTGTTCAGTTTATTGGAACTAAATTCAAATAAAAGATGTAGGCCAGTGTTTTAAAAGAAAAAAAGGGGGTACAGCCTAATTAATTATCAAAAAGCTGGAAACAATTTTAATACCTTTATTTAGCATGTAACCACTATTCCTAGTAGTTTTAAAACTTTAATTTATAAGAAATTGACTAATAGTACCTAACTGACAAATACCAACCTAATAATTAATAATATCATGACTTTTAGCAAACTAATTCAATCAATTATTATTAATGACTTTTATTTTGGGCCTGGCTATGTATTACAGTTTTGTTTTTATGTCTTTTAATTTTGGATAGGTATTGTTATTTAATTGGACAACATTTTTTGAGAGACATAGTGAAGAAGGTCGTGATGTGGTTTGTTTATTTGAAAATGTATATACAACTTATGTAATAGTTTGCACAATAATATGTCTGAAAAAATAATGTTTTTTCTAATAAAACAATATTGGTAGGTACTACATAGTACATAGTGACATTGCAATGGGCGCTCCTAGTTTCATAATAAAACTATAAATTAGAGACAGAGCATGTTAACCTCACACCGCATCATATTATACATTCACCCAGCCTCCAAATGTATGAGTCATGCAAACTAAAAATAATGATGGATGGTACCTACCTCTACCTGCCTACCTACAATCTTATATCACCTACCTACCTACACACCTCTCATAACACACATATTATGTTGTGTAGTATGGGTGTCAATATCTGATTTATAAATTCAACCAGAAGATCATCCCAGTGCGATTCGCTCTTACTGAAAGGTAATTACATACAAAAATCTGGTACTGTGTCCCTATGTGACGTAGCGTGGGTCCTGCCACCCAAATCCGCCGCCCCCTTGTTTAGAAATTTATATCTAAAAGGCTCGACAATTTAAAGGAATTCGATAGAAATTCGAAGCTGGTGTAGGACAGTTAACATTTTGAAAATAGCGCTGCAGGCGAAACGCTTCGTCACTGATATTAGGTGCCAACAGTCATGTATATAATTACAGTTTTTTCGTCAACAGAGAAGAGAGGCAACTTAATTCACATAATGTAGCGTTATGTGAACTCCCTTGGGGAGGAAGCAGGATGGGTGGTCCGACGCTTACAAATACCCATCCTGCTTCCTCCCCAAAGGAGTTCACATAACGCTACATTATGTGAATGAAGATGCCTCTCATCTCTGTTGAGGAAAAAAACTGTAATGTATTTCCGTCTGTGCAGTGCAGATAAATTCCGGTTCCATACCTAAAATAATTTAGGTAAGTGGGTATATCACAAATCACAGTCAAGTATAATGTTTACAGCTGATGTACGTAGTAATCCAAGTAGTATGGGCCATAGAATATAATGATTAGTATTAAATCACTACCTGGATGACTATTCCACCTGACTATGCATAATTACTATAGGCTCATCATCCACTCCAACTGTAGAACTAACAGGTGACTGACAGAGATGCAACGTTATCCGATGAGGCGATGGAGGGAGACAGCAGATGAACGTATGTGCTCACAGTGCGTGACCGTATAATATATTGTATGGTACACTGCATTCATTATGTTAGGTTAGGTATTAAGAGTATGCATACCGACATTTCAAAAAATTCTAAAAACGGGAGACCCTTTATCTAAACAACCGTTACTAAATATGCTTCGGAACAAAATAGGGTAGATGCATTGAACATTTATATAGGGAATAACCGCAAAACATTTTTTATATCTTGTATAGATTTATCAAAAAAAAAAATGAAAAACACCTCTGATCTTTTTTCCGAAAGACGGAAACTTGTGTCCCGAAAGTTGCGAAGTATATTTTTTTGCACTGATGATATGCATTAAAACCTAGGGAATAACTGTAAAAGTTTTTTGATAGACATTGTTTTAATTATAATATAATGTCGCCACAAAGTAAAACCTTCAAAATCAAAGAAGCAAAATTAACCCCAAAAAATGGAAAAAACGCTATTTTTACCATTTTATCATGCGATTGTTCACGCGATTTTGAACCTTAATGCCGTGGGAAATGACTGTGACGTCATTCCTGGTGCCAAGCCCTTAAGTATGTATAAAAGTATGGGGAATATGTGGAAACGTTGGGAGATAGGATGGAAAATGAAGTGATCAGAGAGTTGAGTGAATGTAAAACGAATGTTGTGACTAGAATGAATATGAACAAGTTGAGATTGAAGGAAAATCCCGCGGGCTTATGACCCTCCACATCCCCGGGTAGCTCACGGGCGCATTAATAGCGACCTCTTTACCCTCACTTCTAGGCAAATCTTATTAAGAGGTGGGTCCAGGGTTAGCCTTAGTTAAAACAAGATGAGATAGTTGAAACATTTAGAGAGAATGAACGTTGAAAGGATAACAAAGACAATATACCTAGGAGAGGCAAGAGGTGTTAGGAAGCGCGGCCGTCCAAGAACCACGTGGCTTGACCATGTCGACCAGATTCTCATCAAGGCCGAAAGTGTTCTGAGTATAAGGAATCGTAGAGAGTGTATGAGGAATTGCACGAAAGCGACAGAAGCACAAAGTGCGTGTAAGGTCTGTCGATCTGTTCTCTCTGCCTACTCTGCAAGGGATGCGGTGTTAGGGGGTAGAATATGATAGAAGATCAGAGGTTAGGTTCAGTTGGGTATATTGTCACCTATATTGAGTCTACCTATATAAATATAGCCACTAGAGGTGTGAGAGGGGAGTATTGTTTATAGGGGAGTGGCATCCCTACCAGGGGAGGGCGAGAGGCTAGGCAGTGTGACCCACTTACCACAGTACATTATATTAGCCCCCTCCCATACACCCCCCAGGTGTCTGTGAATTAGTTTAATATGCAAACTTAACCCCCGCCCTACATTCACTCGTTGATGTTTCTGAGTAATTAATTCATTAAGTCAGTCTTTCTAGTTTCTAGTCCAAGTAATAAAGGATTTTGCCTTGCAATACGAGAAGTAGTTCCGATTTTTGGGTATGTTATAAAGGTCAGTCTTGTGTTTCAGAATCCAAGTTTGTGACCTCCCCACCCTTGTGCGTTCACTGTCCTATCCTTACACACACTCCTAGCCTCCGTCACAAATATTTAATTTGTCATACACGCTCTCCGATTCTTTTACTCAAAACGCGTCCATCCTCGAGGATCTGGTCGACATGACCAGACCAGGTCAGTCTCGGGCTGCCGCGCTTCTTCACCCCTCAAATATATTATCTTTGTTGTCATCTTTCATTCTCTCAACATGCCCTGTACATCTAAGTTTATTCACTTTCATTCTTGCTTCAACACCAGTCTTGCAGTCACTCATTTCCCTAATTACTACACAATTCTAATGGTAAGTTTATGAGCAATAAGCATCACACATACACAAACAGGTAACTTATATGTATTATATTGTCTATTATAACATAGTGTGTATGTGTATGTGTTGCAGTAATATAAGTAATTATAATTTACAGTATTGTATTGTATTGCATGATAATTCTCTATAATATTCAAGGTCTGATATAGAAAGTATACCTACACTACGTGAATAACTCAGTATAGGCAGACATAGTAGAACAATAATCATATTAAATGGAACTCGAAACTAGAATGAACTGATGTCATCAACTACATACGTCATACAGAGTACAGTAACCAGGAGAAGTTAGAAGGCATGCTTAGGAAAAAATATACAAGAGTTTTTTTCCCCTATTCTCTTGGGGGCACTGAATTCGTCATGTCGCCCGCAGCTCAGATAACAGATGGACAAAACGCCTCCTGTGCTGGAGTCCTAGGACTACCACAAGAAACCCCGGACGACCACAGCTCCCATGGAGAGATGACATCGTGAAGCACGCCGGTGCAACATGGATGCAAGTGGCCCAAGATCGTTTGGCATGGAAAGAAATGAAGGAGGCCTACGTCCAGGAGTGGATGGCTATGAGCTGAAGAAGAAGAAGAATCCGAATTTATATATTACCACCTCGTAAATGTAGTGCGTTCTGAGAAATCTCGGAAAGAATGGGATAAAACATCTTTTTACAAATATTTAGTCGTAACTTTTAGAGAAAAGAATCCCAAGATAAGAATAAACTACAGTGAATTTCCTACAAATAAAAGAGCTAAAATAATATAACAGATAAATACTCTTTTTTTATTATTTCTTCAGTAACCTGATACTCTCAATAGAGGGCGTTATCACGGAGAGGGATAGTGATAATAACTACAACTACTGTACAGGGGTCCGTTCTGGGTCCGTTAAATTTCACTCAATGATTCGCTATGCATAGTTGACACGCTCGATTGTTGCGAATAACACCCAACTATCTGGCTGGGTGACATTCGCTCGCCATAGATAATAGAGTGATCCGCACGTGCTGTTCACTCACTCTTATTAACACACAATATGTCTATCCCCTATACCAAAGAAGAGTGCTGTGATATCGCTATCTCGATGTAGGTATATCTATCAGCTCACTCTGGAACAACCACCCAAATGCGTTCTGTCTTCGTGCGATAATCGCCCGTTGACTCGCTGAGTGAAAATTAACTGCAAAAAAAGACCCAGGAGTTATACAGAGCTGGCTTTTACTGGACCCCCTAAAAACACATGAAAAACATTTTAAGGTTGTTCTCCATTCCGTAGAATAGATATTTTGCCTCTTAGATATTATTATAATGGATTAGGTATTAGATACTTGAGACAAACAATATGTTTGATTATAAAACAAGTATGGGTATAATACTGATGCACTTGAGTCAATTTGTTTTCAATAATGTACTTGTAGTAAATTACGTACCTACGGGTAATGGATAATACCTACCTATAATATGTACAGTGCACCTATAGGTGTGCATATAACCTGTAGGAGATTGCGTCCAGAGATTAGGTGCCTTTGGTAAATTACAGTACATCCAATTCAATTTCTATTATTCGTATTCAATTCATCGCGTTCAATCCCCGACTTACTCATTTCACAACACAAGCTTTTCAAGCTATTTGTGAAGTTTACAAAGATGTATTTGGGTTTATTTCGATAAACCCATATTAATTTTTATTACCTATAAAAAAATGTGTAGTATAATATAAATATGTCTGATTGAACAGAAATCATTATCATTTTTGCTGGCGGATCCAGAGAAGGAGCTATGGGACCGAAATACCTCTCCCTATTCATAAACAATTTCGATTGAAATTTGACGGATGAAAGATTTGGAACTTTCAGTTACTGAAATACATCGGAAAACTAATCTAGAAATGATCTGTAATTTGAATAAATAAATAAATAAGTAGGTAAGTAAATATTTTTTTGCTAGAAACAGACACGCTGATGTATCACTGCAATATTAGATATGTACCTACTTATACCTATACTCCATGTAATAAATATTATAGTCATAAAAGTAGGTACTAATATAGATAGGTCTATCATACTCATACAATACAGTGCCACTACTCTCAGGCAGAGACTACAGAACGCCATTTATATATATAGAATTGCACCAGTTGATCATAACTTTTTAACAATACATTTTAGAGAGTAAATATATCACATAACTTTTTAAATAATAGTTTTACAAAAAAACTTTGTAGGCTCAAGTTGCAGAGAATTTATTATTCTTCAATTTTTACATACAATTTTACTTTCTTAAATGTATTGTTAAAAAGTTACGATCAATAAATTGAAAAATGACCGAATTTTCGTCAGTTCTTGGCTCGCCCTAGTGAATGCACAGGGGTGGGGAGGTCACAAAGTTGGATTCTGAACCAGGGGATTAACCTATAAAACATATCAAAAAACCAGAACTAGTAAACAATTTGTATGGTAGGGTACCATTTTTTTTTCTAGGTTTCCCGGAGTAGTTTCCGGGGCTACCTTTTGATTTTCAAATGGGAAGAGAGTCTAGAGAGGATAGAAACATAGTCTTAAAAAAACATGTTTTAATGGTAAAAAATGTCCCCATTTTCATTACAGAAATTTAATTAAGGTTCCCAAAAAGTGGTACTCGCGATATTTTTTTATGAATTATTTTTAAAACTTTATTTCAAAAGATGTTTGTATACGATGGCTTGGATCACTTTGGTTCTATAGAATTCTGTATATTGTAATCTATACGTGCAACATCTTTATCTGACTTTGAGGATCTGTTGGGCAATCATGAGTTCACTCCGCCAGAGATTCGGGTTATGGCGACTGTATTGTACATAGGTTGGTAAGTATATAATATTATTATGGCGTTCTTGAAATAGCATCACTTCACATCGGCAGTATGTTATTACTGTTATTAGGCAGGCTGACTGACTCACTCGAGTCTGTAGTAAAAGTGAAGCAACTTTCTAAACACATCTCCATACTATCTCTCCATACAACACAATGCAGTGCATTCAGTACTACTCACATACCATATGAATGCATTGCATATTCAACACTAAATGAGTAATTGCTCAAGGAAAAATTAAACAAAAACTATAAGTACTTAGTTTCTCTATAAAACAGACTAAACTTATTGATAAATTTCTCCTGCAAATAATTGTACTAGATTGAAGTACGTACGAAACATTGAATTCGCGTATAAATTCATGATTTTATATAGCAATCCTCAAATTATCATTACACTAGTACAAAAATTAGGTTTTGCGGTTGCATTCCTAGATACATGTATATCAATATAACTAAAGGAAAGTCGGTTTTTTTGTAAGTGTTCGCATAACTCCCGCATTTTACGATGGATTGGCGCGAAAATTTAGAATAACATTTGCGATAATATAGACTGTGTTCTAATGTTGCCAGTTTTTGGAGAAAAAGCTTTTCATAGGAGATGCTATGATGATGACGGGATCCAAGGGTTGTGTGTGGTCGTGTATGGTATCGTATGAAAGGGCGTTGGAAAAGAAATTCAAATCTTAAGTCACATTTTGTCCAGCTCAAGCCTATAAAGTATGCCGGGTTGGTTTGTCAAATTTGCCGTTGCGAAGCATAACTCCCGCATTTAACGACGGATTGCTGCGAAAATTTAGAATAGCATTTGCGATAATTTAGGCTGTATCCTAACGTAGCCGGTTTTTGGATAAAAAGCTTTTCCTAGGAGATGCCATGATAATGAGGGAATCCAAGGGTTGTGTGGGGTCAAGTTTGGTATCGTATGAAAGGGCATTGGAAAAGAAATTCAGATCTTAAGTCACATTTTGTCCAGCTCAAGTATGCCGGGTTGGTTTGGTAAATTTGCCGTTGCGAAGCACGTGGTAACCCAGCTAGTATAATATAAGGTAGTGTGTATTGTAGGTATACATTAGTAGGTAGTAGGTACATGGTGGTTCAGTGGGAGGATTGGTTCTAGTCTATAGAGTCGAGTTTGCAAACCATTTCGGGTTGTCACTACAGTGAGTCGGCGTATGTCACATACTGGTATATACATACAGACTACAGAGTACAGAGGTAGAAAAGTTTCAAATAGGTAATAAATGTTCATATTTGATGCATATTATTATAAATTACTAACCGTAACCCGTCAAAAATTATGCTGTTTGCGGAGAGAATAGATTGCCAGACCCTATATCCTTAGGCCAGTGGCGTACATAGCTTATCATTTCATAGGGGGCTAATACAGACGTATCAAAGAAGTAATAGCGAATTATTCTGTGAAGGTGAATGAAAAGGGACCTGCTCTAGGTTGCTATTAAAATTATTATGTAGAAAAAATTAATCAAAAGAAAAATAGCGCTGAAGGCGAATTTTTTTTGAAAAATGGGTGGGTGATGGCAGATAGTTAAAATAAATGTTTTAAAGCAAAGTTTTTTAAATAATTATTTTCAATTTCAGGGGGGAAAACTTGCAAAAGTTGCTACGACCCTGCGTTACACACATTTCTACTCGATTTTCACCAGAATGATGTAAGTTGATAACCGTGAAATTAAATTAGAAATTATCATAAAACTACGAATGTCATCATATAGGTGCATATGTATACAGTAGTATAGTAAGTATCTACATATTATGATTGGTTAGATTCCTAACTTTATGGAAATTATGATTGATACACTCATATGTGTGCATATGGTCATGTATATGTATTATATTATCTATAGCCGAGGTATGTATGTATAGTGCATAGTAATTGATTAACCAGACCTCAAAAATACAAGTATTTTGCATACTGAACTACAAATTAGTATAAAGTGTTCGCGACACTTATGAATAAGGCGTTCGTCTTATTATTTCTGATTATTATTAAGTACCAGATTTTTTATTCCGAGGCTTGCGAATATAAATGTATGTAAAATATACCTTATTCTAGCCTAACCTAAGTCAAGATGGCAGGTCTCAAATCTAACTGGATTTGGAAATAAAATTAATTGTATCTATGTATTAGCGTACGATTTCTTTCAGTGTGTTAGAAACTAGCATAGATTAAAAAATAAACTAATAAATAAGCGAATCTAAAATGGGATATATCCCATTTTAGATAGACAATAAAATAGTCAACATTTTATAAATAATCCATCTACTGGAATCCAACTAGAAAGTTTGGGCATTTATCCATTGATTTCTGAAGGGCTTTTGTCTTTTTTTGGGATTTATTCATGTTGAGCAACATTCTTATGAATTTTTCTCCGGGAACGAGCTCCAATGATGCCTTACACTTGCAGAGTATGCCTACACCTACCTACTATTGACCTATTGTTAACTCACATGATATTTTGAGACAAGTCACTCGACATAGTAAACAATAGTATAGAGCACAGCCAGGCATCACTCCATTATCTATCAATCCATATATCATTATGTTTTATTACTAACTGCTGGCTTCAATAATGTTATGAAATATTTACTACATTTATATGTGTCACCTACATCACATCGCATACAAACACCGAACCAACCAGCCTACTAAACAATAAACTATGATACCTAACTTAATCTATCATTTTTAAGAGGCCCCGATTACTGATTAGTTGGCGCAGTTATCCCAACACATTGTGCACAGTGAAATATGGATAGGATATCCTATCAGGTTTTGCTTTGGTAGCCACACTGCTACTACTAACAATTGGTCTGAGTGCACCATATGTCCTAGTACCCAACAGCTTTCTTCTTTCAATGTCTCCATCACAGCGTCCATCTCTAGTAAACAAACTCCCCACATATACATACTCATACACTTACATTTCCACTGCATTGAACCCTGATTGGTCCTTCTTCAGCCATGTCCTTGTCTCACTAGCATACATGCAGGTTGGCACTATAATAAGACAGCATTGCTTTGGTAGCCACATTGCTACTACTAACAATTGGTCTGAGTGCACCATATGTCCTAGTACCCAACAGCTTTCTTCTTTCAATGTCTCCATCACAGCGTCCATCTCTAGTAAACAAACTCCCCACATTCATACACTTGCTCCAGACACTCATTACCAACCTTAATAACACAATTTGTCCTTACTTCCTCTCTTTCAATAATTTCTTAGAAACTATTTTTCATACCATTCCTGTCACAGCTCTCATGCTGTAACTCACATTCATCATCTGCCATAACAAAAACATCAACGGGCATATTCTCATTCTGTTAAGACCGTAGCCGGGCGGCACTTTCTCCATACAAATGTAGTCCCCTTGTAGTCCCCTGTTTCCTTCCTGGATAATGCCTCTAGAGCAATATTTTTTTTTTACATAAAATTAAGGACTACTGTAGCCATGTCCCTATGTTTCGTTTTTATTCAAATAGTAATTAAGAAAAAAAATATGACCTTCCTAAAACCTTGAAAAATCCCCGTTTCTACCGCCGTGTTCAGGCGACTGCCAGATAAATTTGAAAAAGTTTTAAGATAAAATAAAAACATAGGGACATAGACCTACTCTTGTTTTAAATTTTGATACCAAAAAATAATTGATCCGTTAAATTTTGGAGGAGGAAACGGGGGACTACGAAACGTCTATTTGGCAAGGTATTTGTAGGTCTGATCGGTCTGAGCTGCAGTTGTCCCTGTCGCACCATAGCTCTTAAAGGTCCACACCAATATTCATCTCGTTCAGAGGACGAATCTAGCACGAATCAATCGTTTAGATTTTGGTATGCCAAGATACAATATTACTACATATTATAGACGTAGAATATTTATGAAATCATGGACGATAAAAATACCTAAAATAGAAATCTGCTTAATTAGTTGTATGTAGTTTACGTGGGCGCTTGTTTGTGTACAATTATACCTTATGTACAGTTAGTACAGCCTTGTAGAGGCGGAGGAAGGAATATTCATTGCATCGACCTTCATATTAATACTAAAGTAATCGAAAAAAATAAATTAAAAACAAAATTTTCTGACTTCACATCCTAGAACCGTTTTTCACGCTCTTCCAAACGATACCAAACACGCCCTTCCGAGGCGCTTGGATTCCTTCATTACAATGAATTGACCAAGAATTGACAGAATCAAAATTTGTCAAAAGATATGCGTTCTACTCGTGAAGCACTTTCGTGAGATATCAAACACGGCGGTATGCGGTGACTGGATCCTCTCGATCGCTCGGTGTCTTCCAAGGCTTGAGCTGGACAAATCTGATTTACGATCTGGATTTCTTATCCAACGCCCTTTCATACTACAGCACACATGACCCCACACGACCGTTGAATCCTCCTGAAACGCTTTACATTTTTTTTCTCTGGAGAAAGCTGATCAAATGTGGTATATAATCGCATTGTCGCCGAGTTTACGTACGTTTGCAAAGTTTCAAGTCTCTAAGAAGTCAGGAAGTAATTGAAAAATCATTTGCAAGATTTGTGTACAGACAATTAAATCTTGTAATGATAACAGATTTACAATTTCAAAGTGTTTTTGCGCAAACTGAAGTAAACATGATGAATGTTGTTTATTGATATTCATACTAATGTATTGTTTCAACACATCCGTAGAATACAATACACAATACTGACAATACACATATTCATATAGAAGATACACTACATAAGTAATACACTGGGCATTGTTAATGAATAGACCAGAGCAGAGTTAATAGAGAAGTTCATCAACCCCTCATTACATGTAGAGACCTCTCCATACAGAACTATGCACCGCACTCTGCTGAGCTCCTGATGATGGCGAACTCTTTAATTACATTATATTTTCTGTCACGTTGTATAAAATCTTTGATTATTGAAGTTTCTAATCAAAATAAATTATTTTCGTACTACTGTATAAAATGATACTTGATAATTTCTAAGAAATATTTAAGAAATATTTATTTATATTATAATAATAAGAAATATTTCAAAACTATTTTCATTCATTATTTTATTAGTAGGTAGGTACAATTCGATATTTCAAATTTTCATTCATAAAAAGTGAGACTTTGACGAAAATTTTTAGCCACCCATGAGGGCGTCGGTGATTTAAATTTACATACATATTCATAGATCTTAGACTTATTATTACTACCTACCATTATTATGTAATGGAATAATTGAATCATACGATGTGACACGAAATATTCAGAACTGAGTGAGATTTCATGTTGTCTGATTGAATTGGAGATTTCTATATAAAGAGGCATGGGAGCATCGGTCTATCATTTCATTGTTATATTATTATGACATAATATAATAGCACTATACATAGTACTTAGTAGTAAGAGAACATGGTTTATCTTTAAACAATAAAATTATAAGTATCATAGTACATATATACATCAGGTATATTGTTTCGCAATACTACTCACATTGTTTCATATAGGCATTGATAAACCTACCTACCTACCTAGTCATAATACTTAAGATTATCCACGTATAATATTATATACTACTGACTACATATAATGCCAGCTGCAGGTAAACAAACGTCAATTACGTAAAAATACTACAACATTTTAAGAAATATTGAAACTCATCACTCAATCATTTCTTTCGGGATTTTAATATACGAACAACAACGAATAGAAATAAATATGTTTTCTTTATGCAGCACCTGACCTCTTCTTAATTTGAAATATTGAATGGAATCGCTCGGAAGAGGCCTACATTTAGCCTATATATAGTCTAAGAGCCAGGGGGGGGGGGGGCAATTTTTTTTTATGAAACTGATGGTTTTCCATACTAGTTTTAGAAAATTTATGCTATGATGAAAAAACATGTGGTAGTGATGTGATATTTTGTGAGGTTTTATCATTTAGTATGACAAAAATATATACCTATTCCAATCTCTAGAGGGGGCAGCTGTCCCGCCTTGGGGACGTTCATGGCTGAGAGTATTGAATGCAAACGTTCGGAGGAGGCCTATATCCAGCAGAGAACTAGATAAAGAAGCAGAGAAATGTATGCAATGATTATTTCATTGAAAGATATATCTATTCGCCGTGTTCTAGAATTCTAGTTTCATACATAATGTAGGAATCTGTACAGTTGTAGGTTGCGTGTCGCAGATGCTGAATGCCTCTCGTGTATTAGACTATGGAGACTGTAATGTGGAGTGGACTGTAATGTGGCTCGCAGGAATGACACTGCATTATCATATAATTACTGTGCCCACTGCAATTACACTACATACACCATATAATGATGTCAAGCGTGCAGTCAGCAGATTGTCACTATACTACCAGCTAGATAATACTGTGCTCAGCTCATACACAATGTAAGCAGTGTGTATGAAATCGGAACATAATATGTACGAGTAACATTAAGGCTCGCGATCCAACTATGACGTCATGGTCATTTTCCACGGCATTAAAGTTCAAAATCGCGTGAACAAATCGCATGATAAAATGGTAAAAATATAGCGTTTTCCATTTTTTTGGGTCAATTTCTCTTCAGTCTTAAAACTTTTACGGTTATTCCCTAGATAAATGTGCAATGCATCCCCCTATTTTGTTCCAAAGCATATTTAGTAACGGTTGTCGAGATATAAGGTCTCCCGTTTTTAGGAATTTTTGAAATGTCAGTATGCATACTCTTAATGGATTTTCACAATAATTATTGAAAATTCGTGACACGATGAAAAAACGACACGGTAAAAATGTGATTCATTTCTCCTATCTATAAAATGGTGGGTTGGCCTAGGAATTTCAAGGGGGTTTGAATAGCCAAAACCCCCCCTGCCTATGCCCATGGTACGGATAAGATTATGAAAAGTAGTAGCTACCTACGTGCGCATGCATATAAAAATATGCTTTAAAGTACGGATGTGTCTTATTAGCGACGTGTATTACAGTCCACAGTGATGTGTATGTATGTATGGATGTAGAAGAACAGTTAGTCACTGATTCATAAGTAAAGGCCTCACAGTCCACAGTGTATGGCATAGCGGAATATATTCATACAGACACAATGCAATGTAAGGTAGTTGGAGCGTAGCAAGGCAGGTAGCTTCACCTCACCTGTGTCTGATGATACAGGCGCAGACTTCACTAGAGAATACCCATTTAATTAGTAATTATCTCAACAGATAGACACCGAGGGATGGACGATGGACTTTCCATCAGGTTTACACTTAAGTAACGAGGTGGTCGGTAGCCTGGTTGGAAACGCGCTCGACTGTTGATCCAGTGGGCGCGGGTTCAATCCCCGATACCGACTTACTCCACTTCACGACACAAGCTTTTCAAGCTCACTGTGAAGTGTACAAAGATGTATTTGGGTTTATTTCTATACTCCCAGATTCATTAAAAAAAACATTATTTTTGTCGAACATTTGTCACTGAAGACATCTTCAGTTGTACTAATGGACATTGTATACTTTGCTATACCTGCCAACTTGAATTACCTAATTATAGTACATGCCGAGAGATATTGAAGGAAAATCCCGCGGGCTTGAAGCCCTTCACATCCCCGGGTAGCTCAGGTGCATTAATAGCGACCTCTTTACCCGCACTTCTAGGCAAAACTTATTAAGAGATGGGCCCAGGGTTAGCCTTAACGGAGCCCCCCGTAAACCCCACCCCTAAATTACGCTCCTTCATTGTCCTTATCCAAGGAGGTTACAGTTCATTTTACAAATAAGAGACTTAAATACGAATTACATCTACATGCCTAGAGAGATTTTTTTTTTTTTTTTTTTATTGTACGGCATTCCACCCGATACCGAGTGATACAGCCATCGTACATACCTGCAACAGCCCTCAGTAGGAGCTGTGCGGCGCGGTAGCAATATTTCTATACTCAAAATTGCAACGATACTACATTATACTTGTACAGCGCACGGTCATAATATAACCCGAGCTGATTATTTCGATCGAACAATGGATTTTAGATTATTTTTTTGTATATATATTTTTTAAACTTTTTACTTATTAGGTAGTATTATTTCTTTGCTCTAAATAGGTATAAGCTTACATATTCTCTACAAAAATTTTTCATTGTATTTTAGGAATCTAACTATACTTCTCATAATAACAATATCTCCACTTGCCAACAGTGACTGAATACTAGTCGGAAACGGCGTCACATTCATTAATTCGCTAATTAATTCGTCCCGATCGAGGAGAGGACACTCAAAGAAGATGTGGTTTAGGGATTCCTCCTCATCACCGCACCTGCATTTTGGAGACTCGATCACTTTAATTCTATATAAGTGGGAAGCTGTGCAACAATGTCCTATTCGCATTCGGCACAATAACGATATATCGACCTTGGACAGTCTGCAATGTAGGAACCACGGGGATGATATAATTTTTTCTTGTATATTTTTGTAATGATTACCTTTAGGTGAAGATTGCCACTCAGAAAACCATCTATCTCCTATCTTTTTACGGATTCCTACCAGCATCTGTGATGCTGGAGGGGCAAATTTCTCAACTGGAGTACCCGAGTGACAAGCATCCTTAGCCAATTGATCGACCATTTCATTACCTACGATCCCGACATGGGCTGGGATCCACGCAATATGTATTGTAAAATGACTCTGAGCGAGATCAAACAACGCTTGCTTGATTGCCCAGAATGTCGCATCTCGAGGATCCTGTTTGATGTTTTTTAATTTATGAACGAGGCTAAGGGAATCGGTAAATATTACTGCCTTATATAGCTTTATCTTTGAAATTTCTGTCAATGCCTCCCTTAGTGCAATGCACTCTGCTGAGAACACCGACGAATTCCTGGGAAGAGTAATTTTCCTTTCCAAACCAAATTTAGGGATGCAAAATGCTGCCCCACACCATCCCCCAATCGATTTTGAGCCATCAGTAAACACGGGGGTGAAATCATTCCATCTAGAATCGATTTCTGAGTCAAACATCGCATTGACCATTGCCTGGCTCCACCCAGAAGCAGTTCTATTTAAACCCATTGACTCAGAGATCTGCGGTCGGAACATTATGGCCTCGAACGGCACCGAAAATACTGGCATATTTGACTCATTACAAGATGGAAGGAGTGTTGTTCTCTCTGTTATAGCGGTGCACAAAAATGGAGCACTAGCATCCTTCGCCCTGGAGGGTCCAGCGATTACCTCAACTAGAGACGAAAGCTTACTAAGCAAGGGGTGGTTCGAGTTTTGCATTTTTAGGATAAACTTAAATGAGAGAAATTCTCTACGAAACAGCAAAGGCATCTCAGCACACTCCACCTGCAAGGCGTTCACCGGGGATGATTTCATTGCTCCTAGTATTAGTCTTAAGCATTTGGATTGGACACGCTGTAGTTTTTCATTCAAGTAGGTGGGCAAAGGATCCAGGAGCTGGCATCCATAATCCAAGTGGCTGCGTACCAAAGCAAAATATAAAATTCTCATGGTTGCTGGGTTACAACCCCACCATACTCTCGATACCGCCCTGAGGACGTTCATGCTTTTTTCACACTTTGTGATAGTATGTTCTATATGTTCATTCCAAGACAACTTGCGGTTAAAAAATACTCCCAAAAATTTAACAGACTTTTGTATCGGAATATCTGTACCGTTCACCTTCACGGACACCT
Source organism: Ceraclea dissimilis (assembly GCA_963576895.1). Lineage (NCBI taxonomy): Eukaryota > Metazoa > Arthropoda > Insecta > Trichoptera > Leptoceridae > Ceraclea > Ceraclea dissimilis. The sequence goes on from OY756368.1 coordinate 80,330, forward strand.
TCGGGAGCTTATGCTTCCTAGAAAATATAACGATGTTGCTTTTCGAAGGGGACAGACTAAGCGCACTGGCAGACAGCCATTCATTCAGTCTTGATAAAACTCTCTGCAAGTTCTCGGCAGCAACCGATATATTCCTGTTCTCGCAGTATAACACAAAGTCATCCGCGAATTGAATTATTTCACATGGTGTTGTGTCGATTTCCTGCAAATCCGCTGTATAAATATTGAAGAGAATCGGGCTCAAGGCTGATCCTTGAGGTAATCCTCGGAAAACTTTCCTGTGAATTACTCCCTCAGGGCAATCTAAACGAACGCAGCGCTCCGCCATAATGTTAATTATGAGTTGAGAAAAATTGTCTGGTAATCCCATTTTCGAAAGTTTCTGTTTCAATACCGTCAATGAGACATTGTCGTAGGCACTAGATATATCGAGAAAAGCGGCAACAATATTCGATTTCCCACAGAATGCCGATCTGACCTCCGTTGTCAACACGCTAAGTCCGTCCAAACAAGACAACCCTCGTCGAAATCCATACTGCCATGGAGGTAGCAAGGAACCATTCTCTACGTACCACTCTAATCGTGTCTTCACCATACGTTCGAATATCTTCAGGAAGCAACAGGAAAGGGCAACAGGACGATACGAGGATGCCAACCATGCATCCTTACCCGGCTTTAGGATAGGAATAATGACTTGGACTTTCCACTGAGCCGGAATCATTCCAGAGTTCAGAATTGCATTGTACAGTCTGAGTAATAAAGAAAGGAGGCTCTCAGGAAAGTTGCGAATAAGTGCATAAGAGATGCCATCGTGTCCCGGAGCTGAATCTCCAGAAGACTGTATGACCATCATTAGTTCGTCAATAGTAAAAGGATAGGACCAGTGTGATTTATTATCCGATGGATTTGAAAACAAAGATGGAATTTCCGAAAGATGCGGAACATATGATGGCACTATTTTATTAGAAAAATCAGATATCAGTTCTTCTCTCAGATTGGCACTTCCATGGGGCTTTCCAGAACCCCTAAATCTCTTAATTGATCTCCAGACTTCTGATTGTGGTGTATTCGGCGATAGGCTGGAACAAAAATTATACCATCCCTGCCTTTTTTTCTTTTTCATAATACGTTTGGCCTTGGCTTGTGAGTTCTTCGCCAGGATGTAGTTATCAAATGTCATATCTTTGTTGTACCTTTTAAGCATCTGTTTTCTTTCCTTTACAACTTCATCACATTCCTTGTCCCACCAAGGTGGATTTTTATTTCTTTTAGGTTTATTACTATTTTTTGCGATAAACCTTTCAGCTGCTGAAACAACAATTTCGTGGATATCTTCCGCAGCTCTGTTGATATTACTGGGGTCTATTGAGCATTCGTAATGCTCAGAGGAAGAATCCAGAGTTTTTCGGAATTCTGCCCAATTTGCCTTACTCAAGTTGTAAGTGCGAGTGCCTCTGGGATTTACTTTTGGAGTATGGTTTTTCCCTAAGCGTATTATGATGGGAAAGTGATTGCTTGAATGAGTATCATCCAGAACTGTCCACTCGATCGAAGGCGCCAAACTAGCCGAACAGATAGAGAGATCAACTGCGCTGGGTCTATGGTTAGGGAGCGTTATTATTGTGGGTTGCCCGTTATTTAGAATACACAAGTTATGTAAATCCACATACTCCAGAACATTTCTTCCAGAGTGGTCAGTAAAAGCACAACCCCACATATTAGCGTGAGCATTGAAGTCACCCAGAAAGATCAAATGTTTTGTGAAAGAATTTGCTATACTGTTCCAGTATACTAGGTCGAAAGTCTTCTTCGGTGGAATGTATATGGAAACAAAAGTGATATCGTAGAATTGGGCAGCCACCACTTGAAAGTTAATGTTATAAGGTAAATTAATTTGAGTGAAAGGAAACTTGGAATCAATGAATAGGGCAGCTCCTCCTTTACCATCCAGTCTATCCTGTCGAAGGCAGGAAAAGCCATGGATTTCGAAATGAGACCCAGGAGGGAACCATGTCTCAGAAACAGCTGCAATGTTGATATTGTAGGATTTGATTAGTTGTCTTAATTCATGCCAGTTTGAAACAGCGCTTCGGCTATTCCACTGTAGGATTGAGAAATAGTGATTATTAGGATGTTGTAAAGCCATTTTGAGAGATAAAGTGTTGAAGAGATGAGATTAATGGAGCAGCGTTGGACGGTAATTGATTTTCAGAAGAGGAAAGAGTTTCAATCAGTATATTTATGATGTTTTTAAGAAATTCTGTATTGTCGGAAACCAACTTGCTTTGAAGCTTGTCAGTTTGGTTGGGATTGATTTCATTACTATTGGGAGTGGGACTGTCTGTCAGAGCGCAACCATTTGGAGACGGTGAAGGAGTAGTTCCGTTTGGGAAGTACAGCAAAGATTCGTACTCAGCTCGAGTAAAAGAAGGACGAAGTGAAGCGTTGGGAGTTTTATATGTGAATTTACCTCGCGTAGTAGAGCGCTTAGAGCTAGAAGGATTAGAAGGAGCAGGTACAGAGTTGGATGAGTTAGAAGGAGCGAGAGAGGGATCAAATGACATAGTTTTGGCAGTTGCATTTGCATAGCTGTTAAAAGTAGGAGAGTTAGTAGACTTGGGGGGTGCCATCTTTGCAGTTACTCTTGCATAACTGTCAAAAGACTGAGGATGGAAAGAAGCTGCTTGGATATATGAAATGTTTCTGCAAGCCATAGTTTGTTTAATTGCCTTTTGCCTTAAGTACTCAGGGCAGGATTGACTAATAGCCCTATGTGGCCCCTTACAATAAAAACATTTTGCATCTTGTGCTGTACAATCATTTGGTGTGTGGCTACCTCCACAGGTGTAACATTTTGAGGGTGAACGACAGATATTTTTTGCATGCCCAAACTTGCAACAGTTGAAGCATTGTACAGTGGGGTAGCAGTATGTTTCTACAGTAAAAGAATTGTAAAAAATATATAGATGCGACGGCAGTGACTGACCCTCGAAGGTCAAAACCAATGACCGAGATGGTTTCCATACCGTCTCTCCAGATGACACATCCTTATAATTAATACGTCTGATTTTGGTTACTGGGCTCATGTCCGGATTAGAATCCGAGATTGATTCCAGTATCTCTTCTTCATTCACGTCCGTTGGTACTCCTCTTATGACACCCATTCGGGTGACATTGTGGGAGGGTATAAACGCCTTGTACGTTCCATTTGACGTTAAATAAATTGACTTTATAAATGAATTTGCCGACAGTGCACTTGCGAATTCCATTGCTATCTTGTAGCGTCCCTCCGCCTTAACCGATCCGTTGACGATATTAGGGATTTTTTTCGAATGCAGGAATTTCCCGAAACTCATGGGATAAATGGGTTTCCCCTCTTCGCACATTTGAACATATACGCTGAACGGCCCGTATGATTTTTGAGAATAAAAATGTTCCCTAAGAGGCATGGTAAACAATTGTTTAGCGTTAACATTTTTCGACGTCTCGCCCTCCTCGTCCACCAATCTTCGTTTACGCGAATCCGGAGGATCAGGAGGAGGAGGAGGAATGGGAGGGTCCGGAGTGTTCAGGGGCGGATCGATGTCCATCCCGTTGACGAAGTCTTATTTGACAAAATAATAATAATAAAAAAAAAATACAAAACACAAAAAAATAAACTAAAAATTTCTAATAAACAAAAAGAGTCAGCTCGACTTTTTAAAATAAAAATTAATAATGAAGTTTTGAAATATAAAAGTATTGATACGCTCACGTAATTCAGCTAACACAGCAACACAGACGTCCAACCAGCACACTGTCACGATATCAACTGGCCTAGAGAGATGCTACATATAAACTTAATATAAGAATTTAGAAATCTTAAAATTGTGTCTTACCTTGTGCCAAGTGGCGATGTGTTGTGCGGCACACTGCACTACAGGTAATATACAGTTCACATGAATTCATATATAGGGAGCTGAAAGAAATTTATTAGTATTACTCAACTGAAATTTGTTTTATTTCTCTTGCTAAATAAAATGTCATATTTTTGTGACTAGGTGATGATGTCATAGAGAGCAGAACTTTTGAGATATTGTCTCATACTGCGGATAGGAAGTTGTTTAATGATTTAGCCTTATGGAGAATTAATGACATTAACGCATACTGACATTTCAAAAATTTCTAAAAACGGGAGACCTTATATCTCGACAACCGTTACTAAATATGCTTTGGAACAAAATAGAGTAGATGCATTGAACTTTTATCTAGGGAATAACCGTAAAACATTTCTTATATCTTGTATAGATTTCACAAAAAAATATGAAAAACACCACTGATCTTTTTTCCGAAAGACAAAAACTTGTTTCCCGAAAGTGGCAGAGTATTTTTTTCGAAGTACTGATAATATGCATTAAAATCTAGGGAATAACCGTGAAAGTTTTTTGATTGAAGCGAAATTAACCCTAAAAATGGATAAAACGCAATTTTTACCATTTTATCATGCGATTTCGAACCTTAATGCCATGGGAAACGACCGTGACGTCATAGTTGGGTCGGGACCTTTAAGTCACAACGTCACACTGTTTTCTATCACAAGACACATCCAATATATCCACCCAAATCAAGTATTGTTTCATAATATGGGGTAACCAGAAATGCACATGAATTATCTATTTAAAAGCGCATGAGCATGTAATGTGTATGCCCATCACCCATTCTGATGACTAGTAATAAAGATTTATTTATTTATTTCATATGGCTTCTGCCACCGTTGGGCGGCAACGTCAGAAGTTAAGAGAATTATGCTATCTGTTACATACAGGAGACTTGTACCCTACGGAGCAACATCCAGGCTTCCAAGTGATTCAAGATTGATTCATTTAAATTTACTGCTACAGTATCATGTTTGACATTCAGAATGGGTAGCGAAGTTTATTACCAAAAAATATGGAAAGTATCTCGTGGAAATTTTACAAACACGTGAGTGTGAAAAAGAGTGCGGGCGAACTATACGACCCGGGAACCCCTGGGATGAAATAGTTCTGTAGGTTTATTTTGTAATGTAATTCGGCACTTACTGTCTGGCTATAATAATTATTGAGAGGATGTATGACAGTTTTCTGGTATTAATCTAAGACTAAGGAGGTATAAACATGAAGTAGATAAGTTGCTTGTGAATAAAGACTAGCAGTATCTCATAAGAACAATGCTACGATTAGGTATTAAAGCTCTCAGCATTAAGGTTCAAAATAGCACGAACAATCGCATGATAAAATGTTAAAAAAGGGTGTTTCCATTTTTTGGGGGATATTTCGCTTCAATCAAAAACTTTTAGGTTATTCCCTAGATTTTAATCCATATTATCAAGACAAAAAATAATTCTCCCCGACTTTCGGGAAACGAGTTTCTGTCTTTCGTAAAAAGATCAGAAGCGTTTTTCACATTTTTTTTAGTAATCTATACAAGATATAAAAAATCTTTACGGTCAGTCCCTAGATAAAGGTTCAATGTATCTACCCAATTTATTTCAAAAGCATATTTAGTAAGGTTGTCGAGGTCTATGGTTTCCCGTATTTCGAACCTTTGTTTAATGTCCACATACCTACTATTAATGTGATTCGGTTCGCTTCACTGTTATATTTAAAAAAAAAAGCAAATAACATTGCAAAATCATACACGTAGACAACATCAAATACATTGTTTAAATGTGCCTGCTGTATGTTGGGGGAGTGGGGACTAGATTGACTAGTGGAAATGAAATAACTAACGTAGTAGTCATCAGCTGTGTGTTGGGTACACTTACACCCAGATAGGTGAACACCTACATACATACATTGAGCAACACCTGTGATATTTAGCAATAGACATGAAATATTTCAATTAGTAAATAATAATCATATTATTAATGTAGGTAAGTACCGTGGACCGTTTACTACTGCCAGGTAGGTACCACACCATCATCAACAACAACTTGTGCAGAACATCAAATAAATCAATACACTGTATCAGTTTCCTCCATTAAATAAGACATGACTTTATGAGAGACTTTCTCCACCATTACCCGTCGTAATGATATAAATCGAAATGATAAAGACACTCACGGTATAAATAATATGATTTGTATGTAATTTTATAAAACCGACACTAGATCCAGTACGTTTGCGTGGCGCGCACTTTGGGCAAACCCGCCACGAATAAACGTCGGCAAATAACTGAATTAGAGCGCTACGATCGTGTTCTATGTAGCGCCTACAATATACATAACATAGCCTAAGTACCTCTATGCAATACTCATTCATTATGTACCAGCAAGTGGCAAGTTTAGGAATGTACTGCTTTTCCTCCGGCCATTCAACTTACAATAGAGGAATCAAACACCCAGCGCCATCTATTGAGAAAATGTCGAAACATTATTACAACACCCTTTTCCGGTTTCTCGTGCAGTTTCCGGTGTGCGTTTACTTTTAAGGCTTTATTGGTGGAAAACCTATCTAGCGTGGTTTACGGTAAGTTCGTCTAAAATCAATTCGTATAACTAAATTATTTTAGGTATGGAACCGGAATTTATCTGCATTACACAGACGGAAATATATTACAGTTTTTTTCCTCAACAGAAGAGCTGGTATCTACTAGTACATTCACATAATGTAGCGTTATGTAAACTCCCTTGGGGAGGAGGCAGAATGGGTGTTCCAACGCTTGCGAGTCGGCTTTGGCTGGCCTAAGTGATCACTTTATGCCCAGGGCAACGTTCACCCATTCCACCACATCCTGCTATCAAATGTGTAATTTTTGAATGTTGCATATATGCTACTGCTGGAACTTATTTCACATTGACCCAACGTTTCAGATGCTAACGCCATCTAGCGAAGCAGGGAGACATTTCCTCTTATTCTGGTAAGAATATGGGATTTATTATGGGAATTGTGGAATAAAACTCGATGCGACATTTCAATACATTCACATTTATTTCACTAATACAATTACACAGAATATTATATAGTAGTAGTAGTAGGTGACGTCATTACATGACTAGATATACATATATATGTATGTAGTTATATATAATTAGGTATCCCAGATAACTATAGCAGTTTTATACTACCTAACACATTCACAGGCAAAACTACATAGGAAACTTCAATAGGGTGTCTCAGTAAGAGTGCACTTTTTCATTTTAAAATAAAACACGTATTTTTTGAGAAAGTTGTGACATTTTTGTTGGTAGTAAAGAAGACATGTTCCGATTAAGTATGGAATAAAATATCCGGAATATGACCTCCAGGGCTCTGATAACAGGCCATTACTCTTTTCATGAAATTTTCCATGACTTTTTCACAGAGATGTAGCTGCATCTCACCGAGAAAAAGTCATAGAAATTTTCATGAAAAGAGTAATGGCCTGTTATCAGAGCCGTGGGGGTCATTCGCCGGATATTTTATTCCATACTTAGTCGGAACGTGTTTTTATTTAAAAATGAAAAAGTGCACTCTTACTGAGACGCCCATAGATATTCTCTGAATTTAAGGTATGACGAGCCATGCCCCCCCCCCCCATATTTCAAAAGACACATTTAACATTTTTTCAGAAATTATTTTTTTCTTTTCACAGCCCCCCATCACTGGGAGTCAGAGCTACACGTCTACATTTCCCAGATATCCTGCAATGTGATCGACTGGCAATGACTGTTACATATTTTTAATCAAATAGTAATTACATAATCATAGACTTTGATTATATCCGCAGACATTTTGCCTTATGAACATGTTACGTAGTAATATTACCTAAATGAAATTATTATACACTAATTAGATTATTTCCTACAATGCTGTGTTACTATGAACAAAGATAATATTTGATATGAACAAAAGTAGAAAGACATGTATAGATGAATAATTTCAGTAAGTCTATACAAACATAGGCTGGTATTATCTAAATAGACTTTACGTTAGGTATTATGTATGTATTGTTGTATTTTAACAATTTTCCTGTGGTGGAAGCCTAGAATCGTATCATTTTAAAATTTAATAAGGTATTAAAGCTCCTGACCCAACTATGCATCACGGTAACTTCCCACGTCATTAAGGTTCAAAATCGCATGAACAATCGCATGATAAAATGGTAAAAAATAGCGTTTTTTCCCATTTTTGGGGTTAATTTAGCTTCAATCAAAAATCTTTTATGGTTATTCCCTAGATTTTAATGCATATTATTAATACAAAAAATAATTCACTGCGACTTTCGGGAAATGAGTTTCTGTCTTTCGGAAAAAAGATTAGAGGTGTTTTTCACAATATTTTTGTGAAATCTATACAAGATGTAAAAAATGTTTAACGGTTATTCACTAGACAGATGTTCAATGCATCTACCCTATTTTGTTCCGAAGCATATTTAGTAACAATTTTCGAGATATCAGATCTCCCGTTTTTAGAAATTTTGGAAATGTCGGTATGCATACTCTTAACACATTTTCTTTCTTGTGAAATGGAGTAACGGAAATAATGCTTACAAAAAATAATCAAAACAACATATGTATTATACAAATTAGTACCTACTTATTCTTATCTGTTCTCCCAATAACATATGATACCAACTTGATAGTATTTAGTGGTACATTATCACCATTTAATTGAGTCTAAAATTTATTAGTAAATAATGATTTAAATATAGTATGGATGTATCGTATGTTATATTAGTACCAAGTAATTATATTGTGGCTATTTATTGAATTAAAATGTTAAAATTGATTATAGTTATGTATCTATAGATACCTACATCTATATATTGTATATTTAGCAGCTCTAATTCTTAATTTATCAATTTCCTAATAATTTAATTGTTTGATTTACTAATATATTTAAAATGAATAAAATTTATAGAAATATATGATATATAATTATAATTTAATATATTTATTTATTTAAAATAAATAGACGTATATTTTATTTAGGTATAAAGATTAAATCTCTTCAGCAATCCGAGTTTAACGTCCATCAAAAGACAGTTTCATAAAGTTTTTATTTTTGTAATAAAATTACTAAGTTTAAAATGTTTGGACCCAACTATAATATAGAGAAAATAATTATTAATTAAATATAATTATATTAATTGAGTTACATATTAAATTGTATTAAATATAATGTTTCTACTTGAATTTTATATTTGGTTTACAAATTATCCTTGTAAAGCGTTAGATTTTTCTACATTCCGTATTATACACAATGCAGTATTCCTACAACAGTGTAGAAGAATTAAGGATGAACATTGTCGGACTTACGACCGACCTCGGTTGGCTTACGTGAGGAACATTCACCATTTCAGTTCAGCCCGGCTGGGATTCGAACCCAGATATTCGTCTCGCATATAAAGGGATCTTATCCACTACAGAAGCGTAATTCGACAATACAGCCATCGCTTCTCGTGGTTTAGTGGATAACATCCCTACTATGCGAGACGAAGGTCTGGGTTCGAATCCCAGCCGGGGTGAACTGAAATGTCGAATGTTTCTCGAGTGTAAAGTGTAGAGAGTAAGCCAGCCGAGGTCGGTCGTAAGCCCGACAATGTTCATCCTTAATTCTTCTACACTGTTGTAGGAATACTATAATGTGTCTAATTATAAATTTGCTGTATGTAACTTGTATTGGGCAAATATACGGTAATTTACGACGTATGTGTCAGCCAAGTTTAATAAAAACAAATAATTTCTCCATACAATCGAATGTGTATCGAATAGTCGCCATTTACTAAATAACTTCATGTACCTAGGAAAACTATTTATAAAAGCCTGCTGGCATTAAAATGTTTAGACCTAACTGCGACTAGTTAGCAAGCTTCACAAAAGATCATGGGAGTCGCCAGAGATTGGAATCACATCATAAATTTTCCGTACAAAAATCTATAAAATGCATTTTTTCATATAAAAATTCCACTAAACCCATTTTTTTTTAACAAAGTTTGCGTGCAGCGATAATTACTATGATTTCTGTATTTAAAAGCAAACAAAATCTTGACTTTCGATTATTAACACAAAAAAATTAAGCCTGCGGCGCTATTTATGAGTTTTTTCGTACCATATAAATGCATATATTTTGGTTGCCTCCCCTAACTCCGAGCTGGCGACGTCCATATAAAAGATACTTTAAATAAAAGAGGAAAAAAAATATTAAAAAGTATGTATTATCACTACACCAAAGTTTCTAGAATTTACAATATTGGATAGGCCAGACCTTCCGCTGCGCCAGAAAACCACTGTAAGATCTCAAATGTATGTGTTTTAAGAAACAGAGCTTATTTCTTGTAATATATTCACAATCGAAGCTTGTATTTTCAATATTGTTTTTAAGATTTGTATTTATTCATAACTAGCTGAGTAACGGTAAATTTGACAAAACTACCTGGCATACTTTATAGGCTTGAGCTGGACAAAATGTGACCTAAGATCTGAACTTCTTTTCTAATGCCCTTTCATATGATATCATATATGATCCCACGCAACGCTGATCCCCTCATCATCGTGGCATGTCTTCGGAAAAACTTTTTCTCAAAAAACCGGCGGCGTTAGAACACAGTGTGAGTATATTATCACAATTGTTATTCTAAATTTTTGCAGCAATCCATCGTAAAATGCGGGAGTTATGCGAACACTTAAAAAAATCTGACTTTCTTTTAAATATATAAATTTGGTGTAGCTCGCCCTAGTGAACAGCGATTTATAATCTGTACTATGTCCATTTTTTATATTTATATGTATTTGTTGTTCACTTAAAGATTAAATAAATAAATAAATATTATTTTTAGATCTCACAGAATTCTTCTAGCACAGCGATATCGCAGGTACAATTAATTGATAGGTATTCTATGATATTTCATTATGAACTGATTGAGTGTAGAGAAATGAATGATATATCTATTGGGTATGTAAGTATTAGGTCTATATAGTATACGGCTTGGCCTATTAGGATAACACACAACATTCAACACTTAATACAATTAGGTTTAAGTATGTGTTGCATACAATAGGTACAGAGCATAGAAAATAAGAGGAAATATATTTTGAATATGACCATATTTATTTCGTGAGAAACATCGGATTCTCTACATGTCGCAGTTGAAATAACACGTAGTTATCTCATTGTGTATACAGCAAAGGATGGACAGAAAAAATATGTTTGGATGGAACCACATCTAAGTGGGTGAGTTAGGCTGGAAATCTGGGTTAGATCCCGGCCGCGGCAGATTTTTGCACTAGAATTGGTGAATGTTACTTAAGTATAAAGTGATGACATTAAACCAGCAGACGATCGGCTATAAGCTTGATAGAAAGTCCATCCTTTGCTGCATATCTGTTAACGTAACTACATTGATCCTGAAATGAAAATATATTAAACTCTTTCATATAGTTCTTTCCTACTACATAATAAAAAGCACATGTTTTCCTGTTATAACCTTGTACTCAGGTGTTCCTGATAATGAGTCATATATTGGTGAAACCGGTATTCAATCAATGTATATAGTTTTAAATAAATTTTGTAGATAATTCGACTATTAAGTATATTAATGTTTTACAAAAAAAAAATTGTAAATGAAAAAACTCAGTATATCAGATACATAGTGTTATGTTGTACATATATTACTAGTAAATGATTCAGTCTGCCGCAGTTAGACCGGTAGTAATAATAATATTAATAATCTTTATTATTTTATTTTATGGGACGAAAATAAATAAATAAATAATATGCAGTCAGCCATTTGTTAGGCACATAGATTCAAGTCTAAGTATTTTTTTAATTTATTTAAAATGACTTTAAAATATCTACATCTAATAGGTTACCTTTATTAATATATTTATTTTATATAGATAATTTAAATAAATAAATAAATGCTTCTTCTAATAGTAATTGTTCCCGCATTCATGCCCGATTATATAAAGGAATCCCGAATAATAAATTAAAACTATCTAGTAACTTGTCAAGTAGGTGGTAACGTCCGCCTGTGGTAACAGTCTGGTAAAAGTCTGGTAACAGTCTGGTAAAAGTCTGGTAACAGTCTGCTATCAGTGGTAACGCACCGCTCTTGTTAGCACTATTCACTCATTTAATATTCATTCATTCCGTTTCTTATTAAGTTCTCTCCATTGATAACCCAAAAATGGCGAAAAACCAAAACTTCCTGAGCAGAAAATTGTTAAACCGCTAATCGTTAAAAAAAAATCGAACGTGTTGGTTAACGATTTAACAGTTATTTTACCGTCAACGCGTGTACGTTTATAACTGGATGTTGCTTTGCTGGGTTATGTTAGATAACTTTTATTAACGATTAACAGAGTTAATTTTTTGGGAGATGAGTTTCTGTCTTTCGGAAAAATGATCAGATGTGTTTTTCACATTTTTTTGAGATATCTATACAAGATACCTATGTATAAAAAATCTTTTACCGTCATTCCCTAGATAAAGGTTCAATGTATCTACTCTTTTTTTCCAAAGCATATTTAGTAACGGTTGTCGAAATCTAATGCCTCCCGTTTTTAGAAATTTTTGAAATGTCAATATGAAATATGAATACTCTTAAGAATCTGATTGATATGTACAAGTGCGGCCTTCCGAGACTGACTTGAATTGATCATATCGACCAAACACTCAAGGACGGACGTGTTTGGAGTAAAAGGAATCAAAGAACGCATATGACAATTGACAAATCGCACGATGCAAACGGAAGGACTGTAAGAAGGTCTTTATAATTTTTGTCGAGGGTATATCATTCATACAAAGTAATTTTACATAAACATAAAATATTTAGACAATTATTCCTTACACTTATATAGACAAAGATAATACATTGGTATATTAATGTTAGAGACATTTAGTTACATAAAACACTTTCCTTAATCCTATGAATAAATTACCTAATAACATTGCAATATAATGACCTGATGTCGCTCCTGTGTTTTGACTTTCTATATAATTATTATAAACCTAAATATTTTATTCTCACGTTCCATATTCGGAATATTAGGTTGGCTGTATTTTGTATGCATAATATTGTATTGTTTTGTCAATAACTACGGTAGTTGAGATATCAACTCGTCCCTCATACATTTTATTCTAAGTAGCGAATACCTTATTTTGTCGTATGTTTTTATGACGAGGGAGACTGTACCTCACTCTGTATAGATAGATGCTCCCGGCACCTGTGGATGGCAGAGTCTCAATAGGGGGTCATTGTCATGTCAGGGAGTTCGAGCTAAACACTCTATAGGAGTATATACATTATTGTGCAGGGATTGTATTCACAGCCACTTGTTTCTCACAGCGGAGCCGAGGCGTCGGCCCCACATGAGGTTGTATCATACAAGCGTACCCTGCAAGGGCTGTCTCTCTGGGGTGGAGGGGGGCTGGGGGTCGTACGGCACTCCCAAGGTTGCGTCTTCAGGGGGAGTCACCTCCAGCCCTATATTCTCATTCAACGCAATCTTTATGTTACTCGGGTGACTGTGCAGGGGCTCCCCTATCTGCTGTTGTCTCTGCTGATGTTGAAGTAAGGAATTGAAATGTGAAATGCCGATCTCTTCTAAGCTACTCTTCCTCCGCCCAGGAATAGTTGACAAGTTTTGACGTAATGAATCAGACCGCCGTAGTAATAAATCGTCTATAACGCGAAGGGAATTGGAGCGTCCACGGAAACTTCCGGCGACAGTTGGGCTGTCGGGCAACGATAGGGAGTTGGCCTTGGCGGGTGGAGGCCGGGCCGGGGGGTATCCCATGCTAGCCCCCATAGCGCCCGCCAGACCTCCACTCAGTCCCATCCCCAATCCCAAGCCCATCCCCAGTCCTCCCCCTCCCAGACCGCTACTCAGGCCAGGACCCATTCCAGATCCCCTGCGACTGCCTCCCATGCCACTGGCAGAACAGAAGCTGATGTTAGACTTCCTCCTACTGTTGTGTCTCTCGAATGTCTTGTGTGCGGAGAAGGGTGAGGGCCGCACGAGATATCTGTGAAATAATAAAGAAGTAAGTATAATATTCACATTGGGTGCTGAACCTGATACACCTAATATATAATATGACTTACATGATGTCTCCTTCCTCCAACTTGAGATCACAACTAGGGTTGATGATCACATAAGACAGGCTGTTTCTCTTCTCGCTGACGTCATCATAATCTATAGTCGGGAGATTCAGTGACTCCATCCTGGACCTCACTAGGTTGGCGATCTCCGCTCTCTCAATTTGTTGTGCGTGGTTGTCGCGGGCTTCATCCACCAGCCCCACTGTGTACTGCAAGGCAAATGTATCAAACATCACATTATTGTATGGACGCGGTACACCTGGCATTATCAACTCAATGTGTGTGTATAATACTCGCTACATGTTGAACTAGGAGTAACTCTCTATGGTGGGTGAATGATGAGATTTCTAAAGAACTCTCTATTGACTTCTATGCAGGAGAACACCTTCCATTCAAATACTAACAGACGAAGACAGTTAGAAGTGGGGGGATACATGAAATACTAATTCTGAAGAAGTCTAATGCCCAATCTCACCAACTTACACCTAGGCAGGGGACCCCTAAGTAATTTCCATACAAAAACAGAGATAATATTATTTAAAGAATAAAGACAACAGCAAGCAGAGCATAAATCCATATGAAATTCTACATAAAACTCTCTTAGTTGGGGAGATTCTGGGCGGAGGTATTTGGGCACCAAACGTAGGAAAGTTTTATGTAGAATTTCATATGGATTTAGGCTCTGCTGGTGCTGCTGACTGATGTTCTTTATTCTATAAATAATATTATCTCTGTTTTTGTACTGAAATTACTTAGGGCTCCCCTGCCTGGGTGTAAGTTGGTGGCATTGGGCAATAAACTTTTAATAAGTGTTTGCTTTTAAACAAATTAAATGTCGCTAGTGACAAGTCCAGTCATAATTTAGTAAAATATTGAATGAGAAGGTGTTCAACATCTACTTGCAATGTTTTCTAAACACACTATAGTGTGAACCTATGTCATACTAATATACACCACTCACTATATTCATGTACACTAATGCTATGCTATGACTATGCTAATGCTACATTATACTACATACACTATGCCATCCATTACTGTACTGTGCTACACTGTACTATATCATCACTCTACGATGTAACACTATGCTAAAATATCACTATTATATGCTGCTACGCTATGCTAACATATCACTATTATATGCTGCTACACTATGCTAAAATATCACTATTATATGCTGCTACACTATGCTAAAATATCACTACTATATGCTGCTACGCTATGCTAACATATCACTATTATATGCTGCTGCACTATGCTAAAATATCACTATTATATGCTGCTACACTATGCTAAAATATCACTACTATATGCTGCTACGCTATGCTAACATATCACTATTATATGCTGCTGCACTATGCTAAAATATCACTATTATATGCTGCTACACTATGCTAAAATATCACTACTATATGCTGCTACGCTATGCTAACATATCACTATTATATGCTGCTGCACTATGCTAAAATATCACTATTCTATGCCACACCATGCTAAAATGTCACTTTTATATGCTGCTACACTATGCTAAAATATTACTATTATATCCCACACTATGCTAATGTATCACTATTGTATGCTGCTACACTATGCTAAAATATTATGATTCTATATTTCACACTACACAATTTTAAATAACTAAGTTTAAAGTCATCTCAGCAGCATCTCACTTCACATGTTGGTTGAGCAAAGTAGTAAAAGTATCTACGAGTTCTTTATAAGATGGTATTTTGTAATTTTTTAGCATTTATTGTTATGTGTATCCAAATCCCTATCTATATCTATGCTATTTGCCTACATTTACTTTGCTTTGTTGTCACAAAAAATATAATATAAATAATTTTACCCATTTTCTACTATGCCTAAACATACTAATATACTAATGTGATATTTTTTCTAGTATTTCTAGCATGTCCCCTGCAAGGTCTTATTCTCAAGATGATTTTTTAAATGTATTTATGGGTTTTTCATATATTGGTGTTCATGTACTGTAGAAATCGCTTAAATAACTAAAATGTTTAATAACCAATTTTTATTTTATTTGCTTTCTCCAAGAGGACTGAAGAAAGTCCTTTGAGAATGCCAAATCATTTCGGTAATTAGAATTTCTTCCAAAGAAATCGAAATCAAAAAAGTTCGCCACCTACTTTCAGAAAGTTTCTGTTTTAACGCTCAACACTAAAACAACACACTATTTCATTTAAGCCGACTTAAAATCGAACTTTGTTAAGCTTTTATTTTCTCAATACAAAATTCGCGTCCTTTCATCCGTACATATATTAAATGTAAAGCCTTGTAAACCTTCCAAAACTTGGATTAGTTCGTGATACTTATAATGTGGCGGTACTAAAGCGCATACCTACATACATACAAATAATCTTATCGAAGTTAATGTATTGAATACGATGAGAGATTACTAATTATCTCTGGCTAGGTAGGTCCCCTACATTAGCGCGGGATGCAACCAAAACCAACTTTATTGTCTAAGAATTCCTAGCTTTGTAGATTTTGACGGTCCTTGTTAATCTCTTCTCCATTCTTTTGGAGTGTACCGTGTGTAGGTTATCGATGTTGTCCAGCTTTCGCCCCACTTGCTGAGGCCATCTTCAGGACTAATGTAGAGTGGTCTTCAGGACTAATTATTACATTAGTGGGTCGAAAGCTCGACAACATACAATCTACACACGGCACACCTGAGAAGAATGGAGAAGAGATTAAGAATACCTAATTCATCACATATTATGAAGTAGTCACATGCACAAGGCGCATGCGTGGAGTAAGAGGTTGCATGAGAAACAATTGCATTCAGATTATGGAATGAAAATATAAGAAGCTGACACACCCGTCCTATATTCATGCCCAATCACATTAAGCCAAATAAATCTATGTTTTATTTCTTCCGAATGAGATTGCCACAATATAGAATCGAAGCACACTCTTTTTAGATTTTTTTTGGGTGTCCTGCAACTATCGGATGTTCGTAAAACTTCGATAATACCGTTTATTCCCAACATACCGCTCGGTAGTACAAATGGGAATAACGTTTTGTTCCCATCTGCCCAACCAACCTTCAGTATTATGTGGAGAAATCACAACATCTATGTGAAATAAATATTTGTTTTCGTGACGTTTTTTACCTACCTACGTACGGCATGGTACGTTCATGTATATCCGATAGCAGTGAGCCTAATCAATGGTAGAGGCCTATATCTGGATAGTTGAATGTTCCCTGATATCCGGAGAGTTGAATCATATCTGTTATTATTACTGAGAAGCGTATTGACATAAAGTTAAAAATAAGTACATTTCTTTCTTTGTATGCTGTTCTTTGACGGAAGAATGGCAAGGGAACGCGTAAAACTGCTTTGAACGTCGAGCTCTGTGGCCCTCAAGGAAGATTGAAGGGCTTATGATAGTGGCAATATGTACGTTTCATCAATATGATATGTTAACAGCTTGGGTTTACAACAGATTAGGTTAGGTTAGGTTGGGTTCGATCAGGTTAGGTTGCGTTAGGTTAGGTACACATAGAAGAAAGCTTAGACTCTTAGAAGAATCATAGTCACAAAAAGCATATAATAGAGGTGTCATACAGATGTCAGATTAGGTTAGGTGACGCCTATTACAATATTAATGCAGGAACACAACACCTTGAAGGATTAGTAATTTACTATATGTTATTATAGGGAGGCATACAATATATTAACAGAGGAATGATTGTATTATTATGAGAAGTGGTAATAGTCTTACCGCCGTATTGTCGTTTTTAGAGCAGCCGCCCAAGCAGCTCGTGGTGGAGGCGGGTGGACGGTATGTCACACCTGAGCGAGAGCCGTCTGCCTTCTCCTCCGTCTTCTAGATTCATAATACCATTACTCATTATCAGGCCATACTATATGCACAACACATACATCCCCCCACCCAATAAGGATTCATCTTGGATAACGTGTCATCTCAACTGATACAAGCTGCTTACTAATGTGTTTGAAGTTTCGAATGGACTTTTCGATGCCATGATCACAAACTCCACTACATTTCGTTTCACCTTACTTGTCACACTTTTTCTATAGAATTACTATGTAGCCAGTGGCCAAGTAATTTGAAACCAGGATTAGACATTTTAATTTGACTAAACAATAGGGAAAATCCATAAACTAATGACCCTCAATCTCAGTTTTTCGAATTGATTTGTTTTACAATACTACTGGTTAACTTATTTGTTTATATACTAAATTATATTGAACTGATAAAATGTCCCAATTTATTTATGAAACATATATCCTTATTCAACTAACCATTCAGCTTGAATTTTTTTTAAATGTTCTGGATGTAACCCCCGTTACGTTTTTAAAAAATCATAATAAAGTTTTTTCTTTTTAAAAAAATTGCCTTTTTATTCTTTCTAAAGAAGCCCTATACTATAAACTTCAAGTCCCTAATAGAAATCAAACTTGTAAGTTTAGTAAATTAGCAGATTTTTCGACATTTATAGTAAAAACTGAAATAGCATGGTCAAATCAAGTAACCCCCGTATTCTTGTATTGGAATACCACCTAGCTAAGTTAATAACTCAATGAAATGGTAACCTTTTACCCTCTTGTGGCATTTGCACTTCCGTGTAATCATGACAACAAAAAGTTTTATCGAAACGTTGAAAACATCAAAATACAACACATCAGTACACCATAGATATTATCTGTATCATCTGTCTAACAGTGGAGGCGTCTTAACTAACTATTTGTTTGTATTTATTATTTGTTGGAGAATATATCTCTTCAATCGTTCGCTATACTGTAGTCAAATTATAAGAGATATCTGTGAAATATCGGGGTATGAGTTTTATAAGGAATGACCCTACAAGTATCAGAATAATATGCAATATGAATTAATGAAATTTCAGGCAAACTAGAATGTGATATGAATATCATTACACCTATATAAAGATACATTCCTAAGTACCTAAGGCTACTGTGAAGTCACACGTGATGAGTGCAATTACCTACAATACTACTTGGCAGTTAATATCTAACCTCGTTATGTTACTAAGATAGTGGATCTCAAATCTGTTGGTCCATTTCAGTAACCAATAGTTGGTATTGCAATAAATTAATTTGCAGTTAACCTCAGAATTAAAGCTTTGTCAATAATGATCAACAGTTAATCTTCAACAGTTGCTATTATTTAACACGTCAACATTTTTGACATAAAAGTATATTGTCTGCTAACGTTAATCCACTCCAATGCCAGAGTGAGTATGTAAATATTCCAGCCAAACGCAAGTAAAGAAAAGTAAGCAAAATCTTTGTTTATAATTCGTTCGGTGAACTCGAAAACTTACGCCTTAGAGGCCTTTCTAGCGATCAGACTACTGAATAAGCACACGAATATAAATGTACACCAACATTTTTTTTGACTTCAGATCCAAAATCCACTCTCAAAATAGCCAACAACTTTTTAGGCATATTCAACTCATGCACTATAGGGATTTATTCTAATTAACTCTAACAAACTAACAACAAAACTACTGAACACAATAGGAATATCTCTACATACTACACAAGCCACAATATGGAAACAACTTTAACATAGCAAAACTAAACAAACATAGAGAAAAAGCAAAGCTAATCTAAAAATACATATATTATTTGTAGCTGTATCACGTTAAATATTAATAGTTGTATCGGGAGGAATGTAAAATAACACCACGACAGATTATTTGTATGCAAGCGAGTATGTTATATAAAAAGTACAGGACTTTAAGGACCTACATGCTGACATTCGGCTTCAGCGCCCTGAATTGTTCTCAACCAATACTGAGAGGATCGTCTTGAAACTAAAGACAGTGATAGATGGAAGTATGGACTAAAGATTGTCTGTTTTACAATTACAATATTTGGTAATTTCTTAAATGAAAAAATATTCCGAAACTGCCCCTAAAATTTACGGGATCTGAGGATTTTTCGTTCAGTTTTTCAGATAGAAAAGTAAAATTTAGCCAAAATACTGGTAATTATAATCTTAACAAGTTGGCTGGTTTAGATTTTTTCATTTGTTCCCAGGCTCTTCTTAAAAAGGCAAAATTCACATTGTCGTTTACGTTATTCTTATTTCGCGCTAACATTCTCATACAAAATTTGAAAAAAGTTGCAGCGAAAATCGAACGATTTTTGCTCAGTGCATATACGCCCTTAGTAAAAATTAACTGAACAAGTGAGTTTTTTATAATTTAGACACAACGATCACAAAAAAAAATAAAATAAAAACGACACCAACGCGTGGAACATACTATAATGTTTGTAAGGGAGGTTTTGTATTGAGTGTGGTTTACCATGCAACATTGAATCTGATTATTAGAACACAAGTATAGCGACATACAACATGATTCTACACACACACATACACACACATTACACATAATAAGTACAAGAAATAAATGTAGATGACACCTTGGTGTGTGAGTGCGATCATTGGTTGATATTTCAATCCTTGATCCATAAAATAATAGCAACACTTTGTGATAGAAAGTCATGTTTCTGTATTGAGATTTGAACTTTACAAGTCAGTAGTTCTTCGGCTTATGAGGCCATTATCAAACTCTCAATGGTCTCATAAGCCGAAACCAGTGTCACTTAGATCAAAATGTTGTAAAACCTTCAACGGTTGAAAATTGAGTTTTACAAAATCAACTCGATAAATTAGTAACGATTCGATAAATTAGTAACAAGTCGATAAATCAGTAACAACTCGATAAATTTGTAACAATTCGATAAATAAGTAACTATTCGATAAATCAATTACAACTCGATGAATTTGTAACAACTCGATAAATCGGTAACATCTCGATAAATAAAAAGATATTTTATATAACTAACACTAGGAAATTTATTCAATTGTATCTTTGTGATTAAGAATGGTGGGTTCCTCAATTACCCCATACAGAGATAATCAATATATTCGTAGCTACGAGTATACACAGTTAAACCAAGATAGAAATAGTACAGTACAAATCACTTTAATACACTTGTATCTTATGGAGTAAGGTCCTAAGTACCCGAAGGTGCAATTTTGACAGTTGATGTTGCATTCAAATAGTGGGTCGCGGTATTTGTTTGTGGGTAAAATCAACAAAAGCGAGACAACCTTTCGTATTGAATCCACTTGTATACCTTGCCAACATTTTTAGCCGTGTCGAATGATGATATAAGTTTCTCCCATATAAATATGACTTTAGAACAATAAAAAGTATTCTGTGTGCAAATAAGTAAAGTGTTTAAAGTTGATATAAAGTTACGCTTACATAAACAGAATATAGAATGATTCAATATATTGAAGCTTAGTAATCATTAGGAAGCTCTTGTTGTAAAGCGTGTTGTGAGAATTAAATAAATAAATATAGTACTGAACAGTAGGCGAGGTAAGATAAGAAAATGTGAAGTTGAAATCATCGAAAGATACTCCCGAGAATTTCATGTGCGGAAATCAAGAGTCACTCAAGTAGAACAATACAATGTGCTCATAATAAAGTTAATAGTAATTTTAGTTGAATAGATGTATTGTAGTGGATGTGTTATACGGTGCCGTTAGATTTCTCGATGGAAAGTTGTGGGGTAGTCTGGATTTCTTTCATTCTATACGTATTTTGGAGTGTTGAATCCGAATCTGAGGTTTGCCAACAAAATTTCGTGAATGAACATCGCGAAAAATGAGATATATAGGGAAATTTCCATTTTATGGAGAATTCTGGATTAGAACATAAAAACTATCAACTTTTTGTAGGTTATCTTTTTAGCAGAATAAAAGTACATAAAATTTCCTACAAATTTCGTCTAGAATTTTTTTCCCTCAAATAAATAGCAGCGGAGCTGTCAAGCTCCGAAAACTGGCCAAATTTTCTTATTATTTTAAAGTGTGAGAATGGAGAATGTATGTAGAATAGGTCACCTTGTTCGAATTATCACCAAATTTTGACAATTATTCTTCAGATTTATGATACATATTTTACCTCGTTGGAATCAGAAAACATGCCGAAATTTTTTAGGAGGAATTTTATTTAAAAATATAGTGAATTGTTCAGCACTACAAAATACATATAGAATGAAAGAAATCCAGACTATCCCACAATTTTCCACCGAGGAGCTGCATTGTGTGGCCGTGTACAATATTATGATGAGTTTGTAGTGAACTGTCACTGAAAGAATGTAGATGTTTGTAAGTATAGTGAGCTGTGTTGTTTGTTTGATTAGATAAATTAATTGAATGTGTTGCAACTTTTCTATCGTTCGTTTGATATTGAAACTCACCGACGGTCGCATTCGCACGCAGTTAGACCAAGGCCACGATGTCCCCTCGTTCATACTCACGTGCGAGGTGTCAGCCAGCGTGGTGTCCTGAGTCCTGTAGATGCCGATGGGGATCTCGCACGTCGTGGAACACAGCTTCTGGTACAGACGCCCGTACGTACGAATCCACATGTCTTCCTTTGTGATCTTCATCTACAATTATTAATAATATGTATTATCATGCCCTCTGTAATGCGTCTAACGCTGTAGGTGGGACATTGCCATTTTTTCTGCACCTCAAATTTTTATAAATAATCTATTTGAAGTATGACACCTTATTTAAAATGTGTAAAAATGTGACACTTGTGAGATAAGAAACAGCTTTTAATAATTAGATTTAATAATAAATTAAATAATAAATTAATAATAAACTAAACACAATAAATAAATTAATAAATTTTAATAATAAATTGAACACATTTCAAAAATGTGTGACCAGTTTAATGCACAAATAAATAAATGTTTATTAGCCACAGACGAAATATAAATAACAAATCTTATTAGACACATAAGTATAAGCACACAAAGGTTTATTTAATCTTAGTTCAAGGTCAATACCAGCCTTTTTTTTCAGATGTACAGAAAAAATGGCATTGTATAATGTGTATCTGTAGTTGATTACCGATGTGAGGAACCCTGATCCTGGGGCCTGGTCCACTCCTAGTAGAAGCCTCACAAACGTGATGACATAATCTTTTACAAATGCCTGATAGAGTAGTGTGTCTAGCATGGATGCTGAGAATACGGAGCCGGCGGCGAAGGGTAAACGGAACATGTAAGAGATGTGCGAACCACGCTCCTTCTCACACTGGAATCAAAACAACGTCATTTCGCATTGCTCAGCTCTGTTCAACTTAATGATAATCAAATCATAAAATTATCTTCAGGGAACTCATGTTAATATAGAAGTAGACAAATATCTGATACAATGTGTAGGGTAGATACCAGCGGCGAAGATGCCTAAGATTTCGATTACCTTTTTCTTTCTTTTGTATAACCATTGCGTAGTGCATATGAGAGTCAGAGCTCCACGTCAATAATACTTTACTGCTCATAGATTTTCTTAAAATCCCCCTTGAACTTTTTGTTGCCCCACAATGTGATCAAATTTTAAATAATAGGTATGCAATCTGACATCCAAATTCACTGAAAATTGCGACCCCCAACTTCTCTCCTGGAAAACTCCATGCTTTGCCACTGGTATATACATACTCAGATTACGCTTGCTTACAAATACCAAATTTAATATAAAGATAAAATAATCAAAAGCGCAGGCAATATTTCAATCATTTCACTAGCAAGAGACAATTCTTACGATCGTGAAACAAATTGAAAGAAAATTGATTTAAAAATGAAAGCGAATTAGGAATTAATCGGAGTAATGTTGCTAGTAAGATGAATGATTGAATTGTATATAAAATAAAATGAAAATATTTTACGTATGTACGGAACTTTGATCAAAGTTTGTTTGAATTGGGAGAATATCGGGAGACAACGCAAGCATGCAGCCAATCACATTTCAATTACTCGTGAATACATTGCATTTTGAGTGATTCTATTCCAAGTCCAAAATGTTTGAAAGTTATTGATCAAATTAGTGGACTGTCTGGTACATAAATTAATATCAATGAAGAAAATACCTTTATGGAATGAAATGTGATTAGCAAATATCTTTAGTGTATAGAAAACAAGATTCAATATACCTTCTCCATTTTGGAAAGGTGCAACGCATACTTGTCATGAGCCCTGAATTGCATGAAACGCATGTTGGACGATTGGGACAGCTCCGTGATGGATCTTATTGAAGGGAAGAATCTGAAACATAAAATACATTCGTTGTAACATTAGCTTAGAATTCATGAGTTACATTGCATCACAAGTAGGGCATGCAGTAGCGCGGGGTTTTGAATTCCGGTTAAAGTTCCCGACCCAACAATTACGTAATTTTCCACGGCACTAAGATTCAAAATTGCGTGAGCAATTGCGTGGTAAAATGGTAAAAATAGCGTTTAATGGGGTTAATTTCGTTTGAATCAAAAAACTTTTACGGTTATTCCCTAGATTTTAATACATATTATCAGAACAAAAAAATAATTTTACTCCGCGACTTTCGGGAAACGAGTTTCTGTCTTTCAGAAAAAGTCAGAGGTATTTTTCACATTTTTTTTGAGAAATCTATACAATATATGAAAAATGTTTTACGGTTAAACCCTAGATAAATGTTCAATGGATCTACTCTATTTTGTTCCAAAGCGTATTTAGTAACGGTTGTCGAGATAGAAGGTCTCCCGTTTTTAGAAATTTTGAAATGTCGGTATGCATACTCTTTAAAATACAATAAAAATCCTTCTGAGATTCCAGAGTTTAAAAAATTATGGAATGAATGCCCTAATTCCAAGTATTTGAATATAGAGGAACACCTACTTGAACATTGTCTGTACTGCCACGATTGTATTACAATCTGATAGACTGTCTTCCTCCGCGGAGTTGGAGAGTTCCTTGTTGACAACCACCACATTCTCAGCCAGAGTGATCCCAGCCCTCAGCAGGTCATCCAGACTTTTGTTAGCAAGAAAAAAAAACAATTATTTTATATTTTTTCGTAGTTTGTATTTTTTCGGAGTCTCGATATGTTCGTTTTGACTAGGGCCGATTTCAGGACCAAGGTCATGCGAGCACTTTGCTCCTCCACCGTTCCCTGAACGACTATGATGACCGTTCCCCTTTTCACCTTTTCCCCTTTTTCCTTTTCTCGGATCTGTTTCGTTCACCCCTTCCCCATTTGCATTCTTGCAGGGTCAAATTGTCTTTTAATGTTGGGTCCATGTTCTGTGTGTTTGTTTGTGTGTGTGTTTCTGTGTGTGTGTGTCTGTGTGTGGATTGTGTGTGTGAGGGAGGGAGTATCTGTGTGCATCCCTTATTAATTTATCGTACATGCATCATTGAATATCATTTTACCTGATTTGTTCTTTTTGTCTATACATACATATAATATTTCTTTACTTATAACTAGTTTCTTAAATTTAATTTGTTTTAACTTAGAAATGTTTTTCTGGTAAAATTGACGGGCCTTCACTGGTTTGCTTTCTGTTTTTGTTTAATTGTTGATATGTGCTGTTATAACTGTTTGTGCCCATGTGATTAAATAAATAAATAAATAAATAAAGGGCACGATTGAAAAACACCACACAACTGCAGAATAACCAAATTTATAAGTCCCATCTTTGTAATTGCGCTTTAGAAACTTTAGAAATTTTATATTACTCGTAACAAGAATAACGTATGTAAATAAGTGGATTGCAAAACAATAATAAACTGTTGCACTGACGATGTGTACCTACTGCACTTCACAACACAAGCTTTTAGCTTATTGTGAACTGTGCAGGAAAGCATTTGGGTTTGTGAATACAACTTGATGATCTCTCTGGGTTGTGAACCTATGTATGTCCTAACCTAATAAACCTTCCTAACCATTACACCATTATCAGTTTACAACGTCCTTTAATCATTTGCTCATTCTTCAGTATTTTTGTACATGTAACCTTGAAACAGCAAAGGACAACAATCATTGTGTATAATAAATAAATAAATAAATAGATGAGGTCTCACGAGTCAATGGTTCCCAGCATCCAGTAGACTAGGGGGAAGTAGGCGATGGAGTCCAGGAAGGAGATGTGGGGACGCCGCTCCAGCAAGAGGATGATGGGGTTCAGAGACGTCTTGGACCTGCAATTATACAACAAGACATTTAATGTTATGGCACCAGATTCTTGATGTGTCTTAATATATGTGTCGTTCTGTCTTCACCCAGAAGGGGTTGATGTTTTCTGCGCTTCCCTGGGAAATTTTAGAAGGAGTGTCGCCTCCAACCTAGGAGTTTTTAGTTAACAGACGTTCACATATGACTTACTTGAATTAACATGAACTTGGTATTGTTTCTTTTTTTGTCGTATAATGACATCGTTGTTTTGTGGTATTTTTGCGAGCACTGATTGGCTTTAGTTAGTTTTTTTTGACAGCCTTTGTTGTTGGTGTATGCTGCGGGCGCCCTTAATTGGAGAGTGGACACGAGATATTTCTCTTTTTTGTATGATATTGTATTCATGTTTTGTTGATGTCTCTGTGGGTGTCACATATAATATATTATTAACTTGTTATTAATATATTATTAACACCGCAAATTAATAAATTTATGCCAAGTGAAGACAAACATTTAAATCTTCTCGCGTGAAATATGTATTAATTAATACTGTGTGAGTGGCTGTAAGAAACTGTCAAATTTTATTATTATGGATATAAAGCGTTTACATCTTTGATCGTATCACCTGAAGTGCGCGCGCAGTGGGACAATGAAGTTGTATATTCCATTAGAAGCGTAGTCCGCCGCCAGGATGATGGTCTTGTTCTGCCACTGGTAGTCCTTGGCGCTGCGGTAGGAGCAATGCTCGCAGACCTGCGCCAACTGGAGACAGCACAGGGGCTTCTTCTCCTTCAGGAGGTAGCACAGGGTGGGGCTGACTCCAATGAAGGGAGAAACGGGGGGGAATCCCTTCACGATGCTGCAATAGTAAACATACTCTACAGTTCCTAAGCGTTGTTAATCTCTCTATCTCCTCACGACGCGGCCCTTGCGGGGCGACATGGAATGACTTAGCTCAAATACTCGTGACATGAGTGAAAAAAAAGAGCGATAATTGTAAAACAAAGCATTTTCTTTAACTTGGTAATGGTTGGGTTGTGGAAATACATTTTAGCACTTGTAAAAATATTATATAGAGATAAAAAAACACTGTTTATTTTCTCGACGGAGAGTTAATTGTAAAAAACAAGAAAAGTTTTAATTGTATCTACCACTGAAGATGAGGCCTTGAAAGATCTTTGGTTTTTTACAATTAACTCACCGTGGAAGAAAATAAAACAGTGTTTTTTTAATTTCCATGTATGTACAGGTACACGGTTTAACGGTCATCACGGACCAACCGAAGCAGGGTGATAGGGGACCTAATATCCTAATCGATTTAACCCCCATGTATGTTCAGAGATTTTTCGTTCAGTTTTTCAGATATAAAAGTATAATTTAGCCAAAATACTGGTAATTATAATCTAATCAAATTGACTGCTTAAACATAAATTTGATCCCAAGTTTATTTTAAAAAGAATTTAATTCACTTTGTCGCTTACGTTATTCGTATTTTGCGCTAACATTCTCATACAAAATTTGAAAAAGTTGAAGCAAAAATAGAATGATTTTTGCTCAGTGCATATGAGCCCTAATACAAAATTAGGACGAAACATATCGAATAAATTTCTATATAATAAAATAGTTTCCTATGTTATACCTAATGTATAAATAGTAGTAGTGGAAGTATTAGATAAAGAAGTATGCGGCCTACCTGGTAGGGAGGAGACTCACCTAGAATACTCGGCATGCCACGATGCTTGGGATATTTGCGTGCATAGGGGGGTGTAGCCGTCATTGCACAGTGCGGGGTCCGAGTGGGGCGTTGGAAGTGTGCTACTGCCACACATACTAACCAACACACACACGTGTACACATACACATCATATTATACATATATACAATACATATACATACATATACATACACATAAATTCATAGTGCTTAGGATGAATATACCACAAAATAAGCACAGGGTGCGCTATTAGCATCGAATTCATAGTTTCCGACATCGACGAGATGAATAGTGCCACGCCCCGGCGTAAGATAGGGGGGGGGGGCACGTAAAAATCGACATGAATGTCGAATTGAGTACATGGTTGGCGCAGTTGGTTGAGGCGGTAGTCTCTCGAGCGGGAGGTGCCAGGTTCAAACCCCGGCGCTGGCGATGTATTTCACACTTTGCGATACAGGCTTTTAGCCTAGTGCAAGGTGTGTAAGAAAGTATTTGGCTTTGTGTATGCAAGCCCAGGTCCTTTTCATTAAAAAAAAATCATAGTTTCCGACATCGACGAGATAAATAGCGACACTTCTCGGAACACTAGGAGTGTGGGAGTAGGGTAAAAGGGGGAGGGGGGCATGCAAAAATCGACATTAGTGTCGAATCCATAGTTTTCGACGCCGACGAGATGTCATACTTTAATCTAAATAAATTGTTTTGCATGCACATTAAGTTATATACTGCGTTAGATACAAAAGACATTAGGTCCAGACCTCCGAAATGCAATTAGCTTGGGCTTTATTTCGCGTAACATTAGTGAGAATTTTGGTTTTTGGGGCATATTCATCTTGAGCATTTTTCTTGTGGGAGGGGATAAGGGTACATATACACACATACATACACACCTATGTAATATTATGTTCTGTGGGGATTATGTATTAATAATAAAAAATCATAAATATTAGTAGAGGGGTCAAGGTAGGTGACAAGGTGACACACAAAGTCATAAGGTGAAACAGGAATATATGATACAAATATATGAGTATAGGTAGTTATCTCAACAGATATAAGGCGAAGGATGGACTTATCATGCGGCTTATGACTGACTGTCTATCAGGCTTATGACTGATCATCAGCTGGTTTAATATGTGATCCTACCATTACTTTACCATGGTTTAAAGAGTTGGTGAATAGATCACATCAAACCAACCGACAACCAGTCATAATCCTAATGGAAAGTCCATCCTTTGCTGCACACCTGCTGAGATAACTACTGCTTGTTATTCAAGTATTTTAAATCAAAATAAATATACGCAGTGTGTATGTGTGTTGGTAGGTAAGTGTGTGTATCATTCAGTTATATTACAACAGAAATATTAGCTATATTACAAGTAAAGTATGCATGTTATTTCATATACATACATAAGTAGTCTTGCTGTATCATACAAGTATCATACAATTATGAATGTATTATAATATTTTCTCGTATAGAGTTTTGTTTTGAGGTCGAGGATGTCGTCAAATGGAGAAGGCAACGGAGGAGATATTGGTAAGCGCTTGTGAGGAGAATGGAACCATCCAGGCTCCCTCACATTGTGCTCCATGGCCAACCCCAAAGTAGGCGACCCCCAGGCAGACCACCAAAGAGATGGATTAACAGCTGGGAGTCGACCTTGCAGGAAGCCAACCCCTCTTAAATAACAGGCCATCAGGCCTACATTATGATTAAGAAGAAGTATAGATTTTTCACAATTCACACACAATTAGTATGAAGTTGTTAAGTCCCCATACAGTAAATAGTGAGCCACTCTCTCTACAGAAGGCTGTCTTGATGCTTTTTTGTGGATTTTGAGTCTTATAGGATATCAATTATTGTAAAAATATAAAACATTCACAATTCTATGATAGGAAAAGACAATAAATAATTATACATCGGGAAAACGAACGCCGTTTTACTGCTGAGGTGCAATAAAACCTTACTAATCCTCTTATTCCATAGACGGCTCGTGAGCAAAAGTATTATTTTTTCATCGTATTTCAATTACGGGGGTTTCTATCTTTACCTGAATTCTGTACAGCCATCAATATCTATAGGGGAATAAAACAATAAGTGAAATGTAAACAATACATTCCACATAACTTGTATCAGCGCGCATTATGCAGGTAGTACTATACAAGTAAATAAACTGTACAATATTTTTGTTAACTGCACATCTCTTAGTTCCAGGTACTTTGGGCATTGAATCCCCCGATGTATAATAATTATAAGATTGGCACCTAACAGTCATCCTCATATTTTAGCAGAGATTAGAAAGAAAATGGTAGATAATATATTATGGCATCACCTCCATGCAATAGTTGGAATATTGTGCAATAGATTAGTTTAAATCTTTTCTAACATGCTAGTAGTAAATATTATATGTTTATATTAGATTATTAGTATATGGAATTAATAAAATGCAGAATATAAGAGAGAGTGTAAGTATATATAAGTAATATTATTCTATAGGTACATAGGAGGTGCTATAGAATTTAAGGATACAAGTATATATTGTATTGATTTGCTTGAAGTATTCATATTAAATAATGGAAAATATTTTATGTTATTATTAGAGACCGGATTATATGCTTTTGCATATTTGCGTATGCATATTTAGGCAATTTATTCAGGATTTTGCATATTTTGATCAAAATGTACTAATCGTGCATATTTGGATATATTTTCTTAAATTTTAGCTGTATTTTGTCAATCAAAAACAAAAATGTTGGTGTCTACTTGAAAATGTAGTAGGTAAATAAAGTAATTTAATAAAAAAATATTTGCCAATTTTTTTTAAAATAAGATTTTATGACTTCACATCGTAGAACTATTTTTCGCGATCTTCCAAACAATACCAAACACAAATTAAATAAAAATTAAGGTAAATAAAAACTTGTAATAACGTTAATTTGTTGTATTTATTTAAATGTATGTTGCATATTTTGGTACTTTTTGGTGATTTTGTTGCATATTTCGAGCATTTACGATGCATATTTGCATGAATATTTCAACCATTTTAAGTTGCATATAATCCGGTCTCTAGTTATTATATACAGATAAAATATTCGTAGACAATATTTACAATAGCGACTATTTGCTTGTCTCAAATCACACCATAAGAAAAACTTCGCTAAATATTGTGGTCTAAACTTTTTGGAAAGTGTATGCATCAGGAACCTATCTTCCGTATTTCACTACATATCTGTATTTTTTATCAGTAAGGATACCCAAATTTCATTTTTGAGTGTAAAGAAAATCTAAAACTGATCGCTATGATAAAAATAAACTGATGGTCCCACATAATTTGACTGTTCAGATGTTACCAGCAACTGAAATAGTGTATGAGTATATTGTTGCTACCCTTATTGTTAAATCTTCTTAAATGAACTGTCAAAATTCCGTAATTCTCTCACATTTATTTGTACGCGAGGGAAGAATAATGCCTACTATATTATAGAGCAGTGATAAACCACATAATTGTGTTTGGAAAAAAAGTGTTGACAGCTTTGACTTGGAACTCTAAAAACACGCAAAACCATTTTTTTAAATTGGCAACACTTTACTTTATTTTACTTCAATAAAACCTTAAATATTTCATGTTAATGTTATTTAGTAAACTATTCCCTGGATGTCTGGATAGGACAGGATGGAAATATAAGTTTTTTTATTAGTAGGTAAGTAATCCGTTCTACAATCTGTTAGCATTGATATCTTTTCTTATCACTCCTCTTGATTGTTAATAGACTATAACTATGTAAATTTGACGAGTCCAAGTGCCCGAAATTAGAGCCTAAGGACGATAATGAACAACAAACAATAAACACCAAACTCAGTAATACCAATTGTAGGTATATCCGAGTGATGTGAGACCATCGTCAGTACATATATTAAGTTCATATAGAGATATTTTCCTAATGACATGACATCGAAACACATTAAACTCCTCAATATCTGGAACGTATCCGAATAATGCTGTAGCCAGTTAATGCTGTATCTAAGTATAAAAACACAACATTGAGAAAGATCAAATATTTTTTTGACATTCAGAGTGGGTCGCAAGAGTGTCAAATTTCGTATGGAAGTTGTACGAATACAGGACAGGCTACTCGAGAAAAAATAATATGCAAAATGACTGAGGGCCTATATAAACCCACGCGGTTCTAAACAAGTCATAATTCTCCAAATCTAATGGCGAGCTCTCACGCAAAAAGTATATTTAATCTATTTCTTATTTCTGTTGCAATGTTGGTGTTTTTTAATTTAATATGTGCTTTCAGACAATATTGGGAGTTCAATGTGTAAAAAGAAGCACAGAAAACAGTAATTCAAATTCAATATACACTTTCAAAGTTCAAATTCTGGAAATTCAGAAGAAATTAGGCGTCGAACGGGAGTCGTAGATATCATAGATCGCATAGCCAGATTAAAGTGGCAAAGGGCGGGCACATAGCGAGACAGAACAGCAATAGATGGGCAGTGGACACCCAGAGTATTGAAATTGAGACCACGGGCAAATAAGAGACGTGTCAGAAGGCCGCAAAAAATATGGGCTGATGACATAACCTCTGTAGCGGGTAAACAATGGATAATTATTGATTTATTTGATTATTGAATAAATAAATAAATAAATAAATCTGTATTTTTCACGCGGAGGCAGGATTTGCCAATACAATACTCAGTATTATAAGCCAGAAGAGTCTGCATGTTATCATTCACGATTGATATAATATGAACTCATCAGCCTAATACTGGGAAACATTCACATATCCAGATACCACATACCTACTGTATCAAAATACTATACTGCTCTATATAAAATACAAGCTAAGTGCCTCATATACCACTGTTTAGAAATCCTCTTACAGTATTGCAAGTATTAATAATTATATGTACAATTTTTTCGGTACATAAAATTTATTTGAGTAAATGATTTATTAGCGATTTTGAATCTGAGTTACTGATTTAGACATAATATATTAGATTATAGGGAAAGTGTAGGTAATAAAGATGCAGTATTGATGTTAAAGGAAGGCAAGGTGTCATACATTACAGTGGCTAGTCATAAGATGAGTGAATGAACTAAGGCATACCTTATCTTCTCGGAAGCAGAGCGCCACGGCACATCATCGTCCAGCTCGTCGTCGCTCTCGTCGGCCCCATCGTCCAGGTGACCGTCCGCGTTGATGTTGAAGGCCGAGCTGGTGAACATGTCCGGCACGGGAAGAATGGACGGCCGGCGACTCCCTGGACAAACCACAGTAATATAATTGGCTCAGTTCTGTAACTCATTGCAGGCATAAGATAAGACATTCTTTTAAATTATCTTCAAAGTAAAAAAAATGATAAGAACGAACCACGAGAATACTTGGAGCATCTATAGTAGGTATAAGGTTATATTTAAGGATAGAAAAGTCTTGCGATCCGTTCTCTCTGCCTACCCGCAAGGAATGCGGCGTGAGGGGATAGAATAGAATAGATTTTGCTTTTACGAAAAAAAGACAAGATCTACATCTTCATTACATATAACCTTATACTATAGATGGTGGTAGTTGTCAAATAATCTCTCACGTGAAATGCGTTATGGAATAATATAAGTCAGAGGTTTCGTTCGATCAACGACGTTTTTCCATGCTTTTTCATACCTGTTAATAACTTGCAATTTTTGGAGATCTCTAGTTGGGAGGGGACAGGAGTCCCACTTCCCATATGACTAGAGATCATAACATACAATAGTATTAGGATATAATCTTGCTTTATTTGGTCTAACCTCGACGTGACAGAGATTCAGGAGACAGTAGGTTGGCATCCAGGGTACGAGGGACCTCAAGATGCGTCCCTGGGACCAACAGGTTGTCGTTAAAGGATCCGGGAGTAGACTCCTTCAGGCACTGGCGAGAGTCTCCGAGATTTCCATTGTCGGGGAAGGTTGCTGTAAGGGTTGAAAAAATTAATTGTTATTAAAAAATAGATAAAAAGCTATTAATTATAACCACAGGTAGGTAATATTATTTTTATTTAGTTATGTTATTAACATTAGAATTTTCTAAACTCGAAGACTTGTCAACCTGGCCGTAAACAGCAGCTGTAAATGCAGATTTTTTTAACAACTACTATACATATCACAAAAACGGAGTTACCAGTATTTACTGGTAGCTCCGGAGACGAACCTCATTCAATAGAAACAACAGAGTAGGTACATAGTTGGCGCAGTTGGTTGAGGAGCGGGAGGTGCCAGGTTCAAACCCCGGAGCAGGCGATGTATTCCACACTTTGCGATACAGGCTTTTAGCCTAGTGCAAGTATTTAGGTTTATGTAACCTACTAACCCAGATCATTTTAAAAAAAAGGACAATTGAAAAGGTATAACCAGAGTGGGGTGAAATTCTACAACCCAGGAGGTCATGGATATTAATTTACTATTGAGATTTTCAAAAATATAAATAAATAATAGATATAAGCAATACCTGGAAATTTCACTACCCTAAATTATACCCATTAATCAGTAGGCTCCAGATACTTATCAGTGGGATATTGTCTATATACAACCTATGGTACTAGTTTACATCCTGGCCTGGGTGATAAAGATATAGAGAGATGATATCAGCGATGTGAGAAGCAGAGCTTGTTGCAAGCGATGCATCTAGTAGGTTTTACAAGAGATCATGATATCAAATGACTAAGTCGCAAATAGAAATTATTTGTTTCTTGCTTGCGTGTTTAACTCCATACACTATTTTGACGTAATGCAGTTCTGGATAATTTACATCCAGACCTGCATTGAACTAAACCACACCTGTTTTGAGTTTTGTTTTATCACCATGTGTTTATAGATTCTATTATTTTCTGCCGTAACCGTTTATTGATGTATCGTATTTTTTTATAATGTTTGTTTAATATGTAAACCTGATGATTCCAAGTGCCTTAAGTGGGGCCTACGGATGATTAGAGAACAGTAAACAATACCTATCCGCTATAATTACCGAGAAAAGCAAGAACCACACATTTCGGGTTCAGGTTACGTAGAACCCAGTTATTGAATTAAAATTGAAAAATCTCGCCCATACTCTAATTAAATTGTTTAACTGTGATATTGTTCCCGCCGAGGTTACATATCGGTTGCATAAAATCAGGAGGCAATGTATAAAGTGACACGTTTTACCAATAACACAGATACGAACTTGTTGGTCATAGCACGGCGGTATTAGAATCCATGACCTTAAAGCCACAAAGTAGTACTCTCAACCACTACGCTATCAAAAGTACTTATTTTAATAAATGAAATGTAGCTGATTTATATATTTATCGTATGGCCAACATCACGCCTAAATCATTTAACATTCGTTATGTCAAAGTGCAAAAAAAGTTAAAAGCGCAGGGTGAATTTTCCTGCTTGTCAGAGACTTAAATCTAGATTTCTTATGTATTGTATTGCTTCGTCGCTAAGGGTTAGGAAGTCTGATGCATTGCCACTGTACGCTCTGAGTGCACACCGCACCAGGTAACTATGTCCTGAATGGTCTGTCGGCTCCGCAATTGATTAAAAGTAATTGTATATGTATGCCCTCTGTAGAGAAAATGTGGTAACATTGTAAATATAAAGGTAAATACACTAATTATATTATGAAACAACATGCAAAATAAAATAACCATCCCCATCCTCGCCTCTCTACAGACTACTGGGTGATTCAACATGATGAGAGAATGTGACATCGAGTTGATACGAGATGGAGTTACAGCTACGAGACATGGTCTCATGTCCTATATCAAATACTTTGTTGGGTATAATAATGAGAGGTGATTGTATCATACAATTTATAAACAATTATCTACTCGTAATTCAACAGAATTAGTGCCAATTTACAACAACAATAGATGGATAGAATTTAAAACCAAAACAACAACAGTAGCTCTGAAACTGAAAGAAACATTTGCGTAAAAAATACATATTGTAGTACAGTAGCCAGAGAAAATTTGATGGCATATCTAGGAAAAAATATAGATGTATATTTTCCCGTCGTCCCGTATGCTTTTGGGGGCGTTGAATCCGGAGTTTTTTCTTATCCTGAACTTCTTTTCTCTAAAATGAATACTTTTTGAATTATCAGTCAAAGTCTGAAAATAAAGCATTTTTTTCTCTTTCTTTCTGGGATATCTCAGAACGCATCATATTAACGAGGTGGCAAAGTTGAAATTCGGATTCAGCGCCCCTAAAGCATACAAGACGATGGAAAAAAAACTTCTGTATTTTTTCTCCGCTAAAACACCATATTACTGGACTAATAAATAAACATCACGATACATGGAGAATTAACTAGAGTTCTCAAAAAACAATGCTAGAGCTTTTGAGAAGTACTTAGAATGAAGGAGCTTTATTATTTTCGTCGCACAGGAAAACTTTCCCCTTGTGGCTGTCAACAACATGACAGATGGAGGAGAGTTTGTAAAATTTTCTTACAGTTTCAAAGTAATATCAACAAAACATGATCAATAAAATCTTAAGACTCTCATCCATATTTATTCATGGAATCTCTGTATACTACACTGTACGAAATTTGTGCGTAATTTACTGACACGCTTACGCTCGGGTTGACTGTAAGATATTGCGTTTGCAATAAGTCCGTTTTTTTAGGCACACTAAGATTGTCTCATATTTGTAATTAATATGCTTTTTGTTTTGGCCAATAAGGATTTATTTATTTACAGACAGGACAGCAAGTGAAGATTTTATTGATCATTGTTTGAACAGTGAAATCAAAAAGGCGGCGATACAAATATAACATCATGCTGAGTGCGTTTCAAATAAAGTTAATATTCACAGCTTTATGCAGTGAGATTTTAAGATTACATGAAGATCGATCTCCATCTAGTTCAGCCATTTTAGAAAATCAATGTATGGGGAGCTCGGCAAAATTATAACAGTTTGGAACCTATGCAGGATGATACCTTAGAATGGGGTGTTTCAGAATATCATGCATCCCCCCACCTGACGCGTCTCTCCCTGCACCCCTCGAATAGGTCCCCCTACGTGGTTTTACTCAATTCTTAGAAAAATACCAAGAGATAGAAGAAAACCGTCAAAATCAAAAATAGTCCCTAATAAATTTTCTGCGGCTGCGACACATTTTTTGACAAGACTAGCAGTTTACCCGCAATAGACGGTTGTAATATCGTAAATTTTTAATTTCAAATTATTGAAAATTTATAAGAGCTACAAAAAAATGATCAAGTAAGAAATTAATTGCTATAGTTTTAGCTATAAAATGAGCTATTATTCACTTTGCTATAACGTATTCTACATATTTTTATTAAAAGAGTTCTATATCAGGAAATTTATGAAATACTCAAGAGGCTCATACAATAGTTCTATATCAGGAAATTTATGAAATACTCAAGAGGCACATACAATATACTCGTATGTACTGAAGACCCTGGCTTTATTATATGGCAGTTTGAATGTTTAGAGCCAGTCCACCACGGGTTTTATTTCATTCATAGAGTAAGTAGAGTGGAATATATTTGCCTCTGCTCATAGTACCGTATAATGTATACAGCCTTTTATTTTATTGCACTCGAGTGAACTACTTTGACGTTACATTTGTATCATTTTGTATGTCCAACTTTCCACAGTCAAACAATATGTAAGTTTATGTTTAATGTAGTCAATAAAATTAATTTCTTATTTCCGTACCGATATAATATCACAACGTTTTGATGGAGTAAATCACGATCATAAAAATTGTAGATGTGTTATGATTATGATGGTTTGGGCATATTGAGAGACTGAATGAAGACGCGATGTCTTAAAAGAAGAAGCTTCAGAAAGCGTGGCCATCTGAGGCGTGGACTGGAACGGGCGTGGGAAAGAATTGGAAAATGTGTATGACAAATAGCACTAATGTGACGGAAGCCAGGAATGTGCGTAAAGATAGGGTATTCCATATTCTCTGCCTACCCCGCAAGGATCGCGACATAGAATAATTTGAAAGAAGTACGAGTAGTATACTCGCAGATTAAAGGGGAATTTTTTATAGGAAAATTGACTTAAAATTGATTTAAGTAACATTCACCAATTCCAGAGCATAGAACCCAGATCGCCAGCCTAACACACCTATGACTACGACATGTAGGAAATTCGATGTTTCTCTCAAAATAAAAATTGTGATATTCAAAGTATTGATTTGAAATTATTGGACTGTGGATTTTGTTCTGGTTACTTAACAAGTCATCTCACACACTATGTACAGGACATCCTTTGATTTTGACTTTGTAAGACTATGTATGACTTTCCAAGACTTTGGTCTCGGTTTAGCTGAGTGATGAGATGCTAATGTAACCACAGCGCACACAACAACGACACTCACAGACAGAATGAGCAATGCTAGCAGCGGGCGAGCGGGCGGGTGAGGAGCCCGGGCCTTGTAGCGTCAACTGCGGTGGCTCACATGGGGGTACGGGGCCAGAAGTGCCGGGACCCATGGGGATCGGAGACGGAGGAACCTCCACAGTGGGACCAGTCGTAGTGGGAGTCTGGCCACTATTCACAACGAACGCTGAGTTCTCTTCCTTCGTGATGCTCATGTAATAGCAGGTGTCTGTCTTCTTCATGATGTGGCGCGGTCCAGGGTTCAGGAGGATGGTCTCTTCGTAGAATTCAGGCAGCTCAGAAGGTCGCACTCCCACCAGAGCCACTCCATATCTGAAAAAAGTCAAATACTTATATAAATTTATACAAAAAATTTGGCCATGTCCTTAGAGGAGAAAAATACTCCATTCTCCAGCTCGTTATGAAAGGGAAGATAGAAGGCCGTAGAGGGGTCGGAAGGAAGAAGCTATCCTGGCTTCGAAATATTTGTCAGTGGATCGCAATCAGGACTGTGTAGGAGCTGTTTCGCACTGCCCAGGACAGAGATGCGTTCTCCCAAGTGGTCGTCAACGTCGTGGGGACCCGACAGGAAACATAGAGAAGAAGAAAATGCAAAGTCCAAAACGCACGTAATATTTTTTATATAAAACTCATATTCCTTACTTGCGGTGTGAATGGAAACTGGCATATGTGAAACTCTTTCCCTCGTACTCTCCAAAGAATCTACTGTCTCCCAATATAATGTGGTAAATCTCATTTCCAGAACACTTTCCATAAAGACGATGCCATTCTTCTTGTGATTGTTGGCCCTCTCTGGAAAATAAATGTAATTAGATACATATACAATAAGTATGACCGCATTCAGGGCATAGGCTCCTAGACTGCTGCCTAGATAGCCTTGCGTAAGGACGGCACTAATGACAAGGAAGGATGGCGATGGATTATACTCACTGGCCCCGTGATGTGTGCAGCAGTAGAGTGACTAGTGTGGAAGCCCCAGGACAGGTGCAGTTGTTGGCCAGAAGGGCGTACTTAAACTCATCTTCACACACAACGAACTCTGCGAACTTCACGTGGAGCTTGTTCTCTGGCCGGAAGATCTGCACGTACTGAGGCACGTTGGGAGCGAAGTCCTTCACGGCCCAGGATCTGGAAAACGGAATTTGAATCAAACGACAATAAATTGTAGATCCAAAACTATCAAGCAAACGGTTAGTAGGATGGCAAATACCTCAAGATTGTGTGTTCATCAGCCGCTGTCTTATCTGCATAGTTACGAGCGGCCAAAACAAATACAGCCTCAGCTTCATTCATACGAGCACGACACAAGTCACCATCCTTCAGACAAGAGCCTTGAATGTAGATGACACGCTGGGCCCATATGGGAACCTGCAATGCAATGTTATCAATATAGTAACCTGTAATGATGAAGGAAGCAGGGAAGAAATATGGTTGCATACCTGAAGAATCATACGCATTGTTGTATCTAGTTCCATGGGTGATAATAGAACAACAAAATAGTCCTGTAGAAGTGGGTGAGCATAGAACTCATTTAGAAAGTCCATGATGGTGTCAGCCTGAAGAGTTGTGGAGCAAACTACCACATGCTTCTCAGACTGAGCGCGATGTGAGGAGTACGAGCCTCCCAGCTTCTGACGTTCCATCCACGTGAAGGCTAACTGCTCAAACTGTGTGGGGAGTACTATGAGTGCCACACATATCATGATGATCATGAAGAGTTGTGTGGGCCAGATGTCTGGCACCAGGTCTCCGTAGCCAACAGTCGAGAAGGTCACAACGACGAAATAGGTTGACTGGAAGAGATTCAAATGGCGGTGGCCGGCCCGTTGGAAGTGTTGGATTCCGCAAACACTGAAAGAAATTTTGGAAAAAGTTTCATAACCAATACTGAAAGCACGAAAATACGGAAAATATCTAGAGAACTTAGACATTCATACAATTGTATAATGGGTTTTCAGGCAACAGAGCTAATCTCTAGTGGTTTCACTAGACGTTTTGTTCCAGGCTGCCACCAATTCCATTCTCTAATCCCAATGGAGTTCAGTCCAGCACATGTACCTCATCAATTATTCTCAAACTAAACAGTCTAGTATTATTTGAATAGGTCACACTATGACCTCTAATGAATACAGATAGTACACAGAACACTCTCGTAGCTCTTATACACACCTTGTGAACACTAGACACATCAGGGTGGCACACAGAATCATCAGTTGTTGAGAGAGAGCAGATTGAGACTTCTGCATTGCTCTGTGTAAGTCATTCTGGAATATAAACACATTGGTTTTGTCTTTTGATTTAAGTTTTGAAAGATAATTTAGGTTGGATTGAAGCAGGTGTTTGGTGATAATCTGCAAAAATAATGCACCTGATGTACCACGAGGTGTGTTGTTGCAGAAATTTGCCAAGTACCCAACTCTGCCGATATGCAACCTAGTGTTTCTTAGTATGTTGTATGTTATTAATTTGTCATAATAATACGGTGCTTTTAGATTTCTCGATGGAAAGTTGTGGGGTAGTCTGTTTTTTTTTCATTCTATACGTATTTTGGGGTGCTGAATCCGAATCCGAGGTTTGCCAACAAAATTTCGTGACGGAACATGGCGAAAAATTGGTAAAATGGCGAATATTTACATTTCCTGGCGAATTCTGGATTTGAACTTAAAAACCATCAACTTTTTGTGGGTCATCTTTTTATCAGAATGAAAGCACATAAAATTGACTACAAATTTGGTGTATAATTTTTTTTTCTAAAATAACTAGTAGCGGAGCTGTCAAGCTCCAAAAATTGGCCAAATTTTCTTGTTATTTTAAATTGTGAGAATGGAAAATGTATGGAGAATAGGTCTCCTTGTTCGAATTATCACCAAATTTTGACAATTATTCTTCAGATTTATGATACATATTTTACCTCGTTGGAATCAGTAAACATGGAGAAAGGTTTCAGGATAAATTTTATTTAAAAATATAGTGTAGTGTTTAAGCTAAAAAGGTTTAA
Source organism: Ceraclea dissimilis (assembly GCA_963576895.1). Lineage (NCBI taxonomy): Eukaryota > Metazoa > Arthropoda > Insecta > Trichoptera > Leptoceridae > Ceraclea > Ceraclea dissimilis. The sequence continues at coordinate 121,536 of OY756368.1, forward strand.
ACATTTTTAGCCTAAACAAATTAGTATATTTTTAAATAAAATTATTTAAACATGTCTAGCTCAAATATTTCACGGTGTTTTTAAATAAAAATTTCTTTAATAGCTTTCTTTATGTTTTCGTATTCCAACGAGGTAAAATATGACTCATGAATTTAAATAATAATTGTTGAAATTTGCTTATGAAGGCAACAAGGTAAACTTTTTCAATACATTTTCGATTCTCGTAATGTAAAACAGTAAGAAAATTTGGCCATTTTTTAGACCTTGACAGCTCCGTTCTTATTTATTTTAGAGAAAAATTTTATATAGAGATTTTGTAGTAAATTTTACGTACTTTCATTTTGCGTAGTAAATAACTTACAAAAGTTGTCAGTTTTCGAGTTCTTATAAAGAAATCGCCAGAAAACGAATATTTTAGCCATTTTTTGTATTTTTCGCCATGTTCCGTATCGAAATTTTGTTGGCAAACCTCGGATTCGGATTCAGCATCCCAAAAAACGCATAGGACGAAAGAAATCCCTACTACCCCACAACTTTCCATCGAGAGACTGCTTTGTGTCTAATTTCACCGGATTATAATGAGGACTATCATATTTTATTTTGTTTTTTGTTGTGCATTTGTGGAATGACGATGTCTTCATTTCAATTCATTGTCAGCCTCGATAGGTACAGGCACCGCCATCTCGACATTTCTCTCTTTCTCTAGCCATGATGTAGGATTAATACATAAAACGTTATAGGCAAGGTTGCCATCACCGTCGCTAAGGAAATGTATGGAGTAACAGTTCCTTTACAACGAGTATGACGGACCACATATTATATTCTGTTAGGAGATTTGACAGGAGTGTTGGTCTTATTCGATCATTATCCTATGTTGCCAACTGTTACAGCACGGCTAGAGTACCTACTCTAGGAGGCGGTGGTACAGGTCATATCCTAGTGGGGTTGGCAATCATAAATTATATAGGTACTATACTGTGTAGATGTATTGATGTATGTATTATTTACGTAATTACAATATACACATTAGGTAAATATCATTCTCTTACGTATAAAGAAAAACACATTTTTAACAATTTTCATGTTGCTTATATACAACAAACTGTGATGGAAGATCCCTTGGGGACAAGGAGGACATGGAATGCCCGAAGGTGAATGCGAAAGGTCAACAGGACATAAACACGAAGGAGACAAAAAAAACACTTAGAGCCAATGACCTCAAACAAAAATTAATGGTGAGGAAAGAGAAAATTATGAATATTATACTTACAAACATATTCCCGAGGGAGCGCTTGGCGAGCCAGCAGTTGAGGAACACTGGGATGAATAAATTTCTCCATGGCGGATACAAAATCTGGAAAAATAATTATTATAAAGTCAAACTGTGTGAAACAATGTTCTCAATCTTTTTTTTTTTTTATTCTCTTTCGGCAAGGCACCCGATCGCGAGTGATATATGCCATACAGAGACAAAGTCAATTCAATTCCGCACACACGATAATCAAAATATCAAATCACTTAGTCATACTATCACGCAAAACAACAACTTACCCTCCTTCAGTAGGAAGCGGGCAGTACAAGATGTTACAAGTTTCAATGCCTATCGGTATACAATATCTCTAGCGGACATCGGTAAATTCAATGCTCGTTATAAACAGGGATGTGCCGCTGCATTTCAATTACAATTAAATTATTAAATTCAAAACTTTTGCATGTACTAAATATTTTTATCGTGTTTCTTCAAGTGATTTATTAGGGCGAAGTTAATTCTAGGATTATTCAATGAAAGGAGATGTTGAACATTAATTGGAAATGACAAGCCGAGGCCAGTCAAGTCACGCAGTAGATCATTATTGGGTAATCGGCTACAATTGAAAAAGACGTGATCCGCCGTCTCATCCTCCTCTCCACACTCACACAGAGCAGATGACAAGATATTAATCCTTTTAAGGTGCGATGCCAGAACAGTATGGCCTATTCTAAGCCTACACAAAAGAGAAACGCTCAATTTGGGGATTTTTAGATGTCGAAACCATGGGAAAGTTGGGACCGATGGTTGTATACTTCTATAATAGGAACCAGTACTAGACTCAGAAAACATAAGATTCCACTCCCCATCAACTCTTTTTTTAAATATATTAATGTAATCGTCAATCGGTAGCGAGAAGTTGCATGGAATGACGCCACACGAGCGGGCTTCTCCCGCTAGTGCGTCGACTCTTTCGTTACCTTCAATTCCCACATGGGAGGGAATCCAAGCAATCGATACATCAATGTTTTTTGTATAGGAGGTATGAAACATGTCCTTTATATCACAAATAAGTCGATTATTAATTAAAGCGGAAGTATTATTCAGCATCAAACAGTTGACAATGCTGAGAGAGTCAGTAAAGATTATCACAGGCGATATAGATAAATAAACAATCTTCCTCAAAGCCTCGACGAGGGCCACACACTCGGCCGTAAATATAGATGTCTCACCAGGCAGTTGAAACTGACCTACCAGGTTCTGAGAAGGTATGTAATATGCTGCACCACAAGTTCCATCGTCGCTCTTAGACCCGTCCGTAAAAACCTTGATATGTGAGGGCCAATTTTCTTCAACTGTTTGGGAAAACAGACGATTGACGTACGTGGGGTTCCAAGAAGAAACAGACCTGTTAATACCAATTGAGGGATAGATGTTAGGAACGAGCATGGTTGCGTCGAGGGGAATGCTGAAAATGGGGAGAGATGGATTGAGAGGGCATGAAAGAACATTGAAGACGAAGTACCATGATTCATACAGCAGAGGTGGGGTGGAAGTGAGTCGATTAGGTTTTGAACTGAATAAAGCATGAAGAGATCGAAGTTTACAAAAAATAGGATGATTGCTTTGATTTGATCGGTTTACAAGAAATTTAAGGCAAAGGAGTTTTCTTCTCAAGGACAAAGGCATTTCAGCGCATTCCGCCTGCAGGGAAACCACTGGGGAGGATTTCATTGCCCCAAGTATGAGTCTAAGGGATTTTGATTGTACCCTGTCTAATTTAATCTGTAAGTATTTTGGAAGTGGGTCCATGATAAAGCATGCATAATCTATATGACTTCTAATAAGCGCACAGTATAGCATTCTCATGACAGATGGGTGAGCACCCCACCAGACTCTCGAGATTGCCCTCAGGATATTGATATTCTTTTCGCATTTAGCTATTACACTTTCGATGTGGGCATTCCATGACAGTTTGCGGTTAAGTGATACTCCCAGAAATTTTACATTTTGCTTTAAAGGGACTTCGATACCGTTAAGTTTGATCTTAATATTTGGAGTATTATGCTTCCTGGAAAATATTACTGCTTGACTCTTGCCCGGAGACAGAGTGAGGCCCTTGTCATCAAACCATTCACACACAGATCGCAAAGCATCCTCCAGTAACCTTGAGGCACGTGATACTGATTTATGTGGTAAATAAATTACGAAATCATCCGCATATTGTAGAATAGAGACTTCGGGGGGGATACATGAAATAAGATCTTGAGTATAAATATTGAATAGAATGGGGCTCAATACGGAACCCTGGGGGAGACCCCTATAAACCTTTCTTTCTACTATTCCCATTGGGGTCTCAATCATAATCACTCTGCTGCACATTATGTTAATTATGAGATGAACAAGAGCATCTGGGATTCCCAAAGACATCATAGTGTCAAATAGTTTCGGAATGAGAACATTGTCATAAGCACTGCATGCGTCCAAGAAGCAGGCTATCATATCTGCTTTATTTTCTCTAGCGAGATGAATATCTGAAACTAGTACACTGAGGTTGTCAGTGCACGATCTGTTTTTTCGAAAGCCAAACTGCCAGGGGGGTAAAAGATTATTTTTTTCAACGAACCATTCAATCCTGGCTTTGATCATTCGCTCAAGAATCTTCAGAAAACAGCTTGAGAGGGCAATGGGTCTATATGAAGATCCCAAGGACAAATCCTTGCCAGGCTTAGGGATAGGAATCACCAGCTGCTTCCTCCAAGATTCGGGGATCGAACACGAATCCAGAACAAGATTATACATTTTCAGAATCACAGTGAGAAACGATTCGGGAAAGTGTTTGAAAAAAGTGTATGGAATGAGGTCATGTCCTGGAGAAGAGTCACTCGTGGACTGAATGGCGGTCTTTAATTCGTTAAGTGTGAAAGGAGGGATCAAGCTGTGTGAGCGATTCAATTCTGAAGAGGGCTTGGGAAGCTCAAAAGAATTTGGAACGTAGGACGGGGCCAACCTTCCAACAAAATCAGATACCCACGTCGTGCACTTGGAAGAATCAGCCTTCGGAGAATACGCACCTCTAAACCTTCGAATCGAATCCCAGACACTTGTGAAGGAGGTTTCTGGCGACAAAGAGTTACAGTAATCATACCAACCTTGCCTTTTTTTCTTTCTTAATAATTTTTTGGCCTCGGCCTGAGACCTGCGGACTTCCAAATAGTTGGCAAGTGACATATTTCTCTTGTACCTCCTAATCGCATTAGTCCTATTCTTTACCGCAGCCGTACACTCTTTATCCCACCAAGGGGGAGAGTACTTGTAAAAGGAATTACCGTTAGATATTGGGATTGCCTGGTTGGCCGCCTTGATGATGCGGTCGTGAACTACCTCGACAAAGGGATTGATATCCATTTCTGCGCAATCGACAGTAGGAACCTCGGAATCCAACTCAAGCAATCTTTCAAAAAGACTCCAGTCCGCCCTGTTTGTAAGGAATTTCGTTTTGGTAGGCTTGTTATATCGAGGGCCTTGAGGATTAATCATGGTTACTATGATAGGGAAATGGTCACTGGAATAAAGATCAGATAGTCGGTTCCAAGTTGTTATTGTGGCGAGATTACTGGTGCACAATGTGATGTCCAGGGCATTTTGACTGTGATGAGGGGGAGCAACGCGAGTTGGAACTCCGGTATTTAAGATGCATATGTTATTTTCTTCCACGAAGTCCAGAATCGCTCTGCCTGCAGTGTCCGTTGAAACACACCCCCAGGATGTCGAATGAGCGTTGAAATCTCCCAGAATGTAAAAATCAGGTGATAAATTACCTATGACGTTTCTCCAGTACGAGAGATTAAAACGCCCCTCAGGAGTGTATACAGAAACAATGGAAATATTCATGACGCTAACAGCCAAAATCTGCTGTCCTGGAGTTTTCGGAAGGCTAATCTCTTGAAAGGTCAGATTATTTTTTATTAGAATGGCGGTACCATTACCGCGACGGCCATCAGACCGATCTTCTCTAACACAAGAGAAACCGGGAAATGATATAGAGGAACCTGGAGGGAACCAGGTTTCAGAAAGAGCAGCTACGTCTATATTGTGGGTACGTAAAAGGAAAATTACTTCATCTCTGTTGGCAACTGCACTGCGGCAGTTCCACTGGAGAATCGAAAGTGAATTAATCGTTGCTATTGACGCCATTTTCGAGAAAAGACTGAAGAACAGGAATAAAACAGGCAACGTTGGACGGTAAGGAGTTTTGAGTGCGCAGAAGACTAAGGAGCATGGACAGAAGAGATTTAGTGAATGATTCATTGCTTGAAGCAAGATTTTCGGACAAGTTTTCGATGTTAGAGGTTTTATTAGGAAGGTACGAAGTTGAATTTAGTGCACACCCATTGGGAAGCTCGGAAGTTGAATTTCCATTAGGGTAGAAAAGAAGGGAATTATGTTCTGATTGATCGAAGTTAGGCTTTGGCGGTGCTTTAGGAGTTCTATATACGAATTTTCCACGGATTTTTTGGGATACTGTAGTTGTAGGTGTAGGAGTTGGCTTAACGACGCTGGCATATGAGACTCGGCTAGGTGGATGTTGCTTGGCCGCTTGAATGTAAGAAGTGTTTTGAGAAGCCATTGTGTATTTTATGGCTTTTTGCCGGCTGTATTCCGGACAATCCAGGCTAATTGCTTTATGAGGTCCGTTACAATTAAAACACTTTGGCGTTTGGATTGGACATTCTAGTGAAGGGTGATCCCCTCCGCAATTGAAACATTTTTCCGCAGAACGGCAGGAGTTTCTGGTATGCCCAAATTTGCAGCAGCGGAAACACTGCATAGTCGGGTAAAAGTAAGTCTCCACGTTGAATGAATTGTAGTACAGGTAAACGTGGAAGGGCAGGTCTTGCCCCTCGAACGTGACTACAATTGACCTGGACGGTTTCCATTCGATTGTGTCGCCTGATTTGTCCTTGAAATTCAATCTCCGTACCTTTAATATCTTGCCAATGTTTGGGTTGCTTTCCGAGAGGGCAGACTCGAGTTCGGACTCGGTAAGGTCTACCGAGACCCCCCTTATCAACCCCATGCGGGATATGTTATGGGTCGGGATGAAAGCCTTGTACAAACTGTTTGAAATTAAGAAGATATTTTTGATGAACGTGTTAGCTGAAAGTAAGTTGGAAAATTCAATAGATATACGGTACCTCCCTTCCGCCTTTACCGATCCGTTAACAACGTTTTGTACTCCTCTCGAAAACAAAAATTTACCAAATTCTACAGGGAAGATAGCCTTCCCTTGTTCGCATCGCTGTACAAGGACAACAAACGGTCCACTTGATCTGGGGGGGTATAGTTGAATAGGTGAGGAAGAAGAAGAGTTAGAAGGAAGAGGGTTGGAAGGAGAAGGTCCAGAAGTGAGATTGCTGAGTGATGGGGAGTCAGAGTCCGTATTCAAGCCGAGGTCAATCTTTCTCTTTTTGATGGGATCTGGAGGGAGAGGGGGGATCTCCACCCCCTCCATCCTGGTATTTTTTTTAAATAATGTACGTAAAGCCGGTATAGATTACAAAAATGAAAAATTAATTAACAAAAATTAAATAAGAATAAAACAAAAATTAGTGACAACCCTGTCACCGAAACAGAATAAACAAGTTAGAAAAGAAGAAATAAAAATAATAATATTAAATATTCTTAGCTGAGCTCCTAGTACACGACACAAACACGACCGCCTCGTAGCACTGTTCACTCGGGAATGGTTCTCAATCTTTTTGGACAGTGTAAGTATTACATAAGTATACAGCCGGTCTTAGAGAACCCCTCTACCGAACAACAAATTTAGATAGTTCTATTATATTAGCTTCAAAACCACATGTTTTCAAAAAGGGTGTGTGCAAATACATGGTTGGCGCAGTTGGTTGAGGCGGCAGTCTCTCAAGCGGGAGGTGCCAGGTTCAAACCCCGGCATTGGCGATGTATTTCACACTTTGCAATACAGGCTTTTAGCCTAGTGCAAGGTGTGCAGGAAAGTATTTGGGTTTGTGTATGCAAGCCCAGATTCTTTTTATTTAAAAAAAAAAAGATTACTAGAGTTGTCGTAGGAGATTGCAGCCAGTGTTTTGTTTGTTTTATCCTTTATTCCATTTCCCCTGTCCTCCTCTCCCTTCCTGTCCTGTAATTCCCTTATTTTTCCACTACTCAATGACATATGTACATACTATTTGTACCCGGTTGTTGTGCCTGTGTATGCATGTGTTTTGTTTTTTAATGTTTTCTTTTTGTTGCGACTTTCAATTATATCTGAATGTTTTTATATGAATGGACTAAATGTGCGCTTGTGGTTGTTAGATGATGCATGAATGAAATGAGATAGTTTAATTGATTTAATGATTACATTTGTATATGTTATCTATTCAAGTGCTTATAAATAAATAAATAAATAATATATGGAGTGATATTACTCACCGTCACAGCAAAGGGTATTGTGTTGACTAATTCCAGAATGAAATGGAATGACATGACCAACTGCCATACGTTGCCCTAAAAATAAAACATTATAATTGATGAGAGACGATATAAATGTCAAATGTCAAGTAGCGGACAGATGGAAGGGTTGGTGGAGCCTCAATTAGGACGATGGTGAATCACATTGTAATCGCAGGAGGTGGGGTAGATTTAGATATACCATAATGTGGACAATAACCAGCAGAGAATGCGACTGCTATCAGCCTGTGAGATGTGGTGCTACAGACGCTTGCTTAAGATCCACTGGACAGATCACACCGCAAACAGCGAGGTGTTGAGAGTAAGGCCGGAGAGACAAGACAAATCTTGAATAAGATTGCCCAACAGAGAGCGCGATGGATAGGCCATAACATCAGGCACCCCGGCGTGCTCATCACCTTGAGAAGAAAGAATGGTAGAGCGCAGTAATGTGAGAGGTCGCCCAAGAAGTGGTTATAAGTTCCAGATTATTGATAGCGTTTGCTGTAGCACCTACACACATGTAAAGAGATTGGTTAATGACAACAACAATTAGCAATCAATACGATTGTAACCACATAGAACTACTAACCTTATAACTCAAGTATGCTAGGAGCATGGACTCTGTGAGGGATATCATGGCTAGGATGACTTGTATGATCCAGAGACCCAGAGGGCGGTTCACCCACATGATGGCATCCCAGTTGATGACAGGTCTCTCCTGAAACTCCTCTTGGGTCAACTTGGCAGACAGTTCTAGTAGAGTTGTATTGCCTGCTTGACATCCATAGCTGGAAGAAGTAAGTAATCACATATTTTTATTTCTTCATATGACTTCAGTGAGTGAAAATTGTTAGGTACTACCAATATATTTTGAGTGAGTCAATGATGAGTCCCAATGAGGGCACGGTCCTTAGTTATCCCTGCTAAGAGATCCAGAGGAAGACCCAAGCGGAGGTGGCGTGAGGTTGTGAGTCAAGATATGAGAGACTGTGGAGCATCCCCGGAAGATGCACAGGATAGAGCCGAGTGGCGGCGGAAGACAAGAATGGCAGACCCCGCCATCATTTGGGAATAATAAAAGCCCAGGGAGAGAGATTAAGTTAAGTTAGGTTAGGTGGGTAAATTTAGGTTAGGTTAGGTTGGATTAAGTTAAGTTAGGTTAGTTTGGGTAAATTTAGGTTAGATTAGGTTGGATTAAGTTAAATTAAGTTAGGTTTGGTTAATTAAATCGAAGTCAGCATATTGTATTGAAACTCACCAAGCGGCGTAGGTTGGATCTCCTTCTGCCATCACCCGAAATATGTAGAGGAAACATGTCACCAACTTGAAGAATAGGTTCGCTATCCTTATACGGAGACCTGAAATGAAAATAATAAAAATATCGTATACAAATTCACAAAATGCTGAGTCATCATCATCCGTTTATATTTCTGTATGAGTGGATGGGGTTTGGAGTATGAGGGGATAATCCATAGGAAAATATGTACGTCTATTTGATTTGTTATCAGCGAATTGAATGCTTCGTTTGCAGAAATTACTTATAATATTTTTAATGCTTCTGTATTTTTAATTGGAAATAAATCATAAACAATAAATGTGCTGACCGAGGTTTATTCGTGGAAGTCTATTGTATCGATATTAAAAGAAATTCGTAAAACAGATGTGTCACAAAATGTTTTACAATTAAAATGAATTTTTATTGTTCAAAGTTTTTGGATTAGCCTGTGTCCATAAATTATTCGCCTGTTTAATAAATTCAAAGTATGTTGAGGATTTGAAATACTATGCTTTCATTTTGATTATATTACAACGGACTTCCACCGAGAAGCTGAGGTCAAAAAACGAACATTTTTGAAAATGTTGTTTATATTCATTTAATTTCTCGTTGATTGGAGCTATTTACACTCATTAGCGTTGGTGAATGGAGTTGGGCGGGACACGTTGCCAGACGCTCAGATTTTAGATGGACCAAAAAGATTCTCGATTTGAAACCCTGGAACAAGCAAAAGGAGCGTAGGAAGACCTCAGGCAGGATGGTCTGACGATGTGAGGCGAATCGCAAGTGGATGCAGCATGCCCAGGATAGGGATCTGTGGAAAGTCAAAGGAGAGGCCTATGCCCAGGATAGGGATCTGTGGAAAGTCAAAGGAGAGGCCTATGTCCAGCATTGGAATTAAAACGGCTGAGAAAGAAGAAGAAAGATTGAATTTATATCGTACATAGGAAATGCTGTCATGGTCATAACGTTTTTGTTCTCTGCATTTATACATAAGTGTTGCCTTAGGCCACCCACAGATGCGTTGGACAGATGACCTGAAGTTAACAGCTGAACTCAAATGGACATCCGAGGCAAAATCCAGAGAGAGATGGAGACGAATGAGGGAGGCCTATTTCCAGAAACGGAAGCTGCAGGGCTCGTGAAGAAGAGTGAAGGGAGTTGCCTTGGGATATCGAAAATTTATATTACCGTATTTTTTTATAATTGTATATAACTGCACACTGGCTGACGAAAAGGCAATGAGCTGACTAGCCATCGGGTGCTATAGGTATTATATTACATAAAAATAAAAATAAACTTTTAATGAATGTGTATCAGGAGAACATATTGTGGAGAGGTAGCCTAATGTATATTGAGGAAGTTTGAAGGAAGGTAAGCAGGTAAGTGCCACTTGAAGTAAATATAGGAATATAATAATATTAAAAGAAATATGAATCTCTTCATCGCAGAAATGAAAATATTTCGTCATTATTATTTGAAGGAGCTGCACTTGAATTCCTGAAACCTTGTTGGACGAGTTCCACCCGCAGACATAAAGTACATAAAAATTCCTTCCAAGGAGCAAAAACTGTAGGATATGTAGGTATATTGTATGGTTAAGAATCTCCTAGTCTTAATACTATATATTGAAAATGATAGATATCAATGGTGGGCACAGTTAATCAAAAAGTTAACTTCGTTAATCGATAATCCGTTAACTAAAGAGTTGATCGAAAGGAAATCGAAAAGTTAATCGTTAAAGCGTTACATTTTGAAAAATGTAACGGAAGTTAACGTTAATTCGTTAAAGAGTTAATTTCAAAAATATGTTGGTTAAATGGGATGAAATAGAACTATATACATAAGTATGTACTATATACTACTACTATCACACTATCGCGATATATGCCAACAATAAGTAATAATATATGATGAGAAAACGTGTGGTAGAAATGGGATTTTTCGTGAGGTTGTATCATTTAGTATGAAAAAGTATATAATTCTATATAAAGAGTGTCTAACCTCTCAGCTGCCAATCAATCCCACAGATTGCTCCCAATAAATATAATAATTATTTAAATACATCCATACACATTCATGAGACACCAAACATGACGGTATGCGGTGACTGGATCCTGTCGAATATTAACAATCAAATATTAACGGACTTAATTAACGGAAGTGAAATGTAACGGAAGTTAAATAATCCGTTAACAATTTTTGGAGGTGAGAAAAGCGTTACATCGTTAACCAAAATGTTAACTTCGTTGATTAACGGTTAACGGATTAATGCTTTTCTGCCCAGCTCTGATAGATGTAAGTAATATAATCAAGACTTCTTTAATCAACTTTCACAATGAATCTTAGAACGCAGAATTAAATACTAAGTAGGTAGTAGGTACTTTATATTCCCTCGTGTCTTCGGTTATTGTTGTATTTGTATATTTTCAGGATCCATTGTATTTACATTATCTGGCCTGGTCTGGTAATGTATCTGACATTCCGAGATGAGATAATTCATCAGACTCTCAAACAATGCGAGTTTAATTGATGAGATTATGAGGAATTCAACGAGAGTTTCAGATAATTTATTTTAACTCCACGGGGATATCATGTCATCGTAAGGGAAGGGGGTGGCAAGGGATGTGGTAAAATATTTATCGTATTCAGCATCCATCCTAGGGTCCGTTCTGGGTCCGTTAAATTTCACTCAGTGATTCGCTCGATTGTTTATGGTTCTATTGTTCTCCGTTCTATCACAAGTTGTGCGAATCAACCTGTTCTATGTGCATAGTTGACACGCTCGCTTGTTGCGAATAACACCCAACTATTTGGTTGGGTGACATTCGCTCGCCATAGATAATAGAGTGGTCCGCACGTGCTGTTCACTCACTCTTATTAACACGCATTATGTCTATTGACTGTATCCCTTTCTTCCAAAGAAGAGTGTTGTGATATCGCTATCTCGATGTATATCTATCAACTCACTCTTATTAGTATTCTCATTTCTCTATCTCTGTTTGACAATTTAAATTAGAACAATCACCCAAATGCGTTCTGCCATTGTGCGATAATAGCTCGTTGACTCGCTGAGTGAAAATGAACGGCAATAAACGCAGCCCTATATATTAAAGTATCGAATCTATTGTAACATAAATCTTTTGAAAACAGTATCTCTCTGTACTACACGAGTATAACATTACATCAATCATTATAATTAATAGGAAATAAATAAGATTTATACATTGTCATAAAGGCAACACACCCGACAACGCTCCCGACCCAATTATGACGTCACGGTCATTTCCCGCGGCATTAAGGTTCAAAATCGCGTGAACAGTCGCATGATAAAATGGTAAAAATAGCTTTTGTTCCATTTTTAGTGGTTAATTTCGCTTCAATAAAAAACTTTTACGGTTATTCCCATGTATAATATCAGCACAAAAAAAAATCTCCGCGGCTTTCGGGAAACGAGTTTCTGTCTTTCGGAAAAAAAATCAGAGGTGTTTTTTCACATTTTTTTTGTGAAATCTATACAAGATATTAAAAATCTATTACGGTTATTCCCTAGATAAAGGTTCAATGTATCTACTTTATTTTTTCCAAAACGTATTATTAGTAACGGTTGTCGAGATCTAAGGTCTCCCGTTTTTAGAAATTTTTGAAATGTCAGGATGCGTACTCTAAATTTCTCTCATTTGCATGTACATATGTTTGTTTGAGTCTGTCTGCTATTGAGTATTTTTTTTATTTTGTTTGTCTGTAATCATTTTATTATTGTTAACCTGTTGACAGTCCACTTATTCTTCTTCTCCTTCTTCAGCCTTCCTCCCTCCACTGCTGGACGTAGGCCTCTTCCATTTGCTTCCACTCATCTCTGTTTCTCCCCCTCCGCATCCAGGTTCTTCCAGCTTGCTGGACTAGGTCATCAGACCACCATTTATTGAAAAGTAAAAAATAAAAATATAATATAAAGATTGTAGGTAAAATACTTACTCGATCTTTGATTCTTGATGAAGTATAGTTGCAGTCTCTCCTTGAATGTGTTCTCATTCACGTAGTATTCTACACGAACTCTGCAACAATATTAAAAAATAGATTAGTACATGATAATATAGTATGAATATCTTCAGGGGTGATAGTAGAGGTCATTTGGGATCTTTTGAGCCAAACTTAGCTTAGTCCAAAGAGATTTTAACCTTTTATCGAATAACCTCGAATTACCCAAGATTTACCCCAATGGTTTCGTAAGTATAGGTACCTACTCAGTTCTGTAATTATTTTTTGTTTCTTGAATATGTGTTTGGTCTATCAAACTCATTAGTTTTACTCTAAAGAAACAAAATATCGAATTAAAATTTCGATAAATAGTTTTTTCTAAAACGAATCACGACTTTAGATGAGATTTTCCTTAAGAAGAAAATTGCCTTAAGATTCTGAAATTTGGAAAAAACTGCTCTTTCAAATGATGTACAAAACATAATAAAACATTAGTTTCATAAAGATATGATACAATAACTTCATGAGATCACTGCTAATTTAAGACAATTTCCATAGTAGTTGCCTTGACAGTTAATAGACTCTGAAAGGAAATATATTTGGGGGATGACTTTTAACTTGTTAAGAATTTCACTCCATAAAGAACACAATAGATTCCTATCATATCTCTATCCTCTCACGCCGCATCCTTTGCGGGGTAGGCATAGAGGACGAATGTTAGACCCACGCTATCCTTACACGCACTACTTGCTTCCGACATATTCGTGGAATTTGTCATATACACTCATCGATTTCTTTGACTCAAAAAACGTATCCATTCTTGAGGATCTGAGAAATTTCAATATTTATCTAAGTGTAATTAAAAATTGTAATCTTATAAATAGTTTCAGTTTTTTCCTCAACAGAGACGAGAGGCATCTTCATTCACATAATGTAGCGTTATGTGAACTCCCTTGGGTAAGAAGCAGGACGGGTGCTCCGACGCTTACGAGTCGGCTTAGGCTGGCTAAAGTAATTACTTAATGCCCAGGGCAACGTTCACCCACAACACCACATCCTGCTGTCAATTGTGCAATTTTTGAAAGTAGTATAATATATGCAAATTTCACATTGACCCAATGTTTCAGATGCTAACGCCATCTGCTGAGGAGTGGATGCAACATTCGCAACCTACTTTTTATTACTAAATGGCCTCTTTATTCTTCAACCAGGCGATGTTCTAGCCTAGATCTGAATTATTAGGTGTTAGAATTCTACATATAGACTTACCTCGGTATCTTATCGTAGCTGTCCCAACTTGAGAGACAATTGTAGGAACTATTCTTACTGGAACAAGCCATAGCAAGTCGATATGGTTACATTGTATTGGATATTCATTATTTCATCACTGTTACAAATCACATTATTCATAGTAATTTTACTATAAGTTTTAAGGTATTTTCTTGCATTTTTTGTATTTATATTTAATTTACATTATAACAGACACGATTTATGGTAATTTTGCACAACAAACTGAAATCGCCTGTTATACAACATTCAAACGAAAAATACTATTTTTTAAACAAATTTTTCACTATGTCCTAACACAAAAGCTACAATTCAAGATCTTTGTCAGAATCCTGAATTCTTTACTATGATTTTTCGTTTGTTTAAAAAAAAAATCACAAGTTACTGTGAAGTGTACAAGATGTATTTGGGTTTACTTCGATAATCTCCGAAATGGTTGATTTTTGTGTTCGTGCATGCGTTCGTTTTTAATATTTTTTCATCCTCTATCAATCTTTCGGTCACTAGATTAGCCCTGAAGATGGCCTCAGCTAGTAGGCTGAAAGCTTGACAAAATCGACAACCTACACACGGTACACCCGAGAAGAATGGAGAAGAGATTGTTTATTGTTGTTTATCGTACTGAGACCTTTTCTCTCATCGATCTATCCCTATACCTAGAAATGAATCACATTAATTACCACATCGTTTTTTCATCATGTCATGAATTTTCAATAATTATTGTTTCATTGAAAATTATCGTCTGCGGCGCTATTTACTCATTTAACTAAATGTTAGTTGCCCCTAGATTCGTCCAGAGTTCAACCCCCTCGATTAGAATTTCTTGTACTTTGTACAATTGTGTATATGCTTTTATTTCTGCTGTTTTCTTTACTTTTTTATACTCATGTATTTATCTGTAAATAATTGAAAATCTGTTTCCATCCTCGGACAAGGACACTAAAGGAATGTAATTTAGGGGTGGGGTTTGTCGGGGGGCTCCCTTAAGGCTAGTCCTGGGTCCACCTCTTAATAAGATTTGTCTAGAAGTGAGGGTAAAGAGAACGCTATATGCGCCTGTGCTACCCGAGGATGCGGAGGGCCTTAAGCCCGTTGGAGTCCTTGAATGTACGGCCTTGTATATAGGGACCATCTATTATAAATATTAGATAGACTCCTAGAGTCCTGTGTTTATGAAATATATCGATCTGTTTGTTTTGAATAATAAATAATTGATAAAAATATCGTGGAATGTCGTCATAACAATTTAGTATGTAGGCCAATCAATAGAACAATAATATCATTAGATTGAGAAGGATAAAGATAATTGGATGGCATTAGGTATTCTATAACACAATGGATTCCATCCTTGTACATACGATACGAGTATTATATTAGTACTATTTATTGCTAGGTATATTCAGTGGCTTGCAAAGTTAGTCAGACGGGTCCAGGGTTAGCCGGAAGGTGAAAACTTGATAGGTAATATATGATTGTTTGGTTTTTCGGGCGAAGACAATGAAGAAGAAGAATGCACCAACAGGAGTGTCGAAACGTCCATCAAAATCAAGCTACACACAGTTCACCCGAAGACGAAGCAATCATGAACTTATGGCTCCCGATCCAACTATGACGTCACGGTCACTTCCCACTGCATTAAGTTTCAAAATCTTGTGAACAATCGCACAATAAAATAGTAAATATAGCGTTTAATTCCATTTTTTGGGGTTAATTTCGCTTCAATCAAAAAACTTTTACAGTTATTCCCTAGATTTTCATGCATATTATCAGTACAAAAAAATCTCCGTTACTTTCGGGAAACGAGTTTCTGTCTTACAGAAAAAAGATCAGAGGTATTTTTCTCATTTTTTTTAGTAATCTATACAAGATTTAAAAAATCTTTACGGTTATTCCCTAGCAGGCGCAAAGCTACCTAAGAACACGATTCCCATCGAGTTACCTTTTGGAAAAAATGATAGGTATAATAATGTCTAATCTGACGTAATCCAATAAGAAATGTTAGCCCCGGCTTCCGTTCTGCGGAAATCTACCCTTCGCCACTGTTCCCTAGATAAAGGTTCAACGTATCTACTCTATTTTTTCCAAAGCATATTTAGCAACGGTTATCGAGATCTAAGGTCTCACGTATTTAGAATGAGTTAAAGTGACCACATTAACCCAGCTGACCCCCATAGACAATCACAAGCCTGACTGAAGTTCTTCCTTCAATCTACATGTATTTCTTTATCGAGATTATTACGTAATTTTTATTATAACCTGTTTGAATCGAGTTTAAATAATGTAGGGACAATAATAATTGATCTAGTAACACAGGAGTTGTTAGTATAAGTATTAGTTAGTTATAATTCCCAATTTATAAACCATGTACTACGTAATCTAATATGATCGTTCATACAGAAACAAACAAGGCCGTCATATATTAAGTATGGACTAATCTTTGCATATTAATTGGTCACTGAATAATGTAACTCATCCACAGTATAAATGCTTCATATTCAGTTTGATATACCTCCCTACAACAATCATGGGCGGCGCCAGCAGCCATGGAGCTGGGGGGGAGGCAACAAAAATAAAAAAAGATATAAGATATATAGCATGTAGCAAAAGGTCACGGACGTAGCACATAGAACGGCATCTTCTTCTTCTTCTTCTTCCTCAGCCTTCCTCCCTCCACTGCTAGACGTAGGCCTCTTCCATTTCCTTCCACTAATCTCTGTTTCTCCCCCTCCGCATCCAGGTTCTTCCGGCTTGCTGGACTAGGTCATCAGGCCACCTTTTGGGAGGTCTTCCGACGCTTCTCCTTTTGTTCCACGGCCTCCACTGTAGGATTCTGGGTGCCAACCTAGTATCCTCTTGTCGAACCATATGCCCAGCCCACTGCCATTTTAATTTTGCAATGCGATCCATAATATCGGTAACTTTAGTTTGGAGTCTTATTTCCTCGTTTCTAATTTTATCTCGAACGGCATCAGTAAAATGGAATTGGGCTGGTCACATCATAAGAACTACGGATGATAGATGAACCAAGCGAACCCTAGAATGGCGACCGAGAACCGACTACAGAAATCCAGATAGACCACAGGCGAGATGGTCTGATGACATCAAGATGGTGGCAGGACAGCAGTGGCACAGACTGGCGATGGATAGGGAAGTGTGGAAGTCAGAAAGGGAGGCCTATGTTTAACACTGGACGAGGGAGGGCTGACGATGTATGTATCGCATGAAAATGAGTAAATAGCGCCGCAGACGAAACATTTTTGTGAGACATAGTAAAGAAGGCCGTGGTGTGGTTTGTTTATTTCAAAATGTACCTACATAATACGTACTTGGCACAAAAATATTAATGCAAAATATTTTTTTATAAAAAGTAATAAAAAAAAAGCGCCGGGGGCCATTTTTTTGATGAAACACTTATATTTTGATGGATTTTCATACTAATTTTAGAAAATTTATGACATGATGAGAAAATGTGGGAACATAATGTGATTTTTTGCGAGGTTTTATCATTTAGTATAAAGAAGTATATACCTATTCCAATCTCCCCCCTGATGACGCCCATGCCTACAATACAACTAACAGGCTATGGGAGTGTTTATAATATATGTAGGCAGAGGGGCTCTGGCGTGTAATTAAATATAGGTCTTTGTAATGTCACATTCCGTAATATGGAAACACAGTAATCCAGTAATTACTGTTTTGCTATTATAACTCAAAGTGACCTGAACAACCCTAAAGTGAGCTGACGTTCATAGAAAGTTTATAGTTTGTATATTCATAGCTTTTACCTGAAAAACCAACTATTTAGGTTAAACTAATAATGTTAAATAAATAAATCTTTATTGGATATAAAACATTATACCAAATGGCGGGATTATTGCCGTAGGCAATTTCTGCCAACCAACCATTTGTGACAATGAAATGAGATAAATTGTACTCATACGTATGGAAACCAAAAACATGCGAGGTAGACAAGGTCAATATAGAGAAAAGATCGCCAAACTTTCCTATCCTTACATACACTTCGTGCTTCCGTCACATTCATACAACTCGTCATACACACACACTCTACGATTCCTTTTACTCAGAAAACATTCGTGTTCTGGTCTACGTCATATGGTTCTTGAACCATCGAGCTTCTTTACACCTTTTATTTCTCCCGGGTTTTTTTAACATTGTTATCCTTTCATCATTCATTCTCTCTTAGTATCCCAACCATCTCAACTAGTTCACTTTCATTTTAGTCACAACATCTGTTGTACAATTCACTTAAATCTCTAATCACTTGATTTCTTATCCTATCTCTCCACACATTCTTCTCAGCGATCTCATCTCGACAGCATTTATACCTGATTCTTCCTTCTTCAGCCATGTCCATGCCACACTGGATATTGTCTCCTTATCTACTACAGATTTATCCACATAAGATCGCGATATTTTGAATCCAGTTTATTTGTGTATAAATATGAATGAAATTTCTAAATGTATTTCCCCACATAGTAGAAGTATGTATGTTATAAATGAAATAAGAAGAAGAACTGTATTATAGTAAACAAAGTAAAGGTCACAGGAGCCGTAAAGGATATTTATTGTGCGTGGAGGTCTGCAGGGAGAACTTATTCTTAAATAAATACATCGCGTGGACCGCGCCTAGGAAGTAATACACATTATCATATATTGTATAGAGAATTGTCAGAGTTAACACACGTATAATCCAATCTCAAAATAATTTCTTCCAGTTTTACGCTATTTTAGGCGCCGTTTAGCGACAAAATCGCCCTAAGGGCATCTTACGTTTTTCTGAGTATAAATCGCTATATAGGGTCGTCAAATAGGTAACTTAAACCAATAATCTGATTCCCAATAATAGCCGTAGGTATCAATACGATGTATTGGTATTTTGCAACGCCTTAAGAACTCAAAAATTATTTGGTCTTTATTAAGGAGATACTGCAGAGTTTTAGACAGTACTCGCGTTGCTGAGCAAACACATAGTTTTACCCAAGTCGGATAGACGTTTTATATGCAAGAAAGGACAGCGAGGGGACAAAAATTCTCAGGAAGCCTCCAGAACATCCACAAGGCAAGACTGGAAGCGGTGGTCTAGCTGGCAGCACTGGAGCCGAGGCTTTGAAGGATACTTATGTCGACGCAGCCTACACGGGCAAATGACAACGCCGAAATGCCACACGAAAAGTAAAGTAAGTAAGTTCTATATACCATTAAGTTTTTCCTCAACAGAGACGAGAGGCATCTTCATTCACATAATGCAGTGTTATGTCAACTCCCTTGGGGTGGAAATCCGGTTCCATACCTAAATAATTTAGGTATATCTCAAATTCTATATAACACTTAGTTTATAAAATTATCTAAGTATAATTTGTATCCTCGCTACAGTATAAACGTTGCCAAGTTTTATTAAAGAATCTATTTCATTGCAACATATTTATTGCATTTCTATTCACTGACCATACAAAGCCAGTAAAACACAGTAAAATACAACCCGTAAAGTGAAATTTATATTATTGCAGTTCACTACATCTTTATATTCAAGAGGAAACATTAATTTTAACCAACAATTGTTGCAGTTTTCAAATCAAATGGACCGAAACGAAATAAAAATATTTATGAGAGTTTTATGGAAGTTTAAATGTTTCTCATAGACAATGTATTTGACTTTGATGCTAAAATAAAATGTAACAAGTTTTTAATTAACATTTCAATTTATTTATTTATGTAACATAATACTCGTATCGTAGTACAACGTTTCTTATAACTAATGCATAGAATAAGATTACATAAATATTCTCCCACTAAAGCAACACTTGTGTGTGGTAAAATGTAAGTGTTATCTCAACAGATGTACAGCAAAGGATGGACATTCCATCAAGCTTAAGACTAATCGTCAAATAAAAGTGATAATATTAATTTTTGAAATTTCAATTTATGTTTTGTGAGAACATCGGAATTTTCTACATGTCGTAGTTGAATATAACAAGTAGTTATGTCAACAGATATACAGCAAAGGATGGACCTTCCACCAGGCTTATGACTGATCATCTTGCTTAATGTGATCACTTTACACTTAAGTAACATTCAGCGATTCTAGTCCATCTACTAGCGGATCCAGGGGAGGGGCTATGGGGCTGAAGCCCCGCCCAAAATCATGAGTGACAGTACTTTATATACAACAAATCTAGGGTATCAGCCCCTTACCCCAAAACTTGAGTGACAGTACTTTTTACCATATGACGACATTCAGCCCCCCCCCCCCCCCCCCAAATCGAATCCTGGATCCGCCACTGAGTCCATCCATCTGCCGCGGTCGGGAATCGAGCCCAGACCTCCAACCTGACAAAGTGATGACATTAAACCAGATAACGGTCAGTCATAAGCCTGATGGTAAGTCCATTATTCGCTGTGTATCTGAGATAACTACTTGTTATTTTCAACTACGACATGTAGAGAATCTGATATTCACACAAAAAATAAACTGTACCATTAGAGTCCTATATGCTGTCATTGGGCTTCGGCGCCCTGAATTGTACTCAGCCAATACTGAGAGAATCGTCTTAAACCTGTAGACAGTGATAGATGACTGTATGGACTACAGATCGGCTGTTTTACAATTACAGGATTCGGAAGTTCCTTGAATAAAAAAACATTCCTAAAGTACCCCTGAAATTTACGGGATCTGAAGATTTTCTATTCAGTTTTTCAGATATAATAGTATAATTTAGCCAAAATACTGGCAATTATAATCTTAAAAAATCGGCTGTTTAAGATTTTAAATTTCTTCCCAGGTTTCTTTAAAAAAGGTATAATTCACTTACGTTATTCTTATTTCGCGTTAACATTCTCATACAAAGTTGAAGAAAAAATGGAACGATTTTTGCTCAGTGCATATGTCCACTTAAGAAGATATTTTAACTATTGAAATACTATATCAGTCTCCAGTTAAAGTTGACAGCATAGGATATTAACGTAACATAGATCACTATTCAATGTTAGATAACAAGAAATATTGCGTACCATATACCCAATATAGTATTATTGCGAGACGTTTTCAGGTTAGATGGTCAGGGACGATGGATTCGATAGGCAGACCACGCGGCCGTATGTGACGGAAACTATAAGCGATAACATGTATGATATTGCCAACGAAAGCCAACAAAATCATATATCAGAAGGTATAGCTAATATCAATTACCTGCACTACATAGAATAGTGAACAATATTACATAGTAGTAAATTAATTTCTAGTTCTCTGTCGTATGAAATGAATTGGTCGTATTTTGTATTTTTTTTTAAAATTGATACTGGTTGAAGGTATTGAGAGTATAAATAATGATAGCTAAGTGTAAAGTGATGATATTAAACCACCCTAATGGAAGGTCTATTCTTTGCTGTATATCTATTGAGATAACTACTTGTTTTACATGCAGAAATTTCGAAGTTCTCACATTCGAACCAGGAAAATAACTAATGTTACAATTAATATTCTTCCGTTAAGGTTATTCGGGTGTTGGCCGCGTGTCTTTTGATCTTCTCTAGCTTTCGGCAGCGATACTTCTGCCATCTTCAGGATGAAGTAGATTTTTCTATGTAAACGTCCGTCGAGTCATCAGTGATTTACTGCCGCAGCGTGAGCAGTGGTGTGTTGAAGGGTAAAGTTATTGTGTTATGTTACAAATGTTGCTGCTATAGTTGATGCATATAATCAGGCGTATAAGCATTTCCTTGGGTTATTCAGCGTTTCGGTACCTACTTATTTTTGCCCACTCTAAAGTATTATTACAGATTTTTATAGAATGATACATACATATATAAATAAATGAGTGGATCGGATGAAGGACAAGGAAGGAAACACGGGATTGTCAGTTGGATGGATTATTTCAGGAAAAGGTAATGATGCTCAGTTTACTTTTGAAAGAAATAATAGTTGGAGCTTGTTTGATAAGAAGTGGAAGGTTATTTCATAATCTGGCTGCCTGTTTAGTGAAAGAAGAAGTGAAGAAAGATGTGTGATGGGAAGGTATGGTTAACAAACGTAATATAATTTAAACATAAGCAAAAAATGTTTAACGTTTTTAAGAACCAAAGATGTCCTGCATACATTTAAGTTGGTAACGCGCTCGACCAGATTGTAGGAGAGTTCGATCTCCGATGACAACTCAACCGACTTCACGACACAAGCGTTTCAAGGTTACTGGTAAGCATGGACGTCGTCAGATTGGAATAGGCAGGTATATATTTTTTCTAAGTGAATGATAAAACCTCACAAAAAATCACATTACTACCACTCATTTTTTCATTATACCATACATTATCTAAAATTAGCATGAAAATCCATTAGTTTCACATAAAATACCTGCGGCGCTATTTTTTATTACTTTTTTTATATAAAGCATTTTTAATACATATTATTGTACAAAGTATTTTATACATTTTCAAATAAACAAACCACATAACCTTCTTCACTATGTCTCACAAAAAAATTTCGCCTGCGGCGCTATTATTGAGTTTTTTATGCTATATCCTTTTTTTTAATTTTTTGTCCCCCCCCCCCCCTAGTTCCGAGACTGGCGACGCCCATGCTGGTAAGTGTACAAAGGTGTGTTTGGGTTTTTTCGATTACCCCAGATTCATATAAAGAAAAATACTGTAAATCAAAGAACAATGTAATTTGAACAAGCAGGCCTGTCAGATTGGAATATTCTCTTCAAAGCGAATGTTTCACAAAACACGACAGACAACTGAGACAACATAATATCGTGTTGTTTGATTTCTCGGGAAATCTACTAAAAGTCCTACATTTAGGGCTGCCACCTTTCAAAGAGGATAGGCCCGGAGACTTCGAAAAAAGATTTGTTTTTTATTCAATAAAACACGTATTTTTTATGGTAGTACAAATGTGGAAAGAAAACCCGTAAATATTGTTTTTTGTAATTGAGCACTTAAATTCGTCATAGTATTATAGAATATTACATATAATCACATTCATTCACACAGCGACGCAGGCGGAATTTTTTTGTGAGATTAAGCAAAGAAGATTGTGGTGTGAACAGATTTATATTACTAAATCCATCTAATAGGTAGTGCCGCAGATACATTTTTTGAATAAACTGTTTATTTTTAAACTTAATGTGAAAACTTAATGTGATTCCGTCTGTGCAATAGGAACAGATAAATCTGGTTCAGATAAAATAAGGTCCAGTATATCTCAAAATTTTTTATCGAGATTTAACGGATTTTCATAATATAATAGGTCGGAGGGGACTGCCCTGTAATAGTTAAGCGACTGTCTCACCACCCAGTCTACTCGGAGATATACGATGCTAACCCGGAGCCCAGAGAACACCATTGAAACCCGTAGACTCCGGGTGAAACTCATAGAGGTGGCAGTCCTACCTACAATACATTTGTGGAAGGAAATACCTTGATATGTACAATACAATACAACACAATAAATGAAATGTTGACAAATTCATTGAAGTGGTATCAGTATCAGTGACACAACAAACATCACGATATACGAGTATTTTAATTCCATAAAAAATTGTCTGAAGGTCACATCATTTGATATGGTCGCTTTATCATGATGAAACTAGTATTTAAAATTTTGTGATCGTAGGAAAATTAACTTTTTTTTATTTTTTTTAATGAATTTGGGTTTTTTACGATAAACCCAAATACATATTTGTACACTTCACAGAAAGCTTAAAAGCTTGTGTTGTGAAGTGGAGTAAGTCGGGGATTGAACCCGGGCCCACTGGATTAACAGTCGAGCGCGTTACTAACCAGGCTACCGACCATCTCGTAGAAGTACATTTTAACAAATTATGTAAAAGTAAAATACGGTGTTTTTTCATTTCACAAAATAAGTATTTAAAAGTCTATTAACTAGAAGTTGAGAGTAGGCATGTTGACATTTTGTATTATGTATAGATTTCGACAACCTTACTAAATATGCTTTAGAAAAAAAATACATTGTATCTAGGGAATGACAGTAATAGATTTTTTATTGAACCAAATTAGAAAAAACGCTGTTTTTACCATTTTATTATGTTATTTTGACCCTTGATAGCACGGGGAAATGACCGTGACGTCATTGTTGAGTCGCGAGTCTTGACATCGATATTTAGGTTTGAAACACACACATTTAAAAATGGATGACATCTATGGATTTTTATTACATCTTCTGAAAAATTACGGACGCACATACGCTTATCATTTTAAGTATTAGATAGTGCTTTAATATTAATTTGGTTCACAGTTTATCGTGAGTAAGTTGGTAGATAAGGTCCTTCTTGTTCGACAGTTTGTCACATGTCTCGCTAAATATTGTATTCTTCATAAAATATTCATCTATACAACTTGTTATGTACCACTGTACCCAGTGATCTGAGAGTCGAAACTCAAAGTCATTAATATTTCTCATGTACTCTATCGCTATTTAATGTAGGGTCAGTTCTGTATCCGTTAAAATTCACTCAGTGATTCGCTCGATTGTTTATGGTCCTATTGTTCTCCGTTCTATCATCGGTGCGAGTTAACTGGTTGTGCGATTCAACCTGTTCTATGCGCATATTTGACACGCTCGGTTGTTGCGAATAACGCCCAATTATTTTGTTGGGTGACATTCGCTCGCCATAGATAGAGTGGTCCGCACTCACTCTTATTGACACGCGATATGTCTATTCCTTTCTACCAAAGAAGAGTGTTGTGATATCGCTATCTCGATGTATATCTATCAACTCACTCTTATTAGTATTCTTACATCTCTACCTCTGTTTGACAATTCTAATTGGAACAATCACCCAAATGCGTTCTGCTTCGCGCGATAATCGCTCGTTGACTCGCCGAGTGAAAATTAACGGATCCAGAACGAACCTCTGGATAGCGAGCTGAGGTCTATTACCGAACAAAAATCTTTCAAAATAAAGATGAAAAAGGTGATCTATGAAAGGTATAGAGAGAGAGATTTGAATTGAATGAAAGATGATATCATAAATCTGATTAATTACTACTGTTGTATTTTTTTTTCTGTTATAATTTATAAAAAAAATGTGTCATTGTTTTGTTGTTAATGTTGTGTATTTGGATTATTGAAAACCCCGGAACTCCCCTCCAATACACGAGGTCTCCTCACATTGGAGGGTAGTATGGAAAATGTAAATATTGTATGTGGATTCTAAAAATGTAAGATTTATTTATCGTATGGCCAACATCACGCCTATATCATATAACATTCGTTATGTCAAAGTGTAAAAAAAAAGCCAAGAGCGCATATTAAAAAGATATTAGTAGTTAATAAACTGATTTTAATTTACAGAAAATTCGACTAATACTATTTGACACTGATATTTCAGGCACAATGTTTGTATTTTAGGCCCCGCGTCGAGCCTGTAATCCTTTGATATCCGTGATATCTGGATAGTAGAATTTTTCCCAATATTAGGCTGATGAGTTTATATGTGAATCATGAATGATATTGTGTAGACTCTTCTGGCTGATAATACTGAGAAGTGTGTGGTGAGCCTCCGCGTGAAATTCGACTAATAGCTAATTCGACTATTTAGTTGAATTGGTTATTAGTCGAATTTTTATACGCGGAGTTAAGACTTGCCAACACACTCCTGAGTATTATTAGCCAGAAGAGTCTTCATATTAACATTTATGATTCACATATAAACTCCTCAGCCTAATACTGGGAAACATTCACCTATCCAGATATCACAGGATTAGGCTCAACGCGGTGCCTAAAATACAAGCATTGTGCCTAAAATATCATTTTTAGAATTAGTTTTAGTC
Organism: Ceraclea dissimilis; assembly: GCA_963576895.1. Classification (NCBI taxonomy): domain Eukaryota; kingdom Metazoa; phylum Arthropoda; class Insecta; order Trichoptera; family Leptoceridae; genus Ceraclea; species Ceraclea dissimilis. The sequence goes on from OY756368.1 coordinate 147,617, forward strand.
GAATTGACGGGAGACCCTCTACCGCCCTTATAGTGCAGGTATATAAATTGGGTAGGTTGACCTACGAATATTAATATAGTCTATACATACATAATGTATTATAACAAAGTGATGGCATGTAACGTGTATGGAAGTACAATGAATTTATGTAATGGAAAAGACGTGATGCCATAGTGGAGCGGGGAGGGGGGGGGGGGGGTGATATACCCATCCCTAATATTAGGCCCGTCACACACGCCCGTAAAGTTAGAATCTAACATTTGAGATTCGGATTCCGAAAGCTTGAAAATACATACTGAAAATACATAATGAAAATACACACACACGTCCCGAATGTTAGTTTAACCTGAATGTTGATCTGTCAGAAGTTAGAACACACTAACCTTTTTTAAAGTATTTTTTAAGTATCAAATATGGGTGTAAAGTGAATGCAGCGCCCCTAGCGGTGCGGTCCAAAAAGCTCTGACAGATTCATACACATTTTTGTTCAATTTGTTTCATTGTTTTTTTTTGCAGATTCGTACTAATTTTGAATTTTATAACTCTTTCACGTGAGATTACGAAATAAAACACACCGAAATTTGACTATAAAAATCTATCTAATTACATATTGTCTATGACTACTGCAATATCAGTTTATGAAGAATCTACAGTCATAAAATTAGATCGAGACGGGACGGACTACCTGTTTTATTCACACCTTATGGCTCTGTCTTAAGTGCGAATAAAGCAGGTAGTCGTCCCTTCACGGTCACATTATTATTACTGCGTTCGACAGTTATGATTAGTTCCATTAAAGAAAGTAATCTGATATTCAGACGAGACACACGTCCGGAAGTTTAGAAGCTCTTTGAATGTTAGCTAGTGTGTGGCAGGCCTTAGATATGTCACATTTTATTGTTGGAGTGTGTTGCTATCAAAAACACTACAAAAGAAACTATTATATTTCTATAAAAAATATTATGAACATTGTATGATATAATTCGTAGGTACTTCATATATAGGTAGTGTTTTGTACATGACATCCAAACTTCTTTTAAGGTGTCTCCTTAATGTATGGAGAATATTTTTACGAATATCGGAAAAAATGGGTGTCAAAATGTGGGTATTAACGAGTGATTTCAGACTGCATATTTATTCTTTAATTATGATACTAGTTTTAGACCTCTACATACATACATACATATCCACGTCCGCTCCCTATGTGGAGCATGTGGTCGTCACCCAGTTTTTCCAGGCCTTTCTGCCCTGGGCCAACTCCTTTGCCTGTTCCCATGTCATTTCAGCCTGGCGCAGTTCTGATATGAAGAGCCTCTGGATGGTCATTGCAGGCCTGCCCTGACGACAACACCTGACGACTGTTGCCTTCAGGGCGATATTGGAGACAGCTGTTGTTATTGCTCTACCAGGCTATAAAGATGTGGACGTTTCAGGTACAACTTTTCATATTTAGCGCCTGGTAGATGTCTAAAAGTAGTATCATAATTAAAAACTGAATATGCAGTCTGAAATCAGCCAAATTTTTCCACTTCTGCTGTTTCTATATTCTCCGATATTAAAAACATCTCCATATACATTGACGAGACACCGTACCCAGCATACCCTCAATTCAGCATTAGAATTAATTGCCATATCAATGTTATATGTGAAATTGATATTTTTTCCTTTCTTCCTTATTTAATTTCCTCCCCAATCCAACCCCTCTCCTCCTCCTCGTTCCATTCCCGTCCTATCCTTTCATATATTGTATAATCAAAATATCTATTAGTTAAGCTGTTTTCGCTATGTATGTATAGGTCTAAGTTTGTGTTACTGTGTTTGTGTGTTGCTATTTGTGTACAAATGTAATTGGTCAGGTTTGTCAATACATATTCCTGTTTAATTGTACTGTTGTGACTGTATTTGTACCATAGATAAATAAATAAATAATGAATACAGATCCGACCAGATGTTGATCGGAGATGTTAACATTCTGATTGACATCGACCTAACATTTTGTACCTATATTCATAATACTCCTCTTCGATTTGATATTGTGTACTGTTATTTATTTTAAATTTATCGTATGGTCAAAAGAAGTAATCACATCCCTCAAAACAAAAAGTTTGATGGTTGGACATTGGGCAATGATAAATATCGCAAGCAAGCTTGGTCGTAAGAAATTAAATTGAACACTCTTTATGTATATTCAGTCGCTGGCTAATTCGGGTATAGGAAGTCATCAAAGCTCCCTTCATATGCTCGGAGGCCGCACTCAGTCACAATGTGGCCCACAGTCTGACTCTCAGCCCCACAGTCGCACGCAGGGGAGTCCAGCCATCCAGACTTGCCAAAAAAGTTGGCACATCTTCCATGGCCTGTACGGATTCTGTTTAATGCAAAGCCAGGTGGTTTGTGAATTGTGTTTTGATCCGACAAATGCAAGTGCTCTATTCGGGTTTACGTTTTTAATATCGATTGTGTGGAGGTAGTGACGTAGAGCACGTACAATAAAATAAACAAATAATATTCAGGTGACGTTTGAAACGCGTGGAACACGACAGTCTGATAGTTAGATCAAGCATGCAGACGCAATATAATTGTTATAGACTCTCATACAATGTTTCTCACGCAATGAGAAAAAAACACGCAATATTGATTTATAATAACATAATTTCAGTTGCATTAGTCACATGTCAAAGGACATATTGTGTCGAAAATACAGGTATTAAGGTCCCATATGCACTGATGAGCAAAAATCGTTCGACTATCGCTTCAGCTTTTCATTTAATAGTAATAGATATAACATTTGTTCACTAGGGCGAGCTTATTGCAGTGCTGCGATCTCTCCCAACTAACCTAGGGTTGTATCTGTATTGTAACAAATACCGTGTTAGTACTTTTTTTTAAGGAATCCCACGGGCTTAAGGCCCTCCCCGAGTAGCTCAGGCGCACTATTAGCGACCTCTTTACCCGCACTTCTAGGCAAATCTATATTAAGAGGTGGGCCCAGGGTTAGCCTTAAGGGAGCCCCCCGGCAAACCCCACCCCTAAATTACATTCCTTCAGTGTCCTTTTCCAAGGAGGTTACAATTCACATTTACAGATAAGAGACTTTTAAATACTAATTCATCCACATAAGTACAAGTCTTAAATACCCCGTTAGTATTGGGAGCTCGTAGTTAAATTTATAAAATATGGTGGCATTGTGTGGTAATATGAATGTAGGTAAATATTTTTACAAAGCGCCGTGTTCGCTCTATAATTCATTTATGTCCCGCGCCGCGTACAAGAAGTCAAGTCAGTAATGTGACATACTTTACACTTTATGGATTCCCGATACATCCATTATTGAACATCCATTAGCTTCCAGTTTACTCTCAGGCTGAAGACCATCTTACTCTAATGAAATTATTGTCCCTGTAATGTTATTATTCAGCTATTAGGCGACTAGGTCTATTCTACAGCCATCTAGCGGTCGAGGGAGTAAGTACATGCAATTACATCTAATGGACAGGTAGCCTTGTAGCAGACTACCTTACCTATACTTACTTGATACCAAGAATGACATCACAGTCATTTCCCACGGCATTAAGGTTAAAAATCGCGGGAACAATCGCACGATAAAATGGTAAAAATAGCGTTTCTTCCATTTTTTGGGGTTAATTTTGCGTCTATCAAAAAACTTTTACGATTATTCCCTAGATTTTAATGCATATTATCAGTAAAAAAATAATTTACTCCGCGACTTTCCAAAAACGAGTTTTCGTCTTTCGGAAAAAAGATCAGATTTGTTTTTCACACTTTTTAAACAGATCTACACAAGATTTAAAAAATGTTTTACGGTTATTCCCTAGATGAATGTTCAATGCATCTACCCTATTTCTTTCCAAATCATATTCAGTAACGGTCATCGAGTTATAAGATATTTTTGAAATGTCGGTACTATGCATCCTCTTAAGAGTATGCATACCGACATTTAAAAAAAATCTAAAAACGGAGACCTTATATCTTTTCGGTCGTCTTTATCATTGCTGAGGGTCGTGATCCCCAAACACCCGTTGCCGGACAATCTGTCCCCACGCAGTTCTGTCCCCCGCAAGGTGTAGATGGATGGGGTTTGGTCACAGTAAATGATTATTCCCCATTTTTTTAAAGTATAAATATTTCTTCTTGTTTGAGTGTGCGCGTGCGTCAACGAATAATTTTTTTATATGATTTTAATTTGAGTATTTAGAAATAAATTGATTTCAGGTATTTGTAATGTATTTTTATATACGTATGCGATGTGATCTGGCGATGTTTTTAAGCCTTGGCTAGATTGTTTTATATAAATGTTCGATTATTCATGTGTGCTGTTTCTGTTTGTGTCCGCTAGAGAAAATAAATGCTCACTTAGATCACCTAAGTCCTTATATAAATGTTTAAATGGTCTAACACATAACACAACCTGCCATTTGTGTGTAAAATCTAGGGTTCATTCTATCAAATTTAGACATTTTCATTTTTTTTAATATATTAAAATTAAAGTTTAGTCTATAAAAAAATCGAGCTTTTCGATCCGATAAAAATCTTCTGCTAATCATTTTTAGAATATTTTTATTACTAAGTTAAACTAATATGTATCCAAACCCAAATACTTTCTTGCTCACTTTAAAAGCATAACATATCTATCAAACTCAAACACATTCGCAGTAGGTCAAATCGCCTTGTCGCGCAGAACACATGACGACATTGTAATTTCTCAGTGTTGTCAACAGTGATGAGAATTATGACAGCTGTTTTTGCGACGTGGAACACTCACATAAAGTGAACCAAAAATCTACTAAGCTACACTATGATGTTAACTCGTTGTGAAAAAACTAAAACAGATTAAGTACTAAAAATAATTTAACATGAATTTTCAAAGGCTAAACACTTTTAAAACTTATTAACTCATGTATATATTTTTTTATCCATTATTGCGATAAGTTTAAACAAAACACATTTTCAGTAATATTTTTTAAAGAAACATTTACGTCACTTATTAACCGGCAAATAAATTTATATTACGTCACTGATTTGTGTAAAAAAATGTCACTAATTTGAATTTGCGCGGCAAAACAAAATATGAGCACAATCAAGACCAAAACAAAAGGGAAAGAAACATATAGAAATGTAATATTGTAGCGTGATTGTTATATTGAAGCGTGATTGGTATTGTCTGCTGAAGCGGTAAGCAGGAACTGTCAGTGGGATACACGCGGCACCCTCGGAGGTGGCTTGTCTCACCCGGTCTCACCCACCACGGCTCCCACCATAATTTGCGCGGTCATATTAAACACAAATATTTCAATACATACTAATTATTTCCAAATTTCTTATGACTTGTACAAATTTCATTATTTCTTCTTCATAAACTTTGTTCTCTTCTCGTAATTTACATATTTACAAGCCTTTTCAATTAACATAATTAACGTAGTTCTTGCCTCTGTCGTGAGGCTCTGCTCGGGGCGCTTATTCATTTTCTTCAATATTTACAGAAAAACTAAAATATTATACATAATGATTTGAGGTATACCTAAATTATTTTATTTATTTATTTTTATTTATTTAAACTTAAAGTAAACAACAAACACATATAAATATACAAAATTGACATAGTACAGATTATAAAGCGTTGTTCACTAGGGCGAACTTATCGCAGAACTGCGATTTCTTCCAGTTAACCCCAGGACAAAACAGAAAAAAAAGAAATTGAACAAAAATATAGGAATAAACAGAAAAAAGAAATTGAATAAAAAAATATACAAAGTAGAAAATATATACATAATTACATACATACATATGTGAGAAAAAAAAACAAAGAAAAACGGAATAAAAAAATAATAAACAAGATACAGAATGCATTTTAGGTATGGAACCGGATTTATATGTACTTACCTATAGCACAGACGGAATTACATTAAGTTTTTCCTCAACAGAGACGAGAGGCATCTTCATTCACATAATGCAGCGTTATGTGAACTTTCTTGGGGAGGAAGCAGGATGGGTGTTGTCGTAAGCGACGGAACACCCATCCTGCTTCCTCCCCAAGGGAGTTCGCATAACGCTGCATTATGTGAATGAAGATGCCTCCCGTCTCTGTTGAGGAAAAACTTAATTATACATAATATTATCAATAATCGAGTATTCGATACTCTCTAGCATGGGCGTCGCCAGTCTCAGAGATAGGGGTGGGCAACAAAAAATTGAAAATTGATGTGGCATATTTATTTAGGCGTAATTTTTTTTTTGAGTCAAATAGTGAAGGAGGTCGTAATGTGGCCATATAAAAAAAGCAATAAAAAATAGCGCCGCAGGCAATTTTTTAAAGAAATAGTTTGGCTGTCTTACTATAATTTTAGAAAAATTATCATATGGTGAAATAATGTGTGATAGTAATGTGATTTCTCTCCACTGCTGGATGTAGGCCTCTTCCAATTTTTTCCACTCCTCTCTTCTTTGGGCTTTCCGGATCCACCCACTACCAGCGACAGGGACAATATCATCGGCCCATCTTTTCTGCGGCCGGCCTATTCCTCTTTTCATGTCCTAGGGTCTCCATCTCAGAATTCTAGGTGGCCATCTGTCCACTCCCTGTCTAGCAACATGATCTGATGCCCATTGCCATCGGCAACTTTTGTCCGGCAACGAAACGACGTTATAGACTATTAATATCAAGTCTTACTACAATGGGCGTCGCCAGCCTCGGAGCTAGGGGGGGGGGGTGGGGGGAAATAAAATTGAAAAACTCGATATAGCATAAAAAAGCGAAATAGCGCCGCAGGCGAAATTTTTTTGTGAGACATAGTGAAGGAAGGTCGTGTTGTGGTTTGGTTTATTTGAAAATCTGTATAATACTTTACACAATAATATGTATAAGAAGTATATTTTATAGAAAAGCAACAAAAAATAGCGCCGCAGGCAATTATTTTTATATAAAGTAATTATATTTTGATAGATTTTCATGAAACTTTATGATATGATGGGAAGAAGTGTGGTAAAAATGTGATTTTTTGTGAGGTTTTATCATTTAGTATGAAAAAATATATACCTATTACAATCTCTTGGGGTCGACGCCCATTTTTACTACAAGTATAAGACGTAACTAATCTTCATGCAATACTCTTAACTGAATGAAATAGTTTATTAAATGATTATAGAGGAATTATTGATACACGGGTTGAGCGGGGACCTGATGACCAGGGGAATTAGTGACAGGTACAACACAGTACAATCTATGTAGGTACTACTATATACAGTGGATACAGTACGTATAATACAATAAGATATAATGACAGTTATAATTGGTCCAAACAAATCAATACTACATTCACAATGTGACTGTATTGTACGTACGTACATGTCACAGCCCGAACTTAAAATAGCTAGCTCAATAAGTGTCCAACCATTTCATGAAATCAAGTCTTATTTGTAACTTTGTTTATTGTTCTATAATCATCCGTAGGCTCCATTTAAGGACTTGGTACCAAGAATGACGTCACAGTAATTTCCCACGGCACTAAGGTTCAAAATCGCGTGAACAATCGTATGATAAATTTTTGGGGTTAATTTTGCGTCTATCAAAAAACTTTTACGGTTATTCCCCAGATGTTAATGCATACCATGAAAAAAATTTTACTCCGCGACTTTCGGGAAACAAGTTTCCGTCTTTTGGAAAAAAGATCAGAGGTGTTTTTCACATTTTTTTTTAGTAATCTGTACAAGATATAAACAATATTTATAATATAATATTTATAAACAGATAAATGTTTAAAGCATCTACCCTATTTTGTTCCAAAGCATATTTAGTAACAGTTGTCGAGATATAAGGTCTCCCGTTTTTAGAAATTTTTGAAATGTGGGTACGCATACTCTTAAGGCACTTGGAATCGTCAGGTTTAATTAATAAAAAAAAAATGCGATACATCAATAAACATTTACTACAGAAAATAATACAATCAATAAACACATGGTGACAAAACAAAACTTACAACAGGTGTGGTTTAGTTCAATGCAGGTCTGGATACAAATTGTCCAGAGCTATATTACGTCGATGACAACAGAATTTGAGAGAGAAATCAGTATAAAACAGAGACATACATATTATTATTCAATGCAGGTCTGGATGTAAATGGGCATTGATTTGACTCTTTCTTCTTTTCAGACTTCTCGCGTTCAGTGTTGGACATAGGCCTCCTCCTTCGACTTCCACTGCTCCCTATCTTGTACCGACCGGATCCATCCGCCCCCGGCAATTTTCTTTATTTATTTATTTAAACATAAAGTAAACAACAAACACATATAAATATACAAAATGGACATAGTACAGATTATAAAACGTTGTTCACTAGGGCGAACTTATCGCAGAACTGCGATTTCTTCCAGTTAACCCCAGTCATCCGACCACCTTGCGTGGGGCCTGTTCTTGGTCGCCATTCGAGAACTTTCTTAGTCCATCTAGCATCTGATGTTCGTGCTATGTCACCAGACAATTCCACTTTTTTTTTGGCGACCTTAAGAACTACGTCGGTGACTCCCGTTTTCTGTCGCATCCATGTATTGGTTATTCTGTCGCTTAGTGAGATCCCTTCTTCTCTCCATGGCTCTTTGTGTGACTTTGACCCTTTGTATTGTATCAATTTGTTTTTGTCTCAATTCAAGTTCAGTTTCCGTCCGTGTACTTTGTGAATAAATTAATAAATAAGACATACAAGTATTTCATAAAGTATACTAGTCCCAGTAGAGCACTGCTTATGAGTAAAAATAAAAACAAAATTACTTTGTTTTTTTACCACTTTATTTAAGAGTATGCATACCGACATTTAAAAAATTTCTAAAAACGGGAGACCTTCTATCTCGACAGCCGTTACTAAATGTGCTTTGGAAAAAAATAGGGTAGATGAATTGAACATTTATCTAGGGAATAACCGTAAAAGATTTTTTATATCTTGTATAGATTTCTCAAAAAAATAAAAATAAAAACACCTCTGATTTTTTTACGAAATACTAAAACTTGTTTCCCGAAAGTCGCGGAGTAAATTTTTTTATTTGAACTGATATTATGCATTTAAATCTAGGGAACAACCGTAAAAGTTTTTTGATAGACGCAAAATTAACTCCAAAAAATGGAAAAAACGCTTTTTTTACTATTTATCATGCGATTGTCACGCGATTTTGAACCTTAATGCCGTGGGAAAAGACTGTGACGTCATTCCTGGTGCTAAGACTTTAAGACAAACTCTATCGACTGGATTCACAAGCCAAGAATTCTTCTTCAGGACTGTCCGTAAATATTGTATTCTATATATTTCTCTTCTTCTTCGTCAGCCTACTCCTGCCCACTCTTGGACGAAGGCCTCCTCCAGCTGCTTCCACGCCGCTCTATCCTGGGCTCTCTGGATCTAGTTGGCGAATTTGACTAGGTCGTCTCTCCATCGTAGTGGTGGTCTTCCTACACCCCTGGTAGTCGTTCTGGGTTTCCAGGTAAAAACCTCGATGTATTTGTTGTACCTATTGTAATTATATGTATATAATGAATTAGAAGCGCCTACGATGTGCTAAAGTAGCGATATTTTGTGGCAGGTATATATATACATCCATATAGTAAATATCTATTATATTACAGTTCAGTATATAGTTTAATATAAACTTCAAAGATAGTTTAGTATAGTTTAATATAAATTTTATATATTATATCCCGTGAATAGCAATATACCCACAGAGCGATGTCTCAACACAGGACCATTTAGGTTCTAGGGAGACATAAATAGTTATATCCAATTTGCTTTAATTTCTGTTTCTAGTGTGAATAATTTTAATGTATATAATATTTCAATACTCATTTCTTTATTTTTCATTATTTAACACTGTATAGAGGTAATTTCATTATATTTAGTAGTAGTAGTGTATTGAATGTATTATTGTTATATTTTCCTGAAATAAATAAATAAAATATGATTCATTCATTTAAATAATAAATATACAATAAATAAAATAGCTTTTGACATATATGAATCAGTTTTGTTGATTTTTTTAATTATATGGCTAAAATTTACGGCACTTGTGAGTCAAGGAAGAAAGATAAACTCAAAAAGGTGAAATTTGATCTTTAGAGAAAAATATTTTACTTTAATTATCCGTATTTCTTCGAAATTGTTTTGCTCGTTTTGTTTTACTTGTAAAATGATATTCGTTTTATCGTCCATAGAAATAAAACATTGATTTATCAATTATTCAAACGGTGAGGCAGGGGACATCTGGCTCATGCTGGGAACTCTAAAACAAGGGATGACATTCTATGTAATATTCAGTTCTTATCTATATTAAGAGTGCCTATACCAAGTTAGATATTTCGTTATTTTGGATTCCGCGATATCAATTGAATATTTAAGCTCCCGAACCAAGTATGACGTCACGCTCATTTCCCACGGCATTAAGGTTCAGCATCGTATGAACAAACGCATGATAGAATGTAAAAAAATCCGTTTTTTCTATTTTTTAGTGTTAATTTCGCTTCAATTAAAAAAACTTTTACGATTATTCCCTAGATTTTAATGCATATTAAAAGTAAAAGAAATCTCGGCGTTTCGGGAAACGAGTTTCTGTCTTTCGGAAAAAAGATCAGAGGTATTTTTCACATTTTTTTTGAAAAATCCACACAAGATATAAAAATGTTTTACGGTTGTTCTCTAGATAAAGGTTCAATGCATTTACCCTATTTTGTTCCAAAGCATATTTATAAAAGGTTGTCGAGATCTAAGGTCTCCCGTTTTTAGAAATTTTTAAAATGTCAATATGCATACTCGTAAGTTTCCGTTTAAACCTTTGAAACAAACACTATTCAAAACTCATTTCCCCTAGATTCGACTTTATGAAAAAATTCTGAAATGTTGGTTTTTCAGGGCAAAAACTTTAATTTAGATCGCGGGCCTTTTGTTTTCACGATATAAAGAGAGCAGTTGAAATGCATACGCCATAGAAGTCTGAAAACCTGAAAAATACAGATGCAATATCAGCTATATTATTAAAAACGTATAAGTAGTGCTTTTGTCATAGTGGGTATAACAGTCAGCTAAAATCGCTTATTTTTCTTCAATATTCCAACGACTGATCAAGGTGATCTGTGAAAGGTATAGAGAGAGAGAGATTTGAATTGAATGAGAGATGATAGCATGAATCCGATTTATTAATGAAATTGTTGTTTTTTCTGTTATAATATGTATAAAAAAATGTGTCATTGTTTTGTTGTTGATGTTTTGGTTTAGTTTTTCATGATTAGAATTGATGAAAACCCCGGAACTCCCCTCCAATACACGAGGTCTCCTCACATTGGAGGGTAGTATGGAAAATTGTAAATATTGTAATTAGTTTTATATGTATACTAGAAATGTAAGATATTAGTTGTTAATAAATTTATTTGAATTTGAATTTGAATTTGACTTATTTAGAAATGAAACATTGAAAATCAATAATCACTTTTAAAGCACGGACCCCAACTATGACTTCACGGTCATTTCCCGCGGCATTGACGTTCAAAATCGCATGACATGTTTTTGTTTGTTAATTTCGCTTCATTCAAAAAAGCTTTTACCGTCATTCCCTAGATTTAAATGGAAATTATCGGACAAACAAAAACAGAAAAAGCTGAATAAAAATAGGTAACCTGTTTTTAACCCTTTTGTTTAGATATATTGTACCCTTGTTTAGTAAATAAGATAAAGATTTTTCATATTTCGTATACATTTCTCAAAAAAAAAATGTGAAAAAACACATCTGAATGTTTTTTTTTTCAAAAGATTCCACATTTTTACCGAAAATCGCAAATATTTTTTTATATTTTGTTTTGTTAACATGCATTAAAATGTAGTGAATGACTGTAATTTTTTTTGAATAAGTGAAATTAACCCTAATAAGGAAAAAATACGTTATTTTCAACATTTGCGATTTTGAATGACGTCATAGACCGTACCGCTCCCCTAAAACAATGGCGAAATGTAGGCAGACAAATGAGTCATTAATATTTGATCCAAATTACGTTTTACAATACAATACACGGCTTCATGATCCTACAGAGGGAGCTGTAGTGTTTTACTATGATAATTATTGTTACATGGTGTCGTGGATTTGTTTCACTTCTCCTTGGAAGAATGTATCCAGAGGGGAACATCAAACACTCCGTATCGCTCTAGAGGGAACTATACAAGAGTACTAATACAGTGCTGAATATTTCAAGAAACAGAAACATCTAGGGCTAAATTCAGACATGTTATATATGTTACAGTTTAAGCTTAAACAACCGTTAATGTATGCATTCACTAGTCAGTGTATACATTTACTGATGATTTTAGTCAAACTATTAACTCCGTATACAAATTAATGCTACAACTAGAGAGTGTATACATTCACTAGTCAATGCATGCATTAATTATTGTGGATTTGTTAAAGCATAAACAACAACCAACAGGTTATTTTTAATAGGCTACGATAAGATTAATATGAGAATTGTATTTTTTGAGATAATCCTGCTAAGAAATATTAAATCAATCAAACATAACTCGTTGACAGCTGACAACAGTGTGTATAATATAACAGCTGTTCGCGAATGGCGGCCATTTTACACTCCGCTCAAAACATTGTGCACGCTTTGACTGAATCCGTAACTTTTGACTGAATGAGTAAATGTATGCACTAACTAGTCAAAGTGTAAATTAGAAAGATTGTGAACACGTTAACTGAGCGAGTCAGTCAATGTATGCATTGGTTAGTTAGTGCATGCATTCACTAAATGAACGCTTTAAACATAATACGAGATTATTAATGAAACTAATGTATTGAAGTATTCCCACAACAGTATAGAAGAATTAAGGATGAACATTGTCGGGCTTACGACCGACCTCGGCTGGCTTAAGTGATCACTTTACACTCGAGAAACATTCACCATTTCAGTTCATCCCGGCTGGGATGAGCCCGACAATGTTCATCCTTAATTCTTCTATACTGTTGTGGGAATACTTCAATGTATTTACTACGACTGTAGAAAAAATCCAACGCTTTACAAGAATAAAAAATTGTAAATCAAAAATAATTCAAGAAACTAATGTAGATAATAAATTAAGATTATAAAGGATGGTGGAAACCATTTTAAAGGTAGAAATGAAAGACTAGCGATCATGATGTGGTTAAGTACATGATTGGCACAGTTGGTTGAGGCGGCAGTCTCACGAGGGAGGGAGGTGCCAGGTTCAAACCCCGGCGCTGGCGATGTATTTCACACTTTCACACAGCCTAGTGTAAGGTGTGCAGGAAAGTATTTCGGTTTGTGTATGCAAGCCTAAATACTTTTTTTTAAACTTGTAGATAATACCGATAAGTATAAACAGTAAAAATTACCAAATAACAATAAGTATAAAATCAGAAATACTTCTCGAATTGCAGCGCAAGGTATCATTTCCATTCTAGATTCAACGGACTATTTGTATAAGTCTATGGTTAAGACGTGCGTACAACAAAACGACTATAGTATTGTAATGGATTATTTGTATTGTGTTGTATTATGTATGACTTGTATGAAACGTCCTAAGGAATTCAAAGGATTGTATAATATTTTGTCCTCTCATTGAATTATTGAATAGAGCCGCGGGTCCTTCCCCGACCATCATCCATCATCACTGTGAGCTACCGCAGCGCCACTTACGGCCGTCTTCTTGTCTACCTACACAGAAACTCTTTAATAATTTATGGAATGGAAATGAGACGAATGCTTCTGAATGTAGAGCTACACCGACATTAATAGGACATCTCCAACTATGACGTCTCGGTAGTTTCCCACGGCATTAAGGTTCAAAATCGCATGATAAAATGGTAAAAATAGCGTTTTTTCCATTTTTTGGGGTTAATTTTGCGTCTATCATAAACATTTCCCACGGCATTAAGGTACAAAATCGCATGATAAAATGGTAAAAATAGCGTTTTTTTCTATTTTTTGAGGTTAATTACGCTTTAATCAAAAAAAAAATTACCGTTATTTCCTAGATTTTATGCATATTATCAATACAAAAAACAAAAAATTCTCCGCGACTTTCGGGAAACGAGTTTCTGTCTTTCGGAAAAAAAGATCAGAGACGTTTTTCACATTTTTTTTTTAGAAATCTATACAAGATAAAAAAAATCTTTACGGTTATTCCCTAGATAAAGGTTCAATATATCTACCCTATTTTGTTCCTCTACCATCCGTCGTGACCTCTACCATCCGTCGTGACCTCTACCATCCGTCGTGACCGCACGTGTTTCTTCTCGATATTGTCGTTAATACTATTTCGTGTATTCCACCTTCTGTGTCGTTCCTTCAGTGATTTTCCAGTCAAAATCGTGTTTGTGTGTCTTCGAGTGCTTTTACTCAAAACCCACTCAGTGCCGGAATTAATAAGCTTTTTCCCCTAGTATTACTGGTTTTTGCCTTCGTACGCCATCTTGTCCTCTGTTTTTCAGACGCCATTTTAAAATCAGTAGCCCTCTACCATCCGTCGTGACCGCACGTGTTTCTTCTCGTTATTGTCGTTAATACTATTTCGTGTATTCCACCTTCTGTGTCGTTCCTTCAGTGATTTTCCAGTCAAAATCGTGTTTGTGTGTCTTCGAGTGCTTTTACTCAAAACCCACTCAGTGCCGGAATTAATAAGCTTTTTCCCCTAGTATTACTGGTTTTTGCCTTCGTACGCCATCTTGTCCTCTGTTTTTCAGACGCCATTTTATCATACTATTCCATACGCGTGGTCCCCAGGCGTCCACTGAACGAAAAATCAGTAGCCCTCTACCATCCGTCGTGACCGCACGTGTTTCTTCTCGATATTGTCGTTAATACTATTTCGTGTATTCCACCTTCTGTGTCGTTCCTTCAGTGATTTTCCAGTCAAAATCGTGTTTGTGTGTCTTCGAGTGCTTTTACTCAAAACCCACTCAGTGCCGGAATTAATAAGCTTTTTCCCCTAGTATTACTGGTTTTTGCCTTCGTACGCCATCTTGTCCTCTGTTTTTCAGACGCCATTTTATCATACTATTCCATACGCGTGGTCCCCAGGCGTCCACTGAACGCAAAATCAGTAGCCCTCTACCATCCGTCGTGACCGCACGTGTTTCTTCTCGTTATTGTCGTTAATACTATTTCGTGTATTCCACCTTCTGTGTCGTTCCTTCAGTGATTTTCCAGTCAAAATCGTGTTTGTGTGTCTTCGAGTGCTTTTACTCAAAACCCACTCAGTGCCGGAATTAATAAGCTTTTTCCCCTAGTATTACTGGTTTTTGCCTTCGTACGCCATCTTGTCCTCTGTTTTTCAGACGCCATTTTATCATACTATTCCATACGCGTGGTCCCCAGGCGTCCACTGAACGCAAAATCAGTAGCCCTCTACCATCCGTCGTGACCGCACGTGTTTCTTCTCGATATTGTCGTTAATACTATTTCGTGTATTCCACCTTCTGTGTCGTTCCTTCAGTGATTTTCCAGTCAAAATCGTGTTTGTGTGTCTTCGAGTGCTTTTACTCAAAACCCACTCAGTGCCGGAATTAATAAGCTTTTTCCCATAGTATTACTGGTTTTTGCCTTCGTACGCCATCTTGTCCTCTGTTTTTCAGACGCCATTTTATCATACTATTCCATACGCGTGGTCCCCAGGCGTCCACTGAACGCAAAATCAGTAGCCCTCTACCATCCGTCGTGACCGCACGTGTTTCTTCTCGATATTGTCGTTAATACTATTTCGTGTATTCCACCTTCTGTGTCGTTCCTTCAGGAACGCTGACCTTGAGGACTTTCAACGGCTGGTAGTGGGATACTTCTGGTGGTGGTAGTTCTATTTCTTCTATTTATATTTCTATTCTTATTATATTATTTTGTATATATATATATTTCTACTAACATGGTGGAGGGAAACCAAGACACGGGACCTATAGGTCCTAAGATGTAAGAAATTAGGTGGTGGTCTTGACGCATGGAGTCGATGAGGCTCGCCACCCATCACGCCGCGTCAAGGACCAGGGAGGGCGCAAAGAGGAGGGCAGAATGCCGGATTGGTGTGTGGAATATAAGAGGAGATATGGAAGGTAAGATGAATGAATTGCGTGATGTTTTGCTTGAGAGGAACTTAGATATATTGTGTTTATGTGAGACGAAAAGAAAGGATAGAGATTGTGATGTGGTGAATGGAATGGCAGAGATGTGGTCTGGAGTGCCTGAAAATGAACATGGACGTCAGGGAGTGGGTGCTATATTATCAAAAAGAATGACTGAATGTATGGTGAAGCGTAATGGGTATGGACTGGTAGGACCGAGACTCATCTGGATTCGTTTCAAGGTAGGCATGACCAGGCTGTTCCTTATTATAGGTTACGGTCCAGGGAATGATGCCTTGGATGATGAGAAGGATGAGTTTTGGAACTTAGTGCGGGAGACAGCGGATAAAAGAAGAGCGAATGAAAAAGTAATATTGGCAGGTGATCTGAATGGTTGGGTCGGTGTCAGAAGGAAGAATTTTGAGAGAGTGTTGGGATTGCATGGCGATGATAGGGTGAATGATAACGGGAAAAGAGTGTTAGAAGTATGTTTGGAGTTGGATCTCTTTGTGGCGAACACATTCTTCGCACACAAGGAGATCCACCAGTACACTTGGCAAAGAGAGAGAGTTGATCGTATTGAAAGGTCGATGATTGACTTTGTATGTGTGGACTCTGAGCTCCGGAAGACGACAAAGGACACCCGGGCATTTCGGGGCGCCGGACTGTGGACGGATCACTTCCTTGTGATAACAAGGATTGATCTTTTCTCCGGTTGGCGCTCGAGGACTCGGAAGTTGGAGCCTGTCCGGAGAATCAGGGTCGAAAAACTGAAAGAGACGAATGTTAGGGATGAATATGAAAGACTGACTAACGAAAGGCTAGAAGTACATGATGATGAGGAACGCTCGACGAGTGAACTATGGAATGTTATGAAGGAGGTGCTAGTAAAGAGTGCAAGAGAAGTATGTGGAGAAGCGTTGGTAGGAAGGAAAAAAGGTGATGCGTGGTGGGATGATGAGGTGAAGGATGCTGTAGTGAGGAAAAAGAAAGCGTGGAATGATGTGCTTGGTGCGAAACCAGATGATGGAGGTGAGAAAGAAAGAAAGAAGAATATATATAAAGCGTGTAGGAAAGAAGTGAAAGAAATGGTTTGCCAGAAAAAGAGAAAACTTGAAGAAGAGGAATGTATGAAATTATCGAGGAACGCCGAGGAGAATTTGAAAATATTCTGGAAGGAAGTAAAAAGAAAGAGATCTGGAAGTGAGAAAAACAGTATGAATTGCATCAAAGATAAGAATGGTGATTTAGTGATGAATGGAGAAGAAGTTGTTGAAAGATGGAAAGAATACTTCGAAGAATTGTATGAAAGTGGTACTAGTACAAACCAGACGAATGTAGCAGATAGTATGAATGTAAATATTGCTGAGGACGAGGAAATACGTATGAATGAAGTTGTGCTTGCATTGAAAAAAGCAAAGAATGGTAAAGCTGCGGGACATGACTGTGTGGCCATAGAGTTCATCAAGCAAGGTGGCCCGAAGATTCTCGAGTGGTGCCTGAGGCTCTTCAACTTGTGCTGGGAGAGTGGCTGCACTCCTGAGGATTGGAGGAGGGCAGTCATCTGCCCTTTGTACAAGGGGAAAGGCTCAAGGTTGGAATGCGGCAGTTATCGGGCTATCAGTTTGCTGAGCTCTGTGGGCAAACTGTATGGAAAGGTATTGATTGAAAGAGTAAGAAAAGTGACTGAAAGTAAAGTATGGGATGTGCAGGGTGCTTTCATGAGTGGCAGGGGGTGCACCGATCAGATCTTCTCCCTACGGATGGTCGTGGAGAAGCTTCTGGCTAAACACCAGAGGCTCTTCTGCGCGTTCGTGGATCTGGAGAAGGCATACGATCGTGTGGACCGAGAAAGACTGTGGCGTGTACTGTCGGAATATGGGGTGAGCGACCGACTGATTGGCGCAATCGCGTCTCTATATACGGAGAGCTCTGCTTGTGTCAGGGTGAATGCTGCGTTGTCGCAGTGGTTCACTCTCACAAAAGGGGTTAAACAGGGTTGCGTCATGTCGCCTTGGTTGTTCAACCTGTTCTTCGACTACTGCATGCGTCCTCTGAATGAGCTGAATGTTGGTGTGGACCTAAATGGAGGGAAAGTATGTGCGTTAATGTTTGCAGATGATTTAGTGTTGATGGCTGATGATGAATGTGAGTTACAACGGATAGTATCCTGTGTGTACGAAAGCTGCGATATGAATGGTATGAAAATGAATGTAAATAAAACGAAAGTATTAGTGTTCGAAAGAGAGGAAATAAGGACAAATTGTGTGATAAAGGTTGGTAATGACTGTCTGGAGCAAGTGGATGAGTATGTATATCTGGGAAGTTTGTTTACTAGAGATGGACGCTGTGATGGAGACATTGAAAGAAGGAAGCTGGCCGGTACTAGGACGAATGGTGCGCTCGGTCCGATTGTTAGTAGTAGCAATGTGTCTATGAAAGCAAAAGTGCTAGTGCACAATGCTGTCTTGGTGCCGACCCTGATGTATGCTAGTGAGACGTGGACGTGGATGAAGAAGGATGAATCAGGGTTGAATGCAGTAGAAATGAGGTCATTAAGAAGAATGTGCGGGAAAACGCTGAGAGATAAGATAAGGAATGAGGTTATTAGGGAAATGAGTGACTGCAAGACTGGTGTAGTGACAAGAATGAAAGTAAACAAACTAAGATGGTTTGGGCATGTTGAGAGAATGAATGATGATAGGATGACAAAAAAGATATATCTTAATGAGCGAAGAGGGGTGAGAAAGCGCGGCCGTCCGAGACTGACCTGGTCCGATCATGTCGACCAGATCCTCAAGGATGGACGCGTTTTGAGTAAAAGGAATCGGAGAGCGTGTATGACTAATTGCATGAATGTGACGGAAGCTAGGAGTGTGTGTAAGGATAGGGCTGTCTGGCGCTCTGTCCTCTCTGCCTACCCTGCAAGGGATGTGGCGTGAGGGTATAGATAGATAGATAGATATTTTGTTCCAAAGCATATTTAATAATGATTGTCGAGATCTAAGGTCTCCCGTTTTTAGAAATTTTTGAAATGTCAGTATGCGTACTCTTAATATGACATCTCCATCTATACATAATCATGTTCGGAGAATGCTGGAAGGGAAGGTTATGTATGCCAAGCATTAATATGGATATTATGTTAATTTATTTCGTCGACTACGGGGCAGACTGTAATGTTATACATAAACTATTACGACAATATCACGTCAAACATCCAGAGATTTATTTCACGTCCATGGAGAATAAATACGGAAGTTGTATAAATTTTATGGAATTGATGATTTGACAAATGCTGTGGAAACTGAAATAGACAGAGACCTCTGGCGGAGGTGCGTGGAATGACAAACCAAAGATCAGTGGACATGAGTGAAATCTAATATAGGTATTATCCGGGGTTAACTAGAAGAAATCGCAGCTCTGCGATAAGTTCGCCCTAGTAAACAATATTTAAAAATCTGTTCATTTTTTATAAATACTTCGTTCACTTAAAAAAAAAACAATTAAATAATATCCTCAGATGAGGTTTACTATTACAGTTTTGTAAGTATCCTAACAATAATTAAAAGAGAAGAGTTCCCTTGGGGAGGTCGCGAGATGGGCGTTGCGATTCTTACGAGTCGGCACTGGCTTCATGCACAGGGCCACATCTTGCTATCAAACTTTTAATTTTTAGAAGTTGTGTACATAAGTGTACATAATGCTACAGTTCAAAAACAAATCGTGATACCAATCTACTTATCTAACATTTACCAGTTCTAGTCCATTCATCTGCTACAATTGGAATTTGAACCCAGAGCCTCAAACATCGGTATTTTACAGCTTGGTCAAACAGGCTAGTGATTGATGCAAGATAAGCGTGTACATATACTATTGTACTACCAACATTCAGTGAAAATTGGCTGTCTTGTTATATGTATGAATTTTTATATTTTGTGTGTAGAGGAACTGTGGTTAACTGGCAGAGATCGCAGCACTGCTATAAGCTCGCCCTCGTGAATAAGTGTTATAATTTATATTTGTAATGTTGACATATCTCTGTATCTTGTTCACCAAAAGTGTCAATAAATAATATTATTCGTACGAACAAGTCATCTTTTCTCTTCTCCATTCTCCTCGGGTGTACCGTGTGTAGATTGTCGATGTTGTCGAGCTTTCGACCCACTTGCTGAGGCCATCTTCAGGATTAATGTAGTCAGTACATTAGTCCTGAAGATGGCCTCAGCTCGACAACATCGACAATCTACACACGGTACACCGGAGAAGAAATTAACAAGAACCGACTTGTGGTGAAATTACTGTAATGATTTTATACCGTGTGGTGAGATACAGAGCAATCAGCTCTAGTTCACCCACGGTAATGCTATTAAACATAGATGAGCTGTTCGCGTATTAATGTATGTAAACACAAAATGAATTGAAATGCCTATGTTTTTATACATATGTACACTATATTATGACCAATAAACATCTATCTATCTATCTACATAAGTCATCTGTTCTTGAATGTTCAAAGTTCATCCTAAGTATATCTGTATATCTGTTGAGAAAATTATTTGTTATCCAACTACATTAAGAAAGTATTTTGCATAAACTTCATCCATGGAATAGTAAAATAGGAATGAGTTTGACGTCGCATTTTATTATTTTTTTTATTTATGTTAGAATTATGTAAGCAAACAAAATTATTTACGCTCGAATGAATAAACTTGTGAAGAGAAGAGTCGAGATTTAAAGCATCGCATCATTTAGTACAAGTCTTTCATAGTTTAGTAAATATAAAAGAAACTCTATTATGAGGATCTATCATTTGATCTGCGAGAATTTAAGGGCTTGGCACCAGGAATGACGTCACAGTCATTTCCCACGGCATTAAGGTTCAAAATCGCGTGTACAATCGCATGATAAAATGGTAAAAATAGCGTTTTTTTTTACATTTTTTGGGGTTAATTTTGCATCTATCAAAAAACTTTTACGGTTATTCCCTAGATTTTAATGCATATTATCAGTACAGAAGAAGAAATTTACTCCGCGACTTTCGGGAAACGAGTTTCGGAAAAAAGATATGAGGTGTTATTCATTTTTTTTTTGAGAAATCTATACAAGATACAAGAAATCTTTTACGGTTATTCCCTAGATAAATGTTCAATGCATCTACCTTATTTAGTTCCAAAGCATATTTAGTAACGGTTGTCGAGATATAAGATCTCCCGTTTATAGAAATATTTGAAATGTCGGTATGCGTACTCGTAAAGGATGTACAATACATTGAAAAAATGTTAAATGTATTATGTTTGAAGTTTAGTCAAAATTGTTTTAGTAGTAAAGGTAAAGATACAATATTTTGAAATCATGCGTGTGCGATGGGTGAGTGTGTGAGACGACCGGAATGAACTTATATGTTTTAATGTAACTGTGGCGCATACTTAAGGGTGACAGCTGAATTATGAATGGACTAATTGTCTTTTCACATGTTATTAAATGAAATAAAATCATCGTTCGCATTTTTGGTCGAAATTCGCGTCAAAAACTGACAATTCAATTTGTAAAAATCAGTTTTAATAAATGACAAGAAACCAAGCCTCCGATTAAGTCGTCAATATTTAGGTTTCGAGCTTATAGTATAGTATATAATAGTATATAAAAGTCGAGTGCTTTCTACGTTATAAGTTAAAAGGCTAGCTTTAACCAATAAATTATACCACCTTATTTACGTAAGAATTTTGAACTTCTTTTGAGTTACTTTAACCACTTTACAAAAAAGACTGCCAAAAACCTCATGCGTTGAAGGCAGCTAAAGCTCACAACGCATAACGCTTTAAGCTTTTAGTACACATTTTCAAACAACATGTTTCGAAATTATCTATCGTTGAATAATTTATTATTGTGAAAAAGCTCCTAAACGTGTAAGGTGTATACATATATCCAAATTGTAAAGCTCGCTACCCAAATATGACGTCACTGTAATTTCCCACGACATTAAGGTTCAAAATCGCGTGAACAATCTCATGATAAAATAATAAAAATAGCGTTTTTTCCATTTTTTGGGGTTAATTTTGCTTCAATCAAAAAACTTTTACGGTCATTACCTAGATTTAATGCACATTATTAATACAAAAAAAATCTCCGCGGCTTTCGGGAAACGAGTTTCTGTCTTTCGGAAAAAAAGATCAGAGGTGTTTTTCACATTTTTTTTAGAAATCTATACGAGATATAAAAAAATGTTTTATGGTTATTCCCTAGATAAAGGTTCAATGCATCTAAGTACCATATCTTTTCCAAAGCATATTTAGTAAGGTTGTCGAGATCTAAGGTCTCCCGTTTTTAAATAATTTTGAAATGTCAATATGCGTACCTACTCTTAGCCCATCTAGCAATTCTCGACGATATAGGTTCCAAATAGTTGCTTTCTGTTCCGTGTCCATCCAATTCCCTTCTCTCTGCATATTACGCATCACTCGCACGGATTTCCATACATAATGTCATTACTCTGTGTATCGTTTCACCATATGTACATAATTGCTTCTTAATTGCAATCAACATACTCCTATAATTCACAAAATGGAACGCAATTTCCGGAGAGCACCCCGAAAACCATTACAAATCATTCAAGTTCAATGCACAATCGCATCATCAAATTTTACAAATAGTAGGTCAAAGTTTGTAAATTTTAGAACTAAAATTTATTTTATTGAATAAGTACCTAAAAGTTGGCTGAAAATCGATTTCGATGGCACGGACACGTTATGAGACTGCCACAGGACAACATGATCAAAAGGACAATGGACATTGAAGTAGGGGCCAGAAGACCGAGCAGACCCCTGACCACATGGATGTCCACAATCGCGAGAGACTTAAAGGAGGCGAGGCTTCGTGCGGAGGATGCGGGGAACAGAAGGACTTGGAGGATGAGGACTAGGAGAGCCGACCCCGAGTAAATGGGACAAAGGCGAGGGCAAAGAAGAAGAAGAAAGAGTTATAGAAAAAAGGGCCTTATTTTCCTTGAAATAATTTTTCATATGCTTTTGCCGACTTTATTTTCAGGATCTATACCAGATATGAAAGAATTGGAACGGTTACGGTAGAAGAAGGTTCAATGCAACTACCTTAATATTTTACAAAGCATATTTTGTTGTCGTGATTCATTGTGTTGTGAAAAACACTGTTTTGGCCATTCCATTACTTACTGGATATTATTTTTCAAGTATAAAATATATTATTCCGTTGAATCTAGAATGAAAATGATACCCTGCCTTGCAATTCGAGAAGTGTTCCTGATTTTTGGATATGTTATATAGGTCGGCCTTGTGGTTCAGAATCCAAGTTTGCGACCTCCCCACCCTTGTGCGTTCACTAGAACGAGCCAAAAACCGTCTTTCAGTTTCAATGATTATAACTTTTTACAGATGCGCCCTAGAGGAAAAAGATTTAAGTAAGAATTATAGAATATTAAATTTCCTTGTTCGCGTTATATATAACTTTGTTTTGTTGGGAGGTCGCAAACTTGGATTCTGAATCACAAGACCGACCTTTATAACATATCCAGAAATCAGAAATACTTCTCGAATTGCAAGGCAAAGCACGCTCAGGTCACGAACGGATATTTGCAGTAGGTTAGTAGAGCCCAATATCAATAACAAACCTGGATATATAGAAAGAGCCTTCAGCTCAGCGGGGCCTTCTGCCTGGAATGAACTTCCTGTACACATCAGAAAAGCGAGAACAACTGCTGAATTCAAGAGCCAGCTTAAAACTCACCTTTTTAAAAAATCGTTTAGTATAGTATAGAATAAGTAGATGTAAGTACTTAGGTTAGTTTATTTAATTGTAAAAGGCGCTCTTGAGGTGGACTTGTACCACAAAACGACGCATTAAAAATTGTCCATGTTAGTATTATTACTATACATATATATAGGGTAGGTACTTGTGGAATCCAGTGATATTAAAATGGGTGTAAAAGGGATGAAGATTGGAAATGAATCGACCTTTGACATTCGTTAGATGTTTAATATTAATCCAACCCCTTCCCGTGTCTCAAACAACTCTATCAATGCGGAACACCAAACATTTAACCGTTTGTGATAATCAAGTATATTTCAGTCCTTTGTTATTCACTCAACTCATTCTCACACACAGAGAGACATCGCTACAGATTGTATTCGCATTTTATCAAAGTTTACACAAGATTATGTATTCTAGAGGTCCTTCCCAGAAACACAAAACAAATTCCTCGAGAGTACATGAATAATTTATTTATTTATATAAAATATCGTACGTACGGGCATGTGGCCAGAACCACAGACTCTAGGTGGACAAAGAAAGTCCTGGAGTGGCGACCTAGAACAGGCAGAAGAAGTGTTGGTAGGCCTCAAGCACGGTGGTCGGACGATGTAAGGCGAGTTGCGGGAGTCGATTGGATGCGGTCTGCCCAGGATAGGGAGCTGTGGAGATCAATGGGGGAGGCCTATGTTCAACAATGATGATGATACGTACATAGTGTTAGCATCTAGGTATATGGTTTGGTTATCTACCTAACTGAGCATGAGCCGTACCAATGTAGACCGAAGCAGTTTTGTACAGCATGTTTGCATACAGCGCGACGATTGCTATTTGACCCAATTTTGGTCATTATCTTTCGCACAACACACAGACATACACACACACCGTCACATATTCAAATGCACACAACTACACTGGCAAGAACTATTACATTGTGGTTAGTATTGCCCCAGAAAAGGATAACCTGGTAGAACAATTAAATCCAGTACTTGTTTCTGCTTATATTGAACTTTGTTAAATGCTTTTTTGGATAATAAATAAATGTAAATGTAAATAAATGAAGTTATGTGATCGCTATCAGTGTTTCTGAGACTTAGAATTTGATGTACATAATTAAAGATCTGACTGAAGATCAAGACTTATATTCTATAGAAGTCACTTGTACTTCCATCTAACCAGCTAACTGAAATACGTGAATAAGTCATTGTCATAACTAATTGAAGCATGGGCGTCGCCAGCTGCCCCCCTGACCCCCCTAGAGATTGAAATAGGTATGTATTTTTTCAAACTAAATTAAAAAAACCTCAAAAAAAAACACATTACTACCACACATTTTCTCATCATATCATATTTTTTCTAAAATTGGTATGAAAATCCATCAGTTTCATAAAAAAATTCCTGCGGCGCTATTTTTTATTACTTTTCCATAAAAAAAATTCATTCATATTGTTGTGCAAATTATTATGTGCATTTTCAAATAATAATAAACCAAACCACATCACGACCTTCTTCACAATGTCTCACAAAAAAATTTCGTCTGCGGCGCTGTATACCCGTTTTTTATTCTGCATCAAATTTATAAATTTTGGTTGCCCCCCTTAGCTCTGACGGCTGGCGACACCCATGCTTCCATCTAACCAGCTGACTGAAATTCGTGAATAAATAATTGTCATAACTAAGTGAAGTAGAATTATTGGAGTAGGTTGTCTAGGAATCAATATGAGAATATTCCTATGAGGTTCCATCATCAGCTGCTACCAGACGAGTGTGTGGAAAGACAATTTGACAGGCCGCAGCATTTAGAATCAGATTAGTGTCAATTTCACTTTAGTGAAGTGACTACACGTGGATGTAGGAATATATTTGCTTCGGTAAAATATATGAGTGGCGTTGTTGAGGTAAGTTGTAGAGTTGAGTCGTTCACGAACGATTCGTTCAATCGAACGATACATTCAGAAGAATCAAATGATTCTTTGGGAAAGTTCTCGATTCTTTGATTATTTTGATTCCTTCATTCAATAAGTCCCCCTTTTGGCACACTGCATTGTCTTGTTTTTGTTGTTACATATATTTACTGGCGAATAAAGTTTTATTTATTTATTTTATTTATTATTGAATGTATATCTACATTGAAGGACTCCCAAGGGTTTAAGGCCCTCCGCATCCCCGGGTAGCTAAGGCGCATATAGCGTCCTCTTTACCCGCACTTCTTGGCAAAATATTTTTAAGAAGTGGACTCAGGGTTAGCCAGAAGGAAGCCCTCCGACAAACCCCACCTTACATTCCTTCAGTGTCCTTGTCCAAGGATGGAAACATATTAAGATAGATATTGAATCATACTTAAAACACAAAATTTTGAATTGAATCACCAAGTAATATTATACCACTATGCCAAAAAGTACGCGACTCTAAAATGTTCTCAATGGAGTCGTGCACTTTTTGACGTCGTGGTATAAAATTACTTGGCGATTCAAAAATTTATGTCTTCAGTATGATTCATTCTCTATCCCTCTCACACCTATAATAACTTATCAGTATGAAAAGGACAGATATACATTCAATGAATCAGAAGTCTCAGGAATCAGTGAATTAAAAAAATCAAGGGAATCGATGAATCAAAGAATTGAACGAATCATTTTGGTGATTTGAATCAAATGAATCGAGACTGAAAATTGAGCGAATTGTTCACAACTCTACTAAATTGTATTAACCAATACGAGAGGAATACTCTTGTTATAATCTGGTTGATGATACAGGGTGATTAGTTCCGTATGCCAAATACAGGGTGGTTGGTTCCGTATGACAGATATTTAGAGAGATGATAAAGGATGAAAAAAAGATTTAAAGAATGCTTGTCCAAAAATAAACCGTTCTGGAGATATGGCCTTTTGAAAATTGAGAATAAACAAAAGTTGTTATTAAGGTTTTTTGACAATATCTCAGAAACTACTTACTCGATTTTGTTAAACGAACGACAAATTTACAGCAAACAATTTAGGCTTTCGATAAAGATCTTAATTGGCGGATTTTTCCTTGGATTATAGTGAAAATTTTGTTAATGAACTTAGTGAATTTTTTTCCAATAAACATCAGTTTTCTTAAAAATGTATCCTATAATGTATCAATTTTTGCATTTTACGATAAAGTCCAAATAGGTAATTACATACTTACGTAACACAGACACGTGTCTCCCATTACCATGATGATCAAGCTAGCAGCAAAGAGAACAATATATCATAAACTTGACTTACCTGGGTATATTCTGAGCGACTTCATCGAGACTGTCTGACGGTTGCAACGGAGTTCTCTCGAACAGCCGACTAGGTCCTAGTGTCAAGGTGTCCGTATGACGGAATGGTCGCGCTCGTCTTACCGTTCCGCGATTCGAATGCGTGCTACGACCTCCCCTACCGCCCCGACCGCCGCGACTTTCACGCAAGTTTTGACTTCCTCCCTGGCCTTGTCTCTGCACTCGCCGTCCTTCCTCGGCACGTCGCAAGTTGTGCAGACGGAAGAAGAACATAGACATGACTTCCCGAGTGCGTGACTTCCTTGGTTCAGAATTACTTTCTTCGCCCCCCTCCTCGCCTTGACTGTCTTCGCTTTCCTTGTCACGTGTCTTTGATTCTTTCACCGACGACAGTTTGGCGACCCTGCGAATTCCCTTCTCAACAAAGAATCCAATTCCTTGTACGAGGTTATTCTTAAGAACTGAATGCTTCACAGCACAACTGCATTCAAATCTAAGCCCTCTCCAAAATTCTTCAAGATTTTCCTCAAATACAATTTAATAAAAAGAGTTTTTTTAAGATAGGTACTTTTAGTCACACATTAAGCGATATTTTAAGCAAAAAAATCTTTAAGATTTACCGCAAATACCATTTAGTGAAAAAGAGTTTTTTTAGGATACTTTTAGTCACACATTAAGCGATATTTTAAGCAAAATATCTTCAAGATTTACCGCAAATTCAATTTAATAAAATACAGTTTTTTTAAGATACTTTGAGTCACAGATTAAGCGGTATTTTAAGCAATCAGGTCATTTGCAATGATTTAACAATTAATACTAATTAGATATCTACTGTCTTACATTAAACATTTAACATTTAATTATTATAATCTAATTAATTAGTTGTTATAGATTTATAATTAAACTATTTACGTACCAGTCTTTAAGATTTTATGTACAAAGATAAAGTTGAGTTAATACGGGACTGTTTTTTTTAATAAAATTCAAATATCATAAGAAAGTGATTAATTGGTCCTGATTGATCCAAAGGTTCTCAAAATGTTTGGCCACCGTGTGGTATAAAAATGTTTTTGTAATTGTATATAATAAGAAAAGGTAAAATTAATTTATTATTTTGGTAAAATGCTTGGTTCTGATTATTTTTGTATCACAATTCGGCACAGAATATCGTGCAGTCTACTAATTAAAGCAGCGATTTTTTTATTTTAAAGCCACTAATTTATTGGTTAATGTTATTTAAAATACAAATTGACACATTTATCACATTTAGGTACACATATAATATATTATTTTATAAATTGGCACACACATACACACATGAAACATCTAACACGTAATACACTGACTTCATTATGTATGTTAAAAATATTTTTTTTTTTGATAAATCATAAATGCAATGTCTTATGCTTAAGAAAATCAGCACTAAATAATCATAAATTTTGTACAAAAAAAGTTCTGAAAATATGGTTACAATTATAGACTTTTATATTAAGTACCAATATGGCGTACTCAATGCTAGTAGTGAAGCAAACTGGTGCCCACAAACTGTCAAATCGTATAGAGAATTTTGACATTTCGTGGGCAACATTTTCGCAATTTTGTTCTCATAGTTCAAAACTGTATTAGTTTTAACCTTATTTAGGAATTGAACTATAGTTTTAAAGATGTTTTAGTGTTTATTACTGATATCTTGTTAATAGTGTGAGTTTTGCGACTCTAAAATACCAAAAAGTGCCGAACGTGAAATTACGTTACTTCGTTTCTATTGAAAATACACGGAGTCAGACGTCTAGCTAGTACTAAATAATATAAAAGTCTATGGTTAAAATGAATGATTTAAAAAATATAGGAAAATTGTTGTATTTCTGGTATAATTGATATAGAAATATTTTACAATTTATCATTCCTCAAATTTCTCGACGAATGAATGTTGTACTTAGATATTTTGGTAATAACAGCCCTTTTTTGTATTTCACGAGTAAATTATCTGGTTCATAGGATGAGGGTAGTAATTATTGGCTCCCAATAGTTTAAAGAGTCTCTGTCCTTATCAATAATAAACAAAGGTCATAAAAATAATGGAAAAGTCATCTGCACATGGTCGTCGGCCAGGGGACAGGGAGGGGCAGCTGCCCCTCCTAGATATTGGATTATATGTTTTCATACTAAATTATTATTTTTTCGTATGGCTTCTGCCATCGTAGGGCGGCAACGTCAGAAGATAAGAGAATTATGCTATCTGTTACATACAGGAGACATGTACCCTACAGAGCAACATCCAGGCTTCCAAGCCATTCAAAGGCATTGGGTGTGACATTGTGGATATCTGTATATGGTCCAGGGAATGCACAGGACAGTCTTCGACAATGTGCTAAATGATAAAACCTCACAAGAAATCACATTATTACCACACGTTCTCTCATAATATCATAAATTTTCATGAAAATCCATCGAAATCCAATTATCTCATAAAAAAATTACCTCCGGCGCTACTTTTCTTTAAGACATTTGTCATACATATTATTGTGCTAATTATTATACACATTTTCAAATAAACCAAATCACATCGCGACCTTCTTCACTACGTCTCACAAAAAAATCGACTGCGGCGCTATTTAAGCTTTTTTCATCCTATGTCGATTTTTTCGCCCCCCCCCTTTGTTCCGAGGCTGGCGAAGCCCATGCATCTACATGTCTTCAATATAGAAATTACTTACCCGTAGCTATTTATTATTTAAGAATCATATTTCCCTAACAAAAAACTAGCAATTATTTAAAAAGCTTTTTTTTTTCTATGATATAACAAAACAACGTTATAAATATACCTTGTCACTGTAACCACTAAATTGTCATCCATTGCAAAGAAGTGACAACTCCAAATTTTCTCAAAATTATATATAATATTTATATCTAATAATAACGAAAGCGCCTGACTGACTGACTGACTGACATACTCACTCATAAATGCAGAGCCCAAACGGCTAATCCTAGAGAAGTGAAATTTTGAAGACAGATAAGTTTTAATACAAAACCTTCCACTAACAAGGGATTTTTTGATATTCCGCCCCTAAGGGGGTGAAAAATGGAGTTGAAAGTTTTAAAGAGTATACAAATATCTCGGAAACCACAAATGCTACGAACTTGAGATTTGGCACATAGATTCTCCTATAAAAATTAGTAATAGGTAGTTTGTCTGTATTTTCCATTTTTTTATTAAAAGGAATGAAAACGGACTTAAAAAAATATTTGTCACTGTTTTTACAATCTTTTTCAAAAAGCTGTTTTCGTGTTTAGTCAAAAACAAATATAGAATAATAATATATTGAACCACATTTTAAAAACATGTGCATAAAAGTTGGTACGTTTCGCGGAGATAATTCTTGCACTTGCATACTTTGTTCTTTGTTTTTCTTTTTTCTTTTTTTTTCTGTCTTTATTATATTGTAGGTAAAATATGGAATTTTGTTGGTCTGTTTATAAGTAATATGTTAATTTATGTTATTTGTTGTTGTGACTGTATGATTCCGATACGCAAATAATAAAAAATAAGTACCTCTTTTATATTTTAGGTATTTTGACAAGACTTAACTTTTTGGAAATACCTCCTTCTTCACAATGACCGCAGTAAGCCGCCCTTAAATAAATAATAGTAGTTGTGGACATTAAAAAACATGGGGTAGCTACCCACCTTCATTAATAAACAGTAAATAATTCAAGCGAATGTGACGTCACACACCCTGTAATATGGGCTGGGGAAATTATAGGCCATCCGCATGATAAACTACGTAAGAAATATTGGGCTTTACGTGGAAACCATCCATTATAATATTACAAGTGTAAACTAGCCATGTCAAATATGTGGCCCGCGGGCCGTATGGGGTCCACTGATCATTTTCCTGGGGCCCGAATAAATTTTAAAAACGGCAAGACAATGCGGCCCGCACGTCTTTAAAACCGAAAAACTATTTTTAAAATGTCTTAATATTTTGTTCACGGGTGTTACCCATTTCTACCACAAATAGTGGAGAGATGAGCTATCTGATCTTTTTTTTTTCATATTGCAATACCATCCAAGCTGCTGTCCAACATTAAAAGTGTTAAAAGATGTTAAATACCTGGCAAAAGAAGTTAATGCTTTTTCCTTTTTTGTAATGTCTTTTTTCATGAAAATATAAATATACTTGTCGTATAATAGTATTTTTTTGGTTAAGATTTTCAGTAGTTTGTCTTCTTTAAGATCAGGTTTTGCGGCCCACCTAGTCTATGGTCTTCATGCCTTTGGCCCACTAGTGACTTTGAGTTTGACATGGCTGCTGTAAACCTACCACTACTGTTACAGTAGAACTCACACAGCTGACACAGCCTAAATTATCATTACAGGTAAGGAGATTACCTCAGTTCGCCTCTATTATTTAAATAGGTTAATGGTGGAAGTAGAAACTAACGATTTAAAAACTTTCGCCATTTTCCGATAGATGTCATTATATTATACGATTTTTCATAGTATAATATTGCTCGTCACGTTTTCCTTATGTTAAATATTCTGATGGCTTATAGAGAATGGGAAAACATGGAAAAAAGTTAACAACTTAGACGAATACAGAATTAACCTCTGATAAAAGATCTAGAAAGTTTACTCCGTGTAATAGAGACTGAAAATGATACTCTGCCTTGCAATAAGATAAGTATTTCTGATTTTAGTATATGTTATATATGTAGTTCGGTCTTGTGGTTCAGAATCCAAGTTTGCGACCTCCCCACCCTTGTACGTTCAGTAGGGCGAGACAAAAACCGACGAATTCCGGTCATTATTCAGTTAGAAGTGCACCCTACAAAAAAAAATAAGTAAGATATATAGAATATTAAATTTCCTATAACTTTATTTTATTGAGTTTTTTCGCGGCGACGTTATTGTTAAAAAGTTATGCATCATCCAAAATGCCATATTTATAAAAAAATCCATATTTTTACGATTTATTAAGTTTTCTTAGTATATTTCCGTATCGCTAGGTTGTAAAGGAAAATGGCATTAGTAAAAGTTGTAGAACATTAAATTTACTATAGATTGAATCCCAAAAGTATTACCTAGGTCTAATATTAATGGAGTTACGTTGTTTTGAAGAATTATCGTCTAAATACTTGCCTTATAATATTTAAGTATACATTCCTGCATACATTTCAGATATTCATACCATCCAAGGTACCATTTTCATTCTAGATTCAACGGACTAATATTATCAATAATAATGGACAAAAACTCATCAGCCTAATACATACATACACATTCACTCGCAAGCACACACACACACACACACACATTCACGCGAACACATTTTTGTATATTGTTTTTTTCTTTTTTTTACCACACATTGTTTTTTGTCTCCCTTGGTCCCTACATGGTCAACTTGATCTCTCACGGTTGTACAGAGTACGCCTGTCTCCAAATAAAATAACCTTATAAACAAATCCTCAACAATTATACCATCATCACTACACAGATCTCTTTGATCGTTTGCTTATAATTCAGTATTCTATAATTGCTTTGTTTTTTTGTACATACATGTAACCTTGAACTTTTATGTTGTAAATAGTATTGCCCCGGAACAGGCTATCGCCTAGTGGGGCAATAAAATCCAGTACTTTTTTATTGTATTTTTACTTTGTAAAGCTTTGGATAATAAATAAATGAAATGAAATGAAATAATACTGGGAAACATTCAACTTACCAGATATCATGGACATCAAAGGATTAGGCTCGGATATACTGATCTAAAATA
Organism: Ceraclea dissimilis; assembly: GCA_963576895.1. Classification (NCBI taxonomy): domain Eukaryota; kingdom Metazoa; phylum Arthropoda; class Insecta; order Trichoptera; family Leptoceridae; genus Ceraclea; species Ceraclea dissimilis. The sequence goes on from OY756368.1 coordinate 180,533, forward strand.
TTTTTATAATGAATTTCCAGCAAATTCCTTTATTACAACATTCGACAGAGATTAGTACGTGTTATGTGAGTAAGTGGCCATCTACGTTCTACATATACTTAGGGCTGCCACCTTTGTAAGAGCGTAGGCCCGGAGATTTCGGAATAAACGAATTTGTAATTATAGTTTGTAAAAAAAGTTGAAGACCTTTTTTTTTGGTCAACACCATAATTACAAACCCGAAAACTCGGAGATATAGTATGTTGACCCGGAGCCCCGGTCTTACTATCGGGAAGTTTTTTTTTCTTTTTTTTTAGTCATGACAAAAATTTCTGACCCGGAGATACACTATGCTAACCCGGAGCCCGGAGAAGACTCCGGGTCAAAGCCGGAGAGGTGGCAGCCCTACATATACTTATCCCATCCTAGGAATACACCTAACGGTATGATTAACAAAACTGTTATATAATATTAGCATGTAGTATACACGGAAACGTATGAATAATATTTGTTTGAAGGGAAATGTATAAAGGTAACGTGCATAGTACTTCACGTTCTAGATAAATATACCTACAAACTTTATCGTAACCGTACAAAACCCATAAGAATGTTGCTCAATATGAATAAATCCCAAAAATACAAAAGCCCTCAAGAAATTTGCTCAAGGGACAAAAGCTCAAATCTAATTGGATTAAGAAATTGAAGTATTCCCACAAGAGTATAGAAGAATAAAGGATGAACATTGTCGGGCTTACGACCGACCTCGGCTGGCTTAAGCGATCACTTTACACTCGAGAAACTTTCTTCATTTCAGTTCACCCCGGCTGGGATTCGAACCCAGACCTTCGTCTCGCTTAGTAGGGATCATATCCACTACACCACGAAGAGCGACGGCTGTGTTGTCGAATTTCATATACATTAAGTACCTATGTATTGTTGCACTTCTTACTGTTGAAGGGAGAGGGTGGTATTTTTAAGAAAATTAAGTTAATTGTATATATTAGCGTACGATTTCTTTCAGTGTGTTAGAAACTATACCATTAATACGGTGCTTTTAGATTTCTCGATGGAAAGTTGTGGGGTAGTCTGTTTTTCTTTCATTCTGTACGTATTTTGGGATGCTGAATCCGAATCCGAGGTTTGCCAACAAAATTTCGTGACGGAACATGGCGAAAAATTGGTGAAATGGCGAAAATATTCCTTTTCTGGCGATTTCTTTATAAGAACTCGAAAACTGACAACTTTCGTAAATTATTTTTCTACGCAAAATTAAAGTACGTAAAATTTACTACAAAATTTCGATATAAATTTTTTCTCTAAAATAACTAGCAGCGGAGCTGTCAAGCTCCAAAAGTTGGCCAAATTTTCTCGTTATTTTAAATTGTGAGAATGGAAAATGTATGGAGAATAGGTCACCTTGTTAGAATTATCACCAAATTTTGACAATTATTCTTCAGATTTATGATACATATTTTACCTCGTTGGAATCAGTAAATATGGAGAAAGGTTTCAGGATAAATTTTATTTAAAAATATAGTGAAGTGTTTAAGCTAAAAAGGTTTAAACATTTTTAGCCTAAACAAATTACTATATTTTTAAATAAAATTATTTAAACATGTCTAGCTCAAATATTTCACGGTGTTTTTAAATAAAAATTTCGTTAATAGCTTTCTTTGTGTTTTCTGATTCCAACGAGGTAAAATATGACTCATGAATTTAAAGAATAATTGTTGAAATTTGCTTATGAAGGCAACAAGGTGAACTTTTTCAATACATTTTCGATTCTCGTAATGTAAAACAATAAGAAGATTTGGCCATTTTTTGGACCTTGACAGCTCCGTTCCTATTTATTTTAGAGAAAAATTTTATATGGCAATTTTGTAGTAAATTTTACGTAATTTCATTTTGCGTAGAAAAATAACTTACGAAAGTTGTCAGTTTTCGAGTTCTTATAAAGAAATCGCCAGAAAACGAATATTTTCGCCATTTTTTGTATTTTTCGCCATGTTCCGTATCGAAATTTTGTTGGCAAACCTCGGATTCGGATTCAGCATCCCAAAAAACGTATAGAATGAAAGAAATCCCTACTACCCCACAACTTTCCATCGAGAGACTGCTTTGTGTTTAATTTCACCGGATTACATCGATTATAAAATAAGCGGATGTAAAATGGAAATTGACAATAAAATAGTCAACATTTTAGAAATAATTCATCTACTGGAATCCAACTAGAAATTTTGAGCTTTTATCCGTTGAGGATATTTCTAAAGGGCAATTGTGTTTTCTTGGGATTTATTCATGTTGAGCAATATTCTTATGGGTTCTTCTCCGGGAACCAAACTTTACAGACAGTTTGGTAATAATTTGATATCCTGGTATTATTAGTCTGGGAACCTGCCATGACGTCTATCTCTTGCATATAATAGTACTATGTATGAAATAACATGTAAGGATGTATTCATATCGCCAGGATTGTATCTGATCCACTTTAATCTCGTAACATGTATTAGAGTTTACTATTTATTTTATTTTATTCTCATAAAACAAAACAGTGAGTGGCGTTACAGCTATAGGCCTTTCCCCCCACTCACTGCAATTACAATGAAAAGTAAATTACACATTAAAAATCATTTATGCAACTTGGAGAAAACTATATTGACTGGCCGAGTGGAAGGCAGGAGAGGTCGCGGACGGATACCGCTGAAATTGTCCGACCAGGTGGCAGAGGCCAGTGGTACGACGTTTGCGGAGGTACTGCGGCGGGCGGAGGACAGACCGGGGTGGGCCAGACTGCTGAATAAAATACTACATGAAGGTCACGATCCTCAGGAATGAGGAACCGACTTGGATGATGATGATGATGCATCTCGACAACCCATCATCATGAGTACAATCGAGGCAAACTCTCTATATTGAACATGAAATATGTCCGTGCATGATGCAACCCGATTAAGTAGTCTCGTAGCTCTGCCCACAGGAGAATCAACAAGAATGTTAGTTCTACCTGATGGCGAGTAGAATAACTTTTGGTTTTCGAGACTAGGGTCATCATGAGGGTGCAAATCCTCGAATACTAGTAGCGGAAAGCAAAAGTCATATTTTGTGGAATTAAATTAAATACCTAGTTTTTTTTTCCCTAAGACGACAGGTTCGTTTTAATAAACCCGAATGTTACTTCACTCTTTCACCCTAATGTATTAATTATTGCCAATCGATGAAAAGATCTTTCGAATATTGTAATTTACAACCTATATCAATATTTATTATGCGCAACCAAACCCGGCACTGATTATATGCAAATTATAACAAAAACATTTACAAAATGAAATATTCATTAATATTCCAGATAATTAGGAGAATTTGGGAGGAGAATCGAGTTTGTTTTGCGAAAAATAAAGAGAAATATTTAATCTACCCTTTTAATTAAAATCATTTCTCTCAGCTCAGGAAAAATTGCCACTGCGTAATTTTTCTTCTTTATTTTTCAGGTGTATTGTCCTTCGATGAACTTATGTATTTATAGACAACCTGTGGTCAATACTTTCATCCGTCACTGTCTTCAGTTTCAAAACGATGCTCTCAGTATTGGCTGACAAAACGATATGACAACAAAGGAGAACACAAAAAAAACGAAAGGAGGCATTATTTCCTACGTCCCACATAAATATTTTAGTCCGTAAATTAATTCATTCGTATCACGTACTTTCCGTTTCACAATATTTGTCTCATGGGTTTCCGTGGATACGAAATTTTTTCATAGAATTAGGTACTACTAAGAATCAAGTATCCAGTGGACAAGTTATTTGTAACAGAGAGTAAAAATTATTTGAAACAGAGTAATGTTCTAATTTCAAACTTGACATTTACTGAAGCAAAAATATCTGCCATAGTGTCAATCATAATACCTACTAAACGTATTTAGGAGTGTTTACTGTTGCTATTTGTAAAAATGTGGTCAAACAAATAGATATTAGTTTATTAAGTTTCAGAATTAAACTTAATCCTTCTTTTGACGTAAGGTGACGCCAAGGGCAAAAGATTACTTGCAGAATATTGACGCGTAGCTTTGACTCCAAGACAACTTGTACAACGGTCGTGTGCATACGAAAGAAGAAGAAGAATCCTTCTTTATGAATAAATTATGCAAGAATCTGAAATTTACAGTCTCGGCTAATAGTTCTTAAATGCACCTACGTAGATATTAAAGTTAATCGAACATTGCAATTGTTCTACTTCACCAACCATATTTGCCATCGCGAAGCGCGGGTAATTCAGCTAGTACAACAATATTATTTATCTCTGAAATATTCTTTAGCTTTTATAAAACATTTTTATTTATTATACTTTGTGAGAGAACAACAATTCAAGTTATGGAAATGATTATTTTTTGTCGTTTGAGTTCTTTGTCTCCGTCAAGCAGAGAGATACGAAGTGAGCGCCCTCTTTACATACCAGAGATTATCGCTTAACATTTCAAATACAGACTATACTTGTAGAATAATATTGTTTGTTGTGACTGCTGACATAAAAATGTTTGACGTTTCTTTATAAAAGGTGATTTTTATATTTCTGAATCTTGGAGTAATGTTTTTTTTAGCGAAAATCGTCTTCAAAGACGTAACGCATTTTCGAAATAACTGTTTATTGAAATTTGAGTCGGTTATCTGTACCTATGCACAGACGGAACTACATTAAGTTTTTTCCTCAACAGAGACGAGAGGTATCTTCATTCACATAATGCAGCGTTATATGTGAACTCCCTTAGGGAGGAAGCAGGATCCATCTCACATCCAAAAAGGTGGTTGCAAATGTTGCGTCCATTCCTCAACAGATGGCGTTAGCATATAAAATTAGGCCATGTGAAATCGTTTCCAGCACAACGTCCAAAAATTACATGATTGACAGCAGGATGTGGTGAAATGGGTGGACGTTTCTCTGGGTATGAAGTCATCGCTTAAGCCAGCCAATGCCGACTCGTAAGCGTCGAAACATTCATCCTGCTTCCTCCCCAAGGGAGTTCACATAACGCTACATTATGTGAATGAAGATGCCTCTCGTATCCGTTGAGGAAGAAAAAAATGTAATGTATTTCCGTCTGTGCAATGCAGATAAATCCGGTTCAATACCTAAAATAATTTAGGTACATCTCAAAACTTAGAGCAATGTTTTTCTTAGCAAAAATCGCCTCCAAAGACTTAACGCGTTTTTGAAATAACTATTTATCGAAATTTTAACCGGATATTTTTTATCACTATTGTTTCTTCAGACTAAACCCAATGCATTAAATAAGCTAAACTCATAATTAAGTAACAAAAATAATGACAAGTACTTTTAATAACGATGATATTGGAGTAAAACTTGAGAAATTCGGAGTTTTTCGATAAAACTTGAAAATCTCGAATATCTCGAAAATGTTTGGCTCAAAAGTTCCCAAATGACCTCTACTATCACCTCTGAAGATATATGCATCGATCTATCAGACACCCTGTATAAGATTCTAAATAGCAGGTTTTTTTTTTTCAAAGCACAAAGATGTATAGCTCCCTCTTTATCATTTTTTACTAAAGAAAATTACATACAAAATAATCAAAGACGAAATCAAAATTCCCCAGACATTCACAAGTTCAAGACCCAAAACTTATCGGCCAATTTGGACTTCAGTACCATTCACCAAATCAAAAGAAAAATACCAAAAAAAGCGAAATATAAACAACTAGCTGAGTTACCCATGCTTCCCAACGGCAAATTTGACAAAACAACCCGGCATACTTTATAGGCTTGAGCTGGACAAAATGTGACTTAAGGTCTGAATTTATTTTCCAACGTCCATTCATACGATTTCACACAAGACCCCATTCAACACTTGGATCCCCTCATCATCATGGCATCTCTTAGGAAAAGATCTTTCTCCAAAAGCCAGCGACGTTATAACACAGACTATATTATCGCAAATGTTATTCTAAATTTTCGCAGCAATCCATCGAAAAATGCGGGAGTTATGGGAACAAAAATCAGACTTTATATAATATATAGATAAATAAAAAAAAAAACCGGTTCCCTATACGCTCTCATCAGGGGGCTTGTCACTACAAGATTTTGTAATAATAATGAGAATTCACTGATAATAGAAACTCAGAAGTCTTTAGTGTAATTTGTTTTATTAACAATATTATAATGTTAATGCTTTAAAACTTCAATCCATGGGCGACGCCAGCCTCGGAGTTAGGGGGGGGGGGGGGGTGGCAACAAAAATATAAAAAATTGATGTAGCATGAAAAACACGTAAATAGCGTCGCAGGCGAAATTTTTTTGTGAGACATAGCGAAGATCGTGATGTAATTTGGTTTCAATCTGAAAGTGTTCATAATGATTTGCACAATAATATGTATGAATTTTGATTTTTAATAAAAGGAAAAAAAAATAGTGTGCAGCAGCAAATTTTTTTACGAAAAAAATGTATTTTGATGGATTTTTTATACAAATTTTAGAAAATGTATGACATGATGAGAAAATGTGTCGTAATAATGTGATTTTTTGTGAGGTTTTATCATTTAGTACAAAAAGACATATATCGTATCTATTCCAATCTCTTGGGGGGCCGCTGCTCCCCCTGCCCCCCTGATGACACCCATGCTTCCAAAAGGTTTTAATGAACTCTTCATCAAGGCATTATCGTCTTTATTAATTCACTTCTTCTTTCCTCCAAAATAATTGGGTGAATTTCATTACAAGTTCCCCAAACAGCGTTTGTTTGTTGTTGTGGCGCCTCCATTAGGCCCGGACTAGCCTCAGGGCAGCACGGGAAATGATACCCGAAGGGCCGGTCGGATCAGAGGGCCGATGGGCCGGTCAAGCCAAAAGATCGTCTAGCCAACAACGCCGACTGATTACGTCGCGAAAAAAATATACAAAATAAACTGAATTGTACCGCCATCTAGAAAATGTTCTGTACAATTAGGGAGAGTGTACTAAGGGGATAGGTCCCGATGTTTCATGTCCCTATCTTCTTACGTTTTATCACAAAATTTCGCATCATCTTGTAACCCAGACATATATTTAGATGCCTCGGTATTGAAATCAGCCAAGTTCATCAATTCATCCATTAAAAAAAAACGCCTGCGGCACTATTTACTAGTTTCTAGGAAAATAGGGGCACGACGTCTCTAAAAATGCCCGGGCCGATTTGACGTCCAAGTCCGGGCCTGCCTCCATTCCTTCGTCCTACAGAAAGGAACGAGAAGGATGTTTATTTTTTCTCGTTTATCTTTATTATAATTTGTAAAATCTAATGATATATTTCTACAAAGAATTCAAATTATCCTGTCGTCAGAATAATCATTATCAGCTGCTCTACAGAAACAAGTTATTTTAATAAAAAATACGAGGTCCACCTTAACAAATTACGTTCTGAATCTACAACCCGTAATTTGACACTGTCAAACTGATTTTTATCGACTTACTATGCGTTACTATGGCTATTATTACTGGCTCATTAACGATAGGCTATTAGGAGTAAAATGTTCCAAAAATGGTACGTTTTCTTTGAGATTTCAGATGAAAAATTTGCTCTGAATTACTTAAATATTGACAAAAATAATGCGATAGATCTTTTCATACTCTTTCCAGCACCGATCCGAACTATCTTAGCGCCCTAGGCAACGGCTAAAACGGCGCCCCCCCAAGACTAAAAAAATAGGGGGTAAAATAAAACTTTGAAATCAGATAAGATTTATTTATAAAGGAGAGTGTATCCACCTTCCACATACACTCAGATCGCAAAAGTCTTCAGTGGTTGCGAATTCTATATTCACACTTCAAAATTCTTGTGAGAAATCAAGTCGTCCAAGACACCACAGTGAAACAGCCTGATTTCGGCCTGCCTCGCAAACTATGGGCATCCCTAAATAGGATCAGAACAGGCCACGGAAGATTCGGATACCTCCTCCATAAATGGGGCAAGAGGGAACATCCCCAATGCCAGTGCGGGCAGATAGAGACGGTGAATCACATTGTGGGGCACTGTCTCATCAAGAAGTTCTGGGAGGATATTTGGGAAATCCATGAGGTGACGCCAAGGGCCATTGAATATCTGAGAAATATTGACGCGGAGCTCTGACTCAGACTTCCAGATCATTTGTACAATCGTTGTATTCGCATACGAAAGAAGAAAAAGAAGTACAGAGTGATAGATACGTATACATAAATGCTCTGTCTCTATAAAAAAATAGTCGACTTCATAAAACTTATATTTTAATCTTTCAGAGAACCTTTTAAATCCTCTCAATATAAAACTTTGGTAAAGTTTGCATAATTCCTGCTATATTATAGAACGGGGACCTATTGTGTACCACCTTGTAAAGTTTCTTTGATGCATTCTGATGAAAAGGAAATTAGGAGTCTAAAGTTATGTTGACTTTCTCTAATCTTCGTGTCTTTGCAAAGAATTATAGAATAACATAAACCTGAAAACTTAGTGCTAGACTTGAACTATTAATAGCCAACCAAAGCCAGAATAAGCTCTGTAGGACTAAAGCTACCCCTGTCAGGCGGAATAACCTTTGTATTTTTTTTTAACTTAACGTTATAGTCCCAGCACCAAACAACATACCAAAAAATTCAGAACTACCGCATCTTTTCCTTTTCCTTCCTCTTCCCTCTCCTAAGAGCATATGTATATATTTTTATATTTTTATTTATCTTATAACCTATTAATATGTATTTATGTCTGTATGTATGTATATATCTATCTATATCTTTCTATATATTTATATCTCTCTATATATTTATTTACTTTATTATTATTTATATTATGTATAAGTTATCTCTTTTAACCCATCGATACGGTCTGCTATGTCGGTAACCTTTGTTCTGATTTCTTCGTTTCAAATTTTAATTCTGGGTTAAAATGGCAATGGGCGGGCCACGTTGCGAGGCAGGGAAATGAGAGATGGGTACCCAGAATCCAAGGATGGCGACCGTGGGAGAATAGAAGACCTGTGGGACGACTCCAAAAGAGATGGGTAGATGATATAGTCCCAGTCGCAGGAAGGAACTGGGTGAGCAAAGCCCAAAGTAGAAAAACTTGGAAAATGCTAGAAGAGGCCTATATCCAGCAGTGGAGGGATGGCTGAATAATAATAAGAAGAAGTTATCTCTTTCTTTTCTCGGGTTGACTGTAAGATATTGCGTTTGCATCCGCCTTTTAGTACACTACAATTGTCTTATTTTTGTAATTAAGTATGCATATTTTTGTTTGGCCAATAAAGATTTATTTATTTATTGTCTTTTGCAGAACAAATGTTTAGATTTACTGGACTATACCTGTATATTGTAGGTATATACGCGACCCGTAAAACTTGTAGAGACTTGCAATGGCTTCATTAGGTACGTTTGTTGCTTTTTCACTTCAATAGAATATTACTAAGTAAGTAGAATGTAACAAAATATAGAGAAAGTAATTATAAACTAATGAAAATGGAAACCTTTGCAACATCTCCCCGTAAATGATCTCTTAAGCTTGGTTTAGACGTGCCAGTACCACGCGTACAAGTGGTGAATATAATAACTCGCCTTAAGGTCTTGTTACCAAGAATGACGTCACAGTAATTTCTCACGGCATTAAGGTTCAAAAACCCGTTAACAATTGCATGGTAAAATGGTAAAAATAGCGTTTTTTTTTCATTTTTAGAGTTAATTTTGCGTCCATCAAAAAAAATTACGGTTATTCTCGAGATTTTAATGAATATTATCTAAACAAAAAAAAATCTTCGCATTTTTCGGGCAACAAAGCTTCCGTCTTTCGGAAAAAAGATCAGAGGTGTTTTTCAATTTTTTTTTGAGAAATCTATACAAGATATAAAAATTTTTTTACGGTTATTCCCTAGATAAATGTTCAATGCATCTACCCTATCGTGTTCCAAAGCATATTTTGTAACGGTTGTCGAGAATATAAGGTATCCAGTATTTTGAAATTTTTGAAATGTCGGTACGCAAACTCTTAAATAACCTATTTTTTTATATCTAGTGCATTAATGACCTACTACTCGACAAATTCAACTTCTCTGAAAGCACATTGCTTTTAAATGTACGTAAACTTTTTTGGTACCTAGATAGATGAAAGTTTTCTGAATTTAAAAATAAAAGTTTGTACGTTGCCTGCTAACTACTATCGCCTCAGGACAGACTATCTTCTACTGGGGAAATACTAGTAAAATCCAGTATTTCGTCTTTATACAAAATAGCTCATTTTTATAATTTTTGGATATAGGTATAAACAAAAAAAAAACAAGACCTAAAAGCGCGAGAGGCCCGACTTTGGTGGTAAGCACACGTGCAGAAAAGAGACGAGGATTCCGCAGGGCAAATGACTGGTCAGTGGAAAGTCCAAGGAAGAAAGAACATCCGAAGAAGTCCCTTGAGGAGATCATCAGAGGGGACATGAAACAACTGGTGCTTACTCAGGAAGACTGCCTTGATCGTTGCAAATGGAGAGAGAGGATCCGTGCCGCCAACTCCAAATAAATGGTATTTTGTGTGGAGAAGAAGACGGTAAATGTTTAATTTTTAAACAAACGCTTAATGTTCCATGTAGGAGATCCAGAGGAAGACCCAATCGCAGGTGGAGGGAAGTGGTGAGTCAGGACATGAGAGAGAGTGACATTGTACCGGAGGATGCGCAAGATAGAGCAAAGTGGCGGCGAAACACAAGAAAAGCAGACTTCACCACCGTATGGGATTAATAATTGCTAAGGAGAAGAAGAAGACGGTATAAACAATTAATTCTAATAAAATCACTTTTCAGTAAATGTCATTGATACTTTACTGGCTACAGTCATAATGCCAAGTGACAAAAATACAAGAAGCAAGCATCTCGCATGCCAGTAGCTGTCAGAGTGAAGAACACCAAGTTCTCTTGCGAGCTACTAGCACGTGCATCTCAAGCTCAAGGAGCAGTAGCGAAGTGCGACTATCAATTCAATGGAGAAATGTTTTGCTTGTGCAGTGGAGGGTTTAATATAATACAGTGGCTCTATACATAGTGCAGTTTCTGAGTTACATAGAAACTTCATTAGCAGCTCAATATCTCAGAAGTCTCACAAGGTTTTGTATTTATTTCATTCAACCTGCTACACAGATCCAATGATAAACCACTTATACAGAATGTTCAAAAGTCTTACATCAAAATAATTCCATCTTCTATCTATGTGTTTCCGGGCTTGCAGGCCGTGGTCTAATGGTCGCTTGGGGACCCGTTAGGGACATGTAGTCAGATCGGGAGAAGAAAGAGCTACAAAACATCTCCTGCAAAATAAACCTGTAGACCTCAAGGCAAACCAAGACAGAGATTGATGGACAATGTTACCCGAGATCTGAGCATATTTAACATGCAGTTGCTGTTCTGATGAAGACAAGAAGGCTTGGAAAACCATTGTTCTGGAGGCCAAAACTCTACCGGAGCTGTACAGCTTACGGTAAGTAAGTTTTAGTTCATATTGCTTATGTATGTTGTTAAATATTGATATGATTGGAAGTGTTGTATTATAAGTTGTAATTATTAGGAATATGTTTCATGCTCCCCTCCCTTTACACATGTGTCACTTTTTAAGGGAGGGTATAATGTTATTATTTATATTTAAGATAATCACTGTAGAACCTAAAAAAATGTATTGTTATTAATGTTAAAATTTCAATAAATCAAAAAAAAAAAAGTAAGTAATATTGGCAAAAAACCTACATGAGAAATGTTCATACTCCTCAATTTTCAAAAGGCCATATCTCCAAAACGGTTGATTATTAGTTTGATAGGCACCCCCTAAACATTTTTTCAAAGTTTTCCATCTTCTATCACCTCAGAAGAGATTTTCCACGCGGAAGGCAACACTCTGTATTATATGTGCAATACAGGTAGGTCTGTACAGATAACCCAGAGTGCGCACTGATGCAGTCGTTATTTACAATATTACGTATTAGTTGGGAAACTAATTAAAAGTTTAATCAACAGGCTGCTGTCGACAGGAAATTAACATTCCAATGACGATCTTTCCAACTAAACTATTTGCATTGTAATAGTTTATTTTTTATACACAATGTACCTGCAATACTCATTAACTGATATCTCTGCAAATGACATTAAATAAATAAATAAATAATTACAAACTTGTCTCCTGAGGCTAACCTCATCTATAAGTATCCGGGTTGACTGTAAGATATTTTATTTTCTTAACGGAATCATACAATCTGTTAACAAATTACCCACAAACAGACCAGCAAAGATTCCACATTTTACCTACAATATAATAAACACAAACATAATCAATAAATAAAAACAAAGATCAAAACATGTAGGTGTGCATGAACTAATAAATAATGAATTTGAAGATAAATAGATACAATAGATAAATATGTAACAGTGAATAAATAGTTATAAATAAATAATGAATTTCAATATAAGTAGATATTATAAACAAATAAATTAGTAATTTTTAGCATTTAAGGCTATTTGAGATGAAGAGACGACCTGGTCCGACATGTCGGTACAACCTGGATGCAGTCTGCACAGGACAGGACAACATGGAGGCAGATGGAGGTTAAGAAGAAGAAGAAGAAGGCTATTTATGATACTGTTTGTTGGTTTTTCAACAAAATAAAGTAAAATAACAATCTTGTGATGTATATCTGACTCTGGCCTCTCCACAATACCTTACGATTTAAATAGAGAAATATCTAGAAGGATGTGTGTGGAACTAAGTGAATTTTGTAGTAATTTCCTTTATGTAATGACAAAGCACACATCAAATGATGGTTTGACTCAATCTCTTATGGGTAAAAATAAGTCTTACAAATAAACCTGCGTCATACCTAATATGTTGTGTCTTCAATCATGGGCGTCGCCAGCCTCGGAGCTAGGGGGGGGGCAACAGAAATTTAAAAAATTGATGTAGCATGAAAAACGCGGAAATAGGGCCGCTGGCGTATTTTTGTAAGAAAGTGAAGAAGGTCGTGATGTGGTTTGGTTTATTTGAAAATGTTCATAATAATTTGCGCAATAATATGTAAGTATGAAAAATGTTTTGTATGAAAGTAATAAAAAAATAGCGCCGCGTGCAATTTTTTTTGTGAAACAATTATTTTTTGATGGATATTTCTACTAATTTTAGAAAATTTATGACATGATGAGTGATGTTTTGTGTGATTAATTTGTCATAACGAGGACTATCATATTTTATTTTGTTTTTTATTGAGAGTTTGTAAAATGAAGATGTCTTTATTTTGATTAATTGTCAACCCCGATACAGGTCATAACCTACCTAGTGGGGTTGGCAATTACCTATATACTATGCTGTGTACAGATGTATGTATTATTTATGAAATTACAATATTGAGATGAATTAAATAAATAAATATAAAATACTATCTTTAAGTTACCAGGCTACTCTTCACTCCGTTGTTCCAATTTCAGTTTACCACGTACTGCTGAAGCAAGTATAAAAATGCCTCTTTTTACTTTGCTGAATTATCAGAGAAAAGATCTCCTTACAATTTAGAATCTCCCCCCTTTCTCACAAGCGTCGGAGGTCCCAGGATGCTTCAGAGAACCGATATCTCTTCTAAACATTAACCTTATCCTAAAAGTGAAATATTTTTTATGGGACGGCTTAGGGTTTATGGGGCAATGGTTCCGGTTCATTCTATTGCCCTACTGGGAATAACCCAACGTAATAATATATTTTTAGCAGTTAACTGTTAAAAACCTACCTTGAAGAAGTTACGTACATATGTAGGTGTAGCCAGAGCTGGGCAGAAAATCGTTAATCCGTTAATCGTTAATTAACGAAGTTAACATTTTGGTTAACGATTTAACGCTTTTCTCACCTCCAAAAATTGTTAACGGATTATTTAACTTCCGTTACATTTTACTTCCGTTAATATTTCATTGTTTGCATAGACATCATCCACTGGCGGCGCTGGCATTAGATAATCCAAGGGTTGTATGGGGTTATGTGTGGGTTGGGAGTTGGAAAAGAAATTTCACTTTGTTGGGATACATCGCGATTCGCGATAGTGTAAATGTGATAGTAGTTGTACTTATGTAGTTCTATTTGATGCCATTTAACCGCGATTTTTTACATTAACGCTTTAACGGATTAACGTTAACTTTCGTTACAATTTTCCAAAAATGTAACGCTTTAACGATTGACGAAGTTAACTTTTTAATTAACGGATTATCGATTAACGAAGTTAACTTTTTAGTTAACGGATTATGGATTAACGAAGTTAACTTTTTAGTTAACGGATTATCGATTAACGAAGGCGCCCACCTCTGGGTGTAGCCTACCTGACTAGAGCCTATAAGCACTCAGTCATCTAGGATATTATCCCGATGTGAAATATTCGAACATCCTCTCGGGCAGGATATTGTTTCGGTCTGGTAGGTTGGTACGAGATTGTTCCACATCCGATGTGCGTCCTACCAATATAATAATAAATAAAAAGTAAGACAGGTACTTAACGAATCAGCATTCCAACACAATCTAATAATCCCATCATTCCTGTTCCCACATTATTAGGTTGCTGGTTGCTGCGTTATAATTCCTTCAGGAAATGATTTGATTACATTCCAACTACACTGAAGATTATCTCGTCATTTAGTCACTTCTTGTCTCGCCATACAAACTTTCTCTAATTAAAATTTAATCAACTTTCAAACTTCTCACTGACTTCTACAGAAAGTTAGGGACGATTACATTTTTTTTTGTAAGAATTATGATTCATTTTCGCTCATTTATAATTTCAAATGGCCCTTCATCCAAAAAATTTGCCCAGGCCTGCTATAGAAAGACAATTAGGCAGATTCATTATATCACACATTTTCTAAAAAAAAATTGACTGCGGTGCTATTTTTAGGCACGATTTTTATTTAATGAAAATAAATCAAACAATAGGTATTGGTATCATGACCCTTTTACTCAGTGTCAAAAAAAGTCGCCTGCGGCGCTATTCACATTTTTAACTCCACAAGATCATATTTGCATGTGACGACCTTCAGCCCCCTCCAAAATTGAATCCTGGATCTCTCACTGAGAATTGACCACATTATCAAAAATGGAATATTTACAATTTCTAGATGTCGTTTTGACAACCCTGGACCAATTTCACGCAACAGAAACTTCAACTGTTTAACAACTTAAAGAAAAAGAAGAAGAGAACCTTCTTTACATCCTCTCTCACACTCTCACCCCCTCTTCCTATCTCTCTCTTTGTCTTTACTTAGTAAGTACCTCAATTATTATCAATACCCATTCTCAGTACAAGGCTCGGTTCACTTAGGTCGACATTTACCATAATTGGCATGATTTAGTTATCGTATGGTCATACAAAGTAGGTACATCACACCACATCAATATAATTATCTATTATTCTTTATATATATAAAGTACAGTCTGATTTTTGTAAGTGTTCGCATAACTTCCGAATTTTACGGTGAATTGCTACGAAAATTTACAATAATATTTGCGATAACATAGGCTATGTCCTAACGTTGCCGGTTTTTGGAGAAAACGCTTTTCCTAGGAGATGACATGATGATGATGGAATCCAAGGGTTGTGTGGGGCCATGTGTGGTACCGTATTGGAAAATAAATTCAAATCTTAAGTCACATTTTATCCAGCTCATTTGTATGCCGGGTTTGTTAGTTAAGTTAGTGCCGTTGCCAAGCACGGGTAACTCAGCTAGTCTTTAATAAATGTTGAATCAAAATTTGTTATTTCTTTTGTTGGGATTTTCCCCGTGATATTTTCACCTGTGTGATTATTTCCTGACATATAGACAGTACTACTGTAGTGTGGTACCTAACTCAGGTTTCATTCATTAAACTCACAAGTAAATCAAATGTTGGCTTCCGCTGACTGGAGCGGTCTGTCAGCTGGTTCGGTGGACGAGGGGGTGGCGAATTTTTGCTCAGTCATAAACGATATTGTTACCAGAACTGTGCCGACGCGGATGGTGGGCGTATCAAATTATCCTCCTTGGTATACTCCCGAGTTGATTAGACTGATTAAAGAAAAAAATAAATTACACCGAAGGTACATTAGATACAGAATTCCAAGTGATTACGATGCATTTGCCAGACTTCGGACCAGACAAAAAAGAATGGCGGTAAAATGTCACGATGAATTCATTGAGCGCTCTGAAATCAGCATTTCTAGAAATCCCAAGTCCTTTTGGACATACGTCAAATCAAAAAGTCTGACTCCCTCTATTCCTAAAACTGTACAGTACAGTGACCAAAGGGCCGACGGTGGCCAGGCTGTTTGTGATCTCTTCGCGGACCTCTTTGGCTCGGTGTACGAGCCGTCGAGTGGCCGATGTACGGATCCTCCTAGGGAGAGTCTGGCTGGTGCGAACTATGTGAACAGTATTCCCACAGTAACTATAAATAGAGACCTTGTTCTTAAATACTTGCGTGATGTGGATGCTGCGAAGGGTGCGGGTCCTGATGGAATGTCGCCGCTATTCGTAAAGAATTGTGCTGCCCAATTGTGTACTCCATTAGCGACGCTATTTAGGATGTCTCTTAATGAGGGATATTTTCCTTCTCAATGGAAAAGGGCTTACATCACCCCTATTCATAAGGCGGGTTCAAGGGCTGACGTTACCAATTATCGTCCAATATCAAAGTTGTCTGTATTCTCAAAGGTTTTCGAGAGATTAATATTTGACCAAATATTTCCCCTTCTGAAGGGGTCGATTAGTGAATACCAGCATGGTTTCTTCAGAGATCGCTCAACAGCTACTAATCTTACGGCGTTTACAAATTTTGTTGCGAGCCATATGGACAACCAGGTCCAGGTTGACGTGATTTACACCGACTACAGTAAAGCCTTTGACAAGGTAAACCATGATATTTTGTGCAGAAAAATTGCTGAGATCGGTATCCATGGTGATTTACTTCGTTGGCTCTCTTCTTATGTGGTTGATAGAACTCAGGCAGTTGCTTTATCGGGTTTTAGCTCGAGTTGGAGAACTATTACTTCCGGTGTGCCTCAGGGCTCAATTCTGGGACCACTCCTCTTCACGATATACATAAATGATATACCAACCTGCTTTAAAAATGCTAATATCCTGCTTTTCGCTGATGACATGAAGATTTACTTGCCAATATACGACGATTCGTATTGCCTAAGACTTCAGGCTGACCTTGCGAGTCTGTCTGACTACTGCCTTCGCAACAAACTCCATATCAACGCTTCTAAGTGTTATACTATTTCTTTTACTCGCAATCGAAACAAGATTGTTCACGATTATACTGTTGGAGGTTCGTCGATCATTAGAAAGGACTGTGTCCGTGATTTGGGTGTATTGTTGGACTCGAAGCTGACCTACGAAAGGCATATTGATGGGGTGGTGTCTAGGGCTATGAGAAGTCTGGGGTTCGTGCTGAGGACATGCAAATCATTTAACAATTTTAAAACGTTTTTGCTCCTATACAATTCATTTGTTCGTCCGCATCTTGAATATTCATCTCAAGTCTGGAACCCTCGGTACATTGTTTACGTAAACAGGCTTGAGAGGGTTCAGGAAAAATTTCTTAAATTTTTGAACTTTCGATCTTATCACGTCTATGAATCGCTTGATGACGTCATGAAGCACTTCAAAATGGCGAAGCTCTTGGAGAGGAGAGCGATTGCCGATCAAATTCTTCTATATAAAATTTCCAACTCGCTGATTGACTGCCCTTACTTGATAGAAAGTTTGAGATTTCACGCTCCATCGCGTATTGGAAGACACCACACCCTCTTTTACATAGGTGCAACAAATACTAATGCCTATCAAAACGAATATATCAACAGGGCATGTACTTACTACAACAGAAAACTGTCAGGTAGAGCAGGGCATGCTGATTTATTTGCAAGTACATTGTCGGCGTATAGGGCATCCCTATACAGATTGTGTGTCGAGCACTGATTATGTCCTTATGATGTTGGTAGTGTAATCTTGTTGCTTTCTTAATGATTAATGAGTAATATTTAATGATTGGCAATTGCTTAACAGATTATCTTATTGTTCTTGATATCAGTTCTTGACTCTTCTTTCGTTGTTTCCTTCATTTCCCCCTCCTTTCTTCCTCTTCTTCTTCCTCTTCCCATGCTTCCTCCTTCCCTACCATAAATGTTTTATAGATATAAGATATATATTTTTAACTATGTAGTGTAATCAATTTGTTCTGCGTGTGTGCTAATTGTGAACGGATGTTATTGGTCTTTTGTATTGATATTCTGTACTAATGTACCTGTCAATGTTTGTTTTTGTGACTGTATCTGTTCCATGTGTAATAAATAAATAAATAAATAAATAAATAAATAAATTAATGTATTTAATTGCAGTTGATTTTATAACGACTATTGACTGCACGAGGTGCTTTGAAATTCTAAACCACACAGTGCGGTGAGTGACTGACTGAATGCCTGTCTGATAGAAAGCCGCGCAATTTATTCGTGGAATTACTGTTCATTGAAAAACTAATTAGTTTTATATTGAACATTCGTATTTTAATTATCAAAATATCGGAGAACCAATAAAGATAAAACATAGCATTATGTAGCTACGTACGTTCATATAAGGTATACAATCGCGTGACTACAATACTTGGATCCTGTACGTACTAGGGATGTTGCGGTGAGTATACCGGATCCGAACTCGACCGAGTCGGAGCTTTTAAATCTGATTATCGAATCGGAGACGGAGTTAAAGACAGATATGTTAATGAAATAATCACCATAAATTTTAGTTCTTGTGTTTATTTATTTATTAATCCCTTCTTAGTGTAAGGTTTTGTATTGAAACCTATATGTCTTCAAAATTTCAGTCGTTTTAGCCGTTTGGGCTCTGTGTTGATGAGAGTCAGTCAGGCACATTCATTTATTATTATAAATATATTGGTATTCTGATGAAATACAGCGGAACTGTTTATTGTTTATTGTTGTTTATCATCCGTAGGCCCATCCGGACACCTGGAATCGTCATTTGAACATATCATCTGAAAAAGAATTATAGGTATATAAACAATTGTACATTTATTTGTCAAACTCAAATAATATCACGGTTACTCATTCATGCCAATAAGCCAATAAATCTTGTATGTGCGCGTTCTTACCGTGATCACTCGTTGCGTTTCGATCTTCGTTATAACCTCCGATTCTAAATTATCGTAGCCGGAGTCGAAGTCGCCCAGGGCGAAACCAATCGGAAGTTCCGACCTTTCGGAGTCGAAGCTCCGGGACATCCCTAGTACGTACGGTGGTCTATACGTAATAGATAAAAGGTTATTATGGCCGATTACGGGTGACACTAGGAATTCTGACATGCGAACCATATTTTTTAATCACAACAATTTTGCTATTAATTCTGAACCTAAAAACCTACATGAAGGAAAACTAAATAAATAAATAATACATGTTCCTATTCAAGTTATCTAATAATACTACAAAGTACCCCAGTGCCATTTTAAGATACCAGACTGACCCCGGATTCCATTACATTCAGGATAAATGCTTTACAAAACTTCATAGAGAAAGATGCTTGTACGAGTATAATATAATATGGTTTCTACTGAATTAAGTATTAAAGTGAGAATCATAAAGCATTGTATGGAAGAATGGTATTCAATAGTAATTTCCTCTCATATATTGTCTGCGTTTCTCTATTAATAAACTATTCCATTGAGTTCACTTTGCTATCCACAATGTATGTGCCGTAGTATTAATGCGAATATTGGAATTATTCATATTGCCAGAGGATTATGACTTTTTACTCCGGGAAACGAAGACAAAAAATGGTACCTAATCTTACATTTTTTTATGGTAGTTCTGATTTTTGGATATGTTATATAGTTCGGTCCTGTGGTTTAGAATACAAGTTTTCGATCTCACAACCCTTGTGCGTTCACTAGGGCGAGCCAAAAAGTGTCAAAATTTTGATCGTTTTTCGGTTTATTGATCATAACTTTTTCACAATGCTTTTTAGAGAGAAAAATTGTACTTAAAAGTTGTAGAATACTAAATTCCCTGCAACTTAATTCTACAATGATTTTTTTTGTAACACCAATATACAAAGAGTTATGTATTACAAAAAATTAATATTCTATAACTTTTAAGTCCAATTTTTTCCTAAATGCATTGCGAGAAAGTTATGAGCAATAAACTGAAAAATGACCGAGATTTCGACACTTTTAGGCTCGTCCTATTAAACGCACAAGGGTTAGGAGGTAGAAAACTTGGTTTCTAAACCACAGGACCTTGAAAAACATCTCTGATCTTTTTTCCGAATGACAGAAACTCGTTTCCCGAAGGTCGCGGTTTTTTTTTACTCATAATATACATTAAAATCTAGGGAATAACCGTAAAAGTTTTTTGATTGAAGCGAAATTAACCCCCCAAAAAAAAAACGCTATTTTTACCATTTTATCGTGTGATTGTTCACGCAATTTTGAACCTTAATGCCGTGGGAAATGACTGTGACGTCATTCTTGGTAACAAGCCCTTAAAAGCGTGTATAAACTATGTGTTTGGTTTTGTAAAACAAATATTTGTAAAAAAAACATGTTTTAGATAATTATTTCCCCATGTTCGATGTGTTATATTATTCCAAAAAATCCCACATTATTTAAGATACATGTTTTATTTCTTTAAAAAATAATACATCAAGTTACCAGTAATTATTCTAAGAACCTGTTACCTACATCTAGATCTGTATATACTTTCTATAGGCAGTTCTGTTTTTAGAATACACAATAACAACCCTTCGTTAAAAAATAATCCTATGATACAAGATCTCCCAGATTCAAGAAGCATCATACACGTATGAGTATAGGTAACGATATTGTAAGGAGAGATACAGGGGCGTCGCCAGCCTCAGACCTAGAAGGGAGGGGGGGCAAAAAAAATGAAAATTTGATTCAGCATCTAAAACGCGTAAAATAGCGCCGCAGGAGATTTTTTTAATGGGTGATGTGATGAATCTGGTGTCTTCCTGGTGTGATCCAAACGGTGAGAAGCAAGCGACCGCGGAAATAGCGCCGCAGGCGAATTTTGTGTCATAAGACATAAGCATGGACCAAAAAAAGGTTGTCATATATATAAATCTAGTTCATTTTTCATGACATTCTCAAGTATAGGTAAATAATACACGTAACACAAGAACAGATCAGTATAAGCGCCGCAGGCGATTTTTATACTATGCTATGCCCTCACTCCACCTCCCTTGCGGGATAGGCAGAGAGAATGGATCGCAAGACTTC
The DNA here is from genome assembly GCA_963576895.1 of Ceraclea dissimilis. NCBI lineage: Eukaryota > Metazoa > Arthropoda > Insecta > Trichoptera > Leptoceridae > Ceraclea > Ceraclea dissimilis. The sequence continues at coordinate 201,808 of OY756368.1, forward strand.
CCTATCCTTACACATACTTCGGGCTTCAGTCACATTCATGCAATTCCCCATACACATTCTACGATTACTTTTACTCAAAACACGTCCGTCGTTGAGGATCTGGCCAACATGGTCCAGCCATGTGGTTCTTAGACGGCCGCGTTTTCCGACACCTCTTCTTCTACCTTTTTTGATGAAATAATTGCATTTCAATGGATTTTCAAACTAATTTTAGAAAATATATGTGATGAGGAAACGTGTGGTAAAAATATTATTTTTTTCATTTGGTATGAAAGAGTATAATATACCTATTCTGATCTCTAGGGGGGCAGCGACCCCGCCTGTCCCCCCTGACGACGCCCATGGAGAGATATACGTAGAGTCCTAATACTTCATGATACACGCTAAGTGTATGAGGGTGCGCTACCTACCAGGAGTAGGATCATTGTATGTAAGCACTAGGTAGAGCATCGTATACTATGTAACTCACATTGTTCGCATTACATACAACAGTATTGTTCTGTACGGAGAACGATTGTAGCCCGAGGATGTATACTTGTTTAGTATTGTATGAATCTGAATACAAGACCGAAGAAATAGTTTTCCCAGTTTCGGAAAAATTAACGGTTTTTTGATAGAACCCAAACTCAACAGATACTATACATTGAAGGACTCCCACGAACTTAAGGCCCTCCGCATCCTCGAATAGGACAGGCGCATATAGCATCTTCTTTACCCGCACTTCTTGACAAAATATTTTTAAGGTTTGGGCTCAGGGTTAGCTAGGAGGGAGCCCCCCGACAAACCCCACCCCTTACTTACATTCCTTCAGTGTCCTTGTCCAAGGATGGAAACAGATACTTTAATTAGATGATAGAAGACCTCAAGACCTTGAGTGTAAGAGAAAACACTGTTGTTTTAGCTATGCTTACTGCTTATTCTAAAAAATGCCTTTTTTTATTTATTTATTTACTAACAAGGCACACTTACAGACATTGAATTCAAATAAGACGAAAGAAAAATATTACTTACATGAAAAATAGTTAATTCAAAGTGACATCAAGAGAAATCATATTATAGGGACAAATAGATAATGAAAATATACTAAACTACCTAATCTAAATTAAATTCTTTTAACATGGCAGCAGATAGCCCAAGATAGAAGACAAGACAGTGGAAGAGTTTAGAAGAGGCCTATGTCCAGCAGTAGAACGCAAGTGGCTAGCACTAAGTAAGTAAGTAAGTAACATTATTTTTAAAACTTAACTATTAACCTATTATGTAATTACAAATTGTTGATTATAATGATGTAAAATTGACGACATATAAGTTATTTAAAACTAGCGTAAGAACCCGTGCTTCGCTACGGTCAAATGTTGGGTTTGGATGAAGGAGTAGTTCAGCAATGGGACCCGAAACACATTCATCCATCTATCACATCATAAAGTAATGAGTTATAGCTGCTCTCATCATAATACTTGCCTCCCTTGGTGACTTTCACACATACCAATCATGAGCCTGCATGCATTCAGACTGCCCAACTACTTTAACTTCTAACATCATGGGCTTGGATAGAGAACCTTTATCTGATGTTTCATTCCCCTTGTATGCAACCTTTGAGTTCATCCTTATGGAAGTATAGGTAATATAAGCATTAGGGGTACATTTCCCGTGCTTCGCAACGGCAAACTCTTGTGTTTGGAATAGTTCAATATACTCGTAAGAAACGGTGAAGTGTAATGAAATATATATGTCAATTGCAATGAGTACTGCATGTTCTTGAAAAAGATTTCATGGGGGTAAATTACTATAAAATTATGACATACAAACCCACTTTTCTCATCCTGTAGTAGTACTTTTTGACGTTCATGGATAAAAGTGTGTTGTACAACTCAGAGCCAAGTATTTCCAAAAAGCAGTTGTGTATATTACTTAACAAAACATTATGTATGGAAAGTTAAGATTCATAAAATAATGTAAATTATTGATGTGTTTATTTTCCTATAAACACTTAATACATACAAAGATAATCAAAATGTTTTAATAGGTAGGTACTACTAATTTGTCTACATGAAATTATTAAAAAAATAAATATCAAATTATTAAAGGTTTTAATGTAGGTAGTATTTATGTTCTTAAAAAGTAATGTAATGCAAAGATGTAGTTTAGGTATATATTTATATTCCATTTATTTATTAGCCATCTGTTGAATGAATATAATAATAGGACGTTTAGGTATACCAAACATGCTTATTTTGTATGTGATTTAAGGATTACTTATAATATTAAACATCATTACAGAATTATTGGCATCAGCCGACCAAACAACTTTAATTTCATGGATCTTTGACAATCTATGAATGTCTCGTCTATCGCCATTGACGTCCATCAATTTTTTTTATATTTCCAAATAATAAATTTCAATTCAGTACATCGGCTCGTCCAACGGTTTGGCACCATAGGAATACCCCTCCACAGCTTTCCGAGTTACTAAAACAGGAATTAATCAGATCTATTGTAAATAAATTAGATAGTTAACTAAGATAAACATTGTTGCTTAGTTTTTCGGTTAGACCAGTAGGAGTGTCGAAACGTCAATCAAGTTAAGTTACATAGGGTGCATCTCTAAAACGCTATGATATCGAGTAATCACAGTGAAAACCTTCAACAATTACTAAGTAAGATAAACACAGTCATAGAGAAATATGTAGTAGGTAAATGCATATTGAAACATTGTACGCACCTTGAATTTCCCTACAAATTCTGTGATCCGAACATTAAAATTATCCAGAACTCCATGATTTTCACAGTGCCAGATTACAATTTCATGATTCGTACCTGGAATTTTAAATCATCATGAATGTTCAACCTTAATGAACCTTTAAGTGTATGCTCACACTGAGATTAAAAACTTGCAGTTGACTTCTGGATGTCATATTCCACACACCCAAAAAGACCATTGTACTGCCTACACTAATGGTATCAGATAGTTAAAAACACACCACAAAATGGCTCCGAGTGACGAAGTCTTGTAACTTCCTTGTATTTCCTAAAGAGAAGTAGTATTAATTATAACAATGAATTTAAACATGAGTATTTAAAAAAAAATTACCATAAAAAATTTTTGAGGTTATGTCTGAACACAGATTTTGCTACTCAACACTCCATGTCTTATTATAATACTATCAAATACTATATAAACTCATTTCATGTAAGCACATTAATTATTCTCCACACCAAATTGTGTTAGAATTATTACCTACCTATAATAACACATTACATGTAAACGCCAAACTAAACAAAACATCGTAATTTGTTTGAAGTTGACAGACGCATCTGACAAAAGGAATCAGTGTTGCCATATTCATATTATGTTTACACCATAATCGAACCGCTAAAATCGTACGTAATTTGGTAGTCTTAAACTGAAATTAGGTATAATTCTTAAAGATTAATATTTTTCATAGTAGGTATTTTAGTTTCATAATATAACACCTTGAATAATAATAAGCCTACGTGTATGACACTCATCGCTGCTGGCTAAAGACAATTTTCATCACTGTCAAAGCGATTTTTAAAAAAAACTTCTCGTTGACATTTATTAGTGTTGGGCGTTAGCTAATTTAAACTGTTACTCCCAAAACTGTTATTTCGCAGTAGCTGCAAGCCTTGCCTGTTATTTACTAACCTAATAAATAATTTAAAAAAGTATTAATACTCGTATAGTTAAACCTTTTTACTAAACAAATATAGGTAAATTCGTTTAAATCCAAGTTCATTAGCTTTTTTTTAAACAGATATTTAATAAATACTCCTTACTGTTATATCAAATACCTGTTACAAATAACGCTTTCGGTTAACAAATATTTAGTACCTGTTAGTTTTTTTTCTACCCAATTCTACGTTGCAAACGTCAAATTTTGTTGGAATGTCGTTATATTGTCTTAATATTATTGTTGTTTAAATTATAAGTAATTCCTAATGAAACCAGTGGCGTAACTAGGGGGGGGCGGTCCGCCCCGGGCGGCGCATTTCAGGGGGCGGCAAAATGGCACAACATATAAAAAAACATCTTGATAAAACACACACATTAAAAAAACATCTCTGAATTTTCTAAAATTATTTTAAAAATCTATTAAATTACAATAATTTTCATAAAAAAAATTGCCTGCGGCGCAAATTAATCCTCTTCGCGTCTTAGGTACATATTATTTATAGGTGCTCAAATAAGTTAGATTTACAATATCTTATGCCTAAAATTTCGTCAATTCTTGCATGGTCGCTTCCCCTATACAATGCCTGTAACCATATGTGTTACCTACTATAGAAAGATAACCAGGTTCACCATTTCACCCATTTTTATAAAAAAATTTTGGCGCTCTTATTTGATATTTTTATTTTAAGAAAGTAACAAAACTACAACATGACCTTCATTTTCACTTAGTTTAATGAAAAAAATTTCGCCTGCGGCGCTATTTACGTGCTTTATTATGCCACATCTATATTAAAATTTTAGTTGCTCTCGCCTAGCTTCAAAACTGCAGACACCAATGGGTAGGTATGTACTTGTATACGTACTTTAGGGGTCGGGTGGGGCGGCATTTTCAGAGTCCGCCCCGGGCGGCACTTATGCTAGTTACGCCACTGAATGAAACGATTACTTAGTGTTGTTTGATAATAATCTTGAGTAAAAAGTGTGCTTCATTATCCAGAATAATGCAAAATATGATATTATTTCAGAGATTCACCTGTGTTTTTTAAAGGTATTGTATAGAATAATAAATTATTTATTGCTATATAATTAGCGTTTAATTAGGAAAGTACCTACCTTGTATCACTGAATAAAAATTTAGGTACCTACCTACCATATAAATAATACCTGTTTTCTGTGTAATTAGGTAGGTATAATAGGTATGTCAAGTTTGAAATTAGAATATTACTCTGTTTTCAATAACTTGCTTATATTTATCTGATTTTGGGAAACATTTGATATTCCAATTACCTATTATTGTTGACTATTTTCGTTTATAAATATACCTGCATCAGTTGTAGGGACATAATTCTTCATAACGGATATAGTGAAAAATGTTAGAAACATAGGAGTAGGTACGAACTAAAATATTTATGTGGGATTCAGTGTCTAATTAGGTATGTACCTACCTACTTTGCTTCATCCAATAGAAATTTTAGTACCTACCTAGTACCTACCATGAATAATATTTTCAAATTTTTAATATGTCAAGTTGGTATCATCGTTGAATATAGATTGAGTGTTAAATTTATAGATGAGACATAATTCTTCATATTTAGAGAAAAAAGCTTATGTCCCTCATTAGAATTTGATATCTGTGGTTATAAAAAATATGAAATTTTGTTATTACAGAACGCATTATGTTATAGGTATTTCAGTATCGTCTCACTATTTAATTTGACGAATGGTTTTATTTCAATGGCAAAATCTAAATACAAACCAACTTCACATTTCACAATGAATTTAACCTTACAATACCTTTCAATAAATTTAAAAATAACTTATAATTTTAAAAACTGACATCTCAAAAGCGACACGACATGGTGGAAATTTTCTTGAAAAACCTTGAATTTTGATGTTTTGTGTAATGAAATATCTTATCCAAGACTACATATTATTAATTTTTTTATATCCTATGTGTATCTTGGAAATGTTTACTAAATCCACTCAATTAATGAACGCACAAAACTATTTCATATAAAAGATTACCCCGGAATGAATTAACAGGAAATTGTGGAAATTGGACACGAAGTATTCTCTGTTTCAAGTATGTTGTACGCTGGACCAATAGTAATTCTATGGATAAACTTTTGTATCCATGGAAACCCATGAGAGGGATGATGTGTAACGGGAAGTGAGAAAAATACGAACATACGTACGAACTGAAATATTTATGTGGGATTACGGAAAAAATACAATAAGGATTGTCTGGTAGAAATTGTCAATACGGAATAATTTGCTCTTAAAGAAATAAATTTAAGTAATTTATAAAGTAAAACACGATAAATTAGTTTGTTTTTAACCGAACCCGAAAGCGGATCATTCCAATTTAACCGAAACAGAGCCGAATTCGAAACCGATCCGTAAATTGAATTAGACTATTAGAATATTACAGGTACACAATATAACAATACAATCAGTCTCTTATATTATGCCAAGTAGGTTCCTCTTACAATATCTCAACATCTCAACAACTATTCAGGTGCCTAATTAAATAGAGTGCATTTGGATTACACTTAGGTATAGCATTCAAACTAATATAACTCCTTATGCTAGTGTACTATGCATTCAGGACTTACGTCAACTTACTGAGTTACTGCTTACGTCAGCAATGCAAGTATAAACTCTGGAATGAATGATTGGTGAAATTATAAAACAGAGCGAATTTTATATTGCATCAGTCGAGATGTAAGTACTTATATATTGCAAAAAATCCCAAGTCATTGAAACTTTGGGATCTTGTTTGTGGATGGCCTGTGGACTGTGGAGCTACACTCATTTCGTTGTGCTAACTTGAGGATGGGAGAATTTCGCACTTTTTTTAGTTTTACGCTTATATTGTTTATTGTCCTCTAATCATCCGTAGGCCCCATTTAAGGCACTTGGAATCGTCAGGTTTACATATTAAATAAACATCAAAAAATAAAATGCGATACATCAATTACAGCAAAAAAGAATGAAATCAATATAAAAAAAATGGTGACAAAACAAAACTTAAAACAGGTGTGGTTTAGTTCAATGCAGGTCTGGATGTAAATTGTCCAGAACTACATTACGTCAATGACAACAGAATTTGAGAGAGAAATCAGTATAAAGCAGATACATACTACTATTCAATGCAGGTCTGGATATAAATGGTCCAAAACTGCATTTCGTCAACAATCAATAATACGAGTATATAATATCTTCTGAACAACAGGTTTTTTGTATACCCCATGTCACTACAAAGTTGTAAAGCATTAAATTTCCTACAATTTTCTATGGTCAAACTCGTTATTCGACCCCCAGAACTGACAAAAAGGCTGGATTTAAGTGCCATAGCACATACTCGTGTCTCAATTTTGCAACATATACTCGTATTATGGAATTATTAACCAATTGTCGCAGAATGTCTTTCATCGGCACAGTGGAAAACACTCACATACTTGTCTTCAGAGGAACTTCAGAAACCGAACTCTCGCAATATAAATTTCTGACTCTAATCTCTTTAACACCATGCGCCATTCATCATACATAGACACATATTTATATTACATAAATCTTATTTTGAAATATATTATATCCCAGTTTGCCACAATTACAATACAATTTAAAGTTCAAAAGCTCTGATCGCGCCGAGTATGAGAGATCATTACGTGTAGTATCATTTTTCACTTTGTATTTCAAAAGCTTTCATACAATTGAACTCAGTAAACACTCACATTAATACTCGTTATACGTATTATACAACTAGTTAAACACCCGTATCAATATGACAGACTGTTGCGTAAAATATTTTCCTGAAGAATTACATTTACATTTATTTATTTACTATTTTGTTGAACAATGTAATGTAACAAAATACAGAACTACCGCTTAAGAGTACGAATACTGACATTTCAAAAAATTCTAAAAATGGGAGACCTTACATCTCTACAACCGTGACTAAATAAGCTTTGGAAAAAATATAGTGGATACATTGAACCTTTAGCTAGGGAATGACCGTAAAAGATTTTTTATATGTTGTATAGTTTTCTCAAAAAATGTGAAAAACACCTCTGATGTTTTTTCCGAAAGATAAACTCGTTTCCCGAAAGTCGTAGAACAAAAAAATATTTTTTGCTGATAATATGCATTTAAATCTAGGGAATAACCGTAAAAGATTTTTGATAGAAGCGAAATTAACCCTAAAAAATGGAAAAAACGCTATTTTTACTATTTTATCATGCGATTGTTCACGCGATTTTGAACCTTAATGCCGTGGAAAATGACCGTGACGTCATAGCTAGTCTCATTATTGGCAATATTTATTGTGATAGCTTTATGCCCAGGGCGACGCTCACCCATTTCACCACATCTTGCTGTCAATCGTGTATTTTTTTAAAGTTGTATGTATGCTACTGCTGGAACTTATTTCACATTGACCCAATTTTCGGATGCTAACGCCATCTGCTGAGGAGTTGATGCAACATTTGCAACCTACTTTTTATTGTGAAATGGAGTAGGAACCACTGTGGTTCCATCTACTCCACTCTTGGAGGCGCAGGGAATACCGTGGTTATGTTATTGCGTCAACGATCAAATAAGGTTTCATTTGAACAAAGTTACCTAAAGGTTTTATGTAAGTTTATCGATAAAGCTTTTGCGTCAACAAAACACGACATAATAAAATGTTTGAAACTTCAATGGTCTTCAACTTCAAAGCTTTGTACATTGTTTGTATATACAGAGTGACAACCATATTAGGTACCTTCGATTATACAATATACATGCCTTTATTGGAAAATTCAAAAATTTAAACCTAAACCCTGATACGGCTTCATTCGTTTGACTTACTGGACCGGGAGTTTCGCCATATTGTGATTATCACGTGTGCTTGCTTTAGGTTGTGAATTTTACCCCCACGTTAGAAAGATTTAAATTATTATTTTTGAAAATCACAATTTATGTGTTGTGAATTCTACATGTCGTAGTTCAATATAACAAGTATATAGTTATATCAACAGATATAAGGCAAAGGATGGACCTTCCATCAGGCTTATGACAGATCGTCGGCTGGCTTAATGTCATCACTTTACACTCAGATACAGGACAACCAGCTCTTGTTCACCCACAGTTATGCTTTTAAACATAGATGACTTGATCGCTTATTGATGAGTGACTAATATAAATTGAATTGAAATGCCTAACTATGTTTCTATATGTGCACTATGATGAACAATAAAGAATCTAGATATGTATCTATCTAACATTCACCAATTCCAGTCCATCCATCTGCCGCGGCCGACGATCAGTCATAAGCCTGATGGAAGGTCCATCCTTTGCTGGGTATTTGTTGAGATACCTACTTGTTAACAGTAGATAATTTCTAAAGAAAAATGAATGGAACAGGTGCTAAGAATCCCTCTATATTATTATAGTCTATACTTCTATATTATACACGACTATCTTGGAACTGCTAATGCCACATCAGGAAACAATACACTTCAGGTCGCATTGCACAGAGCTCGGGGAGGAAATAATACCCTCTAGCTTGGACTGGAATAACTCACTTGGAACCTATATTTCCCGTGCAAGAAGATTCTCTCTAATCCATTCAAATGGAATAAACACAACACTGGTAGAAATACTCACAAGTGGAAATACATCTCATAATACGGAACGATGTTATAGTATACCTTACCTTGTATACTTACCTATACTTTTTACACTAGTGTACGTGCGTCAGGGTTTTTTGTAACACTTCGTGTGCTTTTGATTCCAATTTATTGAATACGACACATCGAAAGCAGGAAAGAAGTACAATATAATACATACATACACACAAATATAAAACAAACCATCGTCCACATGTAGTGGACGATGGGATGAAGGACAAGGAAGGAATCAAGGGAGTTGAGAGTTGGATGGATTATTCATGGAAAGGTAATGATGCATCAGTTTACTCTAGAAAGAGAGAATAGTTGGAGTTAGTCTGATAGGAAGTGGAAGATTATTCCATATTCTAGTCGCGTGTGTAGTGAAAGAAGAGGTGAAGAAAGATGTGATGACAGAAAGAATATAATGACGGGAGTTAGCCAAAACTGATTAGATTTATTTTTATTATTTTGTTTGTGACGATCCTATGTGGTGATTTAATCTATCATTTTTACTGCTTGTGACGATCCTATGTGGTGATTTATACTATAAATTTATGGTCCCCTTGGGGGCGATTTTATCGCCAAACGGCGCCAATAAGTGGTCCGATTATTATAATAATATTTTCAATGGATAGCGTTTTATAGTTCCAATTTGTATTATACAAAAAAACTTAAATTAAAATAATATACAAAGATGTATATTTTGTATTTTACGTTATTTACCTTTCAATTATTTCATTTGTCTTAAGAATCCTGTTCAATAACTTTGTCACTAGATGAAGCTCAAATTTTAGAATAGAACCGTGTACAGAACCGCAGTTTAATTAAAGCGTAGGCTCTGTTAAACGTGAAATTACAGTAGTATTGTCGCCAGTTTAGTAGGTTTTTCTAAGATGATTTCAATATGTCCCATATTAAAATCGACATTCTCGAGTACCTACAATCGAACAGCTGTGATATTTTTTGCCGTCGATGTAATCGAATACGCTGTCGTTTAATGGCCCATCCCTTAACTGACCTATTTGTGCTCGAATCGTCCACCGAAGCGTAACTCTTACGTTGATTGTGAGATTGACAGCAATGAAAGTGTTCATATAAAACCTACTACGTGAACAGTTTAAGAGTATGCATACCGACATTTCAAAAATTTCTAAAAACGGGAGACCTTATATCTCGACAACCGTTACTAAATATGCTTTGGAACAAAATAGGGTAGATACATTGAACCTTTATCTAGGGAATAACCTTAAAAGATTTTTATATCTTGTATACATTTCTCAAAAAAAATATGTGAAAAACACCTCTGATCTTTTTTCCGAAAGACGGAAACTCGTTTCCCGAAAGTCGCAGAGTAAATTTTTTTGTACTGATTATATGCATTAAAATCTAGGGAACAACCGTAAAAGTTTTTTGATAGACGCAAAATTAACCCCAAAAAATGGAAAAAACGCTATTTTTACCATTTTATCATGCGATTGTTCAAGCGATTTTGAACCTTAATGCCGTGGGAAATGACTGTGACGTCATTCTTGGTACCAAGCCCTTAATGCAATGTTGTAAAAAGGGATGCAAATAGTGCAAATGGAGGCGAGAAGCGGAAAAATCACTAATGTAACTCTATCGATCCGTCAGTCTGTTCCTTTTTGTTACAAACAGCGTCCGATCGGTTATCAATATTTCATTATTTTGAACATTCCCTACAAAGCAACTTTCAGTTTATAATTCAAAAGCCCTTTGTTAGTGGACCTGACTAGTTATACCCGCTACCCCGCGTCATACACAATGCACTGGGCTGCAAGCTAATTTAACATTATGCAACATGTTTTACGAATATCGTTACTGACTGATGGTTTCCTATAGAGGGTGACATACAAATAAGAAGGTTCTGATGTGTATTTATTTTATTGGTCTTAACGAGCACAAACAGTTATTACAGAGTATATGTGTATGTTAACATTAACAGCAAACAAACCAGCAAAGGCTCAAGATTTACCATGTATAGTAAGCTTACAAAAGTTCGAAAAACAACAACACAATAGAAAATTCAAAAAATGGACAATACACTGCACAAACAAACAGCACACACACACACACACACACACACACACACACACACACACACACACACACACACACACACACACACACACACACACACACACACACACACACACACACACACACACACACACACACACACACACACACACACACACACACACACACACACACACACAGGAATAAAATGTGTTCATTGTATTTATTATAATCTTCTTCTTCTCCTTCTTTAGCCCTCTAGGCCTCTCCCATATTCCTCAATTCCTTTCTGCTGTTTGCTGCTTGCAGCCAGTTTTTTCCCCCCACAGCGGCTATGTCGTCGGACCACCTCTTTTGGGGTCTTCCGACGCCTCTTTTATTCTCCCAAGGTCTCCATTTTAGGATTTTTGGGGTCCATTTTGTGGGGCCTTATATTATAATTAATAATATTAATTTTGCAAGCGTATATATATCGTTATTTTCCTTATTGGTATCGTGAGCAAACGAGTGACATGATTTCTATCCAGGTTGCGGACTATGAGTTTTCCAATTCAAATGTGTAAGAAATGCTGACTCTGAGGTCACTAATTAGGTCACTAATTAGGTCACTAAAAATGCTTACTACGCACGAGGTTACTAACTCGTATTTGTGTCACCACACTTGCGGGATAGGCAGAGAGAATAGATCACCAGACTTTTCTATCCTTACACACACTTCGGGCTCCTGTCACATTCATACAATTCCTCATACACACTCTACGATTCCTTTTACTCAGAACACGTCCGTCCTTGAGAATCTGGTCTACATGGTCCAGCCGTGTTGTTCTTGGACGGCCGCGCTTCTTTACACCTCTTCTTACACCAAGGTATATTTTCGTTGTTATCCTTTCAATGTTCATTCTCTCTACATGTCTTGTACATCTCAACTTGTTCACTTTCATTTTAGTCACAACATCCGTATTACATTCACTCAGCTCTCTGATCACTTGATTTCTTATCCTATCTCTCCACACATTCTTCTCAGCGATCTCATCTCGACAGCGTTTATACCTGATTCTTCCTTCTTCAGCCATGTCCATGCCTCATTCGCATACACCAGTGTTGGCACCAGGACGGCATTGTCCATGCCTTAGTAGATTTATATAATATAATTGTGCATATTACGACTACAAAATTTAAGTAGAGGCGTACGATGTTTCATTTCCCGAAGCGTTAAGATTCAAAGTCGCGTGAACTATCGTACTTATTTGGGGATAATTTCACTTTATTAATAAAATTGTACGGTCATTCACTGCATTTAAATGGCATATTATCACTACAAAAAATATTTTTTTCTGTGCGACATTCGGGAAACAGCTGTCTTTGATATTTTTCAGTATAATTTTACATCGAAAATTTACAGAATTGAACCTATTTTCAATCAACTAAGTAACTGAGTACTGAGTAACTGCCTACCTGCCTAGATTCACTTCAATCTAAAATACTTCAGCTGCAGACATACCCCGACATGATGTGATAACTAATATCATACATGCTGCTAGTGAATCGATAGGCACCTTACCTACCCATCACTGGTAATAATTATAATTACGCATTGCCTTGTGTCTGGTAGTGACACCTGGCGGGTTGGGGTCGCAAAATAACGAACTAAATATAATTTCATACATATTACATCTAATAATATGAACATTCTGTGAAGCGCCTTGACGGGTGCCTACATTAGAGAGGTAAGTGAAAATTCACCTTTCATTATTATCAATTTACATACATGAAATAAAAATGTCGAAGTATTTTATTTATTACTGTATGTTATGTGGCAAGGCAAAAGGACGGCAGATGGACCCCCAGAGTACTGAGCTTGGGATCCTATGAAAATAAACCAAGTGTAGGGAGACCACAAAGGAGATGGGCCGATGATATCATTGAGCGGTGGGACATGGGTGGAGGCAGAGCGCACAAAACAGATAATTGTGGAAGAGACATACAACTCTTGGATATCCTTCAAGCACTGTACATATTTTTTTGTCTCTGAAGTAGGCTGATACAATTTAGTACATAATCGTATTGTCACCGAGTTTACTTATGTTTGTAAAGTTTCAAGTCTCTAAACTGTCAGAAAGTGGTTGAAAAATTATTTATTTATTTATTAATTTATTCATGTATTCATTTCTTCATGTATCCATTTATTCATTTATTCATTTATCCATTTATTCATTTATTCATTACTTAATTCATTCATTCATTCGTTTATTCATTCATTAATTCATTCATTAATTCATTTATTGATTTCACATACGGCGTTTACGCCGTAATAAGCCATTTACAAAAAAACAGACAAATAATACAACAACGCCATTAAAACGCTCGATTTGATACAAACAATAAAAACTATGTAATTTTTAAAAACATTCTTCAATTACGTATGTAAAGAAAAAACTATAGCACAAACAAAAAATAACCCTTCCTTCAAAAAATATTTCAACAATGTTTCTCCGTCGAAGCATGACAGTTAAGTTATATTTATAAGAGGACAAATCCCATTTTGATCTCAATAATAATATTTCCTGGAGCGGGGCAGGCTAACCGAATCGTTGGGACGAAACAATTAACAACACCACTTGAGGGGGGGTGGAGAGGACTCAATATAGAAGCACTCATCGCCTATTTATTTATGGAAATGTTGCCCACAATATGAGATACCACCAATCAATAATACTATCACCAATAATAACCCGAATTGGAATATGGATAAACAAATTATTATAGTCCAGTAAGCACCAATTTCATACATATGGATCTATCTATGTGGACGGCTCCTAACCCCACTATGACGTCACGGTAATTTCGCATGAACAATCGCATGATAAAATGGTAAAAATAGTGTTCTTTCCATTTTTTGGGGTTAATTTAATTGCTGTCAATGAGAAATCACAAATCATATTTATTTGAGATAATTTCTGATTGTAATAAGTAGCAACCTTTTGCATTTTTTTACCTTAATAAACATTTATTATTACCTATATTATTACTAGTGGAGTTCCCCGTGCTCCGCAACGGCCCGGTGTCTTCCGATGGTTTGATCAAGACAAAAAGTCTCGTACAGCTCCAAACATATAATTTTAAAATATGAGTTGAGTCTATGGTTCAATTACATAAGTGAAAGAAATGTAGGTAGAAAGTTTTTTTTAAACATCTACGATTGGCACCAATTTTAATCTATGGTTTGTGACATCCGACATCACCCGTCTACTCATAATAATCTATGGTTAGACAATCCAACTCGATAGAGATCCAAGATGGCCGCCTTGTTTTAGCTGTCCCCGTATTTAGATTTTAAAGTTAATTATCTTTTAAAATAAGTTTATTTTTAAAATATGGGGACATTAAAACCTAAAGCGGATCCGTAGAAGTATTTATGTGAATTTTCACAGCAATCCATCGTAAAATGCGCGAGTTTTACGAACACTTACAAGATAACCGACTTTGTTTTATAATATAAGATTACTATCTCATTCCCACATGACGTTACTTTTGAAGAACACTCAAAAAATATTTAAAAAAGTGGGGGCCCTATTCTACTACCCGAAGATCCCTCGGGATCAATGTGCGTGACAATACTGTGTTATCCAGCAATAGAGATAAATAGGGCTGATAATAGCGCAGATAAATTTAGACCTTATGATCGTACATAAATTATACCAATAAGTATACACTAATTTATATCATCAAAGGTCATTGTAGTGAACTTCGTGTTTCTAGATCAACCTACATGTTACCTATAAAGTATCCGGCTAATTGCCTAAACTACAGCATGGGCGTTGTCAGGGGGAAAGGGGGGCAGCTGCCCCCCTAGAGATTGGAAAAGGTATAAGTATATTTTTTCATACTAAATGATAAAACATCACAAAAATCAAATTATTACCACACGTTTTCTCATCACATCATAAATTTTCATAAAAATCCATTAAAATGCAGTTAATTCATAAAAAAAATTGCGGCGCTATGTCCGATGCTGACTTACTCCACTTCACAACACAAGCTTTCTGTGAAGTATACAAATATGTATTTGGGTTTATTTTGATAAACCCAGATTCATTAAAAAAAATTAATCACGTTTCGATATAAAACATATAGGTTATATTTTTAGCGGCTGGATCTTAGGCTATAATTCTATGTAACCGGGATTCTTCTACAATTTACGTCATTCGATGCATTGTTATTCTAGGAATAAGTACGACAAAGAATAATTTACGTCGAGTTAACGAGACTGTAATGAATTCAATGGACGTAAATACAAGTCGAGTCAAACGTAGGGATCGTTAAGAGCTTATATGCACTGAGCAAAAATCGTTCTATTTTCGCTTCAACTTTTTCAAATTTTGTACGAGAATGTTAGCGCGAAATAAGAATAACGTAAGCGACAAAGTGATTTATACCTTTTTAAAAGAAACCTGGGAAGAAATTAAAAATCTAAAACAGCTGATTTGTTAAGATTATAATTACCAGCATTTTGGCTAAATCATACTTTTATATCTGAAAAACTGAACAGAAAATCCTCAGATTCCGTAGGGGTACTTTAAGAATATTTTTTTATTCAAAGAATTTCCAAATTTTGTTATTCTAAAACAGCCAATCTGTAGTGCATACTTTCATCTGTCACTGTCTTCAGTTTCAAGAGGATTCTCTCAGTATTAGCTGAGAACAATTCTGGAATAGGAATATTATTTTATTCAAGGAATTTTTAAATATTGTAATTATAAAACAGCCAATCTATAGTCCATACTTTCATCTATCGCTGTCTTCAGTTTCAAGACGATTTTCTCAGTATTGGCTGAGAACAATTCTGGAATAGGAATATTATTTTATTCAAGGAATTTTTAAATATTGTAATTGTAAAACAGCCAATCTATAGTCCATACTTTCATCTATCGCTGTCTTCAGTTTCAAGACGATTCTCTCAGTATTGGCTGAGAACAATTCTGGAAGCCGAATGGCAGTATATAGGACCTTAACACTTAATATAACTGGAAGAATATTTCCAGAACATTCAGTCAGAAGAACGGAGTGAAGCGATACATTTCACTATAATAGCACCATCCCACTTTCACCCTCGGTTGATCTTTATTATTTCTCCCATTGGATAGATGGCGCTATACACTTTTATACTTACACGTAGATGGCGCTATAATTCTCTTTTATTATGGTATTCCCTAATGGAGGTGGGTGATACTACAAACTACTAATAACTAGAGACTGGAGCATTTCGCGATTGCGATATAACAATTTTATTCGCGAATATCTTGATTATTACTGCAGGTAAAACGCGAATTTTAGCATTCTTTTACCGGAATAATTCGAATTTTCGAATTTTATTTTGGAAAACAATCTAATTAAAATTCTATTCCAAGGCTTTGAAATTAAGAAATTTGCAAAGAGGTGTTTTTTTGTTTTTTTGCAAATATATATTTTTTTCTGTTTTAGTGACATTTGTATAAGTACAAAATTGTCCAATTATAAAACAAGTTTACATTAAAGGAAAAATGAAAACACTAAATATTTAGTTTAAAATCCACAAAATTTGACTTTTTAGTTGGCGACTAGTATTCGAGGATTTGCACCCTCATCTTTAGGCGATTTTGAGTAAAGTAAGCAAGAATACAGAGAAAGTGAGTATATATAAGAATTGAAACAATATAGTGGGAGAAACCCGTAATTAAGAAATGTGAGAAGGCAGATAGTTTAGTCTATTAGTAGCTATAAAATTGTCTACTTTAATGACATAAATGTATGAAAAAAACCACCCATTTTTCCCGAAAAAGAACACCATATTCTCCAGTCCCCACTAATAACACGTTATACTCAACTTTGGAACGTTTTCCTATCTACCTGACTGCGTATTCCTGTTCACATACGTTCCTGTACTTCCAGTACATTCCAGCCAAGAATCATTACCCATAAAAATAAATGAAGATTGAAGAGTCAGAGAAAGTCATCCCTGAATCACGTTCAGGTACAGGGAGGGGTGGAGAAATATCTTCATTAATTACTTCTAATATTTTTATTATTGAATGAGGTACTTGAGATTGAGAGCATCATAACAATATCTTGAGCAAATAGTTACCTTTGAAGGTCTAAAGGAAAACGATATTCTATAGACTGAAGAGGGGTGTACATGTGTACAAGTGTAGAGGGGTTTGGGGGTTCAACCCCCCCCCCCCCCCGAAATTTCTCAGTTATCCCACCGTTTGATACATAAGAGAAATGAATCACATTGTTTTATCATCGCGTCATGAATTTTCAATAATTATTGTGAAAATAACAGTTGTTTTATTATTTTTTATTGCCTGCTGCGCTAATCTACTTAAGGCGAGAGTTCGTTCACAAAAAATAAACTGTAGTTTTAAACGATTCTGTTTTATATAAGTTCCTTCTTATGAAAATTTTTTCGTCTGCGATGCTAGTCATTTACCGTGTTGCAACCCATAAATATACTTTAAAATCAACCAGGTTCATAAAATTTCCCATTTTATTAAAAAAAATGGCTACGGTGATATTTACGCCAGAATGAACTCCCCACCCGAAATGAATTTCTTATTACGGCCCTGGGGGTGTATGACACACCTGTGATACATATAAATATTACAATAAATTTATGTTTAATCTTTGTGGACATAATTATCAGAAATAAACGCCAGATGTATCGGCCACATAGTCCGTCAAGAGGGTCTCCTATTTGAATTAATTGAAGGAATGAACGAGGGGACAAACTACAGAGGACGACCAAGGAAAGAATACCTCGACGACCTGTGCCAGGATATGGACTTCGACTCATATAAAGAGTTAAAAACAACCGCACAGGACAAGGATGAGTGGAGAAGGAGACATGGGGCTTTGCTGCAAACCAATCGTAACGATTGAAACTGGAGAAGAATATTTTGCCTTCAAGTCCTTGTTGAAAAATGCAAGGTATTACGTATGATTATAATTTGGTATAACGAAATCGACTTAAGGCATTTTAGTTGTGGTTTGAGATATATCTAAATTCAAATGAGGGCTCAAGGTTCGCCAAAACGGCTCCCCTCAACAAACCCCTCCCTGTACTACTCTGAACACCCTTAATGTTCCTTGGAGGAGACTCTCACTGCAAGGATCTACACACTACTAATTTTTTTTTAGATTACTACGTGTACGTACTAAATCTTAATCTAGAGGACAACATTTTATGTGAAGAGGACAACATATGAATGAAGATGCCTCTCGTCTCTGTTGAGGAAAACTCTGTAATGAATTTTAGTTAGATTATATTAGAGCGTGGTACAATGTATTTTAATTTTACGGCGGAGTGCATTACTTTCGCCCAGTTACTTTCCCACATAAAACCACACGTAATATTTCCCTTCTTTATTATATTTTTAAGAGTTCTAACCTAAGAGGCATATTGTAATCTCGGGAATTTTTTATCGTCTCTGTCGGGTCGTAAAGACTTAGGAATCGAGCACGTGATGACGAGAGAAGAGAGGCAAGACGAATAGAGAGAGAGATAGGGTGTAATGTGATGTGATACATAACCTCAACTCCCAGCTGGGATATTTCCTTCACTATGTTACTTTAAAGATGATTGGGAAATTGTATATATGTACGTACTAAAACAGTATGTGTTTGAGACATGTATAATATATTTTACAGACATAGAAGTATTAACCGTATATTTTCCTCCATATCATATAATGCCGCGGTACGATTGGCTGATATCCAGCTCGTTGGAATGAACCGACAATCATGATTTATAAAAAAAGTTTTGTTATATTATACTTATTACAATTAGTAGAGCATGAATAACATTCAAAACCATGAAAATGTTCTGACACTTCCCTTGGATTTGTAAAATATAAAAATAATAGGTAGTTAATAATAATTACGGACTAGAGACAACAACTCTTAAAGTAAAAAGTATACAAAAACTAAAATGCACACAATGGTTCATGGAACGGCAGATGCTTGGTGTTAGTCTCCGGGATAGGTTAAGAAACGAAGAAATTAGACGGAGAACCAAAGTTGCCGATATCATGAGCCGTGTGTCAAAACTCAAGTGGCTATAGGCAGGACATATGGCCAGGCAGGGTGACACCAGATGGGCGCCACGAATATTGAAGTGGAGGCCTTGGACAGATAGAAGGAGCGTCGGAAGGCCAGCAAAGAGATGGACCGACGACATTGTCCAAATCGCTGGGGGCATCATCCACACCAGATCTCTCCACTGGTAAACCCCATTCTCTTCATTAACTCAACAATCATCTAGTTCTCTTCAGGGGAACCTGGATGCAGAAGGGTCAGGCAGAGACGAGTGGAAACAGTTGGAAGAGGCCTATATCCAGCAGTGGAGGTAAGAAGGCTAAAGAAGAAGAAGAAGTATAATTATATTTGTTTAGAAGTACTAAAGTAAGTAAAAAATATATTGAAATAATATTACGCAGAAAAAAATAGCTACACGAATAAAGTGATGTTGAGGTAAGGTAAGGGGCTTATGATAGAAGTAGGTGAGAGTATGGGAGAGAGGTTACTTGAACATGTAACTTTTATTATGAGACGATGTCAGGAATTTTTTATGATAAAATCCTCTATAAGTTGAACAACAAAATTCCCGATGGTTGAGTATTTGTAGCAGTTGCTATATTATGTTATGTCTACCTGCTCCAACACTCGAAACATGAAATATATTACGGCATACTTAACATTATGCTGTATATCTGAGTAGTTAGGGTGCCTGCTGCCTCTTCTCAGTGGCGTAAAATGTGGCAAATGTGCCCGTGGAATGAATCGGAGTGATAGAGACACCCGAGCACTTAAATTTAGGCACCTGAAATATCAATCGTTGGCGTATTTCAATCCATTATATTATTGGCTAGAGGCCCTGGAAGCTGCAAGTGACAAGGGCCTCTGGCGAAGATAAACAGATGCTTTGAGCCCCCGACCCAACCAAGGATAGAAGGGGAAGAAGATGTTTGTATATATGTATTATTGGGCCTGAAGTTATACAATGAAGGCCGTACTAAAGACAGAAGTGTTGGATGACCTCCCAAAAGGTGGTCTGACAACATAGTCTAGGATGTGACGAGGGAAGAACATAGACGAGTGAAAGGGGATAGAAGAGGCCTACATCCAGCAGTAGAGGTAGGAGGGCTCAGAGCTGGAGGAGACAACTCGTATATTGGATTGATAAATTAATGATGATGAATATTGACCAGAAGTATGAGTGAAAGAAGAGTTGTGACGAAGCGTGACCTGGTCGATCAGGATGGACGCGATTTGAGTAATAGAAACCTGAGAGGCTGTATGAAAATTGTACGAATGAGACGGAAGCTAGGAGCGTGCGTAAGGATAGGACAGTCTGACGTTCTGACCTTTGTGCCTACCCCGCAAGGGGCGGATCGTGAGGGCATGGGTAGGTAGATAGAAATACTTCTGTTTCTATTTCTTTTGCTGCAGGACCATTCCATTTTTATGACAAGAACTGCGTGATGGCTGTTTTCGATTTCTCCAGTACTCGTTTCTCGTCGAGCTTTTTGTCAATGGAAATTTTTTACTGCTTTTAGTTATCATATTCGCGTAAGTGTCAAGAACTTCGAAGAGGTCACAAAATATTAGTGGTCTTTGACGCATTTTGGAAATGATATGAAATACTTCACTGTCTTGTTGGAATTTATGGAATCAGGTATCTAATATAATACCTAGCGAGTTGTCGTGAGGAGTGTGACTGTGTATTAGACCCCGCCCCCTGGGTGTTGGGTAGAGGAGTAACTACCTGCTGGCATTATCATGAAGTCAGACACAAGTGCCTTATTATTGTAAAGTATCATATCGCGCAAATTGATTCAGGAATCTCAATAATTGAACCACTTAGTGACGCCGATTATTTAGCGATAAATGTTGTTAAATGAGGTTCTTCTTCTTCTTCATGTGCCCTGTCGGGTCCCCCCAACGTTGGCGATCACTTGAGCGAACTTGTGTTGAGAAATCGCAGTTCTGCGATAAGTTCGCCCTAGTGAACAACGATTTATAATCTGTACTATGTCCATTTTGTATGTTTATATGTATTTCTTGTTCACTTGAAGATTAAATAAATAAAAAAAATGTCTTCGTGCAACTCATATTAATTTTGCGCGTATCCTATGAAAGGGCGTTGGAAATTTAAGGAAAATCCCGCGGGCTTAAGGCCCTCCACATGCCCGGGTAGCTCAGGCGCATTAATAGCGACCTCTTTACCCGCACTTCAAGGCAAATCTTATTAAGAGGTGGGCCCAGGGTTAGCCTTAAGGGAGCCTCCGGCAAACCTGGATGAACGACACTGAAGGAACGAAATTTAGGGCGTTGGAAAAGAAATCCATATCGAAAGTTAGATGTTGTCCAGCTCAAGCCTCGGGAGACACCGAGCGATCGAGAGGATCCAGTCGCCGTATACTGCCGTGTTTGGTATCTCACGAAAGAGTAGAACCCACATCTTTTTACAAATTTTGAATGTGTTATTTCTTAGTGGGAAGCCCTATCGAAATGAACGAACACAATAACCTGTGAAGCGTGCTTGATATCATTTGGAAGACCGCGAAAAACGGATCTAGGAGTCATAAAATCTAGGTATTTTTTTTTACTATTACTTACTTGTTTTATTAAATTTTATTCGACTTATTTAGGTGTTGCTCCTACCTTTACCTGAAAAAGTGACTTGCAAATATTTTGTATCATATTAATATTGTCTACACACAAAGGATTCATATAATTTTTCAAAGTTTCAAATGTAAGCGGTTTTTTCATAACTGCAAAGCACTTATTAAAATGATAATCATTAATCATGTTAGGAGGCAGGGACGTCACCAGCTCAAATCTTGGGACAGTGGCAACTGAAATTATGATTTGCCGGGGTGCCTGATGTTACGGCCTATTCATCGCGCTCTCTGTTGGGCAATCTTATTCAAGATTTGCCTTGTCTCTCCGGCCTTACTCAACACCTCACTGTTTGTGGGGTGATCTGTCCAGTGAATCTTGAGCAAGTAGTAGATAATAAACAGAGAGTCAAAACGTCATCTAAATTATAGGTGGTGCAAATGAAAATAGGGCATATTGGGGTGGGCTTGAATGGGGTGCAGAAGTATATACATATTATGGATACACACAGATGATCTCTCCTTAATCCCATTACCCTCTCACTTTCTCATTCCTACTCTACTTTCCTTCCCTACTATCTCACGTTGGTTGTATTGTAGTGTTTGATCCTTTTAATTCTTATCTTTTCACAATAAATATTATTTACATACGTACTAATTACATCACAACACATAATTGGAATATTGCCTATTTATTTTATTTATGTATTCATTCTGTTTATTTTAAAATAAATAAAAAAAAGGAAAACGTTGGCACGCAAAATGTTCTATGTTTTAGTTGGAGTGTAGACATTGTTGAACCGGTAGGATCAGGTATTTGAATTTCCATTTTATAACGAAATGTTATTTGAATGCAAAAGCACACACTATCATGTTTTGACACGTTCCCAAACAAACAGACAAACAATAGACATTTGATACTACTAGCAATATCTCTATTTTCATCTCGTGTTTAATTCAATTTCTATTATAAATAACGTACACGCGTATCTCAATACAAAACGATATGGATGAAAATATCCATCTCCTCTTCCTGGAGAGTATTGTATGATACATGGAAACAGAAACCTGAACCAGGAGTGGAACAATTTGCGAAACTTAAATATTCTGATAATTTAGGTACGAGTATGTACGAAAAAGATTATGAGTATGCATACCGACATTTCAAAAATTCGTAAAAACGGGATACCTTATATCTCGACAACCGTTACTAAATATGCTTTGGAACAAAATAGGGTAGATGTATTGAACCTTTATCTAGGGAATAACCGTAAAAAATTTTCTATATCTTGTATAGATTTCTCAAAAACATTTTTGAAAAACACCTCTGATCTATTTACCTACCGAAAGACGGAAACTCGTTTTCCGAAAGTCGCGGAGTATTTCTTTTTGCACTGATAATATATATATTTTTTTTATTTTTTTATTTATTTAGTAATATAATACAAGTACAGTTGTAATTTTTCAGCAGATAGGTACAAGATTTACATAGTTTAACGTTGTCCTTCTCTCTCAATAAGTAAATAAATACTTGCATTGCATTGAAATATATGCATTAAAATCTAAGGAATAACCGTAAAAGTTTTTTGATAGACGCAAAATTAACCCCAAAAAATGAGAAGAAGGTGACGTCATTCTTGGTACCAAGCCCTTAGCACAATTATAACAATAAACATCAATTGTTGAGTGATGTTTGGCGCAGTTGGTTGAGGCGGCAGTCTCTCAAGCGGGAGGTGCCAGGTTCAAACCCCGGTGCTGGCGATGTGTTCCACACTTTGAGATACAGGCTTTTAGCCTAGTGCAAGGTGTGCAGGAAAATTATTTGGGTTTGTGTACGCAAGCCCAGATCTTTAAAAAAAAATAATAACAGAGTAGAAACCTTATAGATATTAGAAGGAGTGTCGGAAGGCCACCAAAGAGATGGACCTACAGCATTGTCCAAATCGCTGAGGGAACCTGGATGCGGAAGGGTCAGAGCAGAGACAAGTGGAAACAGTAGGAAGAGGCCTATGTCCAGCAGTGGCGAGAGGAAGGGTAGCGAAGAAGAAGATTGTTGAAAAGTGGGAGAACCGGAACAATTTTTCGTATTGATTAAGTAATTTTCAATGCAAGAGTTGTTGATGTATTTTCCAGTGATATTTATAAATGTGGAGCTACATTTCACTAAACGCTAAAGTTTTATGATTAATGTGAAAAGTTATTTGGCTTCAGCCTTTATGTAGGCAGCTGCCTAATGCCCGTGGAAGAGTCTTCACAAAAATTTACTCAAGTATTTAAAAACAGATAATTTGAGTAACTACAGAGAGATGAAGCATTGAAATGTATGACAAATAGTTATATCTATCTATCTATACCCTCACGCCACGTCCCTTGCAGGGTAGGCAGAGAGGACAGAGCGCCAGACAACCCTATCCTTTTTTTTCTTGTTAGGTCAGGGGACCGCATATCCCCTGCGTCACTGCGACCAGAGTAGGTCTATTGTGACACCCTTCAATGTGACAACTCGCCTTCAAGGCCGACGTGTTTCATGTACCTCACAATCTGTCTTGGTGCAAATAGTCTTGCCTTCCCGGAGTCCAGTAGGGGCCCTCCAAGAGTGCGACTTCTTTTGTGAGCGAGTGCGTCACAGTTACAGAGGATGTGGAGTGGATAGTTGTTTCGTTGTCCTCTGAACAGAATCTACAGACAGCCCTATCCTTACACACAGTCCTAGATTCCGTCACATTCATGCAAGCTGTCATACACGCCCGCCGATTCCTTTCACCCAAAACGCTTCCATCCTTGAACAAACGAAGACGCCCAGAATTACCGACGCAGGTGAATATTTAACGGAAAACTTTGAATTACACAAGAACTTTGGCGTTAGTTTACCGACCACTGATTTACCTACGACTAGCTGCGAAGGCACTTATGCAAATTTGACGAACGGTCGAGTTGGTATTACAAGATATTCTTGGAAACAAAGGTCTTGAGAGGTGAATCGAGAGTTGTAGAGTCTGTCTGATTGTCTCCACAGTAATACAGAGAGACATTACCATAAACATTGATGAGATTTGCATACAATAATAATAGATGAAGGAACCACGTACTACTTATATGCCCAATCCCACCAACTCCCACCTTGGAAGGAGAGCCCTAAGAAATTTCCATACAAAAACAGAGATAATATTATATTTATTTAGTTATGAATCGTAGTGCAGCAATAATTTCATATGAAATGCAACATGCGACTCACCTGGTTGGGGAGATTCTGGGCGGAGATAATATTGGGTTACCTAACGTAGGTGAGTCGCATGTTGCATTTCATATGGATTTATTGCTGCACGTACTCTCACTAACTAAATACTCGTAAATAGAATATTACCTCTGTTTTTTTATGGAAATTTCTTGGGGCTCTCCTTCCTAGGTGGAAGTTGGTGGGATTGGGCAATAATCTCGCATAGAAAACAAATAGTAGTTCTAGTGCTACTACAACTTCGCCCTTAAATGTTCCTCTGAGGAAGACAAAGACGACAAAATATGGGTCAATGTGGATACTCCTTTTCAAACACTATTTAAGGAGATATAATATGCTGGATTTCACCAACTTTTCAGGTGAGGAATAGCGGAGATAGGAGCCACCTAGCACAAATTTTCTATGAAAAATAATGATATGTGGCTCCTATCTCCGCTATTCCTCGCCTAAGAAGTAGGTAAAATCCAGCAATAGTACCTTCACTGAAGGCGCGAAGAGCTGCATCGGTGAAATAAAGATTACTCGACTAATACTAAAGATATCATCTTAAGACTTTAAGCATAGATAAATGAGAATATGTTTTAGTGACTCCAGTAATAAAACATCTTTGAGATCGCCGATTTATGAAATAGGTCTACACAATTTTTTGATATAGTATGAGAATCCTGAAAGATCGGTTCTTTCTTCATTTCGCTCTTTCATTCAGATATCTTTCAGAAATGAGTTTGGCCATCTATACTGAATGTTGTGAATGATTTTTATACCGTGATGATACAACAGTACCTACATATGAATGTTTAATTTACCACGTAAATTTAGTCAAAGGCTTCGGCCATAAATAAATAAATGTGTTTTTACATAATTACCCACATTTTTCGAAACACACCAATTAAACTAGACTAGATATTTCCATAGACATATTTTTCTTTGAAATGCGCCGGATTAAACGTGCGAGTCTCTATGTAAAATATTTTACAAAAAAATACAAAATTTCAATTTAAAACTCCATGTCGTGTATTCAGACAACATTTTTTAACGAGTTATTTTCCACAAACGCCACAACAGAAATTATTTCACAATATATCAGGCAGGGCAGAAATACTAGAGAATACTAAAAACAATCTATCTATCCTTCTGATCATACAAATCCTCTTTGACAAAATCCGTTATACTCGTAATTCAAATTCAAATAAATTTATTAGTAACTAATATCTTACATTTAATACATACGTACATATAAAACTAATTACAATATTTACAATTTTCCATACTACCCTCCAATGTGAGGAGACCTAATAAAATTATGATTCAAACGATTGCATAATACCATACGTATATCAGAGTACACCTTCTTGCCCTAATTCTTGGCTGGGTCTAAAGCTCAAAGCATCCGTGTATCTTTGCCAGACACCAGTCTCCAAATCACCCCAACCACAGTCTCTTGTCACACAACTTTCGAGAGTTTTTCGGGGTTGAACCCACACTCCTCTTCATAGAGCTCTCCCTAGCCTCGACACGTCATAAAGATTCCAGAGGATGGGCTTCCAACTGAAGCCCCAGAAATAGCTAACAGAAGCATTGAAGGAATATCCCGCGGGCTTAAGGCCCTCCACATCCCCTGGTAGCTGAGACGCATTAATAGTGATCTCTTTACCCGCACTTCTAGACAAATCTTATTAAGAGGTGGGCCCAGGTTAGCCTTGAGGGAGCCCCCCGGCAAACCCCACCCTAAATTACATTCCTTCAGTGTCCTTATCCAAGGAGGTTACAATTCACACTTACAGATAAGAGACTTAAATACTAATTCATCCACATATGCATGTTGACAGAAACAGGTGGCAAAAGTGATTGATGAAAATTGACTTCACGAACAATACTATACGTCAAGTATGGAAGATGACAGAATCACCTAGGTTGTCGCCAATGAAATACTTGTAGCTTGTAGGTCAACGTCTACTTAATAAAGTTAGGTTCTATATCGAATATTGGAAAAAGAAATACGTATGAGATTATTACTAGTACCACAGTAATTTCTATTATACCTTTTAATATTAATATGTCTGAGACATTCATCCAACATTTGGGCTTATTAATACAAGTATATTGTCTCGATAAAGATTAGCTGTGATTTGGAGGACGTAATTTGGGGATAATATACGTTTCTCGTATTTGCTTAATATGGCGGTATTCTAGGAAAGTTATTCCAGTAGTGGTTCTATGGTACAACACAGACTACAAGAGTTTATTGTCTGTAACTATTAAGAGTAGGCATACTGTTATTTCAAAAAAAATCTTAAAACGGCAGACCTTAGATCTCGACCACCGTTACTAAATATGCTTTGGAAAAATATAGAATAGATACATCGAACCTTTATCTAGGGAATAACCGTAAAACATTTTTTTTTTTTGTATAGATTTCTCAAAAAAATAAATGTGAAAAAAAAAACACCACTGATCTTTTTACCGAAAGACGAAAACTCGTTTCCCGAAAGTCGCAGAGATTTTTTTTTGTAATGATAAAATGCATTAAAATCTAGGGAATAACCGTAAAAAAATTTCATTGAAGCGAAATTAACCGCCAAAAATTTGAAAAAACACTACTTTTACCATTCTATCATCAAATTTTTCAAGCGGTTTTGATCCTTAATGGCGTGGGAAATGACCGTGACGTCATAGTTGGGTCGCGAGGTTTAACTAAGCAGGTACTACACAATACAGTGTTATGAGACTTGATCAATTAGTGGTGCTCGTGTTTGTGAGTGAATACCGCTGTCATCCGTCTCCCTCTCAGCTTGTTAGGTAAATAATTCCAGGACACGCTCCATACAAATATTAGGTATTATTATTGCTCCAGATACAACACAAATTTACACAAGTATTTGGCTGAAGTGCTTGTAGGTCCGCCATGAATAAATATCTACTACCTACCGACCGACTAATATTTTGCTATTTAAAGTTCATACAAGAACCGTGACCGGATAAAAACTCATATGAATATTGCTCAACATGAATAAATCCCAAAAAAAACGAAAACCCTTCAGAAATTTGGTCAAAGGACAAAAGTTCAAATCTAATTGGATTTTGAAAATAAAATTAATTGTATCTATTAGTATACGATTTCTTTCAGTGTGTAAGGGTGCCTTCCCACGACAAGTGAATCCGGATTCGTACGCGAATCTGGATTAATCCCTTCCGGATGGATGATTTCGTGCACGGGGTATGGGGAAATAGTTCCCTATTTTTATAATAATATAATAATTCATTGTATTAATATTTTTAACTTTTTAACTTTAACGTTGTAAATTTTGAAAATATCTAGAGTCCGTTGAAGCAATAAATAAATAAATATATAATATAATAAATAGATAATAATAATTATCTCTGTCATACTGTTGAATATATACTAATTCTGTTTTTGTGTTTAAAAATTAGATCGATCAGGTACGAGAATAAATTATTGTCTTTACACCAATATTAATTGTAATTTAGTAAAAAAAATAAAAGAAAGCATTGCCTGCGGCATTAATTAAACTTGTTTGTGGGTGATATTTTTTAAAGTTTGTCACACGGAGTTTTTGTATCTTGTATCACGCGTTATTTTTCAACACCGGTTTTTCTCAAATTAGCTGCTAATCTCTTTCAGTCCCGTTATGGGCCCGCTACACGCTCGCGAGTCACCACGACCTTTTGGTGTTCATGAGTAAAAAGGCGTCAACGGTCGGTTACGTACATGTCAAGATAAACGATCCATCCGCACCCCTTTTTACTCATGAACACCAAAAGGTCGCGGTGACTCGCGAGCGTGTAGCGGGCGCATTATGTGTCGGGGTGTACATTATATTTATTTTGTACGGGAAAAAATGTCTGCCATAACTGGAAATTAGAGAACCCATTAAATAATTTATTTATTTATTTTTAATATTATTAATGTCGATATTATCAGAATAAAAGAATACCGGCCCAGTAACAGTGCAAAAATTGTGCTGTTTCAGGTCCGTGTTATTAGAAAAATATAATGATTGGTACCTTAGACTTTTTTTCATTTTAAATAAAATTATAAAATCTTTATCATTCGTGTGTTATTTAGACTAATAGATTAGGTACATAATTTTTGAAGGGAGACATTTGAAAGATTGGCATCATACTGATAAAATGCACCACATGGACTTATAATTCGATGTAACAAAATTCCAGAAAAAATAATTCAATAAATAATAAGAAAATATAATGTTCCCCACTCTATGGCAACTGGGGAATCTAAATTTATACATTATTTATTTTGATTTTATTTTTCGAATTATGCGGGTGTGTCTGTCTCCCTCACTCTCGTTGTATATTGTAACAGTATGAAACCCATAAGCATATTGCTCAAAATAAATAAACCCCACAAAAGTCGTACAAAAGCCACACAGGATTTTTTTTAAGGATAAAAGCACAAATTTAATTGAATTTTGTAAATAAAATTAATTGTATCGATTAGTATTCGAGTAAATTATATTAGGAACTAGAATAGATTAAAAAATACGAATAAGCAAGCGGATCTAAAATGGGATAGATAATGATTTCAACATTTTATAAATAATTCATCTACTGAAATCCAACTAAAAAGTTTAAGCTTTCATTATTTGAGGATTTTTTATTGGTTTTTAATCATCTGTAGACCATATTTAAGGCACTTGGAATCGTCAGGTTTACAAACACAAAGTCAAATGCAATAAATCAATAAACACAACAAAAAAGAATGAAAGCAATAAACACATAGACAATACAAAACTATAACACATTTGTGGTACAATTTAATGCAGGTCTGGATGTAAATTGTCCAGAACGACATTAAGTACGTCATATTTCTGAAGGGTTTTTGTGTTTTTTGGGGTTCATACTACATCATCGTAAATACTCCTATGGGTTTTTCTTCGGAAACCGTTGTGTATACACGCGCTGAAACATGTAAGTAGGGTTGTCAACATTTTTTCAGCTGATTATTCCATCTGCATCAATAAGTAATTTTAAAAAGTTATCGGAAGCCTGGTTGCTAACGCGCTCGATCCTCGATGCCGACATACCCCACTTCACGACACAAGCTTTTAAGCTTGTTATGAGTGTACAAATATGTATCAGGGTGTAATTCGATAATTTTATGAAAATAAAAGAAAACATACACATTATCTTATTGTTCTTGATATCAGTTCTTAACTCTTTTTTGTTGCTTCCTTCATTGTCCCCTCCTTTCTTCCTCTTCTTCTTCCTCTTCCCATGCTTCCTCCTTCCCTACCATAAATGTTTTATAGATATAAGTTATATATTTTTAACTATGTAATGTAATCTATTTGTTTTGCGTGTGTGCTAATTGTGAACGGATGTAATTGGTCTTGTGTATTGATATTTTTGTATTAATGTACCTGCCAATGTTTGTTTTTGTGACTGTATCTGTTCCATGTGCAATAAATAAATAAATATCTACTTATCTATTTAAATAAAAACTGTCATTTTATGAACTGCTTGAATTCTATAATATTTTTATTTGCTAGAAAAGTGTGGTTTTCTCAATTTTCAAATTAATGTAAATTACACACTCATTCGTCAGTCGAAAACTGCAGGCAATGATATAATTCTTAAACTACGTTTAAATTTTACAAGTGAAGCGGATTTGGTTGATATTTTCTTAGTTGTTGCCAAAAAAAATATATATATAGTATTTTGCGATCTATATATTTCTTGCAACTCACTTTCAATATTATTATTATACTCTAGTACGGTTGACAACCCTCGTTGTTAGTGAATATATATCCGAAAATATATCGAATAATAATTATTTTTATTGTAAAATTGTTACAAAAATATACAAATTACCCGACTAGCAAAAATTACAACACGTTATTTTCAGTTAATGTAGGTAGCTACATGTTATCAATTTAGTATCATATTCTTGTATTATGTATTTTTGTACCTATGAATAACTTTTGAATCAGTATTAATTTACAGTAAGTAATGTTAAGAGTATGCATACCGACATTTCAAAAATTTCTAAAAACGGGAGACCTTCTATCTCGACAACCGTTATTAATTATGCTTTGGAACAAAATAGGGTAGATGCATTGCACCTTTATATAACCGTATATAACCGTAAAAGATTTTTTATATCTTGTATAGATTTCTCAAAAAAAATGGAAAACACCTCTGATCTTTTTTCCGAAAGACGGAAACTCGTTTCCTGAAAGTCGTTGAGTAAAATTTTTTTTTGTACTGATAATATGCATTAAAACCTAGGGAATAACCGTAAAAGTTTTTTGATAGACGCAAAATTAACCTCAAAAAAATAAAAAAAACGCTATTTTTACCATTTTATCATGCGATTGTCACGCGATTTTGAACCTTAATGCCGTGGGAAAAGACTGTGACGTCATTCCTGGTGCCAATTATATAGGTAATACCTACCGATTCGGTATAATACTTTAAGTAAAAGTTAATGTCGCCGCCACACGCTTACGAGCGTCTACGAGTTTTTTGCGTTCATGAGTAAAAAGGCGTCAACGGTCTGTTACGTAAACGAGCCAAGACAAACGTTCCATCCACACGCCTTTTTACTCATATACACAAAAAACTTGTGGGCGGCGACAAATGGAATATATATGTTTTAATAGTTATACTATAGAAAATGAAGTAACGTAATAAGCTAATAGGTACATAAATATATACATAATTATATTTTTTATTAAAACGTTTTTTATTTTGTGAGAATCAACACACACACACACAAACACACCCTCACACACACACACACACACACACACACACACACACACACACACACACACACACACACACACACACACACACACACACACACACACACACACACACACACACACACACACACACACACACACACACACACACACACACACACACACACACACACACACACACACACACACACACACACAATTATATTACACATTTTGTAATTATCAAACTATAAATTAACATTGAAATAATTGAAAAAAAAGTTTAATTTTAATTAAAATGCATTTTAAAATAGAAAAGAAGACATAAAATGAAAAAAACTGTCTGTTTGGGATGTTTCCTAAAGAAATATCTACGTATATGTATATTGGATTCAACACTTGTATTGCAAGTTATCCAAACGCTATGGATTAGACGGATTCATCTGGATTCATCAAGGCGTGTCCGCGGATTCACAGGCAACCTATTTCCCACGATCCGTGCACGTCTGCGATATTACGTACCGCCATACAAATCGCTATGAAAAAGTCTGTAGATTCACGGACTCACTCCTTCCCACGGCATGCGAATCTACGGACGAAGCAGGATTCACCTTCCGTGGGATATAGCCATTAGAAACTACTATAGATTAGAAAATAACCAAATAAATAAGCGAATCTAAAATGGGATAGACAGTAAAATAGACAACATTTTATAAATAATTCATCTACTGGAATCCAACTAGAAAGTTTGGGGTTTTATCCCTTGAGCAAATTTCTTAAGGGCTTTTGTCATTTTTGGGATTTATTCGTGTTGAGCAATATTCCTATGGGTTATAATACGGGAACCTACAAAAACACAGAGTTTCGACACTTAGAACTATCTACTTATTACATTTTAGATCAGTAAGAGCGAATCCGGGCATATACCTACCTGCTTTCGAGATGGTGCAACTTCTAAAGAGAATTGCGCAAAAGCGATCCAAGTGGACATGCGATAACATAAGGCCTGCTTGTTTCTATCCTTGAGGTAACGACGGAATCCAAAAACCCTATAGAGAAAATTTGTAAAAAGATATTATAAGTTCAACTCGTGAAGCACTTTCGTGAGATACCAAACACGGCGGTATGCGGTGACTGGATCATCTCGATCGCTCGGTATCTTCCAAGGCTTGAGCTGGACAATATCTGACTTAGGATTTGGATTTCTTTTTTTAACGCCCTTTTATTCGATACCATACACGACCCCGCACGACCCTTGCACCCCCCTGAAACCCCTACATCTTTTCTTTTTTGTCTCTGGAGTAAGCTGATCTATTTTTGCACAGAATCGTGTTGTCACTGAGTTGACGTATATTTGGAAAGTTTCAGGCCTCTAAGTAGTCAGGAAGTGGTTGGAAAATTGGTGTAAAACCTTATAAAAATAGGATGAACATTGAACAGGTAGTAAGCTCTCTATTTAGAAACATATTATAGAATGTAATTCGATTCAATTACTGAATAAATAATAACATATCTACTGAATGTGTATTTGTAGGTTAGGTACATAGATACTACCGCCATCTATGTAATAATAATTTGTATTATTATTGCTGTATTGCCTAACGTAAAGGCCTTTGAAAAAGGTATCTTAAGGGCATGGCACCAGGAATGACGTGACAGACATTTCCCACGGCATTAAGGTTCAAAATCGCGTGACAACCGCATGATAAAATGGTAAAAATAGCGTTTTTTCCATTTTTTGAGGTTAATTTTGTGTCTATCAAAAAACTTTTACGGTTATTCCCTAGATTTTGATGCATATTATCAGTACAAAAAAAAATTTTACTCCCCGACTTCGGGAAACGAGTTTCCGTATTTCGGAAAAAAGGTCAGAGGTGTTTTTAATTTTTTTTTTTGAGAAATCTATACAAGATTTAAAAAATCTTTTACGGTTATTCCCTAGATAAAGGTTCAATGCATCTACCCTATTTTGTTCCAAAGCATATTTAGTAACGGTTGTCGAGATAGAAGGTCTCCCGTTTTTACAAATTTTTGAAATGTCGGTATGCACACTCTCAATTAAAAATTTAATGAGGGCGCTCGTGTAGTTGACTTGTGTCCTATGTTTATTTATTCATTCACGTAACGAACATTTGCTGTTTCTCTATAAAACTTTTGTATTACTCCTATACTTCTATTTATCTATGTAATCATGTACTAGTGGTGGGCCGTATTCGATTGGATTCCGCATTTGATTATATCGGTAGTCGCAACTCTTCGATTGTATTCGAGAAAGCTGATTATACGTAATAATCAACCTGAACCTAAAAAATCGCAGGCACATCTATTTAAGTCCGTACTAACTAAAATAAAACGTTCTCTTTTTCAAAATTACATGTTCATTAGAAAAATAAATTTAGAATATGCTTATTTACGTTCAAAAGGGTATAGAATTGGACCTACTCTTCGGTGTATAAAAATAATCGCGTTCATACATTGTACATAAGTCCGTTAATGTAATAGACTGTAAATTATGAATGACGTTGATTATTTCGGCTGTAAAATCCATCGCCCATCACTAAATAATACCGTCTGTTCCTGGTACTAATTATAATATTGTTCGCACAGTCCGTATGTGGCAGTTCTCTGAACTAAAATAAATGTCACTGTCACTGCTTCTCGTAGCATATCTTATTATCTATTCACTATAATATCTTGGCAGCCGGCGGACGTTAACTGCAAGTGGAGTTGAAGATTGTATTGTTGGTAGCCCTAATTGTTGAACCTTGTCATAAGAGCTGTCAAATGTCAGCAATATTCTTACATTGTATCTTTTACAAGTAATCTACAATGTCGAATATACTGCAGAGCGGCGCTAGAGAAATCATTTTAAAGGCAAGATAGTATTGCGAGTTGGATGCAGAAAAAAATACTTCGATAAACCGCCATCACAAGTTGCCAGTTTATTCTGACAATCCAAAAATTGGCTTGTAATTTGCAACAATATAATTTGAAAGTAGCGATGCAATGTAACCATATCTTATTATCACATCAAGCAACACTGTAGATTTAAGATTTAAAACTTTGATACGAAGAACGAAGAAAGATTTTTCACAATCCTTTATAATCCCCATTCCATTTTCTTGCCCTTCCTTTTTCCTGCCCCCCGTGGTTGGTACAAATTTATTGTGTTTTGCTTATTAATGACACTATTCTTTCTTTTTTTATTGCTTAGGTTGTAGTGTAGTATTTTTAGGTTAATTTTATTTATTTTTTGTTTTTATTTTACTTTCTTTTGTTTGCAATATTCTAATTCCATGTGATTGATTATGACTTGCATCAGTTTTTGACTTTATTTATTGTATTCAATGATTTGCTTCAATTTTCTGCCTGACTTCCGTAATCTGACTAAACATTGTTTTGACTGCATATTGCTACTGATTACCTTGACTTTAATTTGTTTTTCTGTTTTTGTTTCTCTTTTTTCATTATAATATTGTTTTATCTGCATTGACTAGTTGTGTACACATGTAATAGGGCATCGCTTGAACTTAATCTGTGTTGTTTTTTGTCTGATTTGTGTTTACATGTGGGTGATGTCTGTTTGTGTGCCATGAATAAATAAATAAATAAATAAACCAAGTTTGCTCCGTGACACTTCTGAAAAAAGATGGACTGTACTCTGATTGACTGAAGAAAATGTGGTCTTCGGCTAACTGTCAAATGAATCATAGAAGTCAGGCATTAATTTTGGTCAATATTTCATTTCCGATATTAAATGGAGCTACTTGTTTCCATTAAAACTGAAAGACATTAATGTCTATTGAATTATTAACTAAGTATCTTTGAACAAGCCAAATGAAATATATTATGTAGTAATCACGAAAGAAAGTATTAGGCAGATATGTACCTAACGGAGTAACATACTAAGGTTATGGATATGGATTTTTCATTTATAATTTTTACGATCACTAGATTTTAATGCATAATTTCAATAAGAAAAATATTTTTCTCTATGCAAAAATAAATTGAGGGTGTTTTTTCTTCAAAAAATCTTTTACGTTAATTCCTTAGATAAAGGCTCAATGTATTTACTATATTTCTTTCCAAAGCACGTTTGGTAAGGTTGTCGAGATCTAAGGTCTCAAAAATTACTTTTTTTTTTTAACTGTCAAAATGTCTTGTACCTAGATATCATAATATTCCATACTTCGTAAGTAACATACACATGATATACTTAATAGATTATATTAGTACCTACTTTGTTAGTTCAGGGGAAGTGGTTTCCGATGTCGTCTGTTTGATATGAATAAAATATGATACTCAGTATATGATACTACTGATACAACTAAACCATCGCGGTATATCCTCTTTGCGCAAGCATTTTGTGACATTCGGAACGGGGTGGCGAGCCTCAATGCTGAAGAAGATTTGAAATGGCGTTTGAAAGTTAATTAAACAATACCACATTAAGATCATTCTTTAATGATACATTTTTTCCAGAATCGTGTTAGAGTCAGAAATCGTTCGTAAAATTTTCATAAGATATTTCACATTAGTGATGGGCGTTCACGCTAACTAAAGTTAACTTTAACAGATGCTAATGTTAACCTTGATTAACAGTTATCGTTAACTGCTAACGTCGCTGATCAATTTGGGAAGATTTTGCGTTAATGTCACGCTCCTCCGAAGCACGTCGCGCGCCTAATGAATCTCGCGATGTCATTGGTCACTGGTCAACAGGCGCTACTGTTGACCAGTGACCAATGACATCGCGAAATTAGTAACAGTAGGTACCTAGTCGTTCATTTTTCTGTTGATATGTATATTATTATTGTTGACGGGCTAATACGCGCGGGAATTTTGCTTAGTTTTCTTCTCGTGCGTTTGGTTGGAATATTTACATATTCACTCTGATATTGGCATGGATTAACATTACCAGACAATATACTTTTATGTCAACAGTGTTGACGTGTTAAACAAGAACAACTGTTGAAGATTAACTGTTGACCATTATTGACACAGCTTTATTTCACATATTTTAATACTGTCCGCAACCCATTCTGAACGTCTGGTAAACGTTTTGCGCAAAGATAATATTCTATAAAATGCATACATAAAATATTGGAAAAATTGCGCACGAAATGAAAGATCCCTCAGTTAATACTAATATTAATACTGAAGATACCATCCTAAGACTTTCAAGACGATTATGTTTTAGTGACTCTAGCGGGTGGGTATTTGATTTACGAGATCGGTCGTAAGTAAATGTTGAAGGTTTTCACGGTGTGCTATTGACATTGTTTCTTGATTTTTCGGGCGAACCGTGTGTAGATAAACTTGATCGACATTTCGACACTCCACAGTGGAAGACACCATTAGGAGTGTCGAAACGTCGATCAAGTTTATCTACACACAGTTCACCCGAAAAACCAAGATCGGTCGTAAGTTCGACCATGTTAATTTTCAATTCTACACTGTTGTAAGAATACTGCATTATAGATGATAGTATTTTTAGGAATGTATTGGTTATTCTGTAAGTAGATTATTTTCATTTACGATATGTATCATTCAGCCCGAATAAATATTGACACACATTATAAGAATTAATATTTGATGGCTTAGAAATCTAATACCCGCAGTTCCCCCTCGTAGCACTCCTTATCCTACCCACCTACTGTAGTAACTCTTGTGGTAAGGAGGTCACAACACTATATAATATATCGTTATATAATATTTCAAGGTTAAGGCAAGCTCTAGGAATTATTTGAGGGGCGATATCTTCTGAGTATTATCGTTCTACTATCGCTTCAACTTTATCAAATAAATTTTGTATGGGATTTTGGCTTTTTGTATAAAAAGGTATTTGAGTATCTGAAAAATCCACTGCATGTGAGGGTAGGCTTAAATATTTTGTCAACCAAATTACAGCATTATATCTAAAAAAAAAACAACAGGAATAATGTAATTTTTTTTACACTAAATGAATCTGGGTTTATCGAAATAAAACCAAATACACCTTTGTACATTTCACATCAGTAAGCTTGAAAAGCTTGTATCGTGAAGTGGAGTAAGTCGGCATCGGGGATTGAACCTGCGCCCACTGCGTTAACCAGGCTACCGACCGCCTCAGAGGTAACTTTGGTATTATTTTTATTGCGAAAACTTATAGAAATGTAATGTCTCCCCGCTAGAGTCATTAAAACATATTCTCATTTATCCATGTTTTAAGTCTTAGGGTGATATCTTTAGTATTAGCTGAGTAATTGTTTAGATGTTCAGTTAAACTGACCGAGTAGACTAGTACAATAACAGCGTTCTCCGTAAACTAAACTGATATACGAGAAAAAGAGTTAAAACATAACATCGTGTGGTCCAGATTGTCACATTAATGGTTGGGCATTTTGAATGTTTCTCTTTTATTACACAGCAATTATATTTTAGTAGCTTCCCATTTCGCAGACATTATTGGGATATATTATTGTAAGTTACAGTGGCGGATCCAGGATTCATTTTTGGGAGGGTTGAGGGTCGGTTTCTCCGAGATATTTCAGAAAGAGGGTATATGTGTTTTCTTTTTCAATAAATGCTTATCTTTTTTTGTGAGACATAGTGAAGAAGATTGAAAATGTATATAATAATTTGTACAATATTTGTACGAAAAATGTTTTCTATAAAAATCAATAATAAAAAGGGCGCCGCAGGCAATTTATTTGTGAAACAATTGTATTTTGATGGATTTTTTTATACTGATTTTACAATATTTATGACATGGTGAGAAAATGTGCGGTAATAGTGTGATTTTTGGTGAGGTTTTATCATTTAGTATTAAAAAATATACACCTATTCCAATCTCTAGGGGGGCAGCTGCCTCCACCCCTTCACGCCCATGCCCCTGACCCCCCTGTATCTGCTAGTGGTAAGTTACATATATAACAACAA
The DNA here is from genome assembly GCA_963576895.1 of Ceraclea dissimilis. NCBI lineage: Eukaryota > Metazoa > Arthropoda > Insecta > Trichoptera > Leptoceridae > Ceraclea > Ceraclea dissimilis. Next base: position 240,735 of record OY756368.1, read on the forward strand.
TGTCGCATCTAGCGGGGATTCTACAAATTGAAACGTTGCTTCAGTGTTTCCATTTCAAATTAATTATTTTTAACATTTTAATTGCATTACCTCAGATGATGTTATTAAAAAATCCCCTCGCGTCCGAACGACGACATAAATTGGAGAGACGGTGGAGGGCTGTTGATGGACAACCAGCCGAGGTAGACTGGCTGTATACATAAAAATACCTATACAATGTTGTACTTAGTATGATGTTTATTAAGAGTATCCATATTTATTATTCATATCACTTACATTATTGAAATTCCACATATATATTTTTATAGTTAATCTGACGCGGATACATAATATTATGTAAGTATCTAAGGTATTGTATGTATATTATGTATGTATTATGATTTTATTTCTTGGACACAAACATTTTGTTGGTGATGACTTTTTATTAAGTAGGTATACAATATTGCTTTTTTTGTGAAGCGTCCTCGATGTGCTCCGGCACAAAGACGGCGCTATAGAAATATTCCAATTATTATATAATAATTTATAAAAACTGGATAACTTAGATCTCTACAACCGTTACTAAAAATGCCTTGGAAAAAATAGAGTAGATACATTGAACTTTTATCTAGGAAATAACCGTAAAAGTTTTTTTTAAATATTGTTTAGATTTCTCAAAAAAAAAATGTAAACAACACCTCTGATCTTTTTTTTCGAAAGACAGAAACTCTTTTCCCGAAAGTCGCGGAGATTTTTTTGTATTTGTACGCATTAAAATCTAGGGAATAACAAATCGGCTGTTTTAGATTTTTTAATTTGTTCCCAGGCTCTCCTAAAAAAAAGGTAAATTTCACATTATCACTTACGTTATTCTTACTTCGCGCTAACATTCTGATACAAAATTTTAAAAAGTGAAGCGAAAATAGAACGATTTTTACTCAGTGCATCATCAATGTACCTATAGAACAACGTGGTTGTATCCTATCTCTCCTAACTATGCATGGAATAGTATGGATGTACGTATAACCCCCCAGAGACTGTCTCACAATTCCATCAACTCAATTTACTTGAAGAACTTCGCTACAGCATCTAGGTACTACTTATTCACAAGCTCTATGACCCTTTCCCTTTATATCAGGCCTTTTCAAACTGAAGGCACAAAAAACTCCTTCATTTTTTAGTCTGGGCCTTTTGATCTAGGTATCTTTAGATCTGTCTGACACGTCCTTTTGTCTCATTCTGGAGGTTACAATGAACTCACTCCAGAACCATTATTAAATTTGTCCACATTGACGGTTTTGAAAGTCTAACTGAATATATTATATTGAATATTGCAAGTTTTATTTTGTGAGAAACATCGGATTTTCTACATGTCGTAGTTGAAATAACAAGTAGCTATCTCAACGGATATACAGCAAAGGATGGACTTTCTATCAGGCTTACGACCGATCGTCGGTTTAGCGTTTCCTTCTGGCTTCTTTCTTCATGACACAGTGGATAGAATACCTGTGTGTTAGGCTGGAGATATGGGTTCAATTCCCGCAGTAATTGGATGAACTGGAATTGGTGAATGTTTCTTAAGCGTAAAGTGATGACATTAAACCAGCCTACGATCAGTTGTATGCCTGATAGAAAGTCCATCCTTTGCTGAGATAACTACTTGAAAGAGATGACGTTACTAACTACACAATAATTATTTAAGAAATGAGGTCAATGTTTTCGATAAGAACGATGGTAATTTTGGCTGTCGACTCGGAATTCAGATGTTATTGAAACGACTTGAATTCATTTTCATTTCCTACTTCTTCAGTTTTGATTTTTCTAATTCTAGATACAGGCCTCTTACAAATAATATCCTATCCTGTAGCTCGCCTTTCACTTGCACTCACTATCTACAACACATCCTTATATCTATGACCTACTGATACTTATTATTATGTACATTACAGTTTTTCCAATATTAGCTTTGAATTTCCTCTCGACGTGACTGAATTAGTTTCCTCCTGCACTTTCATATAGGAACTAGGAAGCAAATAATAAAATAGGTACACGAGGAATGTTTATCTCTCAAAGGGAACCATCGTACCCGTTCTCAATAATGTAGGTATAGAAGGTGGTGCCGGGAAAGAATCACACGGAAGAAATCTCACATGCAAAAATCTCGCAAGTAAAAATTATACTTTTTGATTTTTATTCATACTATTTTATTATGCATTTTCTTAATTAATTTAATTTTTATAAAATGAATCTGGGTTTATCGAAATAAACCCAAATACATCTCTGTACACTTCCCAGAAAGCTTGAAGAGCTTGTGTTGTGAAGTGGAGTAAGTTGGCATCGGGGGTCGAACCCGCGCCCACCGGATTTACGATCATGCGTGTTACGAACCACTGATTTGGTTTTTTATATGTAACTAGTGGGTACCTACCCGTGAAGTCACGGAGGGAGGTTTGATATGTTTTTGTGTAAGCACTATTACTACTCCACGCTTCCTTCAAGTTCCTCGAGTAAACAGAGGAAGATTAGGTACAGGACTCAGTTTTCCCCGCCTCTCCAATATCGTCATGAAAGGCTGCGTAGTATCATTATTGTCCGTAAAACCAGATTTTTTAATTGGTACTGGTGGTAAGACAATCATCATCATCATCTTTGGCGCTACATCCCGGAGTGGGACTTAGCCTCCACAAGGAGCTTTCGCCACTCTGCCCTATTGGCAGCCACGCTCCTCCAGTTGACTGTGCCCAGTGCGTTGAGGTCCCTTTCAACACAGTCCATCCACCTCAACTTGGGTCTTCCTCTTCTACGTCTCCCCTCTGGTCTAAAATTGAGCACCCTCTTAGGTGGTAGGAGTGCTTCCATTCTTTCTACGTGCCCCAACCACCTGAGCCTTGAGATTTTGATGCACCGTATGACATCTGCATCATTGTAAAGTTGGTATAGCTCGTGGTTGTATCTTGTTCTCCAGGTACCATTGTCACAGATGGGTCCATAGATTCGTCGCAGGATCTTTCTCTCAAAGATGCCAATCCGGGTCTCTTCTCCCTTTGTTAGAGCCCAGGTTTCAGCCGCATACGTAAGCACAGGTCTGATTATAGTTTTGTACAGGTTAACTTTAGTTTTCCTGGATATTAACCTAGATTTTAATTGCGGCTGGAGACCGAAGTAGCACCTATTGGCCGCCGTGATCCTTCTGCTCACCTCTTCAGAGACGTCATTACTATTTGTAATCAGTGAGTGTGGTAAGACAATGTTTGTTAAATAACTATCGTAACAACTCCTCAATTTATTTATCGATTGGCAACGTCGAAGTATTGTCACATCGTTAAAGTCTGACATTCAGCGCCTCTAGCCATTTGAGGAATTCAGGGCACAGGCTGGCAGCACTGTCTATGGTACCGGGGTAAGCACGTATGGGGCAATCAGGCAAGATGTGCTGCATGGTTTACTTCAGGTGTTCACAGTGGAACATATCACAACCATTACCCGTCCTAAGCCTATTGCGTGCGGTCCACTGCCTGCGAGGCAGGTGGAAACCAGGCTGTTGGGGTGTGTGGCTTGTGACGGGTATGATGTAGTGCTCGGGCCTATAATTGCAGCTCCATTTATCTTGTAGATCGTACCGCAGTACCTAGTACTAATGTTCCTCGAGGAAACACAGTGAGATCACAAGGCACAAGGCTCTGTCTAATCCCGTGTCCATTTAAACCTTGATGTGCAATCTGACATCACTGTATTGGTAGGAAGTGAGCCGTGAAATGAAATAGGGTACATACCTACATACTGTCTACCTAAATACATAGGTGCGTACTCTATAGAGTTCTATTTGCAATCTCTACGTATATTGTATAAGTACGTACCCTATAGTATATCATTTCCGCGAAAGAAAAATTTCAAAACTATTTTCATTCATCAGTAGGAACAATTCTAAATTAAGTAGGTTACCTACCTAAAGTTACTGTATTCACCAAGTACCAATAATTCGAAATTTCAAAAAGTTTGAAATCACATTACTTCAAAGTTCAAACGTAGTGTTCGACCAACACTTTTCATCCGATGTAAAGCGCTAGTGAAGAGAACATTTTGAAAATTTCATAGATTCGATCCATTAGTTTGCATAATAATCACGGTACTATTTATTTTCGTCGCGCGCTGCGCACAGACAGACAGACATAGGACAATTATTTAAATTGATTATTATTATCGATTGGCATCAGCCACTGAAAGGTGGCATCGTCAGAAGATAAGAGAGTCAAAGATTTTTCGCTGTTACATCCAGGAGACACTAGAGAGCAACATCCAAATCATCAAGCTATTGCAAAGCGTTTTTTTTTCATGAAACCGATGTATTTTCGTACTAATTTTAGAAAATTTATGATATATTATGATGAAAAAAGGTGTGATAGTGACGTGATTATTTGTGAGGTTTTATCATTTAGTATGAAAAAATATACACCTTTTTGACGACGCCAATGCAACCAAACTGTATAATAAATAAAATTTTGATAAAAATAAAGGTAGGTAGGTACGTGATTTCTTCCATGTGAGATTCTTTCCGTGTGATTTTGTCATGTCCCCTAGCAGGTGAGGTACTTTTATGTGTAATGTGTTCCCTCCATAGTCTCCACTACCTATATTCTCTATACTTGCAAACACCTCGGCCACAGCTCCTGCGTCACATCCAATTTGTGAGCAAATTGTAATAAAGTGAAGTCCACTTCATTAATGCACTTTGCACTATTGTACACCCTACAAAAAGTTAAGTTATACATAAGGAAATTTATTCAACGTAATTTTTTTACTTATTCTTCAAGAGTAGGCATATTGGCATTTCAAAAAAAATAAAAACGGAAGACCTTAGATCTCGACAACCTTACGAAATTTGCTTTGGAAAAAATAGAGTAGATACATTGAAGTATTCCCACAACAGTATAGAAGAATTAAGGATGAACATTGCCGGGCTTACGACCGACCTCGGTTGGCTTAAGTGATCACTTTACACTCGAGAAACATCCCCAGCCGGGGTGAACTGAATGTATACTGTAAATGTAAATGTATACTGTTGTGGGTTACTTCAATGTATTTACTACGGCCGTAGAAAAAATCCAACGCTTTACAAGAATATAAATTTGTAAATCAAAAATAATTCTAGATACATTGAACCTATATCTATAGGGAATAACCGTAAAATATTTTTTATATCTTATATAGATTTCTCTAGAAAAAAAATGTGAAAAGCATCTCTGATCTTTTTTCCGAAAGACAGTAACTCGTTTCCCGAATGTCGCATATATTTTTTTTTGTATTGATAATATGCATTGAAATCTAGGGAATGACCGTATAAGTTATTTGATTGAATCAAAATTATCCCCAGAAATTGGAAAATAACGCTATCTTTAATGTATAAATTGGCTAGTTTGTGCATGCATTCACTAAACTAACGCTTTAACTGTAGCATATATATACTTTAAATGTACACATAATCCGAATTGCTTTCTCTTCAGCAGTTGACAAGACAATTCCCGTGAGATACATTCTAGCAGAGCTGGCAGAACCTGGATGCAACGGAGAAAAACAGAAACGAATGAAATGGGGATGGAAGAGGCCTACATCCAGCGATGAATACATATTGGCTAACATGTTTTGTGAATTATTATTATTTTATCGTTTTTGACATATTCTTAGTATGAGATAGGTATGTAGGAGTAAGTTAGTGTATGTTTTTTTCCTTTTTGGTGTTTTAGTAGTTATGACTTACGTAGTTTTTTGAAATATCATTGAGGTGGTCGGTAGTCTGGTTGGTAACGCGATCGACTGTTAATCCGGCGGGCGCGGGTTCAATCCTCGACTTACTCCACTTCACAACACAAGCTTTTCAAGCTTTCTGTGAAGTGTACAACGATGTATTTGAGTTTATTTCGATAAACCCCGATTCGTGTTTTATAAAAAAATAATTTAAAAAAATATTTTTTCTCTAACCTAAATGTGAGCGCATGTAATAGGGCATCATATGAAATCAACTTATTTTGTATTCTATTGTCGTGTAATATGTAGGGCGTGTATTCTTGTTTCTCTAAACTTTTCAGAGTTCGCTTAAAGTTTAACCTGCGTGGTATTTTAAACAACTCCTGAATGAAGTCATGAATGAAATTACATACAAAATATCAAATTTTAATGAGGAAGCTACAACTTATTATAAATTTGGATTCGTAAAATTAATTATATCTAGAAACCCCTGATGTTAAATTTGGCCGCGGAGTTATGAAGATACAAATATGATATTATGTATTATATTTAGCGCAGTAAAAGCGGAATACCGTTCTATGAGAGCTACGCAAAAGGTCCGGTAGCTGTTTACTGAACAGGTGTACTTTTTAGCTTATTGCAGAGAAAACTGATTCACCTTAAACTTATTTTCACAACATTTTTCTATGAGTAACTTAGTTTACGAGTTATTTAAGCAACAAAAGCAATTAAATCGAAACCTTGGTAAAATTATAATTTGTTAAAAAAAAAAACACAATTTTTTTAGAGTTCATAACTATTCGAGTCTAATATTCAGTTTAGAGTCCATTCAATGGAAAATTTAATGTCATAGATTAAATTTGATTGGCGTGATTTTTTCTGTTAAACCAACCGTTTGGAAGTTATTTTGAAAATAGAAATGGATGGCAGAAAATAAATGTTTTTTTTTTGTTACCAATTGGAGCGCGGCAGCCTTAGAAGGTCACAATTTTTAACTTAACATTGTAGGACTGGCACTAATAACATACCAAAAATTCAGAACTACCGGACCTTTTGCAAAACAAATGTCTAATTTTAACATTTATTAATGTTCTAGAAGTACGTATAATATATGAGGAAACACAATACAAGATACACACAACAACAGTATATGTAAGTATAAAAACACATCTAGTATCTTCTACAGTAGGTACACTACAATCAACTTATATGATTCTCGTGGAATTAGGGCAACAATAAAACGCAGGCCCGTGGCAACTTTTAGAAGTTGTGTCATTGAAACACTTCTCTATAGCAATGGCTTCAGCTGCGGCCGCAATATTCTTGGCTGGTACTACTTTTCATCGAATTTTCTTCTTCTTTCATATGCACACGACCATTTTACGAGATAGCTCCGCGTCAATGTTTTGCAACTAATCTATTGCCCTTGGCGTCACCTCATGGATTTCCTCAAGAACCCCTGCAAACTTATTGTCAGGACACCTCTCTACTATATGGTCCAACAGTCTCGATCTGGCTACACTCACAAAGGGGATGGTCTCTCTTGCCCCATCAAATAATATTGCGTAATATAATAATGTTAGGCACATTGCTTGTATGTCAGGCACAATACATATATTTCAGGCACAATGCTTGTATTTTAGGCCCCGCATTGAGCCTAAACCTGTAATATCCGTGATATATGGATAGGTGAATGTTTTCCAGTATTAGGCTGATGAGTTTATATGTCAATCATGAATGATAATATGTAGACTCTTCTGACTGATAATACTGAGAAGCGTGTTGGCAAGTCATGACTGCGTAAAAAAAAACATCGATTTCACAACCTTTGGTTTCGTGATATCGAACGAGCTCACAAAATGCTTTGAGCTTTCATCGATAGATGTCGAGCTTCTTTATAATAAAATTTGCAGATTTTGTTTTATGAAGTGAATTGGTAAATATTGTGGCACTAGAAATAGAAAATTCTGTGCTAAATAAAGAAAACTTACCAGAAGAATGTAGTACAACAACGTACGTGTGTAGATGAGAAAGTTTAGCGATTGTTCTCTCTGCATACCCTGCAAGCCACGTCATTTTGACGAGTGACAGCTAGTGATATAGATAATATTAGAACCGCTTGACCCAGTAACATTACATAAAGTGTATTCTTTATAATACATGTATTTGATACCCGCCAATATATGGAATCGATATTCTTCCGGTACAAGTGATTCACTTAGAACTATTATTTTATTAGATTCATAATACCGTCGAATTTATTTGTCCGTATTCGGGAAAACATGGCCGTAGAAAAAATAAAGAAGTTCTTTATTTTTTTTATCAAGAATGCTTTGTCTTAATAAGTAATGATACATATTATATGTATGGATGAAACTAATTGTTATACTTATGTTTTGCTCCTCTCCAAAGCACGAGCTCTTCTCAATTTTGGGGAGTAGTTTTTATGTATTTCTAGCTGTATTTCCCGTGCTTCGCAACGGTAAAATTGGGCGAAAAAACGCGAAAAACTATGGATTCGACACTAATATCACTTTTTTCATTCCACCCCCCTCCCCTCCCCCAGACCCCCCATATTCTGTCGACGAGGGTGTCGGGAGGGCTACTATTCATCTTATTGAAGAGGAAAACTATGGATTCGACACTAATATCACTTTTTTCATTTTTTTCATTCCGTCCTCCCTCCCCACACCCCTTGCATTCCTGCGGATGTCGGTAGGGTTACTATTAATCTTTTCGATGCGAGAAGCAGGAGTTTTTTTAATTTGAATTTGAAGAATTTGCCAAAGTTTCATCTCAACCGGATGGACGGCTAAGTAGCCTATAAAAGACAAGGTGAAAAATGTTAGGTACATAGGTACGCGAACTAAAATATTTATGTGGGATTAGAGTTTTTATGATAGCATTTGTTTTTCTTTGTATATATTTTGTAATTTTATAGCCAATAATAATATTATATTGAATTTTTCAGTTATACGTGTATTATTTTATCTCTAAAAGTTGTACAAGTGGATTATGTTAAACCGTATTTGAAATTCTCTGCGTTTTGTAGTTAAAGTCATCTTGTGGATTTTATTTAAATAAAATATCGCTTTTTATTAGTAAGTAATTTCCAAAAAAAATCGTGAACTTTTCCTATACGGCAAAGTGCAAAATAAACCTTCTATACGGGGTTTCTATATTCGGCTTCTAAAATTACTAAAGTTTTCCCAAATACTTTTCCAGGTTTCTCCAAGTAAGGCAAAGTATTAGAAGGGAGTATCGCGTTACAGACAAGACAAATATTCCAGCATTAATCAGCCGTGGGGTTAGTTGTTTAAGAAAATATAACGAAGATTAATTCCATTTCTCTATTGGGGTCTCAACATTGCATTACTCAAGGCACACAGAATCATTATTTTTTCTTACAATTCTCTATGTATAATAGTATAGTGGATAGGCCGAAATTATATAATCTGGCTGCTCTACGGGAAACATTCAGGGCTGCGATTTTTGCCGTTAATTTTCACTCAGCAAGTCAACGAACATCATTACTGAAATCGCAGAAAGAATAGCAAAGCTAAAATGGCAGTGGGCGGGACACGTGGCAAGACAGGACAGTGAATACAATGTCAGATGGGCACCTAAAATCCTGAAGTGAAGGCCATGGGAGAACAAAAGAGGCGTAAGAAGACCTCAGAAAAGGTGGACAGATAACATTGTCCAGCTTACGGGTCGTAGATGGCAGCAGATAGCCCAAGATAGAAGACAGTGGAAGAGTTTAGAAGAGGCCTATGTCCAGCAGTGGAACGCAAGTGGCCAGCAGTAAGTAAGTAAGTCAACGAACGATTATCGCACGAGGACAGAACGCATTTGGGTGATTGTTCCCATTGGAATTGTCAAACAGAGATAGAGATATGAGAATACTAATAAGAGTGACTAATACATCGAGATATCACAGCACTGTCTTTCGGAAAAAAGAAGATCAAATGTGTTTTTCACATTTTTTTGAGAAATCTATACAAGATATAAAAAATGTTTTACGGTTATCCCTAGATAAAGGTTCAATGCATCTACTCAGTTTTTTCCAAAACATATTTAGTAAGTTTGTCGAGATCTAAACTCTCCCGTTTGAGAAATTTATGAAATGTTGGTATGCATACTCTCTTTTTTTTCTTTTCTTCTCAGCCTTCTCGCGCCCAGTGTTGGGCGTAGGTAGTGGGTATTTCCACTGCTCCCTATCCTGTGCCGACCGCATCCATCCGCCCCCGGCAACCTTCCTTATGTCGTCCGACCATCTTGCCTGGGGCCTCCCAACACTTCTTCGGCCCGTTCTTGGTCGCCATTCGAGAACTTTTTTGGTCCATATAGCATCTGCTGTTCGCGCTATGTGGCCAGCCCAACTCCACTTTTGTTTGGCGACCTTAAGGACTACGTCGGTGACTCCCGTTTTCTGTCGTATCCTCTGCTCTATGTACTCTCACTTGTATTTTGTAAATTACTTCCTGGATACAGCAAACAATTATAAACCTTTTAAGTTACTAGGTACGCAAGCAACACCAAACATACCAGTAGCAATATTACTTATTTTTATACAAATAAAATTTGTGTATTTTATTTATTATCGAGAAAAATGTAAATCATAGTACCTAAATATTGTATCAATGTAATAAATTACTGTATAAAATATTCCGTAGATTAAATTTATTTGTAATATTTTTATAAAGGAAATATTTAAGAGCTTGGTACCAAGAACGACGTCACAGTTATTTCCCACAGCTTTAAAAGGTTCAAAATCGCGTGAACAATCGCACGATAAAATGGTAAAAATAGCGTTTTTTCGATTTTTTGGGGTTAATTTTGCGTCTATCAAAAAACTTTTACGGTTATTGCCTAGATTTTAATGTATATTATTAGTACAAAAAAAAAACATTTACTCCGCGACTTTCGGGAAACGAGTTTCCTTCTTTCGGAAAAAAAGATCAGAGGTGTTTTTCAATTCTTTTTTGAGAAATCTGTACAAGATATAAAAAATGTTTTACAGTAATTCCCTAGATAAATGTTCAATGCATCTACCGTATTTTGTTCCAAAGCATATTTAGTAACGGTTGTCGAGATAGAAGGTCTCCCGTTTTTAGAAACTTTTGAAATGTCGGTATGCATACTCTTAACCCTCTCACTACCAGTGTCCTTCCTGGAGGACAGAACGCAAAAACAAATAAAATTCATTTGAAGCAAAGTCTTATACTTAATCCATGGTAAACTTATTATATAATGTTTATTGTCTATAACTAAATATGTTTTACCAGTAAAGAACTACCAGTGTCCTCCGTGGAGGGCATGGGGCGAAGTCCTAAACAGAAAAACGCAAAAAAATTTTTTTTGTTCTAAATTGAAAATATATAGATATTAAATCCATATACAAAAAAATTCTATGACCCCTCTATTATATTCTGGTAGTGAGAGAGTTAAGCAAATTCTCATAAAAGCTCTTTAACAAACATAAAACCTCTTTTCGTAGAAGAAATTATATTACGTTGTGAGGAGAGCTTGTAATATTATTCTACATTTTGTAATCTAGGAGTCTTATTGAATTGTAAATACGAGTACTATCTGGTACGTTTTGTTTTTCACCTCCAGAAATGAAAAATAGATTTTCCTACTGAGTCGCAAAAATCTTTCATTTTCGCTTCAAATTTTGTATGAGAATGTTAGCGCGAAATGAGAATAACGTAAGCGGCAATGTGAATTATACCTATTAAAAATACCTGGAAACTCGACGGACGTTTACATTGAAAAACTACTTCATCCCATCTTCATCCTGAAGATGGCAGCAGTATCGCTGTCGAAAGCTTGAGACAATCAACGTACACGCAGCCAACATCCGAACAACCTAGAAGGAAGTCAACTTTTTAACATTATAATTAGTACCAATATGTTGGCTAAATTTTACTTTAAAAAAATGTGAGAAACACCTCTGATCTTTTTTCCGAAAGACAGAAACTCATTTCTTGAAAGTCGCGGAGAACATTTTTTTTTTGTATTGATAATATGCATAAAAATCTAGGAAACGACCGTAAAAGTTTTTTGATTGAAGCGAAATTGACCTCAAAAAATGAAAAAAAAAGTTTTTTTACCATTTTTAGTGTAAAGTGATCACTTAAGCTAACTGAGGTCGGTCGTAGACCCCACAATGTTCATCCTTAATTCTTCTACACAGTTGTTTATTTATCGTTTGGCAACGTCGAAGTATTTTCACATTGTTAAAGTCTGACATCCAGCGCCTCCAGCCACTGGAGAAATTCAGGAGACAAGCTGGCAGCACTGTTAACGGTACTGGAGTAAGCACGTATGGGGGAATCACGCAGGATGTGCTGCATGGTTTGCTTCAGGTGTCCACAGTGGAACATATCACAACCATGACCCATCCTAAGCCTATTGCGTGCGGTCCACTGCCTGCGCGGCAGGTGGAAACCAGGCTGTTGGGATGTGTGATTTGTGACGGGTATGACGGAGTTCTCAAGTTGTTGTAGGAATACAGGATAAAAATACTTATAATATTCCTTCCTTATGACTACATACTACTATACGGCATAAGGTAACGTAGGTGCATTATTTAATTATACTGGCAGGGAAATATTAACATCATTATTAGAGCGGCAATTACTAATCACATTTTTTATGGTAATTCTATTTGCCTTACCCCCGACCTCCTCCGTCTGCAGGTGAATTCATGTGAATATTAAATTAAATCCACTACTACCTACTTCTGTAATGCAATCAGTCATAGGCGTTGTCAGGGGAGCCAGGGAGAACAGCTGCCCAGCTGAGCAGAGATTGGAATAGATATATATTTTTTCTGGGGATGTTTAGAGAATGCAGGATGACAGGATGACAAAAAAGATATATCTGAGTAAACGAAGAGGTATGAGGAAGCGCAGCCGCCCGAGACTGGCCTGGTCCGAGTAAAATGAGTCGGAGAGCGTGTATGACAAATTGTGTGAATGTGACGGAAGCCATTAAAATCAATTGGTCTTAAATCAATTCGTGTAAAATGTATTCGTCTAATTATCAATTCGCCTAAAATCAATTTGAATTAAATCGACGAATTGATCGTTTAAATTGATTTTAGACAAATCGATTTTAGACGAATTGATTTTAGACGAACTTACCGTAAACCAATAATTGTATATCAGTTCATAACTCTTCTTTCGTTGCTTCCTTCATTTTCCCCTCCTTTCTTCCTCTTCTTCTTCCTCTTCCCATGCTTCCTCCTTCCCTACCATAAATGTTTTATAGCTATAAGATATATATTTTTAACTATGTAATGTGATCTATTTGTTTTGCGTGTGTGCTAATTGTGAACGGATGTTATTGGCCTTGTGTATTGATATTCTCGTACTAATGTACCTGTCAATGTTTGTTTTTGTGACTGTATCTGTTCCATATGTAATAAATAAATAAATACCTGATATACTACATATGTAGCACACAAGTACAAATGTCACTTAAAATAGACGAATATTTTAATGTTGCGATGTTACCAGCCATCCCCTCCCACTAGACATTTAGTTTTCTCATTATAGAACCAATTAATTATACTGTCTCTAGTTTAGTAGTGAAATAATGCCAGGTAACTACCATACTCGTATATTATTATCTTCCTACATACGTCCTACATACGTGTAACCTAACGAAGTTAGGCTGAAGTAACGTACTATTTATAACTAATATTTTATAGAAGGTACCCAAAGTAAGTTGTTATACAGTCGCGTCAAAGTGAAATCATATCTGAGTAGGGTTGCCAGATGTCCGGCTTTGGACCGGACAGTCCGGTTTTACTTACATCTGTCCGGTCAAAAATATCTTGTAAAACTGATAAAGGGCTGTCCAGTTTTTTCAATCGGACTTTAAGAAGTTCAACACAATCAAGCCTATAGACTTACCAATTACCTATTTTTCATAATGTCACTCAAGGACATAATCCTTGATTATTTCCATCAGGATCGCATTTTTCATGCGTAGAAGGTACCTACCATTCATAGTGAAAACCTAAATATCTAAATGGGTAGTATTTTTTCATAATATAAAATTTGTCTACTTAATAATTATACGTAAGCATTTTTTTTTTAATTTCGTTAAGGAAAAATATCACTCCTCAGAACTCATTATTAACGAAAATTTCAAATGCGGCGCAAATTGTGTATGCATTCTTAGAAAAAAAAATATGTATACGGTGGGGGGGGGGGGGGGGGGAATTAAAAATTTACCGGTTTTTTTGTCCAGCATATCTGGCGACCCTACATGTGAGTGAAATAAAAAACGATATGCTTTAAGAAAAAATCGTTCAACTTTTTCAAATTTTCTATGACAGTGTCATATAAATTGTATTTTTGACTTATTGTATAAAAAGGTGACTGAATGTAAAAAAATACCTGCTACAATCACTGCGTCTCAGCTTAAACATTGTTTCAATCAAATTGCAGCATTACATCTAACAAACTACGGGAGTAATCTCAAGTTTCAGTGAATTTCAGAGGAATGTTTTGAATGACTTTTTTCATGGCGGAAATTTACATAAATTTAATTATTCGCTGCTAGAGTCTCTAAAACATATTCTCATTTATCCGTGTTTTAAGTCTTAGGATGATATCTTCAGTAGGTATTATCTTAGCAATATTTCTTTTCCCGGCGTAATTTTTCTCCTGTTGTTACAATGGCCCCCTAAGTGGCCCCCTGCTTTGTAATTTTGTTACCATTCCACAAATTACACTCATTTGCGTTACTTCACTTTGTATTGCGCAGGCTGGAGATAATATTTTCAGTACGAAAAAAAACACGAATTAACGTGAGCATTGTCGATATATCATACTAATATAGGGCTGTCATTCATCCCGGTTTGAGGACCGTATCCCAGTGTCCCGGTCCGAGACTCATTTGTCCCGGTCAGGCATTTCTTAACAGTATGCATACCGACATTTCAAAAATTTCTAAAAACGGGAGACCTTATATCTCGACAACCGTTACTAAATATGCTTTGGAGCAAAATAGGGTAGATGCATTGAACATTTATCTAGGGAATAACCAAAACAGATTCTTTTTATCTTGTATAGATTTCTCTAAAAAAAAAACAACCTGACACCAAAACACCTCTGACCTTTTTTCCGAAAGACGAAAACTCGTATCCCGAAAGTCGCGGAGTAATTTTTTTTTGTACTGATAATATGCATTCAAATCTAGGGAATAACCGTAAAAGTTTTTTGATAGACGCAAAATTAAGCCCAAAAATGGAAAATACACTATTTTTACCATTTTATCATGCGATTGTCACGCGATTTTGAACCTTGATCCCGTGGGAAATGACTGTGACGTCATTCTTGGTGCCAAGTCGTTAATATTAATTGTTGCTATTATGTCTGTATGTGTGTGATTTATACGAGTATGAACGAATACTGTTGAATGTAGTTCCCCCCACCCCAAACCATGAGTGACAGTACTTTATATACAACTATAGTTTCCGAAGAATCACATTATTACCACATTGATTTTTTACATTTATTTATTTTCCTGGGTTGTGTGGTATTAAGTGAGTTATTTGTGTATGTATTTTTTGATTGACCTAATTGTTGTAATGTATTTAAAAGGCTTTTGGCCGTATATAATCTAATAAATAAATAAATAAATAAATAAACATCGTTTTCTAATCATTTTTTTTAAAAGGATCTGGGCTTGCATACAAAACCCCAAATACTTTCCTGCACACCTTGCACTAGGCTAAAAGCCTGTATCGCAAAGTGTGGAATACATCGCCAGCGCCGGGGTTTGAACCTGGCACCTCCCGCTTGAGAGACTGCCGCCTCAACCAACTGCGCCAACCATGTACTCTGTCATGTCATGGTATCTTGTCACGAATTTTCTAAAATTACTATATTGATTTGAAGCTTAACACATGAGGTGGGTTACCCTTGATGTAACCCAGATCCTTACAAACCTAACCTCAAAATTCGTCTTATCAGAATGTAGATTCAGGTGACTAATTAGTACTTAATTAGTAGAATGATATTAATACTTTTGTAATACGAATGTTAAGCGTCTTATTAATTAAGGCCTTGGTACCAAGAATGACGTCACAGTCATTTCCCACGGCATTAAGGTTCAAAATGGCGTGTAAAATCGCATGATAAAATGGTAAATATAGGGTCTTTTCCTTTTTTTGGGGTTAATTTTGCGTCTCTCAAAAAAACTTTTACGGTTATTCACTAGATTTTAATGCATATTATCAGTATAAAAAAATTTACTCCGCGATGACTCAGGAAACGAGTTTCCGTCTTTCGGAAAAAAGATCAGAGGTGTTTTTCACATAAGTATTTTGTTTGAGAAATCTATACAAGACATAAAAAATCTTTTACGGGTAATCCCTAGATAAATATTCAATGCATCTACCCTATTTTTTCCAAATCATATTGAGTAACGGTTGTCGAGATATAAGGTCTCCCGTTTTTAGAAATTTTTGAAATGTCGGTATGCGTACTCTCAAAGGGGAAACTTGTTCAAATCTACCCACGAAACTCGTATTCATTACGAAATAAGACAAACAGAGTTACACAATAATTAGGCAATCATAAATTATATACATTTACATAAGAGCATGGTTAGTATGCAACAGGCTGTATGAAGATACACGTCAGGCGGCCATATTGAAATTTAAAAAAAAACGTATTTTTAGAACGCTTTCAAATTCAAATTCAGAACAATCATTATACCAGAAATACAATAAAAAAAAAATCCAATTATTTATTAATTCATTAGGTACTTACCATCGGATGTTGTTGTTGATAGAAAGTAAAAAATAAAATAAATAAATAAAGTATATTTATTTGTCAAAAAATATACAAAAAAAAAGAATAAAAAATAATTTATAATAAGAAATGTGTAAAAATGTTTATAAAAAATGTAGCTTGTTTGTAAAAGATTACTTAAAAATAAAATCAAGAAGGTAATTTTTGATAACTTGAAATAAAATGTTAAAACAAATAAAAGTGTTTCTCTTCCAAGCAGTCCTGAATAATTTCTTTATCACATCCTTACGAAAATAAACAGTTATTATTTGTTTAAATTTCTTTTTAAAGTATTTTTGTGTTCTCGTACGATTTGTAAATTAGTTTCTCGTTTGTCCGTGGCGCTGATGCGCCGTATCCGGCGGGGAGGTGTTGCCTACGCAATGACGTACGACCGACCTGCACGAGCTTTCATGAAACACTAGAGGGACGTTTCAGCGTTCAGTTTGTCCCGACTGATTTTATATACGTGATGCAGCCTAACTTTATAATATATACCAGAGTCCCTACGTTACATTACCTACCTCACTTCGATTCTTTAATCCAATACTCAAATACTGCGCCAGGAAATAATCACTCAGAAAAGAATCACACAGGAAAAAATATCACGTATCATTTTTATTTTTGATTTTACAAATTTTATTCTTGTAAAGCGTTGGATTTTTCTTCATTCCGTAGTATATACAATGTAGTATTCCTACAACAGTGTAGAAGAATTAAGAATGAACATTGTCGGGCTTACGACCTCAGCTGGCTTACACTCTACACTTTACACTCGAGAAACACTCGCCATTTCAGTTCACTCCGGCTGGGATTCGAACCCAGACCTTCGTCTCGCTTAGTGGGGATCATATATCCACTACACCACGAGGAGCGACGGCTGTGTTGTCGAATTTCATGTACATTAAGTACCTATGTATTGTTGCATTTCTAACTGTGGGGAGAGGGTGGTATTGTAACAATTGTGCAGTCTCTCAACTAACCAACTATAACTTTTTTCATTAAATAAAATAAAACACTGTTTTACTTCCACTAACGTATTTTTTTTTATTTTCTCCCGACCCAACTATGACGTCACAGTCATTTCCCTCGGCATTAAGGTTCAAAATCGCATCAACAATCGCATGATAAAATGGTAGAAATAGCGTTATTTGGGGTTAATTTCGCTTCAATCAAAAAACTTTTGCGGTTATTCCCTAGATTTTAATGCATGTCATCAAAACAAAATTAACAAATCTCCGAGACTTTCGGGAACGAGTTTTTATGTCTTTCGGAAAAAAGATCGGAGGTGTTTTTCACCATTATTTTTTTTAAAATCTATACAAGATAAAAAAAACCTTTACTATTATTCCCTAGATAAAGGTTCAATGCATCTACTCTATTTTTTCTATAGCATATTTAGTAATGGTTGTCGACATCTAAGATCTCCCGTTTTCCCGTTTTTAGAAATATTTGAAATGTCAATATGCATACTCTTAACTTGTAAAGCAAATATCAACCCTTCTCAACAAGGATTTTTAACAAGCGCTTTTATAAGAGTATATCGGTGTGAACTGATATCAATCTACCTATATAATATTGTTACATAGTATTCGACTGTACATAGAATATTTTTAACAAGCGCTTTTATAAGAGTATATCGGTGTGAACTGATATCAATCTACCTATATAATATTGTTACATAGTATTCGACTGTACATAGAATATTTTTAACAAGCGCTTTTATAAGAGTATATCGGTGTGAACTGATATCAATCTACCTATATAATATTGTTACATAGTATTCGACTGTACATAGAATATTTTTAACAAGCGCTTTTATAAGAGTATATCGGTGTGAACTGATATCAATCTACCTATATAATATTGTTACATAGTATTCGACTGTACATAGAATATTTTTAACAAGCGCTTTTATAAGAGTATATCGGTGTGAACTGATATCAATCTACCTATATAATATTGTTACATAGTATTCGACTGTACATAGAATATTTTTAACAAGCGCTTTTATAAGAGTATATCGGTGTGAACTGATATCAATCTACCTATATAATATTGTTACATAGTATTCGACTGTACATAGAATATTTTTAACAAGCGCTTTTATAAGAGTATATCGGTGTGAACTGATATCAATCTACCTATATAATATTGTTACATAGTATTCGACTGTACATAGAATATTTTTAACAAGCGCTTTTATAAGAGTATATCGGTGTGAACTGATATCAATCTACCTATATAATATTGTTACATAGTATTCGACTGTACATAGAATATTTTTAACAAGCGCTTTTATAAGAGTATATCGGTGTGAACTGATATCAATCTACCTATATAATATTGTTACATAGTATTCGACTGTACATAGAATATTTTTAACAAGCGCTTTTATAAGAGTATATCGGTGTGAACTGATATCAATCTACCTATATAATATTGTTACATAGTATTCGACTGTACATAGAATATTTTTAACAAGCGCTTTTATAAGAGTATATCGGTGTGAACTGATATCAATCTACCTATATAATATTGTTACATAGTATTCGACTGTACATAGAATATTTTTAACAAGCGCTTTTATAAGAGTATATCGGTGTGAACTGATATCAATCTACCTATATAATATTGTTACATAGTATTCGACTGTACATAGAATATTTTTAACAAGCGCTTTTATAAGAGTATATCGGTGTGAACTGATATCAATCTACCTATATAATATTGTTACATAGTATTCGACTGTACATAGAATATTTTTAACAAGCGCTTTTATAAGAGTATATCGGTGTGAACTGATATCAATCTACCTATATAATATTGTTACATAGTATTCGACTGTACATAGAATATTTTTAACAAGCGCTTTTATAAGAGTATATCGGTGTGAACTGATATCAATCTACCTATATAATATTGTTACATAGTATTCGACTGTACATAGAATATTTTTAACAAGCGCTTTTATAAGAGTATATCGGTGTGAACTGATATCAATCTACCTATATAATATTGTTACATAGTATTCGACTGTACATAGAATATTTTTAACAAGCGCTTTTATAAGAGTATATCGGTGTGAACTGATATCAATCTACCTATATAATATTGTTACATAGTATTCGACTGTACATAGAATATTTTTAACAAGCGCTTTTATAAGAGTATATCGGTGTGAACTGATATCAATCTACCTATATAATATTGTTACATAGTATTCGACTGTACATAGAATATTTTTAACAAGCGCTTTTATAAGAGTATATCGGTGTGAACTGATATCAATCTACCTATATAATATTGTTACATAGTATTCGACTGTACATAGAATATTTTTAACAAGCGCTTTTATAAGAGTATATCGGTGTGAACTGATATCAATCTACCTATATAATATTGTTACATAGTATTCGACTGTACATAGAATATTTTTAACAAGCGCTTTTATAAGAGTATATCGGTGTGAACTGATATCAATCTACCTATATAATATTGTTACATAGTATTCGACTGTACATAGAATATTTTTAACAAGCGCTTTTATAAGAGTATATCGGTGTGAACTGATATCAATCTACCTATATAATATTGTTACATAGTATTCGACTGTACATAGAATATTTTTAACAAGCGCTTTTATAAGAGTATATCGGTGTGAACTGATATCAATCTACCTATATAATATTGTTACATAGTATTCGACTGTACATAGAATATTTTTAACAAGCGCTTTTATAAGAGTATATCGGTGTGAACTGATATCAATCTACCTATATAATATTGTTACATAGTATTCGACTGTACATAGAATATTTTTAACAAGCGCTTTTATAAGAGTATATCGGTGTGAACTGATATCAATCTACCTATATAATATTGTTACATAGTATTCGACTGTACATAGAATATTTTTAACAAGCGCTTTTATAAGAGTATATCGGTGTGAACTGATATCAATCTACCTATATAATATTGTTACATAGTATTCGACTGTACATAGAATATTTTTAACAAGCGCTTTTATAAGAGTATATCGGTGTGAACTGATATCAATCTACCTATATAATATTGTTACATAGTATTCGACTGTACATAGAATATTTTTAACAAGCGCTTTTATAAGAGTATATCGGTGTGAACTGATATCAATCTACCTATATAATATTGTTACATAGTATTCGACTGTACATAGAATATTTTTAACAAGCGCTTTTATAAGAGTATATCGGTGTGAACTGATATCAATCTACCTATATAATATTGTTACATAGTATTCGACTGTACATAGAATATTTTTAACAAGCGCTTTTATAAGAGTATATCGGTGTGAACTGATATCAATCTACCTATATAATATTGTTACATAGTATTCGACTGTACATAGAATATTTTTAACAAGCGCTTTTATAAGAGTATATCGGTGTGAACTGATATCAATCTACCTATATAATATTGTTACATAGTATTCGACTGTACATAGAATATTTTTAACAAGCGCTTTTATAAGAGTATATCGGTGTGAACTGATATCAATCTACCTATATAATATTGTTACATAGTATTCGACTGTACATAGAATATTTTTAACAAGCGCTTTTATAAGAGTATATCGGTGTGAACTGATATCAATCTACCTATATAATATTGTTACATAGTATTCGACTGTACATAGAATATTTTTAACAAGCGCTTTTATAAGAGTATATCGGTGTGAACTGATATCAATCTACCTATATAATATTGTTACATAGTATTCGACTGTACATAGAATATTTTTAACAAGCGCTTTTATAAGAGTATATCGGTGTGAACTGATATCAATCTACCTATATAATATTGTTACATAGTATTCGACTGTACATAGAATATTTTTAACAAGCGCTTTTATAAGAGTATATCGGTGTGAACTGATATCAATCTACCTATATAATATTGTTACATAGTATTCGACTGTACATAGAATATTTTTAACAAGCGCTTTTATAAGAGTATATCGGTGTGAACTGATATCAATCTACCTATATAATATTGTTACATAGTATTCGACTGTACATAGAATATTTTTAACAAGCGCTTTTATAAGAGTATATCGGTGTGAACTGATATCAATCTACCTATATAATATTGTTACATAGTATTCGACTGTACATAGAATATTTTTAACAAGCGCTTTTATAAGAGTATATCGGTGTGAACTGATATCAATCTACCTATATAATATTGTTACATAGTATTCGACTGTACATAGAATATTCTCATTCACACTCATTCACACTTATGCTGCAATTAGCTCAGATTGAAAAACGACAAAGATCATGCACAATATCTTTTCATACTATACCATTATGGGTAGAAAGCAATTACTTACGAAGAAATATAATTGTGCTTAAAGATTTGAAAAAAGGATCTGGGCTTGACAAACCCAAATTACTTTACCGTAAGCTAAATGTTTGTGTCGTGTAGTGCAGAATACATCATCAGCGTTGGGATTCGAACTCGGCAACTTGGGAGAACGGCGCTCAAAACCAATTTTTCATTTTCATTGTGAAATAGTTTCCAGCTGTAGCATCCAAGTACATAAAACTTCCAAAAATTACACAATTGACAGCAGGATGTGGTGGAATGGGTGAACATTGCCCTGGGCACAAAGTGATCACTTAAGCCAGTCAAAGCCCATCCCACCCTGCACCTAACACCCATCCTGCTTCCTCCCCAAGGGATTTCACATAACGCTAGATTATTTGAATGAAGATACTTCTCGTCTCTGTTGAGGAAAAAACTTTAATATATTTCCGTCTGCGCAAAGCAGATAAATTCCGGTTCCATACCTAAAAATCATATTCATAGAATGTTGTATGGTGTGAATGAAACTTTGTATAGAGATTATGTATCACATTGAGAACGCAGCTTTTAAAGGCTTTAAGCTAGAGTCCCTAGAGAATGGAGCTTCACACACAGCCTGCGATGGGAACCATTCAAGTAGAAAACATAATATTTCAACTATGTACAAGTCGTTAATATAAATAGATCCTACAAAGTTGCCTACTACTTGTAAGCAAACAATTTACTAATCATCTAAAATGTGTTAGATACTATAGAGCAGGCGCGAAGCTACCTAAGAACACGATTCCCATCGAGTTACCCTTTGGAAAAAAATACAAGTATAACAGTGTCTAATCTGACTTAATCCCATAAGAAACGTTAGCCACGGCTTTCTTTCTGCAGAAATCCACCGTTCGCCACTGCTATAGAGAGCCAAAACGCCTGCAGCACAGGCGTGAATATTGGCATTATTGGCACTGTGTTTTGCTGTGCAAAAAAAGGGCTAATTAATTACGCGTAACACAGAGCGCATAGATAGAGACATGTTAGTAATTAAAAAACGTAAGAAGGCAGATAGTTTGGTAAACAAACAAAAAAACTACAGTGATGAATAACCATCACAAAAGAGTGCTCTGTGGACGGACTTTTCTAGCTAAACTCTCTCCAGCATTTGCCTCTAAGCGATATAAGGGTAACCGCAAAAACCTATATCAGAGAAAGAGCATTTTTATAGAGGTTGCTACCTCTATTAGAAGTTTTCAATTAGTCAAAATGTGGATCATATTTATCTCATATGAGTAGACTATGGTCTCTTCCCCGTTCGTTCTTAATTCACAACACATACTTTATGGATAAAACCTTTAAAGATATCAATACTGGGTGCTTGGAATCACTCAACCCAGCTTCAGATATAAGCTTACAGAATTTTGTACTGTGCACGTTGACAATCCTCCAACCCCATCCCTCTACCTTCTCGTATCTCTATGCATCTCACTGTGTTGTTGAACCCGTCTTCATTGCAGATTATAAACACTGGCGACTGTAAAATATGAGACCCCTGGGTAGTGTGTAGTCCCAAATAATACAATACAAGCATACTCTATCACTATACTAATGTTATAGGGAACTCCGGGGCAACATAGTTCTGTAGCAATAATTAGAATGGAAATCCGAATTTACTTCTATTCTATTCTATCCCCTCACGCCGCGTCCCTTTCGGGATAGGCAGAGACAACAGATGGCCAGACATTGTTTCTTGGTTTTTGGGTGAACCGTGTGTTTTTAAACTTAGATACATGTCTTAAGGGCGTCGCCAGCCTCGGAGCTATAGGGGGGGACAACAAAATTTTAAAAATTGATATATAGCATAAAAACGCGTAAATAGCGCCGGAGACACTTTTTTTTATAAGACATAGTGAAGAGGGTCTTGATGTGGTTTGATTATTCGAAAATGTATGTAATAGGTACTTTGCACAAAATATACATGAAAAATGATTTTTTTTTATAAAGAAGCAATAAAAAATATCATAGCAGGCAATTTTTTAAGAAACTGATGGATTTTCAAACTAATTTTATGAAATTTCTGATGATAAAAAATGTGTGGTAGTGATTTTTGTGAGGTTATTTAGTGTGAAAAAATATATACCTATTCCAATCTCTAGGGGGCGTCCTTGGCGACGCCCATGACATGTCTTATATAAATTCATATTGAAATAAGTACCTAATTGTAACCTAGGGGATGAATCCACTAATGTGTGAACATCTTTATTATAAACTAGTGGGTACCTACCCGTGAATTCACGGAGGTTGGTTTAATATGTTTTTGTGTAACCACTATTACTACTCCACCCTTCAAAATTCTTCGAGAGAACACAGGAAAATCACAAGGCTCCGTCTTTTCCCCGTCTTTCCAATATCGTCAAGAAAGTCGTAGAACCAGATTCACATCGTCGACTTTCTTAGTTGGTACCCACCCGTGAAAGCCACAAGACTCCTCTTTACCTGTGTCATTCCCATACTCATACTGCCACTCTACCACGGTCTTTAAAGTTAATCGAAGGAACACATCAGGGAAATCACAAGGTTCAGTCTTTTCCCATGCCCCTGCTATTGCTGTTGATAATGCTGCCCTGACAATGTTCTGATGTCATTGTAATAGGAACAATGTATCGTAAAGAGCAAGGGGGTTCCTGAGCATGGGTAACCCTGTGTGTCTTGTATTATTGGAACATGCCGAATATAGGACCATGCGAAACTTTTCGTAGCCAACATCTTCTTACAGTTGGCGAACTGGAATATAGTAGGTATATGGATTACTTTGAATCCCCTAATTCGTTGTCGTGAATCGTTATGTCCCTTCACATTCACTATATAGG
This sequence comes from Ceraclea dissimilis, assembly GCA_963576895.1. Classification (NCBI taxonomy): domain Eukaryota; kingdom Metazoa; phylum Arthropoda; class Insecta; order Trichoptera; family Leptoceridae; genus Ceraclea; species Ceraclea dissimilis. The sequence goes on from OY756368.1 coordinate 265,477, forward strand.
ATGTATTTGATACATATCCACTCCATGTGCTGTGCACTTCGCACAGTATTGAAGATCGGTCTGATAGTCTTCTGGTTTGGGCACGTTAAAAAAATAAACACTAAAAATAATCTAAGGTAACATTACCGTCTTTTCGGTAAGAGGTGTGGAGAATTGGTCGCTATTTGGTGTGAAAAAATATAGGGTCTTACCTACTTTCCATACTAATTTTACATACGTACCTATACTATATTATACCTACAGTAATTATGATTTGAATGACTCTATCAATAATTAATATAATAGGTAGGTAGGTATGTATGTAGTACTTGATTGTTTCAAAATCATACGAACCAACTGATAGTACCTATTCAAAACTGTTTTCATTCCATTTGGCTATACGTACCTACTATATATATAGTATGTAGGTATGATTCGAAAAACTCGATGCATTCTGTATCAAGTAGGTACGTACCTACCTATAAGTTACTGTATTCACCAAGTACCAATAATTCGAAATTTCAAAAAGTTTGAATTCACATTACGTCAAACGTATTGTTGAACCAACACTTTTCGTCCGATGTAAAGCGCTAGTGTAGAGAACATTTTCAAAATTTCATAGATTCGATCCGTTAGTTTGCATAATAATCACGGTACTATTTATTTTCGTCGCGCGCTGCGCACAGATGGACCGACAGACAGACATAGTACAATTATTTAAATTGATGGATTTTATAATTGCTTTACATCAACATTACCCTCATTAAGGGTTGTATAATTAGTCTAACATACGTACGTACAATACGATTATGTAATGACTTTTCTTAAGTGTGGGAATATTAAGGAGTTTGTAAACATTTTAATATTATAAATATCCTTTGATCTGGGAATTCTAAAGCCTGTTTATTTCACCACTTCTACACCATCATTAGCATTAGTACATATCTCAGCAATAAGCCCGCCCTTTGGCGGCTTTTTTATCTACGTATTTATTTTTAAGAAATCGGAAAGCGTGTATGACAGATTGCATGAATGTTTTTTTTTTAATCTGGGTTTATTGAAATAAACCTGAATACACCTTTGCACACTTCACAGTAAGCTTGAAAAGGTTGTGTAGTGAAGTGGAATAGGTCGGCATCGGGGATCGAATCTGCGCCCACTGCATTAACAGTCGAGCGCGTTACCAACCAGACTACTGACCACCTCATTAACAGTCGACCGCGTTACCAACCACGCTATCAACCACCTCGTGACCCATGTGACGGAAGCTAGGAATGTGTGCAAGGATAGGGCTGTCTGGCGCTCTATCCTCTCTGCCTACCCTGCAAGGGATGTGGCGTGAGGGTATAGAAAATAGATAGATTATTTTTTATTAATTATGGCTAGATATATCAGCATTAAAAAAAATCAAAAAACGGGAGACCTTAGATCTCGTCAACCTTACCAAATAAGCTTTGAAAAAAAAATTGAGTGTAGTCATTAATCCTTTATCCAGTAAATGACCGTCAAACATTTTTTAATGCCTTGTATAGATTTCTCAAAACAAAAATGTGATAAACACCTCTGACCTTTTGTAGATAATTTTTAGCTAAATTAATCACAATGTATGTTTTGTGTGGATTTCGGGGTTAATTTCGCTTCGATTTTAATGCATATTATCAATAAAAAAAAACTCCGCGACTTTCGGGAAACGAGTTTCGATAAAAATATCAGAGGTGTTTTTTACAATTTATTTTGAGAAATCTGTACGAGATATAAAAAATGTTTTACAGTTATTCCCTAGATAAAGGTTCAATGTATCTACTCTATTTTTTCCAAAGCATATTTAGTAACGGTTGTCTAAATCTAAGGTCTCCCGTTCCTAGAAATTTTTGAAATGTCGGTACACGTTCTCTTTACTATTGATGTTTGTATAGCGAACGGAATATAGGAGTAGGCTTGTAAAGTGATAGTACATTGTATAATTTCGTGTCTATGTAATACTTGTATGTTGATCCCTGTCGATGTCAGACCAATGGGAGAGACATTGATTGATTTATTGGGAGATATTGCATCATATTGAGGACCTCAGCACGTCAAGTAGGCAATTTAATGTCTCCATGGAGATCACACCACTATGCTACATACCATACCTACATTACCTATACGTAGGGACTGGAAAAAATCGGTGTTATTTTTCGGGAAATGTGGTGCTATTTTTTGCTAAAAGTGGTGTTATTTTTCACAAATTTGACAAAATGTGGCGTTATTTTTCATACATTAAAGCGATCAATTTAGCAGATTTTAATACAAGCATATAAAAAAATATATCGTGAACAAAATATCCCTAACAAATATCCCTAAAACAACAAAATAAAACAAAACTATTTGAGAAAAACGAAAAACGCCTTTTTGCAAGATTTTTCCAATGTGGTTCTTCGTACTTTCAAAGCCACATTCCTTTTGATAATGTTTCAATTATTTCTGTAAAATAATTCCAATATTCGCATTATATGTGTAAAAAACACGAAATTCGCGTTATTCGCGCAAAAAGCACAAAATTCGAAAATAAATTCATTTTATCGCGATCGCGAAATTTTCCAGTCTCTACCTATATACGTTTGTCTATATCTATTACACCTACGCACATTATATTTTATCCAATTAAAAGTAGGCATATTCGTACAGCAAGACTCAAATGGCAATGGGCAGGGCACATAGCAAGACAAGACGAGAAAAGATGGACTCCCAGACTCGTAAAGTGGAGGCCATGGGAAAATAGAAGAGGTGTCGGAAGGCCCCAGAAAAGATGGGCGGACGACGTGACCTCGGTAGCGGGTAGGCAGTGGGTCAAAAAGGCGAGGGATCGAAAGGACTGGAAACAAATGGAAGAGGCCTATATCCAGCCTGATGGACCAAGGCTGATGAAGAAGAAATTAAAGAGATTTGCAGACCTTAGATCTCAAATACCTTTTTTTTCCTGTTAGGTCAGGGGACCGTTTATCCCCTGCGTCACTGCGACCAGAGTAGGTCTATTGTGACACCCTTCAATGTTACAACTCGTCTTCAAGGCCAACGTGTCTCATGTAGCTCACGCTCTGTCTTGGTGCGAGAAGACATGCCTTCTCGGAGTCTAGTAGGGGCCCTCCAAGAATGCGACTTCTTTTGTGAGCGAGTGCGTCACAGTTACAGAGGATGTAAAAACGGGAGACGTTAGATCTCGACTACTTTACTAAATATTCTTTGGAAAAAGTAGAGTAGATGAATTGAACCTTTATCTAGTGAATTACTGAAAATGATCCGATGACGTCATCGCTGGGTCGGGAGCCTTAATGTAATTTGACAAAGTCGGGCACTACAGTTAGGTCCTTTTACAAAAAAATACCTAAGAATTTACACTATAGAAGCTACTTTCTATCTATTGTTATTGTTATGAATAAAAAAACAAGAGGAATGTTATGGTATCCTTTTGATAAAGAACCCTTGGAAATGTTGGAGCGATAATTAAAGGTACCTAGTCAAAAGGGATGGAAAGAAACACAGAAGGAGATTCGTGAATAAAAAATCAGAACAATTCGTAATTCGGTTGTATTGTCTGAATGAAAATACAATATGTTTGTACCTACCTATAAATACTTTACAATATCAAGTACTATGTTACCAAAAATGTATAAAATCTGGATATCTTCACTCCAGTGGCGGAGCTACCATACATGCTCAAAAGCCGGGCTTACCCAGTGGAAATAAGAAATAAATCTCCGAAATATTATAAAAAGCGTTTTCCGATGGTACTCGTTCATTTAAATATCGCGCGGTTCAATACCGAAGATGTATTAATTATCGTTAGATGGCGCTAGTTCACTCATCCTATTGCCGAGAACCCGCGAAAAACACATAAACTAGTCACACAATAATACAGCCATCTTACTCTATCCCACTATTATCATTTGGGCTTGTCTCCCTTACCTTTTCACTCTCATTATTATGATAATAGTAACATACATACCATTAACATAAGTATGTATAGGCTCCTGTCAAAATTTTGTATGAATTCATAAGCCGGGCTTTTTCTGTGAGTATAGATGCAAATTGTAGACGTACCAACATAAAAATATTTTCACATATTAATCATGCTATTCTAATATGCTTTATCTTTGCATTTGAATGTCAAAACAAACTTTATGCGGTAAATGTTCAAATGGTTCTTCGATTTTCGATTGTTTAACTTTTTGAGGTTAAAAATATTATTAGATGTTGTTTTAATAAAATGGGTGAGTGTTTTATTATCAGGTGCGAAGAAATAAAGTGTATTGGTGTTTTAGCGATTAGAGGTAAGAGGAAAATACTAACATTTACTAAAAATAATGATATTGGGGTTAACTGGAAGAGATCGCAGTTCTGCGATAAGTTCGCCCCAGTGAACAATTCTTTGTAATCTGTACTATGTTCATTTCATTGTTTTCTTAAAGAATAAATAAATAAATATTATTACTTCGCCAAAACCAATATCAAACTTATCAATACCTTTTAAGTTACTAATAGTTCGGTCATTTCGAATAGTTCAGTCATTATGCAGTTCTAAGTCAGAAGTATTTATAATTTTTTGAAACCTGCGCAGAATGATACCTTGGGGTAGGGTGTTTCAGAATATCGAGTGCCAGAACCCCCATCAGACGCGTCCCCCCAACCGTCCCCACCCCCCCTCTGTGCGGTTTTTCTCAATTTTTAGAAAAACGGTAAGAGATAGAAGAAAACTGTCAATGACAAAAATAATCGTTTATAAATTCTCTACAAAAAAGGTTCGCTACATTTTTTCATAAGACTAGCCGTTTACCCGCAGTTACCGGAGGAAATTCCGAAAAATTTTAGTCATTCAATTTTTTTTCATTACACATGTATTTTTTAAATTCTCTTTTTTATATATATACGTGGGCTTACCTGACGCGAAAACCCTAGCCCCGCCACTGCTTCACTCATCTGTGAAAATATATAACAGTTTGCCAGACCGGTTGAAGAACTGCAAAATCCCTTACGTTTTTAAGAGAGATGTGAAGAGATTTGTAAAGACTTTAAAAATAAGTGACCACAACATGTGAATACTGTGATATCAGTGTTCCAATTGTTTGAATGAAAAATAAATGATTTTTCGCTTTATTAATTGTAACCCCTTTTTTAAGGGCTTGGTACCAAGAATTACGTCACAGTAATTTCCCACGGCATTAAGGTTCAAAATCGCGTGAACAATAGCACGATAAAATGGTAAAAATAGCGTTTTTTTTTCATTTTATGGGGTTAATTTTGCGTCTATCAAAAAACTTTTAAGGATATTCCCTAGATTTTAATGCATATAATCAATACAGGACAAAAAAAAATAGTATATACGCGACTTTCGAGAAACGAGTTTCCGTCTTTCGGAAAAAAGATCAGAGGTGTTTTTCAAATTTAATTTTGAAAAATCGATACGAGATATAAAAAATCTTTTAAGGTTATTTCCTAGATAAAGGTGCATTGCATCTACCCTATTTTGTTCCAAAGCATATTTCGTAACGGTTGTCGAGATAGAAGGTCTCCCGTTTTCAGAAATTTTTGAAATGTCGGTATGCATACTCTTAAGATACTGCGTAGCAAAATTTCTCTGTGTTCTAGTGAGCAATTTAAAACGTCGAAGGAAGAGTAAAAGAGTAGCCAATGATACTTCCACTCCCAACTGTTTGTTTGAGTTGTGCCTCAAAGCACAAAGTATATTTATCTTCCTTGCTTTTGATGGAGAGCAGAGTTTAAAACTTACGGACTTTACGAAACTTTTACAATTATTTATGTTGCTTACATTGTTTGCTATTAATTTTTTTTCGTCTTTGTACCTAAATGAGAATGGTGATAAAACTGATGTTTTGAAGGCGCGCGCAACTAAGGCCGAAGGCGCGCGCAACTAAACGCGAAAATAACCTCATCGTGCCGAATACGACAGCTAAATTCGGTCAGAGATTTGGCACATTTCTTAAACCGAGGCTACATAACACCCTAAAGAAAAAAGTTGACAGCGGTAGCAAGGGAAGAATTCTCGCCAAGACTGATGCGGTATGTGTTACTGTGTTTGTGTGTTGTTATTTGTGTACAAATGTAATTGGTCAGGTTTGTCAATACATATTCCTGTTTAATTGTACTGTTGTGACTGTATTTGTACCATAAATAAATAAAAAAAAAAAAAAAAAAATTAATCATGGAGGAGGGAATTCACAAGACGGATAGCCTGTTGTTGGACATTCTAGTGTAAGAGACGAAGAAGTAACAGTGCCAGCACATAATGGAATGTAGGAAAAATCCAACGCTTTACAAGAATCAATTTGTCAAAAATAATTCAAGTAATCAATGTATGATTTACAAGTATGTAACTACTATATTGAGATATAATAAATAAATAGGAATGTACTTACAATAATTATATACGTGTAAGGATGTTAGGGAAGTCTGTACTCTCTGCCTACCTGGCAAATCTTCTGAAGGGTGGAGTAGTAATAGTGGTTACACAAAAACATATATCAAGCTTCCGTGAATTTTCACGGGTGACTAGTGACATAATAATTACGTAGTGTAGTAATTACTGTATACATGGTACACTGCGCTCAGCGAGACATCTAGAACGCCCATTGCCAAGCCCCATGCTGTTTCACAGCACGCTAGGCTGATAATACAGCTCATTGGAGCTATTTGATAGTAAGATTGTAATGAGACGCCATGGGGATGTTTGCGTCATTGCAACAAATACAATTTAACAAATTAATTATATAGAACGCCCTACCTTCAGGTACTATATGCTGTCATTGGGCTTCGGCGCCCTGAATTGTACACAGCCAATACTGAGGGAATCGTCTTAAAACTGAAGACAGTGGTAGATGAAAGTATGGACTATAGATTGGCTGTTTTAGAATTACATGATTTGGAAACTCTTTGAATAAAAGAATATTCCTAAAGTACCCCTAAAATTTACGGGATCTGAAGAATCACCTTTCAGTTTTTCAGATATAAAAGTATAATATATAGCCAAAATACTGGTAAATATAATCTTAACAAATCGGCTGTTTTAGATTTTTAAATTTCTTCCCAGATTTCTTTTTAAAAAGGGTATAATTAACTTTGTCGCTTACGTTATTTTTATTTAGCGCAAACATTCTCATACAAAATTTGAAAAAGTTGAAGCAAAAATAGAACTGTTTTTGCTCAGTGCATATACCCCCTTAGTACCCTACCCTAAATTAGAGCTTAATACTGGCTGCTTGAACAGAATTGAAATTTAAGCTCAGGATCACTTAAGCCGGCCAAAGCCGACTTGTAAGCGTCGGAACACCCGTCCCGCTTCCTCCCCAAGGGAGCTCACACAACGCCACAAGATAGGACAGTCTGGCGCTCTGTCTTCTCTGCCTACACCGCAAGGGACACGGCGCGATGGGATAGGCAGTTATGTAAACTAGATTTTAATCGTATAGTTATTATATTTTAAAGCTCGTGACCCAACTATAACTAAAATTACGGTCATATCCCACGGCATTAAGGTTCAAAATCGCGTGAACAATCCCGTGATAAAATAGTAAAAATGGCGTTTTTTTCATTTTTCTCATATTAATTTCGCTTTGAGAAATCTATACAATATATAAAAAAACTTTCACGGTTATTCCCTAGATAAATGTTCAATGTATCTACTCCATTTTTTCCAAAGCATATTTAGTAACGGTTATAGAGATCTAAGGCCTCCCGTATGTAGACATTTCAGAAATGTCAGTATACGTTCTCTTAATATTACGGTACCATTTTTATATACTATAATATTCGTAGGCAGAGACATCTATCGTTGAAAGGAAACACTATAATCATCACAACTTTGTTAAAGAGGGGTTAAGTTCTCCGCAATCAAACAATAAATAACTCAACCCCTAGCTAAGGGAGTAGATAATATGGAAAAGTGGTTTGAGTCTTGGATAATGTTATATATGAATGAATAATTATCATATTATATAACAGGTGGCCTCCTAGTCAAAAGACTCCCGTCAACAGACGCAATTTTCGCGACAATCGTGATTTGTCGGGATCGCCATAGTCCACCTGGTCATTGAATATATATTTTTTATTCAATTTCTTTTTTTCTGTTTTTTTCCTATATTTTTATTCAATTTCTTTTTTTCTGTTTTTTTCCTGGAAGAAATCGCAGTTCTGCGATAAGTTCGCCTTAGTGAACAACGATTTGTAATCTGTACTATGTCCATTTTTTTATATTTATATGTATTTGTTGTTCACTTAAAGTTAAATAAATAATTACATTTATTTATTTAGAACTAGATAGGTACTTTATGTGAAGAAAATGTTGAAAAAAGTTGCAATCTGAAACATTAAAAGTATGCATATAGACATTTTAAAAATTTCTCGACAACCTTACTAAATATACTTTGGAAAAAAATAGGGTAGATATATCGAACCTTTATTTAGGGAATAACCGTAAAACATTTTTTATATATTGTATAGATTTCATAAAAAAAATGAGATCAACACCTCTGATCTTTTTTCCGAACGACAGAAACTCGTTTCCCGAAAGTCGTGGAGATATTTTTTGTGTTGATAATACGCATTAAATCTATTGAAATAACCGTAAAAGTTTTTTGATTGAAGCGAAATTAACCCAAATAATGGAAAAAAGTGCTATTTCACCATGTTATCATGCGATTTTGAACCTTAATGCCGTGGAAAATTAACGGGACGTCATAGTTGGGTCGGGAGCCTTGATAAAATAAATCAAATTGTATAGTATGGCAACCGAATTGTATAATAATGTTTGAATAAAAATAAAAATACGTTATTTCTTCCACACGAGGTTTTTCCGTGACCTTTTTTCCTGTGTGACTTTATCATGTAACCATGAACTAGGCTATACAGTGGCGTAACTAGGGGGTGGGGGGCGGTCTGCCCCAGGCAGCGCATTTCAGGGGGCGGCAAAATGGTACGACATATTATAAAATAACGTGTTGATAAAACACACAATTAAAAAAAAAACCCTGAATATTTTAAAATTATTATGAATATACATTTAATTACAATTATTATTTCATGAAAAAAAGCCTGCGGTGCTAATTAGACCTGTTTCTTTATACCTACTCAAGTATATTTTATATTTCTCGTAAAATTTATTTATTTATTTATTTACATCAACGGCGTGAGCCTTTTACACAACTTATGATACAAAAACAAGTAAACAATATTCACATTAATTAAAATTAACAATAACAAAGTTATGAAAGAAAGAAATAATAATAATAAACATTACATATGCACACACACATGCAGAAAAAAGTTAAACAAGATAACAAGAACAAAGTTCTAGGCATAATGTTCCCTCAGCCCCGTAAAAAAAGCATTCATTTCTCGCTTCAGTGCAGGAACCTGCACATCACATACGTCAAATCTGTTGGCATGTTCGTTAGCAAGTCTTTGTATCCTAATTAATGGATATAATAAACTAGATTTTAGATTCTATATCCTTTGTCAAAAATTTCGCTACGTGCATGACCGTTATAATACCTATAACCAGGTGTGGTACCTACTATAGAAAGATAACCAGGTTCATCACTTCACCCATTTAAAAAAAAAAAAAATTCCAATTTTTGTGAAACGTAGGTACTTACTTTAAAAAAAATATGAAAATGAATCAAAAAAGATTAGCGACCTTCAGTTTCATAAAAAAAATTATGGCGCTATTTCTGCGTTTTTTTTTATGACACAACTGCATATTTTTTTATTGCTCTGCCTTAGTTTCAAAACTGCTAGGTAGGTATCAGGCGCGGAGCTACCAAGAACACGATTCCCATCGAGCTACCTTTTGGAAAAAAATATAGGGTATAATAGTGTCTAATCTGACGTAATCCCATAAGAAATGTTAGCCCCAGCATCTCTTGGTAGGAATATACTCGTATAGGTACTTTATGGGTCGGAATTGGGCGGCATTTTCAGAGTCCACCCCGGGCGGCACTAATGCTTGCTACGCCACTGAGGCTATATAATAATATCTAGATATCACTTACCTTTTGCTTGGAGAGCCTCGGCCTCTGATGAATATTTGATGATTTGATTTGATTTCAAATTCCGTACCGTGAAATGGTAAAATCAAACTGCCTTACCTGCAAACAAATAACGCTTTAATCAGACCAACGCAGGAATGTGATTTCGGAATAATGCATCAGCAATCTACAACATTACACCGGGACGTGGGTTACCTTTATAACATAATATCTTACGAATACACTTTATTTTTACCCACAGAGAATAATAACAATTTATTTTCTGCAATTTTTACACAAATAGTTTGTTATATTCGAGCTACTTAACTAGGCAAAGCTCGTACTAAAGTGGTTCACTAAAGTGGGGCATATGCACTGAGCGAAAATCGTTCTATTCTTGCATCAACTTTTTCAAATTTTGTATGAGAATGTTAGCGCGATATAAAAATAACGTAAGCGAAAATGTGAAATAGGTTCCTATACTCTTTTAAAAAAAAATGGGAACAAATGAATAAATCTAAAACAGCCAATTTGTAAAGATCATAACTACCAGTATTTTGGCTATATTGTACTTTTGTATCTGAAAAACTGAACGGAAAATTCTCAGATCCCTTAAATTCCAGGGGTACTTTCGAAACATTTTTTTATTAAGGAATTTCCAAATATTGTAATTCTAAAACAGCCAATCTTTAGTCCATACTTTCATCTAACACTGTCTTCAGTTTCAAGACGATTCTCTCAGTATTGGCTGAGAACAATCAGGGCGCCAAAGCCGGATGACAGCATATAGGACCTTAACAAGTACTTATTATTTTCGTATGGCTTCTGCCACCGTTGGGCGGCAACGTCAGAAGATAAGAGAATTATGCTATCTGCTACATACAGGAGACATGTCAACACATAATATTTATTAGATTTGTATGTAAAATATAATCTATAATACAGAAAAAAATCATACATTTCCTGGCGATTTTAGGCACTGTACGTTTCCATTGTATACAATGACGGATTTCATACATTTGCGGTAACGTGGACATATTATGTAAGATGTGTGATTGTCCAAAAACTACTTTGCGTTGGTTGGAAATTGATTACAATCCATAGGGATTTCTCTCAAAGGTTGTAGATAATGAAAACGCTGATTGTAGGTCTTTGTAAATCAATATTAAAGCTCCCGACCCAACTATAACGTCACGGTAATTTCCCACTGCATTAAGAGTATGCATACCGACATTCCAAAAATATCTAAAAACGGGAGACCTTATATCTCGACAACCATTACTAAATATGCTTTGGAATAAAATAGGGTTGCATTGAACATTTATCTAGGGAATAACCGTAAAAGATTTTTTACCTCTGATCTTTTTTCCGAAAGACGGAAACTCGTTTCCCGAAAGTCGCGGAGTATAATTATTTTCTTGTAATGATATTATGCATTAAAATCTAGGGAATAACCTTAAAAGTTTTTTGATAGATGCAAAATTAACCCAAAAATTGGAAAAAAAGCTATTTTTACAATTTTTTCGTGCGACTGTTCACGCGATTTTGAACCTTAATGATGAATGATAATGAGAAATGACTGTGACGTCATTCCTGGTGCCAAGCCCATAAGGTTCAAAATCATGAGCAATCGCATGATAAAATGGTAAAAATAGCGTTTTTCCCATTTTTCGGGGTTCATTTTGCTTCAATCAAAAAACTTTTACGGTTATTCCCTAGATTTTAATGCATTAAAGTAGCAACCCGTTGACTGCTTATATGTCAACATTTAGATGATTTTCTAAATAAACCTGCTAATTTTATGAGCACCCTGTATTTTCGCATGAGAATATTAATTACACTCTCATTAGAGGTCGTTACTTCAATGTATTCCGAGGGTTTGGTTAATAGAAATGTAACACCATGTATAAGAACGGAGTTGCTAAGCACTTGGGATAGGTAAAAACCTACAGTTCCCGACATCTTATTATACCCTAAAATACTCACTTTAAGCTCACAACCCAACTATTACGTCACGGTCATTTCACGGGGCATTAAGGATCAAAATCGTATGAACAATCGCATAATAAAATGGTAAGAATGGCGTTTTTTCTCCGCGACTTTAAGGAAACGAGTTGCTATCTTTCAGAAATTCATTTTTTTTTGAGAAATCTATACAAGATAATAAAAATCTTTTACGGTCATTCCCTGTAAAAAGGTTCAATGTATATACTCTATTCTTTCAAAAGCATATTTAGTAAGGTCGTCGAGATCAAAAGTTTCCCTTTTTTAGAAATTTTCTAAATGTTCCAGATTCTCAAGGTGTGTATATCGAATTATTTATGTATTTATCGTATGGTCAAAAGAAGTATATCACATCCCTCAAAGGAAAAAGTTTGAAGGTTGGACATTGGGCAATGATAAATTTCGCAAGCAAGCTGACGAATGACGAATTGCACGAGTGTGACGGAAGCCTGAAGTGTGCGCAAGGATAGGAATAAGGCTGTCTGATCTGTTCTCTCTGCCAAGGGTAGGTAGCGTGAGGGGATAGAATAGATTAGAACAGTAAAAAGAGTTTGAAGTGTTTACTGAGTTAGTGAAATGAGCAGAAACTGTACAATTTGCAGTAATTATAATGTGTAACCTTTCTAAGCTCTCAAAAGCTGGAAATTATTATTCAATGCTAACAGTACAAAATATTTAAATGAAGTGGAACTACTGCAAGGCAAGTAGAGAGGCCGCAATTATAAAGCATACTAGTGGGTACCTGCCCGTGAAAATCACGGAGGCTTGGCTTAATATGTTTTTGTGTAACTACTATTACTACTCTACCCTTCAAAGTAAACGCAGGAAGATCACAAGGCTCCGTCTTTTCCCCGTCTCTCTAATATCGTCATGAAAGTCGTAAAGCCAGATTGATATTGTCGACTTTTTTAGATGGTACCCACCCCTGAAAGCCACAAACCTCCTCTTACATGTCTACCTACATAAATAGGTACTTTACACACATATAGAAGGTGGGTACTTCAAACAGTTCGATTTGCAATCTTTACGTGTATAGGTACGTACCATATAGTATGTATGAGAATTCGATTTTCATTTTCTGTCACGTTATATAAAATGGTATTTGATGATTTCCACGAAAGAAATATTTCAAAACTATTTTCATTCATAATTTCATTAGTAGGTACCTACAATTCTTTTCAAACTTTTTCAAATTTATTTACTTCATTGAATGAGACTTCGACAAAAATTTCTAGCCACCCACGAAAGCGTCGCTGCTTTAAATTTACATACATATTCATAGAACAAGCAAAATTTTCCAATGGGCAAGCGTTACATACCTACATGACTTGGATAATACGAGTATTATGTAATGGAATAATGCTTAGCTTATCTCTCACGGACTTTTATTTTCATTATTCTGATACGTCTGATAGCAGCAAGACGTTGGTTTTTAGTATGTCAAGTTCATTTTTAAATATACATTATCACTTTCTGCAGCAATAAGCTCATTCGTTACGTACAACTTTATGGGACAAGAAGTGTTTATAATAGTAAAAATAATTTATTTATTTATTTAGTCCCATGGACACAAACAGTTACAACAGCACATGTCAACAATTAAACAAAAACAGAAAGCAAACCAGTGAAGGCCCGTCAATTTTACCAGAAAAACATTTCTAAGTTAAAACAAATTAAATTTAAAAAAACTAGATATAAGTAAAGAAATATTATATGTATGTATAGACAAAAATAACAAATCAGGTAAAATGATATTCAATGATATGTATGTACAATAAATTAATAATACGGACAATTTTTAATGCGCAGTTTTGTGAAGCAAGTCCACCTCATGGGCGCTTTTTACAATAAACAAGCTAACCTAAGTACTTTCATCTACATATTCTATACAATACTAAACGATTTTTTAAATATGTGAGTTTTAAGCTGGCTCGTATGAATTCAGCGGTTGTTCTTGCTTTTCTGATGTCTACAGGTTAACCATACCAACCAACCGCCGTTTGTTAACCATACCCTCACATCACACATCTTTCTTTACTTCTTCTTTCACTACACACGCGGCTAGACTATGGAATAACCTTCCACTTCCTATCAGACTAGCTCCAACTATTCTCTCTTTCAAGAGTAAACTGAGGCATCATTACCTTTCCTTAAATAATCCATCTAACTGACAATCCCATGGTTCCTTCCTTGTCCTTCATCCCATCCACATTTATATATGTATTTTTATGTATGTATAAGTATTCTATATATTATTATTATTTTCATATTTATTTATATTTTTCTTATTTTTCATACACCTGTATGTAATGTGTACATCAAATTAATGTCACAAGTGGTTGGTTGGCAGATATTGCCTACGGCAATAAACCCGCCATTTGGAAGATATGTTTTCTTTTCAATAAAGATTTTTTTATTTATTTATTTTATTTACAGGAAGTTCATTCCAGGCCGAAGGCGCCGCTGAGCTGAAAGCCAGGGTAGAAAAGATTCTGCTCATAACTACACGAGATTACTTCAATCTGTTATTAAATTTGTAGTTCAAATACTGCTGTAAAATCAGCATAATCAACGCCTCATCACTTACGGGGTAGGCAGCGAGAACAGATCGCCAGACTTTCCTATTCTAACACACACTTCGCCCTTCCGTCACATTCATGCAATTCCTCATACACACTCTACGATTCCTTTGACTTAAAAAACTTCCGTTCTTGAGAATCTGGTCTACATAGTCAAGCCACGTGGTTCTTGGACGGCCGCTTTTCCTTACACCTCTTCTTTCTCCCAAGTACATTTTCTTTGTTATCCTCGTTCATCATTCATGTGGTCTTTCAATTTCCGCCGCCCTGTACTGGAGTATTTAACTAAAAATTAGTTCAAGGTTGACAACGCTTCATTCAAGCAAGGCAAAATGATTATAATTAACATGAAAACGTAATCATTAAGGGCTTGGCACTAAGAATGACGTCACAGTCATTTCCCACGGCATTAAGGTTCAAAATTGCGTGAACAATCGCATGAAAAAATGGTAAAAATAGCATTTTTGGGGTTAATTTTGCGTCTATCAAAAAACTTTTACGGTTATTCCCTAGATTTTAACGCATATTATTAGTACAAAAAAAATGTTCTCCGCGACTTTCGGGAAACGAGTTTCCGTCTTTCGGATAAAAGGTCAGAGGTGTTTTTAAATTTTTTTTTGGAGAAATCTATACAAGATATAAAAAATCTTTTACGGTTATTCCCTAGATAAAGGTTCAATGCATCTACCCTATTTTGTTCCAAAGCATATTTAGTAACGGTTGTCGAGATAGAAGATCTCCCGTGTTTAGAAATTTTTGAAATGTCAGTATGCATACTTTTAAGATAGACAAAGTGGGTATTAATTTTAAATTTTATGGCTTGGTTCTATATAAGACTAAATTAATGTATCTAAATTATAGGAACTCAGCTAAAAGTTTTGTCGAATATTAAGTCATTTTATTCACGCGATCCACTGTTCCACAATTCGAAACTGATTAAGGAGCTATTGTAACTAAACATGCGAAAAATTGCTGGGGGAAAAGTGAGATTTTTCAGCTAATACTAAAGATATCATCGCTTGAAACGTGGATAAATGAGAATATGTTTTAGTGACTCTAGTATATAGAATTTTGATTTAGATGATTTTTTATATAAATTAAAAAATATTCTAAAATTGATGCAGTATTCCTATAACAATGAAGAACTGAAGATGAACATTGTCGGGCTTACGCCGACCTCAGCTGGTTTAAGTGATCACTTTTTAAAGATAAAACTCTGAGATTTATTAAAAACTGAGATTAATCCCGTAGTTTTTTAGATAAAATGCTGTAATTTGGTTTATATAATGTTTGAAGTAAGACGCAGTGACTCCAGCGAATATTTTTTTTGATATTCAGTACCTTTTTGAACAATTAGCCAAAATTAATCTGTCGCTGACGTTATTCTTATTTTGTGCTTAAACACTCTCATACAAAATTTAAATACGTATATGATAACCTCCGCTGGCCAACATCATTATGCATTACTGGGGGTGAGGTGGTTTAACGTGCTGATGGATAGCGAGCTGACGTCTATTACCGAACAAAAATGTTTCAAGGTAAAGATGAAAAAGGTGATCTATGAAAGGTAGGAGATTTGAATTGAATGAGAAACGATAGAATGAATATGTTGTTTTTTTTTTCTGTTATAAGTTATGATTTTTTGTGTCATTGTTTTGTTGTTAATGTTGTGTATTTGGATTGTTGAAAACCCCGGAACTCCCCTCCAATACACGAGGTCTCTTTACATTGGAGGGTAGTTTGGAAAATGTAAATATTGTAATAAGATTTATATGTGTATATATGTGAAATATAATATATATATTAATGATTAATAAACTTATTTGAATTTGAAAAAAATGTAACGCTACCTAATTGAACGATTTCTACGCAGATCGTATCGCCCCTAAGAAAAGTAAAATAGGAAATAGTGAAAGTGGAATCCATTAGCTAATGAGTTGTGAAGTGAATAAAAACTAAGAAATGTTGGGTTTTTATTAGATTTTCTATTGAAATATTATTCGCGATTAATCTCGCCGTCTTGTATCGTAATTTTAAGCCATACTCCTACGTACGTACTAGAGCTGTGTCAATAATAATGGTCAACAGTTAATCTTCAACAGTTGTTCTTATTTAACACGTCAATACTGTTGACATAAAAGAATATTGTCTGCTAACGTTAATCCACGCCAATATCAGAGTGAGTATGTAAATATTCCAGCCAAACGCACGAAAAGAAAACTAAGCAAAATTCTCGCGCGTATTAGCCCGTCAACAGTAATATAAATATCATCAGAAAAATAAACGACTAGGTACTGTTATTAATCTCGCGATGTTATTGGACAACGGTCAACAGTAGCGCCGTTGACCGGTGACCAATGACATCGCGAGATTCATAAGGCGCGCAACGTGCTTTGGACGCGCGGGATATTAACGGGAAACCTTCCCAAATTGATCAGCGACGTTAGCAGTTTTCTTTCAGTCTTTCTTTCTTTTTATCCTTATTTTTTTACCACACATTGTTTTTTGTTTCCCTTGAATGTACACCTGTGTCCTAATAAAATAAATAAACAAATCCTCAACCATCGCACCATCATTACTATACAACTCTTTTTAATCGTTTGCTTATCATTCAGTATTTTGTCACTATTTTATTTTTTTGTACATACATGTAACCTTGAGCTATTTTATTTTGGTTAGTATTGCCCCGGAACAGGCAATAGTCTAGTGGGGTAATAAAATCCAGTACTTTTTTAAATCCAGTACTAGAAAATAAATGAATGAAAAAAATGAAAATGAAGTTAACGATAACTATTAGTTGATGTCAACATTAGCATCTATTAAAGTTAACTTTATTTAGGGTAAATACCCACCACTAGTACGTACAGAGGCGTTTGGCAAAATATATGACCGTGTTATCAAGACGTACCTCCTTGTATATTCAGGTGTTTAATCTCGATCGTATATTTCCACACAATTGTTCATTTCAACAATACTCGTAATAGTACAGTGACAAATCGTTACAAAGACTTATATGGATGTGTGAGGAAATAATTTATGTATATCATTTTTTTATTTCATATTCTTCCTTCTAGGTTGTTCGGGTGGTGGCTGCGTGTACCTACGTTGATTGTCTCGACTTTCGGGAAACGAGTTTCAGTCTTTCGGAAAAAAAATCATAGGATTTCTCACAATTTTTTTAAATATCTATACAATATATAAAAAATCCTTTACAGTCATTCCTTGGAAAAAGGTTCAAAGTAACTACTCTATTTATTCCAAAGCATATTTAATAACGGTTGTCGAGATCTATGGTCTTCCGTTTTTAGAAATTTTGGAAATATCTATAAGTTTAGTTTAAATGTAGTATTATAAACTGCACTAGCGGATCCAGGGGGTGGGCTAGGGGGCTGAAGCCCCCCCCCAAAACCATGAGTGACAGTACTTTATATATAACAAATCAAGGGGTTTCAGCCCCTTAGCCCCCCCAAAACGTTGAGTGACAGTACTTTTTACCATGTGACGACGTTCAGCCCCCCCCCCAAAATTGAATCCTGGATCCGCCACTGATAAACTGGAATGTATATCCTTTGAAAGTTATTTAATAAATAAATAGATGTTTGTTTTAGCCTAATACCAAGCTGTCGCCTTTGTGAAAATGTTTGGAGTTTAAAATAAATATTGGATAACCGTATTTCACATTTCAACTTTGCAAGTATCTGCTGAGAAATTAAATTTTCAGTTCATTTGGATTATCGTATATTGAGATGTTAATCTGAAATGTAAATACCGTTTGCCACTAGTTTCTGTTGTCTAAAGTCAAATTCTGCTCTATTTAATATCAATTCGACTCTGTCTTACTTCTAACTGATATAGAATGCGCTAGAACATTCTTGAACACAGAGTTATTATTTGCATTTCAACAAATCTGGTTGGTCAACACCACGTTATAGGGTGAAATTTCCCAATTAAACGACTGCTACCCCTAGAAAGTGTGCCATCCATATATTAATTGATCATCCCTTACATATTCTATTGATTTTTGTTCAACAAACAAAACATATAACACCCCCGAGGCCATTCGGATGTTAAACGGTGCTTTGTAAGTTGTACAAACGTTAGTATTAATTAATTTATACGTCCGCTGTTAATCCGACATGAAAATATTATTACTTTTTATGTTCCGTCAAATTGTGAGACTTTATTGGAATAATTCCACAGCGCTGACAAACATTCATTCGATTTAAACATTTCATTGAATTAAGGTCCTATATGCTGTCATTCGGATTCGGCGCCCTGAATTATTTTCAGCCAATAGTGAATCGTCTTGAAACTGAAAACAGCGATGGACGAAAGTATGGACTACAAATTGGCTGTTTTAGAATTACAATATTTGGAAATACCTTAAATAAAAAAATATTCCAAAAGTACCCCTGAAATTTACGGAATCTGAAGATTTTCCGTTCAGTTTTTCAGATATAAAAGTATAATTTAGCCAAAAATACGGGTAATTATAATCTTAACAAATTGGTTGTTATGATTTTTTTAATTTGTTCCCAAGCTCTTCTTAAAAAGGTAAAATTAACATTGTCGCTTACGTTATTCTAATTTCGCGCTAATATTCTCATACAAAATTTGAAAAAGTTGAAGCGAAAATAGAACGATTTTTTCTCAGTGCATATTATAAGCCCTTAGGTACATTTCAATTCACCATAGATATAAAATACGTATGATATTGGTACATGGTAGCTCTTATCTTTTCAACAGAGCTGTCAAATTTCCGTTTTTATCAGACATTGCGTTATTCACAAGTGAAGAATCTTTCCAAACGTATTATGGAGCAGTACTAAAGAAATAATATTAGAGATATGAGGGTTTTGTGTGATCCAAATGTGAAAGAAATGCTGCGATAATTCTAGTAAACCAAGGTTACACTTGGAATCATAGGAACCTGGCTCAGCTGCCAGCCATCATAGCACAGCGGTAGAGTACCGGCTTGTCAGGTTGGAGGTCTGGGCTCGACTTCCAGTCGCATTAGATGGATGCACATGGAATTGGTGAATGGTACTTAAGTGTAAAGTCATCAGATCAAGCCAGCCGACATAGTCAGATGGGCACCTAAAATCCTGAAGTGGAGGCCCTGGGAGATCGAAAGAGGCGTAGAAAGACCACAGAAAAGGTGGACAGACGACATTGTCCAGCTTACGGATAGATGGCAGCAGATAGCCCAAGATAGAAGAGTTTAGAAGAGGCCTATGTCCAGCAGTTGAACGCGAGTTGCTAGCATTCAGTAAGTAAGTAAGCCAGCCGACGCTCAGTCATAAGCCTGATGGAAGGTCCATCCTTTGCTGTGTATCTGTTGATGTATAACTACTTGTCCTTTATATCTGACTTTTTAATTATCCAATCATATGGTAAAACGTTTTATTTGTTTCGCTTTCGTTCAGTTATCAATGTAACTGAAATGGTTTTCATCTATTTTTTATGACATTCGTTTTTTATTGTGAGTTAAATCAAATATGAGTTTTACGAGTATTTTTTTATGTCTTTATTTACTGTTGGGTTATGTACCCAGGGTGTTTCAGGTAAATAAAAAAATGAGAAAAATACAGATTCATAACAGTTTATGGGTAAATACTGCAAATGCTTTCTAAGAACCATAAAACAGCCAAATATGTATAAAAATAATAACAATATTTTTCCCTTTGAGAAGTAAAAATTCATGATTAATATATGATGATAATATAAGTTATAATTCAATTGCTTCAATACAAATTCACAATAACATGAAGCCAATTTGACAATGATTTCAAAATCGTCAGTTACCTCTCACTTCACAAACTGCCAACAATTGATCCAAATTGTTATAATTGTATTGAATAACACCTTCATCACCCTTTAAATACAATATTACTGTGTATTAATATTTAAATATCACATACTGGCACTTGACACAAAATATTTCATGCTTGTTATTTTTATCATGGTGCACCTCTTATTTATTTATTTATTTATTTTATTTATTTTAAAGAACACACGGCGCAAGGCCATTAATACATAATGTTAACAGATGAAAATATTAAATGAACACATGAAAAAAAAAGTATGGTAAAAAAACAAACATTCAACAACTCGTTCATACATATCACACACACACAGACATAATTGCAAAATAAAGATAGATATATGAAAGCATAAGCAAAATAAAGTTACATATATGAAAGCACATGCAGCAATAGAATAAAAATATACAATATATATGAGTGTATAAAGCATGATAAAGCTCAACACATACAGAAATTATGAGCAAAATAATGAAAAACATAGCGGTATAGCAATAAAACAAATACATGTATAGATATATACAGCACAGCACCCACTCGACATAGATATGACAAAAAAAAAATAAGCAAGTATTATGAATCAGGTTGACTCTAGTACCGCTTTCTTAAACAGGGGCAGGCTGAGATAAAATATATCAGCACTAGCACCATGCAAATTGCCCAGTATGTGTAGCCTGGGGAGAGGGGAGTGAATATGATAGTTCGTAGTTGCAACTATTTCGGCAAACAACACCGACTGGCGGGTGTTTCTAACTGGAACATGATAGTGGATCAACTCTTGTAGGTCTAATGCCGAGAAGTCCCAGATTGTATTTTA
Source organism: Ceraclea dissimilis (assembly GCA_963576895.1). Taxonomy (NCBI): domain Eukaryota; kingdom Metazoa; phylum Arthropoda; class Insecta; order Trichoptera; family Leptoceridae; genus Ceraclea; species Ceraclea dissimilis. Next base: position 286,697 of record OY756368.1, read on the forward strand.
GACCTCTCAACACAACGTTTTAGGTTAGTGCATGTACAGGAAACTATTTGAATTTTGTGCAGCCCATCAGACCAATATTTTGTGCCACAAACGCATTCATTTTCATCTTTAGTACATTGAGCTTCGTAAGTCAAACATAACACATAACACCACCCACATAATGTATTCATTTTTATATTGCTTGTCCATTGATTGACCTTGGGATGACATTGTAAACATCAGAACGAAATGGAGAACCAATTACAATGTTCCCTTCTCCTCTAACAGTCATAAAGATAAAATCATCCTAACCCTAGGGAGGGTGTGCTATACCTTACCTTACGTGGTATACATAGCATAATACATAATACTTTTATAATGTCTTGTTTGATATAAGTTTAATATGGTATACAAGGGTTCAAGACATATGTATAACATCAAACATTTCCTAGAAAAGGTCAAAAGTTTGCAGTATACTTTTTATACGCGGAGAGAAAACTTGTTAGTGGTATTATTACGTAGTGCAGTGTACATATTATCATTCATGATTGATATATAAACTCATCAGCCTAATACTGGGAAACATTCACCTATCCAGATATCATATACTGTATCAAAGTACTATACTACTCAGATATACTGCTCTATATACACATACAGTATTATGATGTAGTGCAGTGTACATATTATCATTCATGATTGATATATAAACTCATCAGCCTAATACTGGGAAACATTCACCTATCCAGATATCACGGGTTTCAAAGAATTTGAGTCACATACAAAAATATATAAGACGTTGCTTCTAGTGACGAAGCCTTATGACTTCATTGTGTTTGATTGGTGATTGTAATGGAACGTGGAAGGGTGAAGGTATAGTTGTAGCAATTCTTAAACGGAAACGAATCTGTTATTGATAAACTTTGTTGGTAACAAATGAAGACTACAGGGGAAAAACAGGGAATGTTAGTAAAAATCCAAAATTAAAGTAATAATGCCATAGTGGCATTTGTATTTTTTTATGTATCCTCCCGATGTTGACATATGGCCTAGAAACAATGACACTAACAGCCAAAAGCATACACAAATTAAAGTGTACACAGCGGGCCATGGAAAGGCAGATGCTCGGCGTGAGCCTTCTAGATAAAATTAGAAACGAGGAAATAAGACGTCGAACTAAAGTTACCGATATTATGGATCGCATTGCAAAATTAAAATGGCAGTGGGCTGGGCATATGGCTCGACAAGAGGATACTAGGTGGGCACCCAGAATCCTACAGTGGAGGCCCTGGAACAAAAGGAGAAGTGTCGGAAGACCTCCCAAAAGGTGGTCTGATGACCTAGTCCAGCAAGCCGGAAGAACCTGGATGCGGAGGGGGAGAAGCAGAGATGAGAGGAAGGAAATGGAAGAGGCCTAAGTCCAGCAGTGGAGGGAGGAAGGCTGACGAAGAAGAAGAAGTGGCATTTGTGTGTACCTACATATAATCCTGCAATATTGCCAAAGCAACAAAAGTCCTTGTCACCGACTATGACGGTTTTATTAGTTACTTGTACAGGGCAATAATCATGAGAGTCCGCGCGCAAATTAGCAAAAACCGTCGATGTCAATTATGGTTAAATAAGGTAGTAAAAAGCATTAACAATGAATGTCAATGTCATTTAAAAATTAATTTTTGATTTACGCAAATGTGCCTTTGATTGACATTCCTTGCTTTTCCCCTGCAATCTTCAAATATAACATTGATTCAAAGTTTTCAAACTAATTGATACTTTAATGAGAAAATCATTCCTCCAACTTCCAATATATATTTAATAGATACCCTAAACGTTCTCGCTAAGAAGACAGCTTGGTATCTTCAGGAAAACTTAACAACAAAAGTTTAAACTTCGTACTAAATATAACTAAAAGTGGTTTGAAGTGAAAAGGGTATGAGTAGCGGAACTACGGGAGTTTATGGAAAATGAGTAATCCCTATATAATATAAATCTAGAAAAATGTATTAAAAAAACCGTCTGTTCATTCATCCATTTGTGCACCTATCATTTTTAATTTATTCTTTGATTTATTTACCTATTCATTTTCCTTTACTTATTATTTATGTACTTATTGTTTTATTCAATAACATTTTCTTTTACGAATGTTGCGTCCACTCCTCAACAGATGGCGTTAGCATCGGAAATTTGGTTAATTGTGAAATCGTTTCCTTCTGTAGCATACATACAACTTTCAAAAATTACACGATTGACAGCAGGATGTGGTGGAATGGGTGAACGTTGCCCTCGGCATAAAGTGACCACTTAAGCCAGCCAAAGCCGACTCGTAAGTGTCGAAACACCCATCCTGCTCCCTCCCCAAGGGAGTTCACATAACGCTGCATTATGGGAATGAAGATGCCTCTCGTCTCTGTCGAGGAAAAAACTTAATGTTAAATTTCTTGTTCTGACTGTCTGATTCTGTAAATAAAATAAATAAATGCCTAATTTATCTTTACGCTTAATCATCAGCCTGTGTTTAGATTTAGATCTGATATATATACGTATTAGTTAATTCAAAGTATTCACAGTGTTAATCCTCTATTTCAATAGAACCGCATTGTTAGTTAAACACGTGAACAATGCGAGTAATAATTTAAATACCTCAGGCTTCATATAATATTGTTTAAGTTTAAACTGAATCATAATATTTCAAGTCTTTTTGGAAATGTGCCAAACAATATTATAATATGATTATATCCACCACAGCTCTGCAGTAGAAAGCACAAATTATGAATTCATCACTGGTATTAGGTAAACTAAGGGGGCGTAATAACTGAGCAATAGTCTTTCTATTATCGCCTTCAACTTAATCAATTTTTTTATCAGAGTGTAGGCGCAAAATAAGAATAACGTAAGCCAAAGAAGAGGTGTAAGTAATCGGCGCCGTCCAAGAACCACATGGTTGGACCATGTAGAACAGATCAAGGACGGGCGTGTTCTGTGACTGAAACTACGATCGTCTGTAAGGAAAACAGGTTTTGTTATTCTGTCCTCTCAGTCAAGTCGATTAAGGTAAAAACGAAAGACTAAAAATCCACTTAATTTTTATTTTTACCTTTAAAAATTGACTTCAATCATGTTCCACCGATCGACAATCTGAATATTATGATACAAAGTGTCGATGGAACATGAGAAATTACATTTTAATAGCAACATGAACGGTGAATATTAATACGAGTATGTCTGTGGAAGGCGAGCCCAATATATGTTTATCTTCATATGTCGCACCATACTACACAAAAAAGCAGAGGTGGTTAATCGATAATCCGTTAACTAAAAAGTTAACTTCGTTAATCGTTAAAGCGTTATTTTTTTAATAATGTAGCGGAAGTTAATGTGAATCTGTTAAAGCGTTAATGTAAAAAATCGTGGTTAAATGGTATGAAATGGAACTACATAAGTACAACTACTATCACATTTACACTATCGCGATGTATCCCAACAAAGTGAAATATATATTCCAACTCCCAACCCACATACGACACCACACATAACCCCATACAACCCTTGGATTATCTAATGCCAGCGCCTCCAGTGGATGATGTCTATGCAAACAATCAAATATTAACGGACTTAATTAACGGAAGTAAAATGTAACGGAAGTTAAATAATTCGTCAACAATTTTTGAAGGTTGGAAAAGCGTTAAATCGTTAACCAAAATTTTAACTTCGTTGATTAACGATTAACGGATTAACGCTTTTCTGCCCAGCTCTGCAAAAAAGTTACCCTCTGTAGGGAACAGTATTGACGTCTACATAATATTTTTACCGTCATACAAGCATGACACATCGCTATTGTCAAAATATCGTTAGCAAGCTGACACAATATATTGAGCGCATGATGTATGATATCGTATTTCACGTATATGTTACATTAAAGCGTTCATTTAGTGAATGCATGCAATAACTAGCCGATGTATACATTGACTAACAATCATTCTAATTTACGCTTTGACTAGTTAGTGCGTAAATTTACGAAGGAGATTCAGTCAAAGCTTGCACAATGTTTGTAACAAGCAAAATGGCTGCCATTCGCTCACAGCTGTTGTTCAATACACACTGATATCAGCTGTCAGTGAGAATTATATTTCATTGATTTCATGTTTCTTAGCAGGGTAATCACAATAAATATACATTTTAAACATAACTCTCATATTAATCTAGAATACTCTTAGAAAATGCATCTTGTAACTATAAAAAATATCCTGTTGGTTGTTCTTCATGCTTTAACGAATCCGCAGTAGTCAATGCATGCATTGACTAGTGAACGTGTACACTCTCTAGTTGTAGCGTTAATTTTTATACGAAGTTAATACTTTGACTAAAATCAACAGTTAATGCATACATACATTGACTAGTGAACGCATACATTAACGGCTGTTTAAGCTTTAACTGTAACGTATATATCAGGCCGCTTATTTGTCGACATGAGATTGGTTTGGATAATTGAGATCCTGAATTTAACATAATGAAAACACTTGGTATCTTCCAGAGACTTTGTAATTGTTAGGTACAATCTGATTATCGAAGTACCTATTCAAATTATTTTGATTTCAGTGGTATTACTATTTCCAAAACATATTTTTAGTAAGGTTGACGAGATCCAAGTCCTCAAAAATCTCTTTTTTTAATATCGGTATGCCTACTTTTAATGGATTTTATAATAATTTTATGAAATTTACGATACGACGAGAAAAACGTGGTTATAAGGTCATATACCTATTCATTTCTCTGGGGGCGGGTGGGGGGGGGGGGCAGCAACTTGTAATAATGTACCATCAGTGGGTGTACGATTACAAACTTTCCATGTATTGGTAACATATTATATGGACATTACATAGATGGCGGTAGCTGTCAAACAATCTATCATGTGAAATGCGTTACGGAATAATATAAGTCAGAGAAGTTTCGTTCGATCAACCCCCTGAGGATTTCCTCCCTATGAATACAATTTTTGGAGATCTCTAGTTGGGAGGGGACAGGAGTCCCACTTCCCATATGACTAGAGATCATAACTTATAATATATTGTAGTAGGTAGTAAATAATATAGTTACCAATACTATATTAAAAAAAAATATAACATTTCGCTGATCACTGATTCACTTACTGACAGACTGATTCTGTTACGCTTTTTCTTATACACCGGAGGCATGACTTTGCCAACACACTTCTCAGTATTATCAGCCAGAAGAGTCTACATATTATCATTCATGATTCACATATAAACTCATCAGCCTAATACTGGGAAACATTCACCTATCCAGATATCACGGATATCATAGGATTATTCTCAAAGTGGGGCCTAAAATACAAGCATTAAAATAAAAGCATATTTAGTAAGGTTGTCGTGATCTAAGGTCTCCCGTTTTTCGATATATTTGAAATATAAATACGCCTTCTCTTAATCGAAGTTTCCATGTAGGAACTTAGAGAATACTCGTACCCTTAGAAGATAAACAAAGAACTACTTCAGTTTATTAATCCATCGGGAGTTATACCCTTCCTAAATCCCAACATCACCTATGCCTGCGTGTATGTGACCTACGGGCGAATCCATAAACCACGGGTGTTACATTTTACGCATTTGAATGTCTTTTTAAAAATAATTTGATTTAATATCAACATCAAACATGTCAAAACACCCACCATTTTGTGCAAACCTTGCCATCAGATACTAAAAAACACGCTAAATATGGACATTTACTGAAAATTTACAATTTAGTACTGTAACGGGGGTTACTTGATTTGACCATGCTGTTTCAGTTTTTACTATGAATGTCAAAAAATCTGATAATTTACTAAACTTACAAGTTTGATTTCTATTAGGGATGTGAATTTAAATTATTGGGCTTCCTCAGAAAGAATAAAAACCCAAATTTTCCAAAAGACGAATATATTATGATTTTTTCAAAACATAACGGGGGTTACATCCAGTACATTTAAAAAAATACAAATTTTTAAGCTGAAAGGTTAGTTGAATAGGGGTTTCATAGTACTTTCCAATAATAAATAGGGATTTTTTTATCAGTTCCATATAATTTAGTATCTAAACAAATAAGTTAGGTATTATATGTATATTATGTATGTATCATGATTTTATTTCTTGGACACAAACATTTTGTTGGTGATGACTTTTTATTATACAATATTGCTTTTTTGTGAAGCGTCCTCGAGGTGCTCCGGCACAAAGACGGCGCTATAAAATATTTTAAATATTAACCAGTAATATTCTAAAATAAATCAGTTCGAAAAACTGAGATTGAGGGTCATTAGTTCATGGATTTGCCCCTACGCAACAATTCCACGCGTAGTTCACGGGAACGTGACACGATTCCCATACTACGTATTTGTCAAAAGAGGTGAAAATCCCTTATGAAGTTCGACTGGAACAAATATATATTATGCGGTAAGATGTAATATATAAGGGCAAACTTTGGACATTAGAAATAAATAGGAACCATATAGGAGGTTGGTGCCTACCTACATTATATTGATGTTATTTCTATCAAGGGAAATAATGCTGTTTCTATTCTACCATACTATGCTTACTATACTATACCATACCCTCACGCCACCTCCCTTGCGGGGTAGGCAGAGAGAACGGATCGCCAGACTTTCCCAGATAAACCAGATTTATGTTAAAAAAATAGATAAATAAAAACGCCGCGGAAAATAAATCGTGACATCATAGTTGACCTCCCAGGCTGACAAAGAGTAGTTCTAGTTTGGCACAACGACGAGGTATTTAATAAATTTAATTGCCATGATATTCGACAATTTCCATTTGCCCAAATGCGTGATTAGGAACAGTTAGCATTTGTAAATTTCTCTACAATAATATTTCCTTCTCCACAAAATCAAACACAAAATTCAAATTGTGCGGAAGAAAGGAAATATGTTGTTAATTTTTATCCATAGCTTTTGTAGGATTGTTGTTTGTTTGAAGGTTACGTTGATAATAATATTATTGACCTCCACGCGAGGGAACGATAAATCTCTATTACAGGGCCGATCATAGGTAGAAGTGAACGACTAGATGATGACGTTATGAAAGATGTGTGGGGAAAAAATATTCCGTAGACCAAGTGTTTGTCACCGAGACAAGGTGACGTCACGATAAGAGTTAGGGTAAGGAACCTATATAAAGGTGGGAAGAACTATTGAACATTGAGCCCCTTCTATATCTATGACAAATCTATGGTAGACGCCATTAATATTTGAACCTGTATTAAGGTAGAAAGTCTTAAAGGATATAGCCGTAGACAAAACAAGACCGCCGCCATATACAGGGTGATTGGTTCCGCTGTTCAGATATTTTGAGAGGTGATAGAGGGTGTTCTGAAACGTAGATCTGCCAAAGCGATGTCATCCCATTGTTAAGGGTTGCGGAGTTACACCCCTTTAAAAAAATTCCACCCCCGACATCGACCACCATCACATTTCACTGAATAACTCTGATGCCATGAGTCCAAAATTAATAAAAAAAAGTTTTCTGTCTCGTAACAAAACAAGCTTTTTATTGATGTCAAAAATATTTAATAATAATAATAATAACTTTGCTAAAATTAAACACAAAAACAAAATTTCATTCTTTTTTGTTGAAAGTTTTGACATCTTTTAAATTTTTTTCAATAAATACTATAATTAAGTAAGTAAGTCGCAAAAATCACTGAAATATCACCAGGTTTCACGTAATTGTGGACAACCGATATCTTAACCAATATGACACGCAATCATATGTTTGCAGTGATAATGGCGTCCACCATAGATTTGTCATAGATATAGAAGGAGTTCAATGTTCAATAGTTCTTCCCACCTTTATATAGGTTCCTTAATAAAAGTTAGGTTGCCATGGTGATGTTATTTTTATGACACGCCTGAGATAATAACGACGACTTCGTTACAAATACATGTTTTTAGGTAAGCAAATATTCATAAGTTTTTTTTCACTATATTGCGGGCTCAAAATTTACAAGTCTTGGGGCTTGCGGGGGAATATTTCTTTAGTCCCTAAGTCAATTAAAAAGACACAATCTGTTTTATTACTTTCACAATATTATAAACTATTAAAATGACCGGCACTACTCAAACACACACAAATATGAGTCTATTCTAATTTTTGTTTTTTTACTTTTTGGTAGAAGCCCTTGAGCGGCACTCTAGATAGCTTGTTCATAAATACGGCCCTGCCTATTTCCCATTACACAATCTTAAACAATATAAAAACCAACGTTTTAAATAAGTACTTCGTTTATTTGTTTCCCTTAATACAGTTCACCCTTCACAATACTTCTGATTTGGTTTTACAAATTTCTGTGGGGAAATATAATCCGACTCATGGGAGTCGTAAGGGGGGGGGGGGGGCAGGGGGGAGGCAGGCGTCCCCCATTGAGATTGAAATAGGTATATATTTTTTCATACTAAATGATAAAACCTCACAAAAAACACATTATTACCACACAATCACACATCTTCTCTTCATGTCATAAATTTTATAAAATTTGCATGAAAATCCATCATGGGTTAGCTGGTAGAAATTGCCATTTGGCAATAAGCCCGCCCTTTGTATGTTTCTATGTACAATAAAGAGTATTATATTTTATTTAAAATACAATTGTTTCATAAAACATTGCCTGCGGCGCTATTTTTTTATTATATTTTATAGACAACATTTTATTGTGCAAAATATTATACATTTTCAAATAAACAAAGCACATCACGACCTTCTTTACTATGTCTCACGAACAAAAATTTGCCTGCGGCGCTATTTACGTGTTTTATATACTGTATCATTTTCTAAAATAAAAATTCCCCGTCCCGAGGCTGGCGACGCCCATGATCAGACTTATCCTATAAATTTATATTCAGCGACCATTTATTTTGCTCTAAAATATTATAGCAAATCCTACATTCATTTGTTCTTAACCAATTATTATATCGCTTTTCTTTTTATTTCATTAAAAGTACGCATATATTAACATTTCATAAATTTCTGAAAACAGGAGACCTTAGATCTTGATAACCGTTACTAAATATGCTTTGGAAAAAATAGAGTAAATACATTGAACCATTATCTAAGGAATAACTGTAAAAGATTTTTATATCTTGTAAAGATTTCTAAAAAAAAACTGAATAATGATGGATGATGCAGATGATGGATGGACTGCAATTGGCGAATGTTACTTAAGTGTAAAGTGATCACATTAAGCCAGCCGACGATCAGTAATAAGCCTGATGGAAAGTCCATCCTTTGCCATATACCATGCCGTATATATTTTTGTATTCAACTATGACATGTAGGAAATTCAGATGTTCATAGAATGTGATTTTGAGAAATAAAAAGCTAATATGTTTTCCGGCATTTACCCAAATTTTAATAAAATAACATCAGAATCTGAGTTCTATTTGTGAAGCACTTTCTCAAAATAACAAACACGGCGGTATGCTGTGACTGGACCCTATCGATCGCTCAGTGTCTCCAGGTGGCTCGCGCTGGACAAAATCTGACTTTCGATTCGAATTTCTCTTTCAATGCCCTCGAGAACCTTTGTTTATGTGTACATTTATACATAGACAAATAGAATATATTCTGTAGGTAGCTGTGAAAGAGAAATAAGATAAAGATCAAACTAAATAAATATAAAGAGGATGTCTCCCATGGGATCTCTGCAAAGGATTGCTTTCGTTTTTGTACTCACGAACCATTTGTTGTTTTATTTTACGAAAATTCATTTCGTACGCATACTGACATTTCAAAAATTTCTAAAAACGGGAGACAACGGTTACTAAATGTGCTTTGGAAAAAATAGAGTAGATACATTGAACCTTTATCTAGGGAATTACCGTAAAACATTTATTATATATTCTACAGATTTCTCAATAAAAATTGTGAAAAATACGTCTTATATTTTTAACTCGTTTCCCGAAAGTCATATTTGAATAGTAATACTTAAAATATTAAAATAATGTTCGGAATATGTCCAACTTTGACATAAATTAAGTACAGTAAATCATACATAGATTAAGTCACAGTAAGTTAAGATACAGTAAATTTAACACAATCAAGAATAATGATAAGTAACAAAAGTTGTAGTCAGATTTATAGTCGTTTATGGAGAGGAGAATGCTAGGTATTTCGTTCAGAAATAGACGGACAAATGAATGGATACGAGATAAATCCAAGGTCACTGACGTGGTAAAACGAGCAGCTTCCTTAAATGGTGTTGGGCAGGACACGTTGACAGACGCTCAGATTCTAGATGGACCAAAAAGATTCTCGAGTGGCAACCTAGAAAAAGCAAAACTAGCGTAGGAAGACCTCAGGCAAGATGGTCTGACGATGTGAGGCGAATCGCAGGAAGCAAGTGGATGCAGAATGCTCAGGATAGGGATCTGTGGAAAGTCAAAGGGCAAGCCTATGTCCAGCATTTGTATTAAAACGGCTGAGAAAGAAGAAGAAGATAGAATAAGCAGTCATATAAGTTTCGAGAACAAATAATCATTAGATATCTTCTTCAGGGCAGAGTAAGGAACTTCTGAATTCCTAGTAATAATGCCTTCGATAAACGAATTTGTAGAAAAAAGTTTAACCTGTTTCATGTTTATTTGTGTGTGTATGTTACGGGGACAGATGTTTGTGGGTGAACCGCTAGAGAATTGGAGATACATTGTGGTTAGGACTTTGTTCAGCAAGTGATACCTGGTCTAGCAGATTAAATGTGTATTTTCAAAGGAAATCTTTGGATCTAATCAGATCAGTGTCCGTTGGGGTTTTAATGTATATCTTATAAAATACACCATCATGATGTTATTGTAGTTGTGTATTTTACGCGATTATATGCTTTGGAACAAAATCAAGGTAGATGCATTGAACATTTATCAAGGGAAAAACCGTAAAAGATTTTTTTATATCTTGTATAGTTTTCTCAATTTTATTTGTGAAAAATACCTCTGATCTTTTTTCCGAACGACGGAAACTTGTTTCCCGAAAGTCGCGGAGTAATTTTTTTGTACTGATAATATTCATTAAAATCTAGGGAATAACCGTAAAAGTTTTTTGATAGACGCAAAATTAACCCCAAAAAATGGAAAATAAAAAAACTCTATTTTTACCATTTTATCATGCGATTGTTCACGAGATTTTGAACCTTAATGCCGTGGGAATTGACTGTGACGTCATTCTTGGTACCAAGCCCTAAGTGAATTTCATTTCATATCAGAACCTTTATTAGTTCGACTAATGTACCTCCCTGTGTTCCCACAAGGAAGTTTAACAATGCAGTTAGTTGGTTATTGATTATTCTGTATTGACTTTGTATAGTATGGGTTGCTATTATGTAACATCACGATAACAATTATAAGGCGAGTTACATTCAATATTAGGCGGAGTCGAGTGGGAGCCACGTACATGTAAAACATAAAAGTTGGAAGTAGGCATACTGACATTTCAAACGTTTCTAAAAACGGGAAACCTTAGATCTCGACAACCTTTATGCTTTGGAAAAAAATAGAGTAGATACATTGAACCTTTATCTATTTATTTATTTAATCTCTGTGTGAACAAGAAATACATATAAACGTAAAAAATGGCCATAGTACAGATTATAAATCGTTGTTCACTAGGGCGAACTTATCGCAGAACTGCGATTTCTTCCAGTTAACCCCAGGGGAATAAAAAGAAATTGAATAAAAATGTGTGAAGTAGAAAATATATATGCATATATATGGGAGAGAAATAAAAACATAACACAGAACACAAAAACAGAACAGAATCTAGGGAATGACCGTAAAAGATTTTTTATACCACGTGCAGATTTCTCAAAATAAATTGTGAAAAACGCCTCTGATCTTTTTTCCGAAATATAGCAACTCGTTTCCTGAAAGTCACAGAGAAATTTGTTTTTTTGAATTGATGATATGCTAGGACCGTAAAAGTTTTTTGATTGAAGCAAATTTAACCCAAAAAAATTGAAATAAACGCTATTTTTTACCATTTTATCATGCGATTTTTAAAATGCTGCGGGAAATGACCGTGACGTCATAGCGTGTTCGCGAGCCTTAATCCATTGTTTCTAATATTAACTTTACTATTAACCCTATTATTATACATGAAATATTGATTTTTCCTATTTTCAAATACATTTGTAATTATCGGAGTAACGTTAGGTAGAAAAATGTAGGTCGATTATGACTTTATAATTTATACTTTTATGGTTTAAATATATGATGAAGGTTACCAATATTTTCAATGCTACTCGCTAGGAAATACTATTAAGAGTGTGCATACCGACATTTCAAAAATTTCTAAAAACGGGAGACCTTCTATCTCGACAACCGTTACTAAATATGCTTTGGAAAAAAATAGGGTAGATGCATTGAACCTTTATCTAGGGAATAACCGTAAACGATTTTTTATATCTTGTATAGATTTCTCAAAAAATAAAATAAAAACATCTCTGACCTTTTTTCCGAAAGACGGAAACTCGTTTCCCGAAAGTCGCGGAGTATTTTTTTTTCTTGTACTGATAATATGCATTAAAATCTAGGGAATAACCGCAAAAGTATTTTGATAGGCGCAAAATTAACCCCAAAAAATGGAAAAAACGCTATTTTTACCATTTTATCATGCGATTGTCACGCAATTTCGAACCTTAATGCCGTGGGATAAGACTGTAACGTCATTCCTGGTGCCATGCCCTTAAATTCAATTATCTATTTCCTAAATCTATATAAGTACCTACATGAGCGTCGTCAGGGCGGGGGGCAGGGGGGCAGCTGCCCCCCTAGAGATTGGAATGGGTATACATTTTTTCATACCTAATGATAAAACCTCGCAAAATATCTCATTATTACCACAAGTCTTATCATTATACCATAAATTTTCATTTAATTCCATCAAAATACAACTGTTTTATTTTAAAAAATTGCCTGCGGCGCTATTTTTTATTACTTTTTTATGAAAGACAATTTTTCATGCATATTAATGTGCAAAGTAATATGGACATTCTTAGGTAAACCAAAGCACATCACGACCTTCTTCACATCGCCTCACAAAAAAATATGTTTTTTTCATGCTACATTGACGATGAAAACTCACAAAAAATTTCCTACCGATCTGCTCTAGGTTTTAACGTCTCGATTTTTGAAATATAAAGTTTTTTTTTTAAGAGATATTATGTTGTAAAATCTAAATATGAAGAATACCAAAGAAAAACCGGCCATCTTGGCACCCATAGTGAACTTTATTTTCTAGCCATAGATTATCATGAGTAGATAGGCGATGTCCGATGTCACAGACCATAGGTTGTAATTGGTACCTAATTAATATAAGCTGTGCCCAAACGTTGCCGGTTTTTGGAGAAAATGATTTTCCTAAGAGATGCCGTGGTGATGAGGGGATTTAAGGGTTGTGTGGGATCATATTGTGTGGTATCAAATCAAAGGCTGTTGAAAAAGAAATTCAGATCTTATGTCACATTTTGTCCAGCTCAAGCCTATAAAGTATTCCGGGTTGTCTGTTTTGTCAAATTTGATGTTGCGAAGCACGGGTAACTCAGCTAGTATTAAAGTAAAGTCTGTTTTTTGTAAGTGTTCGCATAACTCCCGCAATTTTCGATGGATTGCTGTGAAAATTCACAAAAATTTTCGTAGCGATCTGCTTGAGGTTATAAAGTAGCCATTTATGACCAAAAAAAGCCTTTACTAGGAGGTACCGTGATGATGAGAGGATCCAAGGGTTGTATTTGGTCATGTGTGGTATCCTATATAGACTTTGGTCTACGTTTAGCTCAAAAGATCCATCTATCAAACACTCTGTATATTTGTATTGTACCTATTTTGCCTCCGCCCGAGTCTCCGTCTTACCATAAATAAATAAGTGAAACATTCACCCAGTCTTCGATTTGAGTTTTAAGACTCCCGACCCAACTATGACGTCATGGTCATTTCCCACAAAATCGCGTGAATAATCGCATGATAAATTGTTAAAAATAGCCTTTTCTCAATTTTTTGAGCTTAATTTCGCTTCTATCGAAAAACTAAATGTATATTATCAGTACATTAAAAAAATACTACGCGAATTTCGGGAAGCGAGTTTCTGTTTCGGAAAAAAGATACAGGTGTTTTTCACATTTTTATTTTGAGAAATCTATACAAGATTAAAAAAAAAATACGGTTATTACCTAGATAAAAATTCAATGTAACTACTATATTTTTTTTTTTCAAATTATATTTAGTAACGGTTGTCGAGATCTAAGGTCTCCCTTTTTTAGAAATTTTTGAAATGTCAATATGCCTACTCTTAAGAACGTTAGGACGCCTTATGAATATTCTAAAAGGGAAGGGCATTATTATTCATGACGTTGTTGTTTGTTTATAAGCCACTCGAGATTTTAAATTCGTGCTATTATCTATTTACTATATCTTGGCAGCCGGCGGACGTTAGCTGCAAGTGGAGTTCAAGATTGTATCGTTGGTAGCCCTGATTGTCGAATCTTATCATAAGAGCTGTCAAAGATGCGCAATATTGTAACATCGTATCTTTTAAAAGTAATCTACGATGCCGAAAATATTACAGAGCAGCATTAGAGAAATCATTTTAAAGGCAAGATAGTTTTGTGAGTTGGATAATGAAAAAAATACTCTGATAATCCCTTTAAACCGCCATCACAAGTTTGAAAAACAAATTTGCCAATTTATACTAATAATCCAAAAATTGGCTAGTTTTTTAAACAACAGTTCTGAAATATAATTTGAAAGTAGCGAAAAAATGTAACCATATCTTATTCTTCAACAGCAGCGAGAGGTACCTACATTCACATAATGCAGCATTATGTGAACTCCCTTGGGAAGGAAGCAAAATAGGCTCGGAATGGCTTAAGGGGTTGGCACCAGGAATGACGTCACAGTCTTTTCCCACGGCATTAAGGTTCAAAATCGCGTGACAATCGCATGCTAAAATGGTAAAAATAGCGTTTTTCACCATTTTTTGGGGTTAATTTTGCGTCTATCAAAAAACTTTTACGGTTATTCCCTAGATTTTAATTCATATTATCAGTAGAAGAAAAAAGTTTCTCTCCGCGACTTTCGATAAAACGAGTTTCCGTCTTTCGGAAGAAAGATCAGAGGTGTTTTTAATTATTTTTGTTGAGAAATCTATACAAGATATAAAAAATCTTTTACGGTTATTCCCTAGATAAATGTTCAATGCATCTACCCTATTTTGTTCCAAAGCAAATTTAGTAACGATTGTCGAGATAGAAGGTCTCCCGTTTTTATAAATTTTTGAAATGTCGGTATGCATAGGTGTGTTGGTACTTGTTGCTAATGGCATATTTACCTGCACACATATATAGATGCATACGTATTATAAATTTAATTGTTTTATATTCACTTCTTTGACTGATTTGTAATGTACCTACCATGCGTGCATGCTGTGGACACTCTTAATTGGGAGGTTAATGTGAATTATTTATTTGTGTATGTCATTATGTATGTTTGTTAACTTTCTGTGTGTGTCCCCAATAAATAAATATACGCTTTACGGCCCTAACAACGTTTACCCATCCAACCCCATCCTGCTATCAAAGTTTCACAATTAACCAATTTTTCGATCCCAACGCCATCTGCTGAGGAGTGAACGCGACATTAAAGCAACCAACATTATTGGATGTGGAGTGGGAATCTTGTGGTTACCATCTACTTCACTAGAGGCGCCGGGAATTTGTTAGAATTTTGCGAGAATTGGCGGATTAAATTATCTTAGTTATCAAAATCTTAGATCTCTGAAATACTAATGCAACCAAGACCATAAACTTAATATTAAGCCACTATCTATTGGATAAAATGAAATAGTCATCTCTTCTTCTCCAGGATTCTAGTCTCGTTCCTGTGATCAAAAGGTCCATCCTCATCTCCAAATTCCTCTCACGCCGCAACCTTTGCGGGCAGGCAGAGAGAAAAGATCGACAGAGACCTTTCTATTCTCACACACCCTCCGTGCTTTCGTCACATTCATGTGATTCGCCACATGCAGTAAACGATTCCTTCTCCTCAGAATACGTCCATCCTTGAGAATCTGATCTACATGGTCAAGCCACGTGGTTCTTGGACGGCCGCGTTTTCTTCACAACCTCATCTTTCTCCTAGGTATATTTTCTTAGTTATCCTTTCGTCGTTCATTCTCTCCACATGTCCCAACCGTCTCAAATTTTTTACTTTCATTTTAGTCACATTATCCGCTCATATTCACTCAGCTCTGTGATCGCTTCATTTCTTATCCTATCTCTCCACACATTCTCCTCAGTGATCTCATCTCGACAGCATTTATACCTGATTCTTCCTTCTTCAGCCATGTCCATACCTCACTCGCATACATCAGTGTTGGCACCAGGACTGCTCTGTGGATCAGATAGGTAGCAGTTTTTCCATTTCGGACGTTTTAAAAAGCTGTTTCTTTCTTATTGTATCTGCTCTTGCTTCGTAACTTTGATATTTAAATTTGAAATTGATTTTGAAATGATTTTTAAGTCGCACAACTACATCAAATTAGAATGTAATATTTTTTAAAAATCCTAGTATTTTTGCTGTGTCTTAGGCGCTAGTTGAAGACAAAAGCAGATATATTTCAATTTTTATTGGGGCGTCACAATTCGTAAAAAAAAGTAAATAAAAAAACACATAAAACTGAGAACCTTTGTCTTAGTTTAAGGTCACACTATGCGTTACGGTGACATGACATAAAGTCTACAGACAAAATATCTCCCGACAGAATGTCTCCGGACAAAATGTTTACACGACGAAATGTCCACAGACAAAATGTCTCCCGACAAAATGTTTACAAGACAAAATGTTTACGGACAAAATGTCTCCCGACAAAATTTTACTGCAAGAAAATATCCCCACGGCAAAATGTCTTCAGACAAAATTTTTACAGACATAATTAATTAACAGGATTTTTTTTAGGGAAATCATGTTTTTAATAAAATTGAGTATCGAAAAACGCAATTTGTCTAAAAATACATTTTGGTCAACATAATGTCCGTTTGGTCAACAAATTCCTGTTAATTAATTATGTTTGTAAAAATTTTGTCCGGAGACAATCTGTAGACATGTTGTCTGTGGACATTATGTCGTGGAACTATGGGTTACATAAATTCGAGATCTCTTTCTTTCTTTATAGAAGACACTTGAGATTCTTTAGAAAGTACTAACATTAATCATCAAATACGACAACAGCGACATCCGAATGAGGGGTGGACAAAGCGTGTAACTAAAATGGAAACAAATTAATTATGTCACTTTAATACGAAAGTAATCTTCAAATAATGCTTTAGGGATAAGAGATATTATTAAGTTTCGTGATGAAGTTTTCAAACTGTCAGATGAAGTGTTTTCTGCTACGAGTAAATATAAGTTCTATAAATATAAATTAGTGGCAGTTGGTATTAAATTAGATACTCGCGGCGAATACTGGGAGTCAGATCGTTTGACTATGTCACTATCGAACACAGCAGGCACTTATCACCCAAGTTATACAGACTCGTAGACGAAACTGGCTCCGGCACATTCTACGTATACCCGCTGATAACATCAACAACAGCTGTCTCCAATATCGCCCTGTAGGCAACAGACGTCTGGGCAGGCCTGCAATGACCATCCAGAGGCTGTACACATCAGAGCTGCGCCAGGCTGTAATGACACGGGAACAGGCAACGGAGTTGGCCCAGGACAGAAAAGCCTGGAAAAACTGAGACGACCACATGCTCCACATAGGGAGCGGACGTGGATATGTATGTATGTACACTGATGTACACGAAGTCTTACAAAAAATCGTAATTTAAAAGTTTTTTTTTAATGAATATGGATTAATCGAAATAAACCCAAATAACATTTTGTGCATTTCACAGTAAGCTTGAAAAGCTTGTATCGTGAAGTGGAGTAGGTCGGCATCGGGGATCGAACCCGCGCCCACTGGATTAACAGTCGAGCGCGTTACCAACCAGGCTACCGACCACCTCGAAGTATTAGATGGAAATAAATATTTCATGTATTAGATGGAAAATATGACTTCGGCTTCTGGTACGAACTTTCAAAATGCTTTCGAATTAATGGGATGGGGAAAGCAAGGGAAAGTAACGTAACTTGAATTACTTGTCAGTACCGCCATAATACCTCTTAGGAGACAAAATACTTGACATGGGGAGGCTCTTATTGTATTCGTGACTTTGAATACTCAGTACTCCATAAGTTGGGAACTCAAAATTATAATAACGACAGCACGTGAGTACTTTCTTCCCAGTGCTGTATATTATGCAAGAAAGATATTTTCTTGCCTGTAGTGACGGGCAATAGCGCCATATTTTGTACTTTAAAATCGATTCCAATTATGGACTTACAATGTATAAAACTATCGAAGAACAATCTATTATTCGTGAAGCGATAACGCAACAGCGTAAAAAGTTCATAACGGTCGTCACTAGGGCTGCCACCTCTCCGAGTTTGACCCGGAGTCTACGGGTTTGAGTGATGTTGTCCGGGCTCCGGGTTAGCATAGTGTATCTCCGGGTTGGAAATTTTTGTCATGACTAAAAAAAAAGGAAAATACCCGGGGTCCCGGTCTCCCCGATAGAAAGAGCAAGGCTCCGGGTCAGCATACTGGTTAATAATTATGGTGTGGACCAAAAAAAAAGGTCAACTATAATTGCAAATTCGTTTTTTCCGAAATCTCCGGGCCTACGCTCTTACAAAGGTGGCAGACCTAGTCGTCACACAGACTCTGCGATTTCTTTAAAATCTAAAGTGATTATCCGTAAATATGAACCGTGGCTCTATCTATATCCAATTTCTCTAATAACCTATTTTTTTTAAGACGGGCGACATCCTTCAATGTTACAACTTGTCCTCAAGGCCGACGTGTCTCATGTAGCTCACGATATGTCTTGGTGCGAGTAGTCTTGCCTTCTCGGAGTCCAGTAGGGGCCCTCCAAGAGTGCGACTTCTTTTGTGAACGAGTGGGTCACAGTTACAGAGGATATGAATAGATACCTTATTTCTTACTAACTTATTTGTCAGCGTTTTTCCAGCGAATAATCGAACGTGCAATCGATTAGTTGCCCACCACTAGTTTCCCGAATAAAGTTTAATGTCCTTTTTTCTGGTCATCACTTCTCACGTTTTTTCCATAAAAAGTGGACCCACTCTTATGTAGGCCAGCTATAAAATGTCTAAGTCACATAATCAACCCTCGTCACGTGATTATTTCCTCAAGTTTCCATGTTTGACATTTTATCTATAAAACATATTTTCACTGCTTTTCCCTGTCCACCAGTTTACTAGCACTTTCGTTTCCTTCGACTTTTGGTAACAAGTAGTTCTCTTCTTCGTCTTCTCCAGCCTACTCCGTCCACTCCTAGACGAAGGCTTCCTCCATCTGCTTCCACACAGCTCTATACTAGGCTCTCTGGATCCAGTTGGCCCCAACGTGCTTGACTAGGTCGTCTCTCCATCGCAGTGGTGGTCTTCCTACGCTCCTGGTAGTCGTTCTGGGTTTCCAGGATAAGATCCTCTTCGACAACTTATCGCCTGGATCTCTAGCCATCTGACCTGCCCACACCCATTTGAGAGATGCGATACGCTGGGCAATATTTCTAACGCCTGTTCTTTGCCGTATCTTTTTATTTCTTACTCACACACTCACCCATACTCCTCCTCCTCACGCACTCCTCTGATTTTACTGTTTCATTAAACAAAAAAAGACAAAACAAACAAGAATACAAAAAAATAAATAAGGAAGAGTTCACTTTGTCCTACAAAAAAAAGGAAAAAACTATTTTTACCATTTTTTGACGCGATTATCCACGCGATTTTGAACCTTAATGCCGTGGGAAATGACCATGACGTCATAGTTGGGTCGGGAGCTTTAAAGAATCTATTAATTTTACAAAGAATGTAATTATTAAATCGATCATCCATAATGAAACAATTTGGGCTGAAGGCAAAACAAAACCTCATTCGGGATTCAAAGGAAACGAGAAGAAATACTTAATTTAATTTGTCTTGAATTTAATTGAAAATGAAAATTAAAAGTCTTTAGAAAATTTATGTGGAATGTTCGTCAGTCTAATTCGACACTCTTGTAACTTTATTTTTAGTACAAAACATAATAATAAAACATAAGTTTCATAAATACAATAACTTCCAAAGGTCACTAAAAATTTAAGCAAATTTCCATACATATTTACCATAGGTACAGGTTGCATACTTGCATAGTGAACAATACATTTTCTTTCGATTTCCTGTTTTCAAACTTGTATGGTATCTTACATATAATAAAAATGGATGTATGTGGGTATGTGGGTATGTGGGTATGTGTGTATGTGTGTATGTTTGTTCCACCATAACTCTGGAACGCCTGGAGCAATTTCAACCAAACTTGGTATACAAATACCTTGCTATCTGGAAACGAATACTGTGTGGTAGAAACTTCTGGAAATCCAGAACCTTCTGAGAAATTTTGCTGATGAGGGGATCCAAGGGTTGTATGGGGCCGTGTGTGGTATCGTATGAAAGGGCATTGGAAAAGAAATTCAGATCGCAAGTTATATTTTGTCCAGCTCAAGCCATCGGGAGACACCCAGTGATCGAGAGGATCCGGTCACCGTATACTACCGTGTTTGGTGTCTCATGAAAGATCTTCACGAGCAGAACACAGATCTTTTGTCAAATTTTGAATCGGGCAGATGATAGCGGGAGGCTCTATTAGAACGAAGTAATCCAAGCGCTCAGTGAATCACGTAGAATCTTCTAGAAGGCTGTGGAAACAAGGCGAACTTTGTAGAACCTTCTAGAAAATTGTAGATGTTAAACGAACATTGCAGAACCTTCTAGAAAGTTGTGGAAGTTAATCGAACATTGCGGAACCTTCTAGAAAGTTGTGACAATGAATAGAATTCGAACCTTCTGGAAGGTTGTGGAAATGAAACGAGCTTTCTAGAACCATCTGGAAATTTCCGGAAATTTATCGAACATTGTAGAACCTTCCAGAAAATTCTGAGAATGAATAATATTCGAACCTTCTGGAGAGTGAAACGAACTTAGTAGAACCTTGAAGAAAGTTGTGCAGTGCAGATTAATCGAACATTGCTGGATGTATGTGTGTGTCATACTGTCGATTTACTTCACCGATCAAATTTTCCGTTACGAAGTACGGGTAACTCAGCTAGTATCTTATAAATTAGTGGTGATCTCTTGAAGTTATTGTATCATATCTTTATGAAACTAATGTTTTATTATTATGTTTTATGCATTATTTGAAAGCACATAAATCGGGAAAGTTTTTTCCAAATTTCTGAATCTTAAGGCAATTTTCTTCTTAAGGAAAATCTCATCTAAAGACGTGACTCGTTTTTGAAATAACTATTTATCGAAACTTTAATCCGATAATTTTTATCATTATTGTTTCTTTAGATTGAAACTAATGAGTTTTATAGAACAAACACATACTCAATTAGCAAAAAAATATATATATAACTATGTAAGTAGGTACCTTTACTTACAAAGCTATTGGGGTAAATCTTGAGTAATTCGGGGTTTTTCGATAAAAAGTTAAGCAAATTTGAACAAAGCTAAGTTTGGCTCAAAAGTTCCCAAATGACCTCTACTATCACCCCTGAAGATATATACATCCATCTATCAAACACCCTGTATACGGTCTAGAGTGCAAGCAGCTGACATGAGATACCTCATAAGAATGAAAGGAGTATCCCTGACAGACCTATATGGAACGATTGTGTTTGAGAGGTGCTCGGGATAACACCCACATTCCTCTTCATAGAGAGGTCCCAGCTAAGACAGTTTGGTCCCTAATCCGAGTGCCAGCGACACGTATTCCAAAACAACCTCTGAAAGCCAAGGGAGCAGGCCGTAGAAAAAGAACGTGGCTTGGAGTATTTGAGAATTTAAGAGACAGGGGTCTCTTAAATTCAGATACACAGATGCTCTAGACCCCCGACACAGCTTACGAATTTATGATTTTGTGTTTGTGATCAGTATAATAGATAGACCAAGCGAACACTAGAATGGCGATCGAGAACAGGCTACAGAAATCCAGGTAGACCACGGGCGAGATGATCTGATGGCATGAAAAAGGCTGCAGGACAGCAGTGGCACAGACTGGCGACGGATAGGGAAGTGTGGAAGTCGGAAAGGGAGACCCATGTTCAACACTGGACGAGAGAAGGCTATCTGTTGTTAAACGCCTTATGTAAAAATATGCCTTGTTTTATTTTAAAACGGGAATTCGTTCGAAATATTTTAATTGATTCGGTATTTCGTGACCCAAATTAATCTGACTAATTGTTGGCTAAAAGAATGATAAAAATCTGTCACCTTTCCTTGGTTTTATCCAAAATCGTAGGAATAAAAAATATCTAAGGAAATAATCCTTGAGAAGAAGATATTGTCCTTTTAGATTCTTATTAAGATTTTGTTCTTTTATTATCCCAGCAGGTAGCGGCGGCATATTGTTCGCTTTAATTTTTTGTACAATAAAATGTAAATGTACGTAGGCATCTTTGTATAAAATAAAGTGAAAGTGTAATATGTATGCAGATAAAGAGGTACTAATAATAAATAGATACGCATTCATATCTTTCGCCCTCCCGAATTGTTGATGTATTATGTATAAGTATACTTGCTTACAGCTGCATATTATATTGTTAGTAAATATCGTAGTTACATAGATGGCGGTAGTTGTCAAATAATTTCTCATGTGAAACGGGTTATAGAATCATATATAGTATGAGAGCTCCGTTCGATCGACGCATCGTGCCCGCATTCAGGGCATATTAATCACAATTTTTGGAGATCTCTAGTTGGGAGGGGACAAGGAGTCCCACTTCCCATATGACTAGAGATCATAATATACAATAGTATTAGGTTGAACACCGCCACTTGCCTCCACCCAGTGCAGTGACCTAGAGACTTTTCTAAATAATAAAACTTCACAAAAATCATATTACAAAATTTCATGAAAATTCATCAAAATACAATTGTTTCATGAAAAAAAAATTATATAGGCGCTATTTTGTATCACTTTTTAGTAATAAACATTACTCATGCATATTACTGTGCAAAGCATTATATTATGCATTTTCAAATAAACCAAACCACACCACGGCCTTTTTTTAAATTGCCTCCCCCCCTAGCTCCAAGGCTGGCGACGCCCATGGAATAGATAGTATAGATTTTGGGAGGCGTAGGCTAAAACGGTTTAGAAAAAACATTTCAAAAATCGCTTTGATACACAGTGTTTCTCCGAATACGGATCAAAGCGCGGCGCTTTCTCGACTTATTGTGAGATATCGCATTGTTGTATTTTAGTATCGATGCAATAAATCAAGCGATCTTATGATCCCCCGAGAAGTGTTGGGTATATCACAATGAAATATGGTTTCCAAGTCTATTGTATTACCTCTATAGAACCTTTGAATCCACATGTGCTATATTGTGATTGTGTATATATGAATGTATATCATTTTATTTTATTTTAAATCACTACAATATACACTACCCGGCATAACAGCTTTTCGCCTTTTTTTTCGCAAAACAATTTTCATGCATATTATTATGCTAATTATTACGTACATTTTCAAATAAACCAAACCACATCACGACCTTCTTCACCACGTCTCACGAAAAAAATGGCGCTATTTATGCGTTAAGGCTGACGACGCCCGTGCGTACTTTGGACATTCGGTATTAAATAAGTCGCATATATGTAAATGACAGCAATGTCCAATGAATCCCACCAACTTTAACCTGGGAAGGAGAGCCCTAAGAAATTTCCATACAAAAACAGAGAAAATATTATATTTATTGATTAAAGTAATTCCGCTTGTAGCACCACCACAGCATAATTCCATACGAAATGCAACATGCAACTCACCTACACTAGGTGCCCAAATATCTCCGCCCAGGCTAGGTGAGTTGCATGTTGCATTTCATATGGAATTAGGCTGTGGTGATGCTGGAAGATTATGTGCATAATTCAATAAATAGAATATTATCCCTGTTTTTGTATGGAAATTTCTTAGGGCTCTTCTTCCTAGGTTAAAGTTGGTGGGATTGGGCACAAATCTTGTCAAGTGGCATTAATAATGTAGGTTTACAAAACAAGTTGAAGAATGACACTGAGGTATATTATAAACTTTTAATTACTTATTGTTGTTTAGATTTCTATTGTACGCAAGTTGTTACAACAGTAAAGTTGTCAGACATTTGTTTTAAACTTGTGTATTGAGTTAGATTGTTCTGTGGAATGTATGTACCTACTACACTTTAAGATTAGCCTCGAACTATTTTCGAAAATGGCTTGGTTGTGTAAAACAAATGAAATATAGCGAATCTAGTCAAGTGGAATGAAAATCATTTGATTAGGTACTTCGATAATCAAAGGGCATATCTGGAGAATTAATGTGATATCATACAGACCTCTCTTCAAGTTTGAAGCTGGACCGGCTGATGTCACTCCATGCACTCATAGACCTGGGCCTCTGTCTGTTCTTGAAGTTCAACATGGTCCTGCTGGCTCGCCTGGGCGCCTTGGTGTCCGGAGGGAAGTTGACCCTCGCCCCCACGATCCTGGGACGAGGACCATCATCATTCATCAGATTGTCACAATCCCCTTCTTCGTAATCTGGACATCCATTGTCGATACAAGTGGATCTCTCCAAATCGGCAGAGAAAGAATCGTCCAACGCGTCTGGTGTACTCCGATATGTCTCTGAGTGATTCCTTAACGCGTCTAAACTTCCACCTTGGTATCTCGTATCAGATTCGAATCTAAATGTATCAGAATTGAATCGATTCCTTTCTCTGTATACATGATACCCCGCTGTGTAGAGGTCTGAACTGTCTCTGTAACTGTCAGTACTTCCTCTGTAGGCATCTGAGCTCTCTCGGTACGTGTCTGACGTGGCACGAGTGTCCGAGGTGCGATGATGGTCGCTGTCTTCGTCCCCTCCCGGGGGGTTGTCTCCGCTGTCGGGGAGCATCTCGTAGCTCCAGCTAGGGGCTCGCCTGGGGCCCCGGGCGCGCGCCTGGCTCGCCCCCTCGCTGCGCGCCCACTTACGAGATCGCCTCAGCTTGCTCCCTCTATATACATCACATACATACACACCACCACCGTAACGTCATTCCCACAATATGTTCAGAGTCACATCTTAATAATACACTAGCAATCATCACTGTTTTCAATCAATATTTATCACCCCATGTTTTTGACTTATTTACTTCAACAAACTTTTAGGCAAAATCTCATAATTCCTTCATTTTTCATCCCAAACCATATTGTAAAAAAAAACACTTAACCTTCACGAATTATAGTTTTATAGGCAGTTTGAATTACACGTCACTTGCAAGCATAATATTTCAACAAGTTGAGCGAAAAATTTGTATTTGAGATGAGAGAGGCTTTATTGAATGTCAAGGTATCTCCCATAAATCCTCTTACAATATTTCGATGATTAATTATAGGAAACTTTGTTGAATACTATCACACTTCAGCGCACACACGTAGGATGTTGGTAGAAAAACTTATTACTATGACACGATGAAATTCAGTTTCACTGAGTCATTGCGACAGATGTTTAAACGTGAAGGAACTCAACAAAATTGTATAATACTGCGGTCAATCAACATTCTGTTATAAAGAGATATGAATTGGTTGGAAAGGGCTTTATAAAATTATAAGTACGTCAGCAGAGTACAGTGTTCTCGTATTGTGATGTATGTAGGTAGCGCTCTACGAGATGATACAGCAGTGAGCTTCGGGAAAATTTCACCTAAGCTACACTAGGTACAACTGGGGATGCTTTGCTAATGACAACACAAGGGCAAACCGTAATTACAGTCCACTATCATACACTCGATTGGAAATATGTTATGTTGACATTACACTGACACATACGCACAAGTATTTATTCTTAGAAATCAGCTGAAAAGTTTCGTATTATTAATTTTATTTTTTTTAATTAAAAAAAAATCACTGTTGTCATCGATGTTTTTTGAAATATCTCTCTGTGTATGGGGAGTCAAAAACTTAAATAACTGTTTATAAATTCACATGTTATTTTATGTTGAAGTATTTTTAAACGATTTTGAAACAATACGTTGGCGGAAGGAGCGCTTGTCTCACAGCTGAGGAGTGTTCGTCGAATCAATACATTTGTTTTCACTTTATCAGAGGATGTTAACACAGCGACCGTTTGTAATTTGTAAACTTTCACACGGCTTCAACCACTAAGATGTTATTGGTTAATACCAGGAGAAAACAAAGACCTGCTAAAAAGACAACGCGCTGTGGAATGGCAAGATTCTTGTGCGCAGAATATCGGCGCGATGGACACGTTTATAGCCCGCGAAAATATTGCGTAACGTCATGGGGCCGAAACTTTATTGCGGTAGTAGACCACACAAGCATGCCACTGCTAGAGGACTAAACACCGACACTCTGCTTCATTTTATCATTTCATTACAGCACTGAATATTATCATACCACTCCCACTTTTGTTCCTCGTCCGTCATGCTTATAATACGACAACACATAGTTTGTTTACTAGTTTAAACGCTCTCCACGAAAAAACAAACCCTCTTGGGGGTGCGTTCGTCTTATTCTTGATTAAGAGATCGTTCGTTTGCTATCAAACTATATACACAACACATACTGAACTGTAATATACAATATACTCTGTGTCAGTAGGGCAGTATGTATTATACAGCTACCTATAAGACTTGACAGATACTATCTCATACGTATAAAGCATACTTATATATATACACACATACACACATAACATGTGTTTAACTTTTCCGCACTCTGTTATCGCTCAGATTCGCCTATTTATTTTGTAATCAGATTTATCCCTCTCGGATTTTCTAATACAAGAAACAACATTCTGCGAATCGTGAAAAACATTATTTATCTCAAGTCTTTTTACTTATTATTTTTTAAGTGGCACTACCAGGTAAGTAGGTATATTTATTTATTTATTTATTTCGTACAAGCACACACACATGCATAGAATACGTATAGAAACAGACATAGGGAGACATTTAGGGAGAGATCTCAAACAATGACCTAATTAAGGTGTACACATTTAGTCAGTATTATATAGAGTCACAACAAATATGAAATTAAGAAACTAATCTACGATTATATATAAAATGTTAAGGGCTTGGCACCAAGAATAACGTCACAGTCATTTCCCACGGTAAAAATAGCGTTTTCTTTTTTTTTCAATTTTTTGGGGTTAATTTTGCGTCTATCAAAAAACTTTTACGGTTATTCCCTAGATTTTAATGCATATTATCAATACAAAAAAAAATTTTACTCCGCGGCTTTCGGGAAACGAGTATCCGTCTTTCGGAAAAAAGATCAGAGGTGTTTTTATTTATTTTTTTGAGAAATCTGAAGAAGATACAAAAAATCTTCTACAGTTATTCCCTAGATAAGTGTTCAATGCATCTACTCTATTTTGCTTCAAAGCGTATTTAGTAACGGTTGTCGAGATATAAGGTCTCCCGTTTTTAGGAAGTTTTGAAATGTCGGTATGCATACTCTTCACAATGTCTTCATGTTATCCGGTTTACGCTGACCATATAAACTACATTTAAAATACAAGCCAGGCCTACATTACATCATCTGAATATTTTTTTTTTTTTCATAATGTGATTTGTTTAAAACAGATATTAAAACTACGAGCACATCGTATTTTATGGTGAAAGGGAGGTCTGCCAAAGGGAAACTAAAAGCATCAAAGCGTTTTATAATTTAAGATGTGAGGCACGCGCCCCTTAATTAGTATTAAGCCTAGGAGCCCAACTATGACATCACGATAAATTGGTAAAAATAGCGTTTTTTTTACTATTTGGGGTTAATTTCATACTATAAAATAATTCGGTCATTCACTAGATATTAATATCATATTATTATCAATACATAAAATATATTTTTATGCAAATTATGCGGGTAAAAAAATCTTTTATTTGATAAAAAAGTTAGAGGTGTTTTTCATTTTATTTTTGAGTAATCAATACAAGATTGTTTTATCTGCATTGACTAGTTGTGTACACATGCAATAGGGCATCGCTTGAACTTAATCTGTGTTGTTTTTTGTTTGATTTGTGTTTACATGTGGGTGATGTCTGTTTGTGTGCCATGAATAAATAAATAAATAAAGATGTATAAATATTTTACGGTCATTCCCTAGATGAAGGTTCAATGTATCTACCCTATTTTTTCTCAAAGCATATTTAGTACGGTTATCGAGATCTAAGGTCTCAGAAATCTATTTTTTTTAATGTCAATATGCCTACTCTTAACACAGAGACCCGTGGAACAAATATAAGTTTACAGTACAGCATACAAATACGCCATCTACAGGAACGACTCGTCAGCTAACTATATGTGTCTATAGGAGTGAGTATAGCAGATATATTGGTCCTTTGTTGTCTCATTTCCACTCATAGGAAAAATATCATGTCGTCGAACTTTTCAAATTCATTGTTATTTCAACTGTTGACCGGGCAATATTTATAAGGTCTGTAGCGTTGAATTCTCGGAAAGCTGGAAACGGTTTTAATCCCTTAACATGTGACAATAATTGTTATTATCACATTACGTAACATAGAATTGAAGAAGATAAGTTTTTGACCGTCGGTACATGGTGGAAGTCCATTTTTAAGGTAAAAATGTAAAAATATATTTAGTTTTAAAATCTAAAATCAAACTTAAATTAAATTAAAGACTAGTATTCAAGGAACTATAAAAGTTAGATTTTAGAAAATCCTCGAATACTAGTCGCGTATACAGGGTGTTTGATAGATAGATACAGATGTCTTCAGGAGTGATAGTAGAGGTCATTTAGAATCTTTTGAGCCATACTTAGCTTAGTCCAAAGTCGCACGGTTTTCGAGTTATTCGAGATTAAACTTTTTATCGAAAATCCCCGAATTACTCATGTACAGTCTTTTTATTTTTACCTTTTGTCATATAAATCTAGTTTATAAATACTTATCATTTTTACCTTTTGTCATATAAATCTAGTTTATAAATACATATTGTATAATAGCCAATGCATAGAATGAATAGATAACATAGACCTAATACAGAGTACAGACACGTTAGTATCGCCTCTAGGCACACAAGCTACGATGTACGTAGTACCTACGGAACCCTTCAAGGACATACGGTGCGGCCATCGTAGATATCTAAAGTACAGTGGATCCTAGAGCTATACACTTAAATCAATCTTTGACATCGTTTGTAAACTGAAAATTCCGTTAACCGAATCAATTTCTTCCGTTCAAATCTATGGAAATCAACACGATACGTTTCTTCCTTATTTCTATTACATGGCACAAGCCTATTAATACATAAATTTATTGTAGTTAACAGATATTACAGCAAAGAAAGCACATGTAAAAAAGTATGGTAAAAAACAAACATTCAATAGCTCTCGTGCGTGAGTCACCAAGCATTTTTTAAATATAATCGTGAAATTGCCTGCAAGTGGTAGCAAAACAAGGATTACAATGTAAATTGCCTGCAAGTGGTAGTAAAGCAAGAATTACAATGTATTCTAAACGTTAGGTTGGCCAACGTGGCAATGCATGCTGGCAACATGATGTACATGGCAATGCAGAGTACATGGTTGGTGCAGTTGGTTGAGGCGGCAATCTCGCAAGCGGGAGGTGCCGGGTCCAAACCCCGGCGCTGGCGATGTATTCCACACTTTGCGATACAGGCTTTGAGCCTAGTGCAAGGCGTGCAGGAAAGTATTTGGGTTTATGTATGCAAGCCCAGATTCTTAAAAAAAACATTATAAAGTCATTCTACTCACAGAGAATCCTAATACATCCGCTTGATAGTGAATCTGTATCTTTTTCACGTCCCTGGATTAGCCAACGGTTGTGACGTCATCATCATCAAATGTCGTAGGATGTCAAATATTTATTCGTAAACAAGTAATATGTTCAGAAGATGTATTTCGGGTGTTCGTAACTCGAAGTTCTAGTGTATTCCTCGTATGTAGGGCCAAGCTACTCTCCACAGTACAGTGACGTGTCATTCATACAAGCCACAACACAACGATACTTCTTCACATGAAGAAAGCAACCACTCCAAATAGTGAGTACAATACTTGCACCAGTACTTGTACATACTACATACTCTATGTATATTGTATTAGGTTTACGAAACTCAATAGTTCTCATCTACGTCTTCTAACTTCATCAAATATTACATAAGGGCTGGTAAACTTACGGGATTTTTCAGACGAAATTTATTTAAGTATTTATTTGTTCTCTAAAAATTATAATAAAAAAATAGTCTCATTCCAAAACGATCTTTATAATGAGGTCCGCGAACAAACCAACAAAGCAGCCGCTATATCGGTGTTTAGGATTCAGGATTCTTGTGTTGATTGAAATACTTTTATGTATGTTTCCACATTTTATTCTTTCACTTAATATCTTTACAAATTAAAACATCTTATGGAATGTTAAGACGGCTGAGCAGAGAGAGACCGACCTGGCGGTCGTACAAAATTATCTATCTATCTATACCCTCACGCCACGTCCCTTGCAGGGTAGGCAGAGAGGACAGAACGCCAGACAGCCCTATCCTTGCAGACACTCCTAGCCTCCGTCACATTCATACAATTTGTCATACACGCTCTCCGATTCCTTTTACTCAAAACGCGTCCATCCTTGAGGATCTGGTCGACACGATTATTCTGTAGATAAATGTTTAATGCATCTACTCTATTTTGTCCCAAAGCATATTTAGTACGGTTGTCGAGATATAAGGTCACCCTTTTTTAGAAATTATTGAAATGTCGGTATGCATACTCTTAATTCACATTTTCTAGATGGCAATAATAAACTTGGTTTTTCGGTGATGATGGAGAAATCTGTCATATTTAGCAAGTTACAGCTAGTATGTAGTATAGTGAAAAGAAGCCGTTATACAAAATTGCTTTTCGTTGTTCTGCGTCGTATCAAAACACTTTATATATATTACTGTATTTTCTTTTTCTAAACAAAATATTATATTCGGCAACCCACACAACCATGGGCGTCATCAGGGGGCAGCTATCCCCCCCCCTCCCTCCTAGAGATTGGAAGAGGTATAAATTTTGTCATACAAAATGATAAAACCTTAAAAAAAGCACATTATTACCACGTAAGTTTTCTCATCATAACATAAATTTTCACGAAAGTCCTTCAAAATACAATTATTTCACTAAAAAAAAATTGCTTGCGGCTCTATTTGACGAGTATTTTTTTTTATTACATTTTTATAAAAGACGATATTCATGCATATTATTGTCCAAAATATTAAGCACATTTTCAAATCAACCAAAACCCATTACGACCTTCTTCACTATGCCTCAAAAAAAAATTTCGCCTGCGGTGCTATGTACGCTTTTTTCATGCTGTATCGAATTTGTATATTTTTGCCCCCCCCCCCCCTTTTTATGCTATATCGCATTTGAACATTTAGCCCCCCCCCACCCCTCCTAGCTCCGAGGCTGGCGACGCCCATGTATGCCACCGTATTTTAATATTATTTTCCCATATTCCTGCATTATATTTTCTCGGTTCGGCGAAAAACGCTTGCTTCCCACGTTTCATGTTTATTTTTCTATGTACGTATTTACAAAAATGTCCGAGAAATATTGAATAAAAAAATGTTTCCTAAAAATTCGGGATACGATAGTATTCGTGGGTACGTATACTTTTGTTGCCTGCGTACCATGAAACAGTATTTGCAACGGTTACATTATCAAATCACACGGCAGAAAATCTCACATAAAGAAATAACACACTTTCAAAACTTATTATACAATTTGTTTGTCATTGTATTGATAAAATTTATAATTTTCATAACGGTAGATTAAACAGGTAAATCAATTACAGTGCAGTATTCCTCATATTGTCGAAAGACTTCAGGAAAGCATAAAAATGGTTGGAACATATACTTAATACCAAATAATAATCTCAATAGAGGGCCGTGTACCTCGAATCAGCTACCAGCCTTCATAGCATAGCGGTAGCATACCGGCTTGTCAGGTTAGAGGTTTGAGTTCGATTCCCGGCTGCGGCAGATGGATGGACTTGAATTGGTGAATGTTACTTAAGTGTAAAGTGATCACATTAAGCCATACGACGCGACGATCAGTCATAAGCCTGATGGAAGGTCCATCCTTTGCTGTATATCTGTTGAGTTATAACTACTTTATCATGGAACTGTTCACAAGGCAATCAAAGATTTTATGGATTCTTGCGATACCGATGCTATTTTATTCTCCATAAACATAAATTTGATACCATTATCTAAATAGTTATACATATTCGCTCGTAAACGGTTACCATCTATTGATATGCTTTTACAATATACTATAAATGTCTGACATCTATTGATTCTTTTGGAATGGAGACATACGTAACCTTATTCACGTGTGATGATCTTTAAGATGTAGAATTGGACCCACACTTTTTTAGACATCTTTTCAAGTGTCCTGCAAGTCATTCTACATTATTGAGCGTGCTTTATATACTGTGGAACGGTCTTCCTTTACATTTCAGACTCGCACCAACTATCTCAATCTTCATGAATAAATTGAGGTATTTCTACCTTACTCCA
This sequence comes from Ceraclea dissimilis, assembly GCA_963576895.1. Lineage (NCBI taxonomy): Eukaryota > Metazoa > Arthropoda > Insecta > Trichoptera > Leptoceridae > Ceraclea > Ceraclea dissimilis. Next base: position 319,420 of record OY756368.1, read on the forward strand.
ACTACCATGACATAATTTCACAAAATCCCTGATTTTCCTTCCCTTAATCCTCCTATTTTATTTTTCCCTTCGTTTTTCTCCCTTGTATATATGTATGTGAGTGTGTGTGTGTGCGTATGTGTGCTTGTGTGTGGGTGGCGCTCTGTGCATGTATAGTATATTTATTTTTATTGGTATCTATATATTACTCATTATATTTTTTATCTATACAATATACATACGTATATAGTACTTATTATGCTTAACAGGTACATAATATGTTTTTTTTTCAATATTTACATTTCAAAGTTGGGTTAACTGGCTGAAATCTCCAACAGGCGATAAATCCGCCATTTGCCTGTAAACTTACATGTAATAAAGTTTTATTTATTTAGCACCTACACAGAAGTGAAGAGATTGGCGAGTAACAGGACGGCGTGGAGAGAAAGAACTAAAATGCTTGGTACAAACCAATCTACATGATGGTGACCACATCTTGCGGTAAACCCGTAACAAAATTATGCTCATGTGGTTGCATAACAACAGGAGTAGAGTAACATTCTTAATACTTTCCGTTCCACTCTGCCGTCCTAACGAAAAACACAGTAAGTCGGGTAACCCATGTTTTGAGATAAACGCGATTAAAGTTTTGCGTATATTTTCATCTCCTGTGCAAAAAGTACTGGCCCGATTCGAATGTTTATTTCTTTAAATGATAGGAAATGATGATCCGTAAACATTCTTATTTTAAAAAAATAAATTTTTATACATGTACTATAAAAAATAACGAGAACTGTGTTCTATCTTAGTATAGCAGCGGGGCGAAATGAAGAGATACTACACTACAACGCAGTATCGCTATGCCTTACTGTACTCTATTGTAGTACGAGTGCGATACTGCATTCTTCACTAGGACAGACGTGGATTTAAATGGTTTGAAACAACAAAGAAGTGCAGTAAGTAGTTAAATATTGTGAATATTGTACATTTTCATAGACTCAGCATTTGCTGGTTACACCTTTACTGGGATACACTGTGGTGATGTAAATATTGGTTTATGGTTTTATAAAAAAGAGCGACGATAAAAAAAAACATTATAAGGAATTTATTTTATTTTTAACTTTAAAAACAGTCATATAAATCACAATTATTTATAACGTCAATGAATTCTGAAAAAGGTACTACTGGGTAAGCTTACATGGTTCGACTTAACAATTGTAAGTTTAACTTTTCATAAAATAACCACAAGAATATAACTATTTCTGTTAAGATCTTTTTAGCAACAATAGAACAAATTCGTATTGTTTGTAAAGACATTGGCATTAACAACTTTCTCAGGATCATAAAAAGGAACAATGAAAATTGCCTAATTCGATTCGAGTACATAAAAGATATTGTATATTTAACAACAAAAAATATGAAACACGTAAACCAATAGCGTCATAAAAATCTTAACAATTTTATGGCCTATTCTTATTCTAGGTCCTTTACTATTATTTATGGTACTTAACTCATTGTAAAAGTGTTTAAATTTAGAATCTTTTAAAATAACATTTTTTGTTTATTTATTTCATTATTTACAGTCAACGGCCCGACAAAATTAATAACAATAATAACCAATCCAATAAACAATAGTACCTATAGAATTTATGACATTATCTCATCTTAATAATGCAGACTAAAAATACTTAATGATACGACTACCTACTGAATTTGGTTTGCTCCAAAATGGACTATATAAAAAAATGCATAGTAACAAATACAGATGTTTCACCATTTTGCTATGTAATAATAATAAGTAATAATATATAACTTTTAGGCAAGTTAATCCGTTTGTTTGTATTTACGTTCGTATATTAAATATATTGCAGGATCAATTCCAAAATAGAAAGTCATGTAATTTAATGAATCATGTTTAATATAGGTACTATAAAAATTTAGAGAGATACATAAGGTTTTAAATATTGTAAAAGTACAATATGAAAAAAGAAATTAATGTAATGAAGTACCTGGGTAGTAGAATAAGTTCCATTTTTTACGAGTCTCTTGTAAAACTAAGTAATCAAGAAAATTCATCCTTTTCTTTTCTTTGTTGTACTGGTTACGATTGTTAGTAAATATTCTTGAATTATTAATTGCACTTCGCCGGGTTCATAACCCTAGTAGGTGTTCGATAGATAATAAAATAGCCAATAATTCTCGGGATTCTAAACATTCATGGATTGCACAACACTTAAACAATTTAAAACATATGGATGTATTATTACGAAAATGGTTTTGACAGATTGTAAGGAAGATAAGGTCGTTAAAGACAGGATGTGAACAAAACGAGACCATTTGAGCAATATAACTTGACCACATTGACTAGCTGAGTAAAAAATCCGTTCATCTTTAATTACTAATTGTATGATCGTAACGAAAGTATTTATTTATATTATTTTTTTCATCCTTAATTCAAAAAGAGCTTTAAATATAATTTTAGAAGATCACAATTCATGCTTAGAGAGAACATCGAAATTTTCTACATGTCGTAGTTGAATATAACAAGTAGTTATTGGAATTATTTAGGAATATTATTATAAGAATTGGTGGATGTTACATAAGTGTAAAGTGATCACATTAAGTCAGCCGACGATCAGTCATAAGCCTGATGGAAGGTCCATCCTTTGCTGTATATCTGTTGAGATAGCTACTTGCTATAATTACTCGTATATTTAACTGGTTACATATTTCCAAAATTTATTGTCATTTATTTAATATATTATTTAAAATCTCTAATAACAATACTAACACGATCGCACAAATCCTTCAGCTATATTCAGTAAATAATATAAGTTATAATTTACTAGACCAAAATACAATACAAAATCCTATACTGTCGTCTCGTGTAGTAATATGTATTCCATTCGCCATACATTCCTACTAAACAGTACAGTAAGGCGACATACTGTGCCCACATACGGCGTTGTATAATAGGAGTGCTCTAATCCTACGGTACACCACAGTATCTCTCTATCTTACTGTGTTTTACAGTAGTATGCGCACCCCCTTGACGGACTTACTGCAATTGACATTTTTTAAATGACTAAAATGAGTGGATAGAGTTCGAATATCGAAATGAGACTTAGACAGAACGATGCGTCTTGCACTAAGGATCATTTCTGCATACATAACTCAATTTTGCAAAAATCACGACTTACTGTGTTCTCTCTTAGGACGGCAGCACTCTTATGTAAGGTTATTTTAAAAAAGGCTATTTTACAGACTTGAAACCTTACTAAATACACTGTTTAAAAAGTTGTAGATACCTACATTTTTCTCTAGTGTGTTTTCATGTTATGTTGTATAGATTCCCGAAAAAAAATGTGAAAAATACCTTTGATTTTTTAAGAAATAATTACCCCTTCACGAAAATCGCAAAGAAGAAATACTTTCCGTAGTGATAATATACATTCTTCTTTTTCTTATTCAGCCATCCCTCTACTCTGGATATGAGCCTCTTCTAACGTATTCCAAATTTTTCTACTTTGAGCTTTGCTCACCCAGTTTCTTCCTGCGAATGAGACTATATCATCTACCCATCTCTTTTGGGGTCGTCCCAGAGGTCTTCTGTTCTCTCATGGTCGCCATGTTATATGTAATATATTAAATGAATCTGAGTTTGTCGAAATAAACCCAAATACATCTTTGTACACATCACAGAAAGCTTGAAAGCTTGTGTTGTGAAGTAGTGTAAGTCGGGGATTGAACCGCGCCCACTGGATTAACAGTAGAGCGCGTTACCAACCAGGCTACCGACCACCAAAATAAACATTAGTAACTTTACATTAATAACTACTAAATTACGACGAAAATCGAAAATATCAATAAAAAAAGCAAATGAAATTAATTTCAATAGTTAGCGTTATTTTAAAAGGTATCGAAGCATTGCGATATGCTCTCTCTCGCAAATATTTTTTAATCTCATTGTGTTAACTAAACTTTATATGCTCGCTCTAGTGAACATAAACTTGAATTTCGGTATTTAGTTCACTTGTAAAATATCATTATATTGTATAGAGTGTAGACTACTTTTTCACCAGCTTTTGAACAATTTAGTTCAACATTATTGAAAGCACTGCACTGTTCTGCTGGTGCGGTGTTTTATGTAATGTGTACACATTAAGGGGCGATGTGCTATGAGAATAATCATTATATTATTGTTTCAACTTTTTCAAAATTTCAGTGAGGGTGCGTAAGCGCAAAATAAATAACAACATTCAGCCTAGGAACCCTACTCTGACGTCACGGTAATTTCTCACGGCATTAAGGTTTAAAATCGCCATTCCATGTATTGGGGCTAATTTAGCTTCAATCAAAATACTTTGACGGTCATTCCCTAGATTTTAATGCATATTATCAATACAAAAACAAAAACAAAAAATCAGCGACTTTCGGGAAACGAGTTTCTGTCTTTCGTAAAAAAGAACAGTGCCAAGGCCGACTCGTAAGCGTCGGAACACCCGTCCTGCTTCCTCCCCAAGGGAGTTCACATTACGCTATATTATGTGAATGCAGATGCCTCTCGTCTCCGTTGAGGAAAAAACTGTTACAGATTTCTGTCTGTGCAATGCAGATAAATCCGGTTCAATACCTAATTTAGGTATATCACAAATCTAGTTTTGGTCAATGTTGAAAATACATTCAGTCGCTGAATCCGTTAGTATGAATAAGTCTTTGAAATTCCCATGCTACTAAGGCCCCTTTGTATACTGAGTGAATATAATGCAACGTATGTACGTATAATATGTTTATGATAATGAGGCGCTTAACGGATCTAATTATGTAGAATATGTAAATACACTTGACACAAATGTGAAATACTGTTATGGAGGCCTACGGGAGTTTCGCTTCACGTCATTACTATTTCGTATCAACGAATTTCATTTCACTCCATGCTTGTGTGTTGAATTTAATGTGCCTAATGTTATTATGCTTATTATGAAACTAGCTTTGGTCGGTCGCTGTTTACGTGGTAAATAAATAAATAAATTCTTTATTATACAGAAAAACACACATATATACAAATTACAAATAGGTCACTCCACTAGGCAATTCCTGTCTCGGAGTGACTCAAACCAACAATAAAAGTATACATATACAATCATACATCATCACTCTCAATCAAATCAACACAGGCACTCAACAATCTCACTATTCTCAAATAAACTCTCAATCAAACTAGGTAGACAAAGAGAAAAGATCGCCAGACCCTATCCTTACACTTATAATAATTATTGTACGTCTATTCTTATATTATATTATAGATATTGCACCTAGTGTGTATGTGTGTGTGCGTATTTATATATGTGTATATAAATATATTTTTGCATTGTATTCCATTTCATAACGATAATAATTTGATCTAATATAAACTTGAGTGGAATTGTACCTCACGGGATATTTCCTCCCCAATCCAATCCCTCTCCTCCTCCTCATTCCATTCCCATCCTATCCTTTCATATATTGTATAATCAGAATATCTATTAGTTAAGTTGTTTTTGCTATGTATGTATAGGTCTAAGTTTGTGTTACTGTGTTTGTGTGTTATTTGTGTACAAATGTAATTGCTCAGGTTTGTCAATACATATTCCTGTTTAATTGTTCTGTTGTGACTGTATTTGTACCATAGATAAATAAATAAATAAATAAATAAGGTAAATAAATTTAGAGTGACACGTGGCAAGACAGGACGGTGTCAGATGGGAACCTAAAATCCTGAAGTGGAGGCCTTGGGAGAACAAAAGAGGCGTAGGAAGACCACAGAAAAGGTAGACAGATGACATTGTCCAGCTTACTGGTAGTATAGATGGCAGCAGATAGCCCAAGATAGAAGACAGTGGAAGAGTTTAGAAGAGGCCTATGTCCAGCAGTGGAACGCAAGTGGCTAGCAGTAAGTAAGTAAGTATTATCTATTATACTTAATAACAGAGGTGTTTAGTTAGGATGAGAGGGTCTACAAAAGATCAGAGGTATTTTTCACATTTTTTTTTTGAGAAATCCATACAAGATATAAAAAATATTTTACGGTTATTCCCTAGATAAAGGTTGAATGTCTCTATTCTATTTTTTCCAAAGCATATTTAGTAAAGGTTGTCGAGATCTAAGGTCTCCCGTTTTTAGAAATTTTTGAAATGTCAGTATGCGTAGTAAAATATCCAAAAAAGGGAACAAAACGTAAAAAGAATTACAATAAAAATCTCACGCATGATATAAATGTGAATATTTGCATATATATTCAAATAAAAATATAAAATTTGTAGGTATACAATAAATCAATCATAATGTTATGTCAAGCACCGCCTGATTCTGCTCATGTTGAGTGGGTGGGCCCTCATACAAATCCATCAAACACAGGATTAAGAGTAGGCATATTGACATTTCAAAAATTTCTATAAACCGGAGACCTAAGATCTCGACAACCGTTACTAAATATGCTTTGGAAAAAAATAGAGTTAATACATTGAACCTTTATCTAGAGAATAATCGTAAAATATTTTGTATATCTTGTATAGATTTTTCAAAAAAAATGTGAAAAACACATCTGATCTTTTTTCCCGAAAGATAGCAACTTGTTTCCCGAGAGTCGCGGAGGAAGTTTTTTTATTGATAATATGCATTAAAATCTAGGGAATGATCGCAAAAGTTTTTTGATTAAAAAAAACGCTTATTTTACCATTTTATCCTGCGATTTTAAAACTTAATTGCGAGGGAAATGACCGTGACGTCATATTTGGGTCGGGAGCTTCAAATGTAATATTGACATAGGTTCTGGCGTTTTACGATTATCTTACAATATTCATATCTTTATGAAGTTCATTCACTTTATGACACTCAGGGTGATGAAATAATCCAGCCGCTGAAATTGCAAAGTACAAAAAGAAAGGGGATGAAATCTGCTTCGAATATTGAAATATTTTTTATCCGACTAACCTATTTCCTAGCGCTCTATTTTTACTGTAACACGGTGACAGAACTTGTCGGCATACTTCTCAGTATTTTCAGTCAGGTCTATGTCATTATTTCATCCAGTGGCGGATCCAGGATTCATTTTTGGCGGGGGCTCAGGGTCTGTTTCGCCGGGCTATTTCAGTAAATAAGATTAATTCCAAATTTTGCGTAACAGGCTATGTACAATGTGCATACCCTTGTATCCTCACTTGCAAAAATGTTCTTGTGGTATACCAAACCTGATAGCGCCGCAGGGGTTTTTTTTTAGACTGAATATAGAAGGTCGAGATATCGTGTTTGTCGTGATGTAAACATGGGCATCACCAGCTTCGGGAACGATTTTTTTGTGACACAAAATGCATAAGTAGTGATTTGGTTTATTATCTCATAAAAAATGCACTTAAAAATAGCGCCGCAGGCGAAATTTATTGTTAAACAATTGTATTTCAATGGATTTTCATTATTTTTTATATATGATGGGAAAACGTGCGGTAATAATATAATTTTTCGGAAACTAGTTGTGTATCTACTATCTCTCATGGTTTTGGGGGGGGGGGCTTCAGGCTCCAAGAGCCCCTCGATCTGCTAGTGATATTATCAGCCTAATACGAAACATTCACCTATCCAGATATAACGGATACCAAAGGATTAGGCTCAGATATACTGATCTATATACACATACAAGCTAAGTGCCTCAAATATCACTATTTAGAAATGCACACACATTTGACCTAAAAATTTTACCATATGGTATAATTAATTGTAATTATTAATTAGATTTTGTGAAAAAGGAAGTGTGTGTCCAATACAAATCAGTTTTATAAACACCACATTTGAATAAAACTATTTGCGTATCATCCTAGTAAAATATATTTAAAACTATTGAGTCATATCATGACAGTATATTTTAACTCTTCATCCATTATTCATACAATCAATGACGGCGTTTTTCCAATCTACATAACAAAGTGAGAGGTTTGGTAATTTTATACTGTTGAATAAATCTCAATCAAAAGTATGACATTCCATACATTAACTAGGTCAAAATTACCTAGCAGATGGGAATGACGTGACCATGTCAAAATAGCTGACAATTTTTCACTGTTGTTGAATTATCTGTAGGCCTTATTTAAAGCACTTAAGAGTATGCATACTGACATTTTATAAATTTCTAAAAACGGGAGACCTTAGATCTCAACAACAGTTACTAAATATGCATTGGAACAAAATAGATTGAACCTTTATCTAGGAAATAACCGTAAAAGATTTTTTATATCTTGTATAGATTTCTCAAAAAAAAAAAGTGAAAAACACCTCTGACCTTTTTTTCCGAAAGACGGAAACTCGTTTCCCGAAAGTCGCGGAGTTTTTTTTTTTTGTACTGATAATATGCATTAAAATCTATGGAATAACCGTAAAAGTTTTTGATGAAGCAAAATTAACTGGACCGGAAAAAACGTTATTTTTACCATTTCTCATGCGATTGTTCACGCGATTTTGAACTTTAATGCCGTGGGAATCAACCGTGTCGTCATAGTTGGGTAGCGAGTCTTAATTCAATGCAGGTCTGGATGTAAATTTTCGGAACTACATCACGTCAATGACAACAGAAATCGCTGGAAAGGAGTTTTAAGTGCTTTTCTTTTTTGGACCTATAGGTCTACTAACACCATCAACCGAATTTCATTTTTGCGACAGTATTATAAAGGACTGTACAACTCTCAGTAACAGCTGCTGTTCTGCGATCGATCTGTTCCCTGCTATTCATTCTAAGGTAAGGAAAACGTTAAGTTAGTCGCTAGCTTGCGTCAGAAATTTAATATCTCGCTAAAAATATCCCCCCTCAGTCTTGCTCCATAAATTCCTACGTCTGTTTGTAAAACCCGCAGTGGAAAATCTTTATTGGCTGTTCAGCGAGAGAAACATATTAAAGTAATTAGTTATTATGGTGTTCTTTATTCAAAAATCTCGCCTGGGAAATATTTTTACCCTTAAAACACAAGATACTAGATATTTGTAAATAGCAGTTTGTGGTAAGCCTTCTGCAGATAAGAACTATAGGCCTATTTTTGCAATACTGTTATACACAGACTACATAGGTTGGGGAATATATATCTGGATATATTCAACTGCACACTTAATACATATAATAGTTGCTGAAAGCCAAATTGTGAAACATATATCTGGCATCCCGAGACTGGCCTGGTCCGAGCATGTCGATGGACGCTTTTTGAGTTAAAGGAATCGGAGAGCATGCATATATGACAGATTACATGAATGTGAGCAGTGGCGGATCCAGGATTGAATTTTGGGGGGGGCTGAATGTCGTCACATGGTAAAAAGTACTGTCACTCAACGTTTTGGGGGGGGCTAAGGGGGTGAAACCCCTAGATTTGTTCTATATAAAGTACTGTCACTCATGGTTTTGGGGGGGGCTTCAGCCCCCTAGCCCCTCCCCTAGATCCGCTAGTGAATGTGACGGAAGCTTAGGAGTGTGTGTAAGGATAAGGCTGTCTGGCGCTCTGTCCTCTCTGTCTATCCTGCAAGGGACGCGACGTAAGGATATAGATAGATGGATGTTTTTTTCTTGTATGACGACAGCTCTATAGAAATACAAATATACGAGTACATATTTTTTCTCTGAAACATTGATTCTACAAATAGTATATATTATAATTTTTGATCATTTCCCAAAACAATTTCGTTTTGTCCCAAACTCGCTGATTGATTTCGTGGTCTCTCTGTTGTGTTGTTTGTTTCTGGAAAACATTCCGAGGGTTGCGGCCTCCCCTGGGGCGGACTGAACACGTAACAACCCTATAAATATTTATAAAAAAAAACAAGGAACAATCCCCCTATGTGCGACACGTGGTAAGACGGGCGACGTCACAACGGAAATAAAAATGTCTTGATCCGATTTCTTCTGATAAGTGTACATAAAAATACCTATAGAATAATAACAAGAAAATAAAATACCAGGCGTGCGTGTGTCATTTTCCAAAAAACTTCGATAGGTGGTGCGTGTTTTTGCAACCCAACTATGACACGTTTATTTCCCACGGTATAAAGGTTCAAAATCTCATGGTAAAGCGGTAAAAAAAGCGTTATTCCATTTTTTGGTGTTAATTTCGCTTCAATCAATTTTTTTACGGTCAATCACTAGATTTTAATGCACACTATCGATAAAAAAAACTCTGCGACTTTCAAGAAACGAATTTCAGTCTTCCAGAAAAAAGTAGAGGTGTTTTTTATGTTTGTTTTTTGAGAAATCTATTTCAGAATAAAAATAAACTTTTACGGTCATTCCCTAGATAAAGGTTCAAAGTATCTACTCTATCTTTTTCCAAAGCATATGTAGTAAGGTTGTCGAGATCTAAGGTCTCCCGTTTTTAGATATTTTTTTTAATATCAATAATCAATATGCCTACACAATATGCGGGCTCCCTTTCCTCCAAGTTGTAGCTATACTGAATTTTCAGCAAGTATTTTTATTTCATGAGCGAATGTAAAAAGGATGTTGTGACTAAAATGAAAGTGAACAAGTTGAGATGGTTGGGTCATGTGGAGAGAAAGAACGATGAAAGAATAACGAAGAAAATTTACCTGGGTGAAAGAAGAGGTGTGAGGAAACGCGGCCGTCCAGAAACCACATGGCTGGACCATGTTGACCAGATACTCAAGGACGGACGTGCTTTGAGTAAAAGTAATCGTAGAATATGTATGAGGAATTGCATGAATGTGACGGAAGCCCGAAGTGTGTATCTGGATAGGAAAGTCTGGCGCTCCGTTCTCTCTGCCTACCCCGCAAGGGAGGTGGTGTGAGGGTATAGAATGGAATAGAATTTTTATTTCATGAAAATGTTTCATACATTTTTGTATGAAATATGAGGCATGATACGAATTCATTATGTGACAATGTTTCAGTGATATGATAATAATTATACGGGGATGAATCTTTTGTATCATTAGGTAACTAAATTAATTCGTGTCCTGGGTTGGCTGTGGACCCCTCATGGGCGGCTGTAGACCCCTCGTAGCTAGGTGGGGGGGGGCAACAAAAATTTAAGAAATTAATACAGAATGAAAAACGCGTAAATAGCGCCACAAGCGATTTTTTTTTGTGAGACATAGTGAAGAAAGTCGTGATGTGGTTTCGTTTATTTGAAAATGTATATTAATTCGAACAATATTTATGAAAAATGTTTTTTTAAGTAATAGAAAAATAGTGCAGCATTGATTTTTTTGTGAGACATATGTATTTTGATTGATTTTAATACTAATTTTAGAAAATTTATAATATAAGAAAATGTATGGCCCAGAAGACCGGGCAGACCCCTAACTACATGGATGTCCACAAACGCAAGAGACTTAAAGGAGGCGAGGCTTCGTGCTGAAGATGAGGGGGACAGAAAGACTTGGAGGATGAGGACTAGGAGAGCCGACCCCAAGTAAATGGGACAAAGGCGAGGGGGAAGAAGAAGAAGATGAGAAAATGTATGGCTACAATGTGATTTTTGGTGAGGTTTTATTTAGTATGTAAAAATGTATGCCTGTTCCAATCTCTAGGGATGGGCAGCTTCCCCCCTGCCTCCCCCTGAGACGCCCATGAGACCCCTTATTAGAATAACTAACGCAGGGCAGGGCACAGGGAACATGTTACATTGCCCACTGGAATATAATTTAATTAGCAACCTAATGAGACGCCATTAGTTACAAACTTTGGACATAAAAACTGAAAATGAATGACGATAGGCTATCCAAAAATGAACGAAGTATTATTCGTTAAGACTGTATATGAAATTATGCGATATTCTCCCACTAGGGGGCGATAGTTGTTTACAACAAAATAATACTACGAAATACGTTTATGAAATTATGCGATATTCTCCCACTAGGGCGCGCTAGTTGTTTACAACAAAATATACAACACAATACGTATATGAAATTATGCGATATTCTCTCACCAGGGCGCGCTAGTTGTTTACAACAAAATATACAACACAATACGTATATGAAATTATGCGATATTCTCTCACTAGTGGGCGCTAGTTGTTCATTACAAAATAATACTAGCGATAACGTTATTGGACCTTATATGACTTTTTAGGTTGTAAAGTAGGTATGAAAAAGTAGGCTGGTTGAGATGTTATCAGTGTCTACATTTACAATTCTACGCGACATTGCAATGCAGTCTGCCAGGAAAGCGAAGGTTTCGGATTAATTAGAAACCGCAATTGCTGGCAACGGTAACATTTATATTGAATTTCTTTGAGTGTTGCCAATACGGTTGCCAAAAAGCTACAAGTGGCGCCCTCATCGGAAACAATATTATCTATTTGACAGACTGTAGGTATATCTCATATTTTATATTAAGTACCCTAGACGTCTGACTAGAGTATTTTCAATGAAATGGAAGTGAAGCAATTTCACGCTCCGCACTTTTTGATATTTTAGAGTCGCAAAACGCACACTATTATCAAGATATCAATAATAAAACATCTTTAAAACTATCGCTTAATTCCTAAATAACGTTGTAACTAATACAGTTTTTAACTATGAAAACAAAATTTCAAAATTCTCCATACGATTGACAGTTTGTGGGCACCAGTTAACTTTCACTACTAGCATTCAGTACGCCATCTAGAGCTAATATTAAAGTCTATGGTATATCTGAGGAGTTGCTATATAAAATTCTTTGTATGGTATCAAAGTGCAAGTAATTTGTTTATGTAAGCAAATATTTTCGAGATGTAGGTACCTACTTACCAACTGATTCAAACAGCCATTTTATCGTCGGAAATCTATTTTGTTTAAGCATTCACTTAAAAATTCACTCGCCATACCTATATTATGATGATTTCAACTCTTTAAACTGTCGTCCATATTGCACAACACATTTTAATTAAAATTAAACTTTGACACACTTATTGGCATTCGCCAATTTTTAATAAGATATCCCCGCACAATTTATCACAAAATTTATTAATCACAAACGTCCAAATCACATTTTAAAGCGATATCACTCAAATAAAAATATAGGCAGCCATTTTATTAAAGGTGGCCATTTTGTCAAACTGATGCACTCGTGGAAATCAACCGGAAATACAAATGTAATGTTGCCAGTTGAATTAATTAATTGTTGCATGAAAAAAATAATTTTGCACTACAATTCATTTTACGTACAGTCATAACAACCAGAGTCAAAGACAAAACTATAATAAAAAATTACATAAAAAAAACATGCGTAATTGTCAAAGACACACCTTATGTAAAAAAGGATGTAATTTTAAAACAGTGTTTTCATATTTCAATCTTATTTAAATAGGGTTTTAAAAAAACGGAAATACGGTATACTTAAGCTGACTTTCGATTTCTGCCACATAGAATTACCCCCATGAACCCATAGAATAGGATTATCTAAGCCCAGTCTAAAACCATAGGCAATTAACTAAACTGTATTGCCATTAATAAGTGTGAAAAAAATTGCCGAAAAAAAGAACTTGATGAAAAAAGAAATCAAACATTCATCTGGTGCATCTATCTATCTATCTATCTATACCCTCACGCCACATCCCTTGCAGGGTAGGCAGAGAGGACAGAGCGCCAGACAGCCCTATCCTTACACACACTCCTAGCTTCCGTCACATTCATGCAATTAGTCATACACGCTCTCCGATTCCTTTTACTCAAAACGCGTCCATCCTTGAGGATCTGGCCGACATGATCGGACCAGGTCAGTCTCGGACGGCCGCGCTTTCTCACCCCTCTTCGCTCATTCAGATATATCTTTTTTGTCATCCTGTCATCATTCATTCTCTCAACATGCCCAAACCATCTTAGTTTGTTTACTTTCATTCTTGTCACTACACCAGTCTTGCAGTCACTCATTTCCCTAATAACCTCATTCCTTATCTTATCTCTCAGCGTTTTCCCGCACATTCTTCTTAATGACCTCATTTCTACTGCATTCAACCCTGATTCATCCTTCTTCATCCACGTCCACGTCTCACTAGCATACATCAGGGTCGGCACCAAGACAGCATTGTGCACTAGCACTTTTGCTTTCATAGACACATTGCTACTACTAACAATCGGACCGAGCGCACCATTCGTCCTAGTACCGGCCAGCTTCCTTCTTTCAATGTCTCCATCACAGCGTCCATCTCTAGTAAACAAACTTCCCAGATATACATACTCATCCACTTGCTCCAGACAGTCATTACCAACCTTTATCACACAATTTGTCCTTATTTCCTCTCTTTCGAACACTAATACTTTCGTTTTATTTACATTCATTTTCATACCATTCATATCGCAGCTTTCGTACACACAGGATACTATCCGTTAAGTTTTGTAAATTTTTCCTAAGTATCACAGATTCTCCGGGAAAAAAACGTAATATTCCTGATAAATCTTTCATATTTCACAACGTGTGTGTAAGACTTAGAAGTTTGTTTTCTACCCACAATCAATGATATGAAAATATCCAGTGCATGATTTTTGAAATTATAGTAAACAGATAAATATTTCATGAATGATATTAAAAAAAAAATATTTTTAAAGGTTTTTTTTTGAGTAAGCAATATTGATCACATATAACGTAAAAAGTAACGCATAATATTAAGAAGATACAAAGCAGTTTTGTAAAGTCTACTTTTCGGATGAAGATTTTTGGACCACAAAAAAACACCCGAAGAAAACATCACTGTAAATAAAAACACAATGGTGATTACATAGAACACAGTCACAAAAAAAAACACAGTAACACACTGGGGTCAATTCTCTAACTGAGATAAAATAAGACCTTTTTGCGATTATTTGATAGTAAAATAAATTTTAAAATTCACTTGTTTTAGTTCAAAAAAATCATTGTATTATAGTGATGATTTTATATCGTGTGGTGAGATACAGGGCAATCAGCTCTAGTTCACCCACTATTATGCTTTTAAACATAGATGAGCTCTTTACATATTGATAAATGTCTATTTATTTGAACTGAAATGCCGAATTTTTTATGTACACTATAATTACTAAATAAAGAATCACAGTATCACAATAAAACAATAAATAAATCTATCTATCTACTTTACGTAAAACTTAACATCTTCAGTCCACAGGAAGACACGTTAACTGGATTGTTTTAAGAGCAAGTCCTACTTCTAAATAGGGCAGAAGAACACAGAATATATGAGTAGAAACCATAATATAAAAATTATATCATCGTTTCCTATGATTCTGTGAACAGTGTTTGATATTTGAGAGTAAGTCTTGACATTGCAACATGATATTCTGTTTGTACTGGCTGTAACTCGTCAAAGATGCCGCTGTTTCCAAGGCAGGCACGGAAAACAATTCGCCAGACCCTATCCTTACACGTATGAACTTGTGGGTACATCAATTTATTATTTTTTTGCAGTAAACATATTTATGCGTAGTACTTTCTATTATGCTTAAGGGCATGGCACCAGGAATGACGTCACAGTCTTTTCCCACGGCATTAGAGTTCAAAATCGCGTGACAATCGCATGATAAAATGGTAAAAATAGCGTTTTTTTCCATTTTTTGGGGTTAATTTTGCGTTTATCAAAAAACTTTTACGGTTATTCCCATATATATTATTTTGTTCCAAAGCAAATTTAGTAACGGTGGTCGAGATAGAAGGTCTCCCGTTTTTAGAAATTTTTGAAATGTCGGTATGCACACTCTTAAGGTATTACTATGTATGTCATCCGGCTTCGGCGCCCTGAATTGTTCTCAGTCAATACTGAGAGAATCGTCTTGAAACTGGAGACAGTCACGAATGAAAGTGTGGACTATAGATTGGCTGTTTTATAAATACGATATTTGGAAATTCCTTGAATAAAAAAATATTCCGAAAGTACCCCTGAAATTTACGGGATCTGAAGATTTTCCGTTCAGTTTTTCACATATTAAAGTATAAATTAACCAAAATACCGGTAATTATAATCTTAACAAATCGGCTGTTTTATATTTTTTAATTTGATCCAAGGATCTTCTTAACAAGTTAAAATTCACATTGTCGCTTACTTTCTTCTTATTTCGCGCTGACATCTGAAAATTTGAAAAAGTTGGAAAGAAAATAGAACTGAGAGAAAATAAAGAAAAATCGTTCTATTTTCGCATCAACATTTTGAAATTTTGTATGAGAATGTTAAATTACAATGCATATTATCAATACAAAAAAAATCTCCGCGACTTTCGGAAAACGAGTTTCCGTCTTTCGGAAAAAAATATCTGAGGTGTTTTTCCCAATTTTTTTTTAGAAATCTATCTATCTATCTATACCCTCACGCCACATCCCTTGCAGGGTAGGCAGAGAGGACAGAGCGCCAGACAGCCCTATCCTTACACACACTTCTAGCTTCCGTCACATTCATGCAATTAGTCATACACGCTCTCCGATTCGATTTAGAAATCTATTCAAGGAGTAAAAATCTTTTACGGTTATTCCTTAGATAAATGTTCAATACATCTACCCAATACTGTTCCAGAGCATACATAGTAACGGTTGTCGAGATATGAGGTCTCCCGTTTTTTATGCATACTCATAATATACAGATCCATAATTGGAACAACTTGCAAAAGATGCCGCGGACCTTGCGTTATATTGTAAGCCGATTTCCACCAGAATTATGCAAGTGGATAATATATAAACAAGGATTTTTCCGAGTATTTTACTACAGGTCAACGAAACATGAATACTCGTAAGAACAATTTATTTATGTGTGCCGATGATGAGTATTGAACCATTTTTGAGTTAGTTGTATCACTATCTACTATTTTAATGTTTCATTTAATACTTATTTGTTTTACATCTAAGTCAACCATGATTAACAATAAACCATGCTGGCCAAAAACACATGCACTAAGTAGCCATATAATATTCATAGCTATTACGATATGAAATCTGCAAGGCAAGCAATTATGGGCCATAGATGACGCGTCCTACAAAGATCCATGAGCGATTTATCGTTGATATCCGCCGTGAAAAATCATTTCCACCTTTGGAGTCATCCGGGACGTTTCATTTCAACTACTCTCCCATGTAAGTCATTAACTACTTTATTAATTAACTAATTATTTCTCATTATTTCACTCATCTTTTACTCTAACAAACCACAATACATATGTATTAATATTATGTTTAATAGGAAAGCCTCTCAGTACTTATTATACATTATATTATGTGTTCCAATCTCGCCAAGTGGCATTCGCCATATTGAATTCCCGTATATATACCTACCTACGTGTCTTGTATGGAGTACCTACTTCTTATTAATTTACCATTATTTTTCCAAAAGTTTTACACGATATATGATATGCGTCGTTTTGTAAATTTCGCGATCTATAATTATCTACGTCACTAAGCAGATAGGTACAATACATATATTTGGGGACGCAGCCCTGGGATTAGCTCTGTTAGGACTTTGTTATCTTAGATATACTGCTGTGTTTGGTTAACTCGAAGTTTAATTAAATATTTTTGTTATAATTCATTACAGAATCGAACCATCATGAGTGACAAATATTCTGACGCATACAAAAGCAGTGGAAGCTCATCCGGTTCAACATGGGGTTCATCAAGTTCTTCATGGGGGTCCTCAGGGTCCTCGGGGTCGAGCTCAACTTCGAGTTCATCTTCTAGCAGCAACAGTGAGTACTAATCTATATAATAATAGAATCTCTCTGTCCTGGGCCTGGCCTGCGTTTCACAATCCTAAGATTGGTTCTCAGCAAGCACTCCCTTCCTTGTAACATCTGTACCTAATTACAATCTATATCCTTAAGCCCGAATTCAGGCTCATGTATAGAAAACAATATATACCTATTTGTAGACAGAGTAGTCTCTCATAGTATATCTCATATGGTATTTCTTTACAATTACAGAAACAGACACAGAGGGGTCGAAGGCCTTTGCTTCTAACACCGCCTCCAGGCTTGAGCATACCCCACCATGGAAGATGGCCACCATCAAAGAGGAGTCTCCTTCACCACGGAAGTGAGGCTGAGCATGGACTCCACCAACAACACAAACTCATCTGCCAATATTTTATATAAATACCACACACTATAATGTAACTACCTATACACACACATTACTTCTCCTAATTCTTCTAATTATTTTGGGATGGTGGATAAAACAATTGCTGTTGCAAGCTCTACAGGATAGTAATAATAATACATACTCAGACTATATAGAATTGTTGTTTCTGTCTACTTGGTGGAGCTATATGTTGTCGTATATTTATGTTCTTAATAAATATAAATATAAAAGATACGATTTGTTTTAATTGAATACATGTCATCTAACCTGTTTCCTTACAACATTCAGAGTGTTGACAAGGGAGACCGCCTAACTAAATCATGATGTAGTTGATCATCTCACAAGGGAATAAAAGGACAAACCCAGTTTGAGTAAAAGGAATCAAAGGGCATGTATGACAAATTGTAGGGCCTACTTTTTCTAGTATGCAGTAATTATATTTTGTTCTCTGAGGAAGGCTGATCCAATGTGGTAAAGAATCGTAATGTCATGTAATTTACAAAATTTGTGAAAGTGTCAGAGTCAGAGCTCTAGCTAGTAGAATTAATGGGATAAAATTCTGTTGGAAGATTTGGGGAAAAGAACGTCCAGTTGAGCAAAATAAAAGCCTGGAGGTTTGAGCCCATAATGTATTGTTACTGTTAAGTTGGTGACTATTATTGGGAATTATGTTGGTACCTCTACCTAAAATGCTCTATTTTTAATAATTTGTAAAACAACCACTTGACTAAAATGAAATATTCCTACTATATTTTTTTAATGTAAACGTTCCAAATTTTTTTCAGTCAAGTTTCTTTTTTTCATTCACCACGAGAGAGTTTGTAATTGTAATTTTAATTGGATTATGTACTATTGTTTCCCTAATGAATCCATGCCGGCCACAAAAATATGCACTCAGTAGCCATACAATATTCATAGCTAATACGACATCAAATCTGCAAGTTAAGCAATAATAGGTCATAGATAACACGTCCTAAAAACCTTATCCGTAAATCGAATTGATCCATGATAAAATGATCTAGCGATTTATGATGGAAAGATGAAGGTTTACCATTTATGTTTCAATATAAATTAGGGCAAATGTGTGCCACACTGGCTCAAATATCAAAGTTTAAATTTCAAGCACTTTTTTGCTAATTTTCGAATTCTTCAATTTTTGGTGTCAATGACAAACATTTTAAAAATAGACAGATAATTTTAATCCAGCAATCTTTATTTTTTATTTCAATAAGAATACATTTACATAGGAACAACATCAGAAAAATGCGTAAATTTGAAAATTTTGTGCAAAAAAACACGACCAGATTATTGCAGGTAATAGCAGTAAGCACCTTATTTCGTCGATCGTCTGATCTCATCGATCTGGATAATTTTCTATGAGGATATGTGAAGTGGGTGATCTACTCAGAGATAAGAGAGTTTGGATCACTTAGAAGTCAACATTCGCAAAGTTATTGCCAATACACGGCCCCAACTGCGCCTTAAAAAGTGCTTCGCGGCTTCGATATTCGAGCCAGTGTGGCGCACATAGGCCCAAATAATTTTAAAATATAAATGGTAAACTTTCATCTTTCCAATGAAGCCATTTTTACCGACAATACCATTATTTTCAAAGGTTCAATTTCATTTTAAAGGTGTACCTATTAAAGAAACACACCCTATATTATATACTCTTCATTGAATGTATGTTTGTATTGCGTTTGTGTCTGTCTGTTATTATTCTTTTGCATAATTTGTTTTTAATCGTATTCCATTATTGTTAACCTGTTGACAGTCCATGTAATGAAAAAGTAAAATAAAAAAAACACTGGGAATTATGTTGGATCTCCTACCTCAGCCTATGATATACCATTCTATTTATTACAACATACCTAATATGAAATACACCTACAAACTTTTGCTGGTATGTAAGCCTTCAAAATGTTTTTCAGTCATGTATTTTACCTCGAGAGAGTTAGTAATTTTAATTTTCTTAAGATTATGTACAATTGTTTCCCTAACTAATCCATGCTGGCCACAAACATATGCACTGAGTATCCATATAATATTCATACCTACTACGATATGAAATCTGCAAGGCAAGCATACAGCTACCTACAATACAAAAACACATACCAAAACAGCAGCCTTCCCATTCCTTCTCCCTATACTTCCCATCACGCTATCCCTTTCTATTAATTAAACGATTATATGTACATCTTCATACTACTGTTTGTATTACTTATTATGCTTACGATATTTTTATATCTGATAATTGATAGATACATTATTTGGCGTTGTGAAATATACACTACATATTAATATATTGTAATTATAACTATGCTATGTTTAAAATAATAAATAAATTAAATAATAAGGTACCATAGACAACGCGTCCTACAAAACCTTATCCATTAATCAAATTGATCCATGATCCAATTGTCTAGCGATCAATCGTTGATATCCGGTATGAAAATTCATTTCCACCTTTGGCGTCATCTTGGTCGTTTCGTTTCAACTACTCTCCCATGTAAGTCATTAACTACTTTATTAATTAACTAATTATTTCTCATTATTTCACTCATCTTTTACTCTAACAAACCACAATACATATGTATTAATATTATGTTTAATAGGAAAGCCTCTCAGTACTTATTATACATTATATTATGTGTTCCAATCTCCCCAAGTGGCGTCCGCCATATTGAATTCCCGTATATACCTACCTACGTGTCTTGTATGGAGTACCTACTTCTTATTAATTTACCATTATTTTTCCAAAAGTTTTACACGATATATGATATGCGTCGTTGTGTAAATTCCGCGATTACTCGAAGTGTAATTAAATATTTTTGTTATATGTTACAGTATCCAGACAGAATGAGTGATAAATATTCCGACTCTTATAAGAGTAGTGGAGGCTCCGGGTCTGGCTCCTCATGGGGGAGCAGTTCATCCACATGGGGCTCTTCGGGGACGAACACATCGTCGACCTCATCTTCTAGCAGCAGCAGTGAGTACTTATCTATATAATAATAGAATCTCTCTGTCCTGGGCCTGGCCTGGGTTTCACAATCCTAAGATTGGTTCTCAGTAAGCACTCCCTTCCTTGCAACATCTGTACCTAATAACAATCTATATCCTTAGGCCCGAATTCAGGCTCATGTATAGAAAACAATATATACCTATTTGTAGACAGAGTAGTCTCTCATAGTATATCTCATATGGTATTTCTTTACAATTACAGAAACAGACACAGAGGGGTCGAAGGCCTTTGCGTCAAACACTGCCTCCAGGCTTGAGCACACTCCACCGTGGAAGATGACCACCATCAAAGAGGAGTCTCCTTCACCACGGAAGTGAGGCTGAGCATGGACTCCACCATCAACACAAACTCATCTGCCAATATTTTATATACATACCACACACTATAATGTAACTGCCTATACACACACATTACTTCTCCTAATTCTTCTAATTATTTTGGGATGGTGGATAAAACAATCGCTGTTGCAAGCTCTACAGGATAGTAATAATAATACATACTCAGACAATATAGAATTGTTGTTTCTGTCTACTTGGTGGAGCTATATGTTGTCGTATATTTATGTTCTTAATAAATATAAATATAAAAGATACGATTTGTTTTAATTGAATACATGCCATCTAACCTGTTTCCTCACAACATTCAGAGTGTTGACAGGGGAGACCGACTAACTAAGTCACGATGTAGTTGATCATCTCACAAGGGAATTAGGTTACAAACCCAGTTTAAGTAAAAGAAATCAAAAGGCATGTATGTCAAATTGTAAGGCCTACTTTTTCTAGTATGCAGTAATTATTTTTTGTTCTCTGAGGAAGGCTGATCCAATGTGGTAAAGAATCGTAATGTCATGTAGTTTACACAATTTGTGAATGCGTCAGAGCTCAGAGAATACAGTAAGAATACAGTAAGCACGTAATTTCACTCAATGGTCTTGTTGATCGACCTCTACGATCGTCCGATCTCATCGATCTGGATAATTTTCTATGAGGATATGTGAAGTGGGTGATCTACTCAGAGATAAGAGAGTTTGGATCACTTAGAAGTCAACATTCGCAATGTTATTGCCAATACACGGCCCCAACTGCGCCTGAAAAAATGCTTCGCGGCTTCGATATTCGAGCCAGTGTGGCGCACATAGGCCCAAATAATTATAAAACATACATAGTAAACTTTCATCTTTCCATTAAGCCATTTTTACCGACAATACCATTATTTTCAAAGGTTCAATTTCATTTTAAAGGTGTATCTATTAAAGAAAAAACACCCTATATTATATACTCTTCATTGAATGTATGTTTGTATTGCGTTTGTGTCTGTCTGTTATTGGGTTCTTTTGCATAATTTGTTTTTAATCATATTCCATTATTGTTAACCTGTTGACAGTCCATGTAATGAAAAAGTAAAATAAAAAAAACACTGGGAATTATGTTGGATCTCCTACCTCAGCCTATGATATACCATTCTATTTATTACAACATACCTAATATGAAATACACCTACAAACTTTTGCTGGTATGTAAGCCTTCAAAATGTTTTTCAGTCATGTATTTTACCTCGAGAGAGTTAGTAATTTTAATTTTCTTAAGATTATGTACAATTGTTTCCCTAACTAATCCATGCTGGCCACAAACATATGCACTGAGTATCCATATAATATTCATACCTACTACGATATGAAATCTGCAAGGCAAGCATACAGCTACCTACAATACAAAAACACATACCAAAACAGCAGCCTTCCCATTCCTTCTCCCTATACTTCCCATCACGCTATCCCTTTCTATTAATTAAACGATTATATGTACATCTTCATACTACTGTTTGTATTACTTATTATGCTTACGATATTTTTATATCTGATAATTGATAGATACATTATTTGGCGTTGTGAAATATACACTACATATTAATATATTGTAATTATAACTATGCTATGTTTAAAATAATAAATAAATTAAATAATAAGGTACCATAGACAACGCGTCCTACAAAACCTTATCCATTAATCAAATTGATCCATGATCCAATTGTCTAGCGATCAATCGTTGATATCCGGTATGAAAATTCATTTCCACCTTTGGCGTCATCTTGGTCGTTTCGTTTCAACTACTCTCCCATGTAAGTCATTAACTACTTTATTAATTAACTAATTATTTCTCATTATTTCACTCATCTTTTACTCTAACAAACCACAATACATATGTATTAATATTATGTTTAATAGGAAAGCCTCTCAGTACTTATTATACATTATATTATGTGTTCCAATCTCCCCAAGTGGCGTCCGCCATATTGAATTCCCGTATATACCTACCTACGTGTCTTGTATGGAGTACCTACTTCTTATTAATTTACCATTATTTTTCCAAAAGTTTTACACGATATATGATATGCGTCGTTGTGTAAATTCCGCGATTACTCGAAGTGTAATTAAATATTTTTGTTATATGTTACAGTATCCAGACAGAATGAGTGATAAATATTCCGACTCTTATAAGAGTAGTGGAGGCTCCGGGTCTGGCTCCTCATGGGGGAGCAGTTCATCCACATGGGGCTCTTCGGGGACGAACACATCGTCGACCTCATCTTCTAGCAGCAGCAGTGAGTACTTATCTATATAATAATAGAATCTCTCTGTCCTGGGCCTGGCCTGGGTTTCACAATCCTAAGATTGGTTCTCAGTAAGCACTCCCTTCCTTGCAACATCTGTACCTAATAACAATCTATATCCTTAGGCCCGAATTCAGGCTCATGTATAGAAAACAATATATACCTATTTGTAGACAGAGTAGTCTCTCATAGTATATCTCATATGGTATTTCTTTACAATTACAGAAACAGACACAGAGGGGTCGAAGGCCTTTGCGTCAAACACTGCCTCCAGGCTTGAGCACACTCCACCGTGGAAGATGACCACCATCAAAGAGGAGTCTCCTTCACCACGGAAGTGAGGCTGAGCATGGACTCCACCATCAACACAAACTCATCTGCCAATATTTTATATACATACCACACACTATAATGTAACTGCCTATACACACACATTACTTCTCCTAATTCTTCTAATTATTTTGGGATGGTGGATAAAACAATTGCTGTTGCAAGCTCTACAGGATAGTAATAATAATACATACTCAGACAATATAGAATTGTTGTTTCTGTCTACTTGGTGGAGCTATATGTTGTCGTATATTTATGTTCTTAATAAATATAAATATAAAAGATACGATTTGTTTTAATTGAATACATGCCATCTAACCTGTTTCCTCACAACATTCAGAGTGTTGACAGGGGAGACCGACTAACTAAGTCACGATGTAGTTGATCATCTCACAAGGGAATTAGGTTACAAACCCAGTTTAAGTAAAAGAAATCAAAAGGCATGTATGTCAAATTGTAAGGCCTACTTTTTCTAGTATGCAGTAATTATTTTTTGTTCTCTGAGGAAGGCTGATCCAATGTGGTAAAGAATCGTAATGTCATGTAGTTTACACAATTTGTGAATGCGTCAGAGCTCAGAGAATACAGTAAGAATACAGTAAGCACGTAATTTCACTCAATGGTCTTGTTGATCGACCTCTACGATCGTCCGATCTCATCGATCTGGATAATTTTCTATGAGGATATGTGAAGTGGGTGATCTACTCAGAGATAAGAGAGTTTGGATCACTTAGAAGTCAACATTCGCAATGTTATTGCCAATACACGGCCCCAACTGCGCCTGAAAAAATGCTTCGCGGCTTCGATATTCGAGCCAGTGTGGCGCACATAGGCCCAAATAATTATAAAACATACATAGTAAACTTTCATCTTTCCATTAAGCCATTTTTACCGACAATACCATTATTTTCAAAGGTTCAATTTCATTTTAAAGGTGTATCTATTAAAGAAAAAACACCCTATATTATATACTCTTCATTGAATGTATGTTTGTATTGCGTTTGTGTCTGTCTGTTATTGGGTTCTTTTGCATAATTTGTTTTTAATCATATTCCATTATTGTTAACCTGTTGACAGTCCATGTAATGAAAAAGTAAAATAAAAAAAACACTGGGAATTATGTTGGATCTCCTACCTCAGCCTATGATATACCATTCTATTTATTACAACATACCTAATATGAAATACACCTACAAACTTTTGCTGGTATGTAAGCCTTCAAAATGTTTTTCAGTCATGTATTTTACCTCGAGAGAGTTAGTAATTTTAATTTTCTTAAGATTATGTACAATTGTTTCCCTAACTAATCCATGCTGGCCACAAACATATGCACTGAGTATCCATATAATATTCATACCTACTACGATATGAAATCTGCAAGGCAACCATACAGCTACCTACAATACAAAAACGCATACCAACACAGCAGCCTTCCCATTCCTTCTCCCTATACTTCCCATCACGCTATCCCTTTCTATTAATTAAACGATTACTATAGTTTCCTATTATTTCAATATCTATGTATAGTAGGGGAATGTGGGGGAACCGTGCGTATCTAACCCAAAATGTATGCTACTTCGTAACCTCTTTAGTTGAGAAGGTAGAACTTTGATTGTGGAAGCCTTGTATGCCTTCTATCAAAGTACATACGGCTATTTAATTTCATTGGTCACAAAACTGATCCAGAAAACATTAAATGTCATAAGTAATTGGCGCACCATTCCATATACCGAGGGGTAATTGTGCGTATTCAGGGCGCACTAAAACGACCAAATTAATTAACTTTGACTTTTAAACTAACATTATTAAGGCCTACTTTTTCTAGTAAGCAGTAATTATTTTTTGTTCTCTGAGGCCAGTGGCGGATCCAGGATTCAATTTTGGGGGGGGGGCTGAATGTCGTCACATGGTAAAAAGTACTGTCACTCAACGTTTTGCGGGGGGCTATGGGGCTGAAATCCCTAGATTTGTTGTATATAAAGTACTGTCACCCATGGTTTTAGGGGGGGTTTTAACCCCCTAGCCCACCCCCTGGATCCGCTAGTGGTGAGTCTTGATACTGCAACATGATATTCTGTTTGTACTGGCTGTAACTCGTCAAAGATGCCGCTGTTTGCAAGGCAGGCATGGAAAACGGTTCCATGACAAAATCTCAAGTGACAAAATCTCACATGTCAAAAGGGTAACCTACTATTGACAGAATCGCAACTCAACACCGGGAAATCTGATGCCGTTGTTTTTTTTTTATTTGTTTTTGTGTGCAAAAAAAAAAACAACCTAACGAACCTAACCCAACAATATTCAAATTGTCGGCAACAGGTTTTCCGGTGTTGAGTTGCGATCAATCAATAGTAGGTTACCCTTTTGACAGTTGAGATTTTGTCACTGTGAGTTTCTGTCTGGTTACCATGGAAAACAGTTCGCCAGACCCTATCCTTACACGTATGAACTTGTGGGTACATCAATTTATTATTTTTTTGTGGTAAAAATATTTATGCGTAGTATTTTCTATTCTGTTCAAGGTCCTATATGCTGTCATCTGGCTTAGGCTGAATTGTTCTCAGCCAATACTGAGACAATCGTCTTGAAACTGAAGACAGTCATATTGACTGGACGAACGTTGGTGTTGCGGGGACATTTATAGAATAAGTAGAATATTTAGTTTTAAGTTAGTTTTAAGTTATAATAAATATATAGCCAAAAATCCATTTGGATTAGGCACCACATCTATCACTTATACTCTGTTAAATAATCTGCAATAAATATAAAAAATAAAAAAATAAATGTATGGACTATATAGATTGGCTTTTTTTGCATTACAATATTTGGAAATAACTTGAAAAAAAAATATTCCGAAAATACCCCTGTATATGAGGATTTTCCTTTCAGTTTTTCAGTCGTAGACTAACGATATTAGGCAATATTAGGTCAATGAAAAGTGGTATAAACCGAAGATATTACGTCCGCAGCAACCCTCCAATTCCCATGCTTTACCTAATCATAATATTTATATGAAATTTTGTATACTGTGTCTATATGAAGTCCAAAGGAAGGCCCAATCGACAAAAATTGTTTTTTATATACTTTTTTTATATGGGAGCGGGAGGTGTCACCTGTAGGTGACATTGGGCACTGCAGGTACCAAAGTGAACAATACAACAAATATTTTTACTATGCAAAATTACATTTCTAATTGACGGTAAACGATTGTGTACAATCTGATATCGTTGATATTATGTCAATTGTACATTTTACGCATCATTTACATCACAGTAAGGGCTGGAACATTATTTTAAATAGTGGAATTCGTGCCAGCAATGAATATGTAAAGGAATTCTACACCTAGGTGGTACCCCTCTAAGCTTTCAGTGTGAACATACAGTTGTTACTGCTCCACATTAGAGGCATGATTTAACTTTTTGGAGGGTCCAGGGTGTTCTATTCATGTTATTCGGTGGGTTTGTTTAAACGGCTATAGTCAAATGTAGCTCCATACCACGCCGTCCAGAGA
The DNA here is from genome assembly GCA_963576895.1 of Ceraclea dissimilis. Lineage (NCBI taxonomy): Eukaryota > Metazoa > Arthropoda > Insecta > Trichoptera > Leptoceridae > Ceraclea > Ceraclea dissimilis. The sequence goes on from OY756368.1 coordinate 346,930, forward strand.
GGTTGGCATGGGTGTCCAGAGGGGTTGGTATGGGAGTTCTTCCAGGATCCCCTTCCTTATAATCTGTCTGTGTAATTCCGCTATTTCCAGAAGCTCAAGGTGATAAAATTTACGAAAAAGTAAAAATAACAATGCTTACAAATGATTCCTAAATTTTGTTCAATAATGTACTTGTAGTGCCCAATGTCACCTGCGGGTGACATCTCATTTTCAAATACCTATAAATAAAATATTTAAATAAAATTATTATTGAAAATTTGTAAAAATGCTAGATTAATGCTCTATACACCGTATCCAGAAAAAATATTTCACAATACTTAGTATTTAGACATTTTTTATTAAGGATTACTTTAGTACGTAACAATAACACCACTTTTCCCGCCACGAGCTGACAAAAAATGCTAAAATAGACTAGATTAACGTTTGAAATCATAAAAAATTATAGTTAATCAGGTTGGCATAACATTAAACACCAGTGTAATACATTAATAAAATAAAAAATACAACTCCATATGTTTAAAATATTTTTTTGAAAACGTGTCACCTGTAGGTGACATCGGGAACTGGAGAGTTAAGGCGTTGCAATCGAGAAGTATTTAAGGAAAAATGACGTCACAGTCATTTCCCACAATTTGGAACAAAATAGGGTAGATGCATTGAACCTTTATCTAGGGAATAACCGTAAAAGATTTTTTCATATCTTGAATAGATTTCTCAAAAAAAATATTTAAAACACCTCTGTACTTTTTTCCGAAAGACGGAAACTCGTTTCCCGAAAGTCGCGGAGTAAAATATTTTTGTTGTACTGATAATATGCATCAAAATCTAGGAAATAACCGTAAAAGTTTTTTGATAGACGCAAAATTAACCCAAAAAAATGTAAAAAACGCTATTTTACCATTTTATCATGCGATTGTCACGCGATTTTGAACCTTAATGCCGTGGGAAATGTCTGTGACGTCATTCCTGGTGCCATGCCCTTAATATACGGATTCATGATTGGAACAACTTGCAAAAGATGCCGCGGACCCTGCATTATATTGATAGCCGTTTTCCACCAGAATTATATAAGTTGATAGTAATATAAACAAGGATTTTTCCGAGTATTGTACTACAGGTCAACAAACATGAATACAATTTATTTATCTATGCCGATGATGGTTATTGAACCATTCTTGAGTTAGTTGTATCACCGTAATATACTATTTTAGTATTTCATTTAATACTTATTTGTTTTACATCGTATGTCAACCATGATTAACAATAAACCATGCTGGCCAAAAACACATGCACTAAGTAGCCATATAATATTCATAGCTATTACGATATGAAATCTGCAAGGCAAGCAATTATGGGCCATAGATGACGCATCCTACAAAGATCCATGAGCGATTTATCGTTGATATCCGCCGTGAAAAATCATTTCCACCTTTGGCGTCATCTTGGTCGTTTCGTTTCAACTACTCTCCCATGTAAGTCATTAACTACTTTATTAATTAACTAATTATTTCTCATTATTTCACTCATCTTTTACTCTAACAAACCACAATACATATGTATTAATATTATGTTTAATAGGAAAGCCTCTCAGTACTTATTATACATTATATTATGTGTTCCAATCTCCCCAAGTGACGTCCGCCATATTGAATTCCCGTATATACCTACCTACGTGTCTAGTATGGAGTACCTTCTTCTTATTAATTTACCAATATTTTTCCAAAAGTTTTACACGATATATGATATGCGTCGTTGTGTAAATTCCGCGATTACTCGAAGTGTAATTAAATATTTTTGTTATATGTTACAGTATCCAGACAGAATGAGTGATAAATATTCCGACTCTTATAAGAGTAGTGGAGGCTCCGGGTCTGGCTCCTCATGGGGGAGCAGTTCATCCACATGGGGCTCTTCGGGGACGAACACATCGTCGACCTCATCTTCTAGCAGCAGCAGTGAGTACTTATCTATATAATAATAGAATCTCTCTGTCCTGGGCCTGGCCTGGGTTTCACAATCCTAAGATTGGTTCTCAGTAAGCACTCCCTTCCTTGCAACATCTGTACCTAATAACAATCTATATCCTTAGGCCCGAATTCAGGCTCATGTATAGAAAACAATATATACCTATTTGTAGACAGAGTAGTCTCTCATAGTATATCTCATATGGTATTTCTTTACAATTACAGAAACAGACACAGAGGGGTCGAAGGCCTTTGCGTCAAACACTGCCTCCAGGCTTGAGCACACTCCACCGTGGAAGATGACCACCATCAAAGAGGAGTCTCCTTCACCACGGAAGTGAGGCTGAGCATGGACTCCACCATCAACACAAACTCATCTGCCAATATTTTATATACATACCACACACTATAATGTAACTGCCTATACACACACATTACTTCTCCTAATTCTTCTAATTATTTTGGGATGGTGGATAAAACAATTGCTGTTGCAAGCTCTACAGGATAGTAATAATAATACATACTCAGACAATATAGAATTGTTGTTTCTGTCTACTTGGTGGAGCTATATGTTGTCGTATATTTATGTTCTTAATAAATATAAATATAAAAGATACGATTTGTTTTAATTGAATACATGCCATCTAACCTGTTTCCTCACAACATTCAGAGTGTTGACAGGGGAGACCGACTATCTAAGTCACGATGTAGTTGATCATCTCACAAGGGAATTAGGTTACAAACCCAGTTTAAGTAAAAGAAATCAAAAGGCATGTATGACAATTGTACCAGAGTTGTGCTCTATCCTCTCTGCCTACCATCTAAAGGACGCTCAGTAAGGGATAGATAGATAGATAGATTAAGCACCTAAAGGCAACCAAAGGCTACATTTTCTGGTATGCAGCAATTATTTTTTGTTCTCTGAGGAAGCCTGATCCAATGTGGTACAGAAGGATCTTTTTGATCTTCTAGTCGAAATCTAATGCGGATATGAAAATAGTAGGTATGATTTTTTTTAGGAAATATTCTCTTCATACATTTTGTACGGAGAATTATCAAACTTTCGTTACCGCCCTTTTTGCATTGAAACAATTTTTAGGTATGTTCCGTAATAACTGCTCAATGTAATTTACAGGGTTTTTTTACAGTTTATAAAATTGGCAAATAATTAAAAAAAATCTACTGTGTACTATTGTTTTCTTAATTAATTCATGCTGGCCACAAACATATGCACTGAGTATCCATATAATATTCATACCTACTACGATATGAAATCTGCAAGGCAAGCATACAGCTACCTACAATACAAAAACGCATACCAACACAGCAGCCTTCCCATTCCTTCTCCCTATACTTCCCATCACGCTATCCCTTTCTATTAATTAAACGATTACTATAGTTTCCTATTATTGCAATATCTATGTATAGTAGGGGAATGTGGGGGAACCGTGCGTATCTAACCCAAAATGTATGCTACTTCGAAACCTCTTTAGTTAAGAAGGTAAAACTTTGATTGTGGAAGCCTTGTATGCCTTCTATCAAAGTACATATGGCTATTTAATTTTATTTGTCACAAAACTGATCCAGAAAACATTAAATGGCATATGTCATTTGCGCACCATTCCATATACCGCGGGGTAATTGTGCACATGGGTGAACTAATGCGACAAAATTAATTTACTTTGACTTGTTAAACTAACATAATTTTATTAATAAGATAATTTACTATCACGAGTGGGTTGCTGAGGCAAAAATAGAATAGAATAGATTATTTACTATCATTGTTCAAAATTACAATTGTTATTGTTGACAGTGAGAAAAGGCAATAAAAATTGAAAAAAAGCAATCTATTTTACGGTATTATGTATTTTACTCATAAAAAAATCTAATTCTGTGATTTTGTCACAAGAGAAATTCCAGCTCCCGGCACAAAGAAATATAGTTGGAAGGTATTCCTTTCAATCCTTTTCACGTGTTGACTCAGGCAGGTATGCCAATTCTCTACCATCAGCTCTGATTTTCCCTTTGTAGCATATACAGTTTTCTGCAGTGCAGTGCTAGTCTAACAATTAATTTACGTCAGTTTTTCTCTCCTATTTTTAGGTATCTAGAGAAATAAAAAAAATTGTACCTTTTAACATTTACGTTGATTTTTTCTAAATTTTGAAATAAATATTTATAGCCATATATGTGGTTTCATGAGGCTGAATCAAAAAACTGGATGCGCATAATTACCCCTCACCCTGAGATTCAACATACATCAAACATCACAGAAACTAATATCCAAATAATTCAAACTATATTATAATCATCGAGAGAGATAGAAAACTACCATACAAGTCATAAAACGTCGAAAAATTACTGTAAATATGGACTCAGCGTCTTACTTTATCGGTGTAAACTTACAACAAAATACTTGTTTTCAATAAAATGGCAACATCTCTATCGAGGGAGCTGAATATTACCAAATGCAATAGCCTTGTCGGTGACTACAAAATAGCATTACTAGCGACATTATTTCGACGAAAGGAATCATTATTACCCACTGCCCACGAGTCCCACACTTTCCCCTACATCTTCATACTATTGTGTGTATTACTTATTATGCTTACGATGTTTTTATATCTGATAAAATTGATAGATACATTATTTGGCGTTGTGAAATATACACTACATATTAATATATTGTAATTACATATAACTAAGCTGTTGTATCTAATCAAATGTTTCTAATAAATAATAAATAAAATAATAAGGAACCATAGACAACGCGTCCTACAAAACTTTATCCATAAATCAAATTGATCCATGATCCAATTGTCTAGCGATCAATCGTTGATATCCGGCGTAAAATCATTTCCACCTTTGGAGTCATCCGGGACGTTTCGTTTCAACTACTCTCCCATGTAAGTCATTAACTACTTTATTAATTAACTAATTATTTCTCATTATTTCACTCATCTTTTACTCTAACAAACCACAATACATATGTATTAATATTATGTTTAATAGGAAAGCCTCTCAGTACTTATTATACATTATATTATGTGTTCCAATCTCCCCAAGTGGCGTCCGCCATATTGAATTCCCGTATATACCTACCTACGTGTCTTGTATGGAGTACCTACTTCTTATTAATTTACCATTATTTTTCCAAAAGTTTTACACGATGTATGATATGCGTCGTTGTGTAAATTCCGCGATTATTCGAAGTGTAATTAAATATTTTTGTTATATTTCAGTACCCACCATGAGTGATAAATATTCAGACAATTACAAGGGCAGTGGAAGCTCTTCAGGTTCATCGTGGGGATCATCAGGTTCATCTTGGGGGTCCTCGGGGACGAACACATCGTCGACCTCATCTTCTAGCAGCAGCAGTGAGTACTAATTTATATAATAATAAAATCTCTCTCCTGCGCCTGGCATGGGTTATACAATCCTATGATTGGATCTCAGCAAGCACTCCCTTCCTTGCAATATCTGTACCTAATACAATCTATATCCTTAGACCCGAAGTAAGGCTCATGTATAGTGAACAATATATACCTATTTGTAGACAGAGTAGTCTCTCATAGTATATCTCATATGGTATTTCTTTACAATTACAGAAACAGACACAGAGGGGTCGAAGGCCTTTGCTTCTAACACCGCCTCCAGGCTTGAGCACACCCCACCATGGAAGATGGCCACCATCAAAGAGGAGTCTCCTTCACCACGGAAGTGAGGCTGAGCATGGACTCCACCGAAAACACAAACTCATCTGCCAATATTTTATATACATACCACACACTATAATGTAACTAACTATACACACACATTACTTCTCCTAATTCTTCTAATTATTTTGGGATGGTGGATAAAACAATCGCTGTTGCAAGCTCTACAGGATAGTAATAATAATACATACTCAGACTATATAGAATTGTTGTTTCTGTCTACTTGGTGGAGCTATATGTTGTCGTATATTTATGTTCTTAATAAATATAAATATAAAAGATACGATTTGTTTTAATTGAATACATGTCATCTAACCTGTTTCCTTACAACATTCAGAGTGTTGACAAGGGAGACCGCCTAACTAAAACATGATGTAACTGCGTTGATCTTCTCACAAGGGAATTAAAGGACAAACCCAGTTTGAGTAAAAGAAATCAAAAGGCATGTATGACAAATTGTAGGGCCTACTTTTTCTAGTATGCAGCAATTATTTTTCTGTTCTCTGAGGAAGGCTGATGCAATGTGGTAAAGAATCGTAATGTCATGTAGTTTACACAATTTGTGAATGCGTCAGAAGCTAGTAGAATTAATGGGATAAAATTCTGTTGGAAGATTTGGGGAAAAAAACGTCCAGTTGAGCAAAATAAAAGCGTGGAGGTTTGAGCCCATGATGTATTGTTACTGTTAAGTTGGTGACTATTATTGGGAATTATGTTGGTACCTCTACCTAAACCGCTCTATTTTTTATAATTTGTAAAACAACCACTTGACTAAAATGAAATATTCCTACTATTTTTTTTAATGTAAACGTTCCAATTTTTTTTCAGTCAAGTTTCTTTTTCTCATTCACCACGAGAGAGTTTGTAATTTTAATTGGATTATGTACTATTGTTTCCCTAATTAATCCATGCCGGCCACAAAAATATGCACTCAGTGGCCATAAAATATTCATACGAGGGGAGTTCAAAGTATTCTCGGTATGGCAACTTTTTTGTTAGCAATGGGGGTATTTTTTTCTATGGTTCTGTTATGGCACTTTCTGAGGTGAAAATTTGAAAATTTCATCGGTTTACCATCATTAGTTTTGTCACAATCGTGTTTTGAGTGCAACAAAATTTCTTGACGCGAAAATGCTTACCGAAATCGAACACCGCGCCGTTATTAAGTTCTTGATGAAACAAGGAAAAACTCAAAAAAAAACTTCCAAGAAGAGATGGTAGCCGTTTATATGGATTCTGCTCCTTCGTTGTCTACCATTCAATAGTGGTCAACTGAATTTGAAAGGAACAGAGAAAGCATTGAAGATGACCCTGTTCCTGTTTCTGCCACTACGGAAGAAAACGTGAAAAAGTCCAGAAACTTGTACTCGAAGATGCTCAAATAAAAATCAATTCATTAGCAGAGATGATCAAGCTATATTTTGGTACCATACACTCAATACTTCATGACTTTTTAAACCTCTCAAAACTCAGTGCAAGATGGGTGCCACGAATGCTCGAACCACCGCAGAAGCAAGTGCGAATTGAATGTTGTAAAAATTCAGGAGTGTGGTTACCGAGAGATCAATAATCCACCTTAGAGCCCAGACCTGACACCTAGTGACTATTTTTTGTTTCGGAAGCTGAAAAAAAAGATTCGTGGAAGGCGATTTTCCGACGATGAAGAACTCAAGACGGCCATTAACATTCATTTTTCAGAGAAGGAAGAAAGTTATTTTTTGGAGGGTATTGAGAAGATGATTTCGTGTTGTAAGAAGTGTATCGAGATTGCAAGGGACTATATTAAAAAATAGAATTATTTCAGATTTTTCTGCCTTTTCATTCATATCCATACCGAGAATACTTTGAACTCCCCTCGTAGCTAATACGACATCAAATCTGCAAGTTAAGCAATAATAGGTCATAGATAACACGTCCTAAAAACCTTATCCGTAAATCGAATTGATCCATGATAAAATTATCTAGCGATTTACGATGGAAAGATGAAGGTTTAGCATTTATGTTTCAATATAAATTAGGGCAAATGTGTGCCACACTGGCTCAAATATCAAAGTGTAAATTTCAAGCACTTTTTTTGCTAATTTTCGAATTCTCACAATTTTCGGTGTCAATGACAAACATTTTAAAAATTTCAGATAATTTTAATCCAGCAATCTTTGTTTTTTTTAATAAGAATACATTTACATAGGAACAACATCAGAAAAATGCGTAAATTTGAAAATTTGTGCAAAAAAACACGACCAGATTATTGCAGGAAACAGCAGTAAGCACGTAATTTCACTCAATGGTCTTGTTGATCGACCTCTACGATCGTCTGATCTCATATCTCTGGATTATTTTCTATGAGGATATGTGAAGTGGGTGGTCTACTCAGAGATAAGAGAGTTTGGATCACTTAGAACTCAGCATTCGCAAAGTTATTGCCAATACACGGCCCCAACTGCGCCTGAAAAAGTGCTTCGCGGCTTCGATATTCGAGCCAGTGTGGCGCACATAGGCCCAAATAATTTTAAAACATACATAGTAAACTTTCATCTTTCCAATGAAGCCATTTTTACCGACAATACCATTATTTTCAAAGGTTCAATTTCATTTTAAAAGTGTACCTATTAAAGAAAAAACACCCTATATTATATACTCTTCATTGAATGTATGTTTGTATTGCGTTTGTGTCTGTCTGTTATTAAGTTCTTTTGCATTATTTGTTTGTAATCATATTTTATTATTGTTAACCTGTTGACAGTCCATGTAATGAAAAAGTAAACTATAAAAAAAATATTAATAATAATAATGGACAATTTATGTCGCGCAGTTTTGTGGGTATTCCCACCTCAAGGGCGCTCTCAGTTCCTAATCCCTATGTTGTTGGGAAAGATTTCTTAAATAAATGTGTTTTTAATGGCCCTTTGAACCCGGTTAACGTTTTTGCCTCTCTGATGTCTACTAGAAGTCCATACCAGGCTGAAGGACCTGCCGCAATAAATGCGCGGCTCAAATAATTAGGTTTCGCGTTTAGGTTTACGACTTCTAGCTTCGAGGTTTTATCCGAGTGGGAATAATGTTGGTCCTCCTACCTCAGGCTATGATAGACCATTCTATTTATTTCAATTTGTAAAAAAAAACACAACCCAAATATGAAATACACCGACAAACTTTTGTTGTTATGTACTTGAAGCCTTTAAAATGTTTTTCAGATATGTATTTTAAATTCACAACGAACGAGTTTTTAAATTTATTGTTCGGTCAATTTTAATTAAAATAAATATTCTACGTGTATTGGGTACGTAGGAAGGTAATTTCATATAAAAACTCTAGGACTGTGTACTATTGTTTCCTTAATTAATCCATGCTGGCCACAAACATATGCACTGAGTATCCATATAATATTCATACCTACTACGATATGAAATCTGCAAGTCAAGCAATATTGGGCCATAGATGACGCGTCCTACAAAGATCCATGAGCGATTTATCGTTGATATCCGGCGTGAAAAGCCATTTCCAGCTTTGGTGTCATCTTGGACGTTTCATTTCAACTACTCTCCCATGTAAGTCATTAACTACTTTATTAATTAACTAATTATTTCTCATTATTTCACTCATCTTTTACTCTAACAAACCACAATACATATGTATTAATATTATGTTTAATAGGAAAGCCTCTCAGTACTTATTATACATTATATTATGTGTTCCAATCTCCCCAAGTGGCGTCCGCCATATTGAATTCCCGTATATACCTACCTACGTGTCTTGTATGGAGTACCTACTTCTTATTAATTTACCATTATTTTTCCAAAAGTTTTACACGATATATGATATGCGTCGTTGTGTAAATTCCGCGATTACTCGAAGTGTAATTAAATATTTTTGTTATATGTTACAGTATCCAGACAGAATGAGTGATAAATATTCCGACTCTTATAAGAGTAGTGGAGGCTCCGGGTCTGGCTCCTCATGGGGGAGCAGTTCATCCACATGGGGCTCTTCGGGGACGAACACATCGTCGACCTCATCTTCTAGCAGCAGCAGTGAGTACTTATCTTTATAATAATAGAATCTCTCTGTCCTGGGCCTGGCCTGGGTTTCACAATCCTAAGATTGGTTCTCAGTAAGCACTCCCTTCCTTGCAACATCTGTACCTAATAACAATCTATATCCTTAGGCCCGAATTCAGGCTCATGTATAGAAAACAATATATACCTATTTGTAGACAGAGTAGTCTCTCATAGTATATCTCATATGGTATTTCTTTACAATTACAGAAACAGACACAGAGGGGTCGAAGGCCTTTGCGTCAAACACTGCCTCCAGGCTTGAGCACACTCCACCGTGGAAGATGACCACCATCAAAGAGGAGTCTCCTTCACCACGGAAGTGAGGCTGAGCATGGACTCCACCATCAACACAAACTCATCTGCCAATATTTTATATACATACCACACACTATAATGTAACTGCCTATACACACACATTACTTCTCCTAATTCTTCTAATTATTTTGGGATGGTGGATAAAACAATTGCTGTTGCAAGCTCTACAGGATAGTAATAATAATACATACTCAGACAATATAGAATTGTTGTTTCTGTCTACTTGGTGGAGCTATATGTTGTCGTATATTTATGTTCTTAATAAATATAAATATAAAAGATACGATTTGTTTTAATTGAATACATGCCATCTAACCTGTTTCCTCACAACATTCAGAGTGTTGACAGGGGAGACCGACTATCTAAGTCACGATGTAGTTGATCATCTCACAAGGGAATTAGGTTACAAACCCAGTTTAAGTAAAAGAAATCAAAAGGCATGTATGTCAAATTGTAAGGCCTACTTTTTCTAGTATGCAGTAATTATTTTTTGTTCTCTGAGGAAGGCTGATCCAATGTGGTAAAGAATCGTAATGTCATGTAGTTTACACAATTTGTGAATGCGTCAGAGCTCAGAGAATACAGTAAGAATACAGTAAGCACGTAATTTCACTCAATGGTCTTGTTGATCGACCTCTACGATCGTCCGATCTCATCGATCTGGATAATTTTCTATGAGGATATGTGAAGTGGGTGATCTACTCAGAGATAAGAGAGTTTGGATCACTTAGAAGTCAACATTCGCAAAGTTATTGCCAATACACGGCCCCAACTGCGCCTTAAAAAGTGCTTCGCGGCTTCGATATTCGAGCCAGTGTGGCGCACATAGGCCCAAATAATTATAAAACATACATAGTAAACTTTCATCTTTCCATTAAGCCATTTTTACCGACAATACCATTATTTTCAAAGGTTCAATTTCATTTTAAAGGTGTATCTATTAAAGAAAAAACACCCTATATTATATACTCTTCATTGAATGTATGTTTGTATTGCGTTTGTGTCTGTCTGTTATTGGGTTCTTTTGCATAATTTGTTTTTAATCATATTCCATTATTGTTAACCTGTTGACAGTCCATGTAATGAAAAAGTAAAATAAAAAAAACACTGGGAATTATGTTGGATCTCCTACCTCAGCCTATGATATACCATTCTATTTATTACAACATACCTAATATGAAATACACCTACAAACTTTTGCTGGTATGTAAGCCTTCAAAATGTTTTTCAGTCATGTATTTTACCTCGAGAGAGTTAGTAATTTTAATTTTCTTAAGATTATGTACAATTGTTTCCCTAACTAATCCATGCTGGCCACAAACATATGCACTGAGTATCCATATAATATTCATACCTACTACGATATGAAATCTGCAAGGCAAGCATACAGCTACCTACAATACAAAAACACATACCAAAACAGCAGCCTTCCCATTCCTTCTCCCTATACTTCCCATCACGCTATCCCTTTCTATTAATTAAACGATTATATGTACATCTTCATACTACTGTTTGTATTACTTATTATGCTTACGATATTTTTATATCTGATAATTGATAGATACATTATTTGGCGTTGTGAAATATACACTACATATTAATATATTGTAATTATAACTATGCTATGTTTAAAATAATAAATAAATTAAATAATAAGGTACCATAGACAACGCGTCCTACAAAACCTTATCCATTAATCAAATTGATCCATGATCCAATTGTCTAGCGATCAATCGTTGATATCCGGTATGAAAATTCATTTCCACCTTTGGCGTCATCTTGGTCGTTTCGTTTCAACTACTCTCCCATGTAAGTCATTAACTACTTTATTAATTAACTAATTATTTCTCATTATTTCACTCATCTTTTACTCTAACAAACCACAATACATATGTATTAATATTATGTTTAATAGGAAAGCCTCTCAGTACTTATTATACATTATATTATGTGTTCCAATCTCCCCAAGTGGCGTCCGCCATATTGAATTCCCGTATATACCTACCTACGTGTCTTGTATGGAGTACCTACTTCTTATTAATTTACCATTATTTTTCCAAAAGTTTTACACGATATATGATATGCGTCGTTGTGTAAATTCCGCGATTACTCGAAGTGTAATTAAATATTTTTGTTATATGTTACAGTATCCAGACAGAATGAGTGATAAATATTCCGACTCTTATAAGAGTAGTGGAGGCTCCGGGTCTGGCTCCTCATGGGGGAGCAGTTCATCCACATGGGGCTCTTCGGGGACGAACACATCGTCGACCTCATCTTCTAGCAGCAGCAGTGAGTACTTATCTATATAATAATAGAATCTCTCTGTCCTGGGCCTGGCCTGGGTTTCACAATCCTAAGATTGGTTCTCAGTAAGCACTCCCTTCCTTGCAACATCTGTACCTAATAACAATCTATATCCTTAGGCCCGAATTCAGGCTCATGTATAGAAAACAATATATACCTATTTGTAGACAGAGTAGTCTCTCATAGTATATCTCATATGGTATTTCTTTACAATTACAGAAACAGACACAGAGGGGTCGAAGGCCTTTGCGTCAAACACTGCCTCCAGGCTTGAGCACACTCCACCGTGGAAGATGACCACCATCAAAGAGGAGTCTCCTTCACCACGGAAGTGAGGCTGAGCATGGACTCCACCATCAACACAAACTCATCTGCCAATATTTTATATACATACCACACACTATAATGTAACTGCCTATACACACACATTACTTCTCCTAATTCTTCTAATTATTTTGGGATGGTGGATAAAACAATTGCTGTTGCAAGCTCTACAGGATAGTAATAATAATACATACTCAGACAATATAGAATTGTTGTTTCTGTCTACTTGGTGGAGCTATATGTTGTCGTATATTTATGTTCTTAATAAATATAAATATAAAAGATACGATTTGTTTTAATTGAATACATGCCATCTAACCTGTTTCCTCACAACATTCAGAGTGTTGACAGGGGAGACCGACTATCTAAGTCACGATGTAGTTGATCATCTCACAAGGGAATTAGGTTACAAACCCAGTTTAAGTAAAAGAAATCAAAAGGCATGTATGTCAAATTGTAAGGCCTACTTTTTCTAGTATGCAGTAATTATTTTTTGTTCTCTGAGGAAGGCTGATCCAATGTGGTAAAGAATCGTAATGTCATGTAGTTTACACAATTTGTGAATGCGTCAGAGCTCAGAGAATACAGTAAGAATACAGTAAGCACGTAATTTCACTCAATGGTCTTGTTGATCGACCTCTACGATCGTCCGATCTCATCGATCTGGATAATTTTCTATGAGGATATGTGAAGTGGGTGATCTACTCAGAGATAAGAGAGTTTGGATCACTTAGAAGTCAACATTCGCAATGTTATTGCCAATACACGGCCCCAACTGCGCCTGAAAAAATGCTTCGCGGCTTCGATATTCGAGCCAGTGTGGCGCACATAGGCCCAAATAATTATAAAACATACATAGTAAACTTTCATCTTTCCATTAAGCCATTTTTACCGACAATACCATTATTTTCAAAGGTTCAATTTCATTTTAAAGGTGTATCTATTAAAGAAAAAACACCCTATATTATATACTCTTCATTGAATGTATGTTTGTATTGCGTTTGTGTCTGTCTGTTATTGGGTTCTTTTGCATAATTTGTTTTTAATCATATTCCATTATTGTTAACCTGTTGACAGTCCATGTAATGAAAAAGTAAAATAAAAAAAACACTGGGAATTATGTTGGATCTCCTACCTCAGCCTATGATATACCATTCTATTTATTACAACATACCTAATATGAAATACACCTACAAACTTTTGCTGGTATGTAAGCCTTCAAAATGTTTTTCAGTCATGTATTTTACCTCGAGAGAGTTAGTAATTTTAATTTTCTTAAGATTATGTACAATTGTTTCCCTAACTAATCCATGCTGGCCACAAACATATGCACTGAGTATCCATATAATATTCATACCTACTACGATATGAAATCTGCAAGGCAAGCATACAGCTACCTACAATACAAAAACACATACCAAAACAGCAGCCTTCCCATTCCTTCTCCCTATACTTCCCATCACGCTATCCCTTTCTATTAATTAAACGATTATATGTACATCTTCATACTACTGTTTGTATTACTTATTATGCTTACGATATTTTTATATCTGATAATTGATAGATACATTATTTGGCGTTGTGAAATATACACTACATATTAATATATTGTAATTATAACTATGCTATGTTTAAAATAATAAATAAATTAAATAATAAGGTACCATAGACAACGCGTCCTACAAAACCTTATCCATTAATCAAATTGATCCATGATCCAATTGTCTAGCGATCAATCGTTGATATCCGGTATGAAAATTCATTTCCACCTTTGGCGTCATCTTGGTCGTTTCGTTTCAACTACTCTCCCATGTAAGTCATTAACTACTTTATTAATTAACTAATTATTTCTCATTATTTCACTCATCTTTTACTCTAACAAACCACAATACATATGTATTAATATTATGTTTAATAGGAAAGCCTCTCAGTACTTATTATACATTATATTATGTGTTCCAATCTCCCCAAGTGGCGTCCGCCATATTGAATTCCCGTATATACCTACCTACGTGTCTTGTATGGAGTACCTACTTCTTATTAATTTACCATTATTTTTCCAAAAGTTTTACACGATATATGATATGCGTCGTTGTGTAAATTCCGCGATTACTCGAAGTGTAATTAAATATTTTTGTTATATGTTACAGTATCCAGACAGAATGAGTGATAAATATTCCGACTCTTATAAGAGTAGTGGAGGCTCCGGGTCTGGCTCCTCATGGGGGAGCAGTTCATCCACATGGGGCTCTTCGGGGACGAACACATCGTCGACCTCATCTTCTAGCAGCAGCAGTGAGTACTTATCTATATAATAATAGAATCTCTCTGTCCTGGGCCTGGCCTGGGTTTCACAATCCTAAGATTGGTTCTCAGTAAGCACTCCCTTCCTTGCAACATCTGTACCTAATAACAATCTATATCCTTAGGCCCGAATTCAGGCTCATGTATAGAAAACAATATATACCTATTTGTAGACAGAGTAGTCTCTCATAGTATATCTCATATGGTATTTCTTTACAATTACAGAAACAGACACAGAGGGGTCGAAGGCCTTTGCGTCAAACACTGCCTCCAGGCTTGAGCACACTCCACCGTGGAAGATGACCACCATCAAAGAGGAGTCTCCTTCACCACGGAAGTGAGGCTGAGCATGGACTCCACCATCAACACAAACTCATCTGCCAATATTTTATATACATACCACACACTATAATGTAACTGCCTATACACACACATTACTTCTCCTAATTCTTCTAATTATTTTGGGATGGTGGATAAAACAATTGCTGTTGCAAGCTCTACAGGATAGTAATAATAATACATACTCAGACAATATAGAATTGTTGTTTCTGTCTACTTGGTGGAGCTATATGTTGTCGTATATTTATGTTCTTAATAAATATAAATATAAAAGATACGATTTGTTTTAATTGAATACATGCCATCTAACCTGTTTCCTCACAACATTCAGAGTGTTGACAGGGGAGACCGACTAACTAAGTCACGATGTAGTTGATCATCTCACAAGGGAATTAGGTTACAAACCCAGTTTAAGTAAAAGAAATCAAAAGGCATGTATGTCAAATTGTAAGGCCTACTTTTTCTAGTATGCAGTAATTATTTTTTGTTCTCTGAGGAAGGCTGATCCAATGTGGTAAAGAATCGTAATGTCATGTAGTTTACACAATTTGTGAATGCGTCAGAGCTCAGAGAATACAGTAAGAATACAGTAAGCACGTAATTTCACTCAATGGTCTTGTTGATCGACCTCTACGATCGTCCGATCTCATCGATCTGGATAATTTTCTATGAGGATATGTGAAGTGGGTGATCTACTCAGAGATAAGAGAGTTTGGATCACTTAGAAGTCAACATTCGCAATGTTATTGCCAATACACGGCCCCAACTGCGCCTGAAAAAATGCTTCGCGGCTTCGATATTCGAGCCAGTGTGGCGCACATAGGCCCAAATAATTATAAAACATACATAGTAAACTTTCATCTTTCCATTAAGCCATTTTTACCGACAATACCATTATTTTCAAAGGTTCAATTTCATTTTAAAGGTGTATCTATTAAAGAAAAAACACCCTATATTATATACTCTTCATTGAATGTATGTTTGTATTGCGTTTGTGTCTGTCTGTTATTGGGTTCTTTTGCATAATTTGTTTTTAATCATATTCCATTATTGTTAACCTGTTGACAGTCCATGTAATGAAAAAGTAAAATAAAAAAAACACTGGGAATTATGTTGGATCTCCTACCTCAGCCTATGATATACCATTCTATTTATTACAACATACCTAATATGAAATACACCTACAAACTTTTGCTGGTATGTAAGCCTTCAAAATGTTTTTCAGTCATGTATTTTACCTCGAGAGAGTTAGTAATTTTAATTTTCTTAAGATTATGTACAATTGTTTCCCTAACTAATCCATGCTGGCCACAAACATATGCACTGAGTATCCATATAATATTCATACCTACTACGATATGAAATCTGCAAGGCAAGCATACAGCTACCTACAATACAAAAACACATACCAAAACAGCAGCCTTCCCATTCCTTCTCCCTATACTTCCCATCACGCTATCCCTTTCTATTAATTAAACGATTATATGTACATCTTCATACTACTGTTTGTATTACTTATTATGCTTACGATATTTTTATATCTGATAATTGATAGATACATTATTTGGCGTTGTGAAATATACACTACATATTAATATATTGTAATTATAACTATGCTATGTTTAAAATAATAAATAAATTAAATAATAAGGTACCATAGACAACGCGTCCTACAAAACCTTATCCATTAATCAAATTGATCCATGATCCAATTGTCTAGCGATCAATCGTTGATATCCGGTATGAAAATTCATTTCCACCTTTGGCGTCATCTTGGTCGTTTCGTTTCAACTACTCTCCCATGTAAGTCATTAACTACTTTATTAATTAACTAATTATTTCTCATTATTTCACTCATCTTTTACTCTAACAAACCACAATACATATGTATTAATATTATGTTTAATAGGAAAGCCTCTCAGTACTTATTATACATTATATTATGTGTTCCAATCTCCCCAAGTGGCGTCCGCCATATTGAATTCCCGTATATACCTACCTACGTGTCTTGTATGGAGTACCTACTTCTTATTAATTTACCATTATTTTTCCAAAAGTTTTACACGATATATGATATGCGTCGTTGTGTAAAATCCGCGATTACTCGAAGTGTAATTAAATATTTTTGTTATATGTTACAGTATCCAGACAGAATGAGTGATAAATATTCCGACTCTTATAAGAGTAGTGGAGGCTCCGGGTCTGGCTCCTCATGGGGGAGCAGTTCATCCACATGGGGCTCTTCGGGGACGAACACATCGTCGACCTCATCTTCTAGCAGCAGCAGTGAGTACTTATCTATATAATAATAGAATCTCTCTGTCCTGGGCCTGGCCTGGGTTTCACAATCCTAAGATTGGTTCTCAGTAAGCACTCCCTTCCTTGCAACATCTGTACCTAATAACAATCTATATCCTTAGGCCCGAATTCAGGCTCATGTATAGAAAACAATATATACCTATTTGTAGACAGAGTAGTCTCTCATAGTATATCTCATATGGTATTTCTTTACAATTACAGAAACAGACACAGAGGGGTCGAAGGCCTTTGCGTCAAACACTGCCTCCAGGCTTGAGCACACTCCACCGTGGAAGATGACCACCATCAAAGAGGAGTCTCCTTCACCACGGAAGTGAGGCTGAGCATGGACTCCACCATCAACACAAACTCATCTGCCAATATTTTATATACATACCACACACTATAATGTAACTGCCTATACACACACATTACTTCTCCTAATTCTTCTAATTATTTTGGGATGGTGGATAAAACAATTGCTGTTGCAAGCTCTACAGGATAGTAATAATAATACATACTCAGACAATATAGAATTGTTGTTTCTGTCTACTTGGTGGAGCTATATGTTGTCGTATATTTATGTTCTTAATAAATATAAATATAAAAGATACGATTTGTTTTAATTGAATACATGCCATCTAACCTGTTTCCTCACAACATTCAGAGTGTTGACAGGGGAGACCGACTAACTAAGTCACGATGTAGTTGATCATCTCACAAGGGAATTAGGTTACAAACCCAGTTTAAGTAAAAGAAATCAAAAGGCATGTATGTCAAATTGTAAGGCCTACTTTTTCTAGTATGCAGTAATTATTTTTTGTTCTCTGAGGAAGGCTGATCCAATGTGGTAAAGAATCGTAATGTCATGTAGTTTACACAATTTGTGAATGCGTCAGAGCTCAGAGAATACAGTAAGAATACAGTAAGCACGTAATTTCACTCAATGGTCTTGTTGATCGACCTCTACGATCGTCCGATCTCATCGATCTGGATAATTTTCTATGAGGATATGTGAAGTGGGTGATCTACTCAGAGATAAGAGAGTTTGGATCACTTAGAAGTCAACATTCGCAATGTTATTGCCAATACACGGCCCCAACTGCGCCTGAAAAAATGCTTCGCGGCTTCGATATTCGAGCCAGTGTGGCGCACATAGGCCCAAATAATTATAAAACATACATAGTAAACTTTCATCTTTCCATTAAGCCATTTTTACCGACAATACCATTATTTTCAAAGGTTCAATTTCATTTTAAAGGTGTATCTATTAAAGAAAAAACACCCTATATTATATACTCTTCATTGAATGTATGTTTGTATTGCGTTTGTGTCTGTCTGTTATTGGGTTCTTTTGCATAATTTGTTTTTAATCATATTCCATTATTGTTAACCTGTTGACAGTCCATGTAATGAAAAAGTAAAATAAAAAAAACACTGGGAATTATGTTGGATCTCCTACCTCAGCCTATGATATACCATTCTATTTATTACAACATACCTAATATGAAATACACCTACAAACTTTTGCTGGTATGTAAGCCTTCAAAATGTTTTTCAGTCATGTATTTTACCTCGAGAGAGTTAGTAATTTTAATTTTCTTAAGATTATGTACAATTGTTTCCCTAACTAATCCATGCTGGCCACAAACATATGCACTGAGTATCCATATAATATTCATACCTACTACGATATGAAATCTGCAAGGCAAGCATACAGCTACCTACAATACAAAAACACATACCAAAACAGCAGCCTTCCCATTCCTTCTCCCTATACTTCCCATCACGCTATCCCTTTCTATTAATTAAACGATTATATGTACATCTTCATACTACTGTTTGTATTACTTATTATGCTTACGATATTTTTATATCTGATAATTGATAGATACATTATTTGGCGTTGTGAAATATACACTACATATTAATATATTGTAATTATAACTATGCTATGTTTAAAATAATAAATAAATTAAATAATAAGGTACCATAGACAACGCGTCCTACAAAACCTTATCCATTAATCAAATTGATCCATGATCCAATTGTCTAGCGATCAATCGTTGATATCCGGTATGAAAATTCATTTCCACCTTTGGCGTCATCTTGGTCGTTTCGTTTCAACTACTCTCCCATGTAAGTCATTAACTACTTTATTAATTAACTAATTATTTCTCATTATTTCACTCATCTTTTACTCTAACAAACCACAATACATATGTATTAATATTATGTTTAATAGGAAAGCCTCTCAGTACTTATTATACATTATATTATGTGTTCCAATCTCCCCAAGTGGCGTCCGCCATATTGAATTCCCGTATATACCTACCTACGTGTCTTGTATGGAGTACCTACTTCTTATTAATTTACCATTATTTTTCCAAAAGTTTTACACGATATATGATATGCGTCGTTGTGTAAAATCCGCGATTACTCGAAGTGTAATTAAATATTTTTGTTATATGTTACAGTATCCAGACAGAATGAGTGATAAATATTCCGACTCTTATAAGAGTAGTGGAGGCTCCGGGTCTGGCTCCTCATGGGGGAGCAGTTCATCCACATGGGGCTCTTCGGGGACGAACACATCGTCGACCTCATCTTCTAGCAGCAGCAGTGAGTACTTATCTATATAATAATAGAATCTCTCTGTCCTGGGCCTGGCCTGGGTTTCACAATCCTAAGATTGGTTCTCAGTAAGCACTCCCTTCCTTGCAACATCTGTACCTAATAACAATCTATATCCTTAGGCCCGAATTCAGGCTCATGTATAGAAAACAATATATACCTATTTGTAGACAGAGTAGTCTCTCATAGTATATCTCATATGGTATTTCTTTACAATTACAGAAACAGACACAGAGGGGTCGAAGGCCTTTGCGTCAAACACTGCCTCCAGGCTTGAGCACACTCCACCGTGGAAGATGACCACCATCAAAGAGGAGTCTCCTTCACCACGGAAGTGAGGCTGAGCATGGACTCCACCATCAACACAAACTCATCTGCCAATATTTTATATACATACCACACACTATAATGTAACTGCCTATACACACACATTACTTCTCCTAATTCTTCTAATTATTTTGGGATGGTGGATAAAACAATTGCTGTTGCAAGCTCTACAGGATAGTAATAATAATACATACTCAGACAATATAGAATTGTTGTTTCTGTCTACTTGGTGGAGCTATATGTTGTCGTATATTTATGTTCTTAATAAATATAAATATAAAAGATACGATTTGTTTTAATTGAATACATGCCATCTAACCTGTTTCCTCACAACATTCAGAGTGTTGACAGGGGAGACCGACTAACTAAGTCACGATGTAGTTGATCATCTCACAAGGGAATTAGGTTACAAACCCAGTTTAAGTAAAAGAAATCAAAAGGCATGTATGTCAAATTGTAAGGCCTACTTTTTCTAGTATGCAGTAATTATTTTTTGTTCTCTGAGGAAGGCTGATCCAATGTGGTAAAGAATCGTAATGTCATGTAGTTTACACAATTTGTGAATGCGTCAGAGCTCAGAGAATACAGTAAGAATACAGTAAGCACGTAATTTCACTCAATGGTCTTGTTGATCGACCTCTACGATCGTCCGATCTCATCGATCTGGATAATTTTCTATGAGGATATGTGAAGTGGGTGATCTACTCAGAGATAAGAGAGTTTGGATCACTTAGAAGTCAACATTCGCAATGTTATTGCCAATACACGGCCCCAACTGCGCCTGAAAAAATGCTTCGCGGCTTCGATATTCGAGCCAGTGTGGCGCACATAGGCCCAAATAATTATAAAACATACATAGTAAACTTTCATCTTTCCATTAAGCCATTTTTACCGACAATACCATTATTTTCAAAGGTTCAATTTCATTTTAAAGGTGTATCTATTAAAGAAAAAACACCCTATATTATATACTCTTCATTGAATGTATGTTTGTATTGCGTTTGTGTCTGTCTGTTATTATTCTTTTGCATAATTTGTTTTTAATCGTATTCCATTATTGTTAACCTGTTGACAGTCCATGTAATGAAAAAGTAAAATAAAAAAAACACTGGGAATTATGTTGGATCTCCTACCTCAGCCTATGATATACCATTCTATTTATTACAACATACCTAATATGAAATACACCTACAAACTTTTGCTGGTATGTAAGCCTTCAAAATGTTTTTCAGTCATGTATTTTACCTCGAGAGAGTTAGTAATTTTAATTTTCTTAAGATTATGTACAATTGTTTCCCTAACTAATCCATGCTGGCCACAAACATATGCACTGAGTATCCATATAATATTTATACCTACTACGATATGAAATCTGCAAGGCAAGCATACAGCTACCTACAATACAAAAACACATACCAAAACAGCAGCCTTCCCATTCCTTCTCCCTATACTTCCCATCACGCTATCCCTTTCTATTAATTAAACGATTATATGTACATCTTCATACTACTGTTTGTATTACTTATTATGCTTACGATATTTTTATATCTGATAATTGATAGATACATTATTTGGCGTTGTGAAATATACACTACATATTAATATATTGTAATTATAACTATGCTATGTTTAAAATAATAAATAAATTAAATAATAAGGTACCATAGACAACGCGTCCTACAAAACCTTATCCATTAATCAAATTGATCCATGATCCAATTGTCTAGCGATCAATCGTTGATATCCGGTATGAAAATTCATTTCCACCTTTGGCGTCATCTTGGTCGTTTCGTTTCAACTACTCTCCCATGTAAGTCATTAACTACTTTATTAATTAACTAATTATTTCTCATTATTTCACTCATCTTTTACTCTAACAAACCACAATACATATGTATTAATATTATGTTTAATAGGAAAGCCTCTCAGTACTTATTATACATTATATTATGTGTTCCAATCTCCCCAAGTGGCGTCCGCCATATTGAATTCCCGTATATACCTACCTACGTGTCTTGTATGGAGTACCTACTTCTTATTAATTTACCATTATTTTTCCAAAAGTTTTACACGATATATGATATGCGTCGTTGTGTAAATTCCGCGATTACTCGAAGTGTAATTAAATATTTTTGTTATATGTTACAGTATCCAGACAGAATGAGTGATAAATATTCCGACTCTTATAAGAGTAGTGGAGGCTCCGGGTCTGGCTCCTCATGGGGGAGCAGTTCATCCACATGGGGCTCTTCGGGGACGAACACATCGTCGACCTCATCTTCTAGCAGCAGCAGTGAGTACTTATCTATATAATAATAGAATCTCTCTGTCCTGGGCCTGGCCTGGGTTTCACAATCCTAAGATTGGTTCTCAGTAAGCACTCCCTTCCTTGCAACATCTGTACCTAATAACAATCTATATCCTTAGGCCCGAATTCAGGCTCATGTATAGAAAACAATATATACCTATTTGTAGACAGAGTAGTCTCTCATAGTATATCTCATATGGTATTTCTTTACAATTACAGAAACAGACACAGAGGGGTCGAAGGCCTTTGCGTCAAACACTGCCTCCAGGCTTGAGCACACTCCACCGTGGAAGATGACCACCATCAAAGAGGAGTCTCCTTCACCACGGAAGTGAGGCTGAGCATGGACTCCACCATCAACACAAACTCATCTGCCAATATTTTATATACATACCACACACTATAATGTAACTGCCTATACACACACATTACTTCTCCTAATTCTTCTAATTATTTTGGGATGGTGGATAAAACAATTGCTGTTGCAAGCTCTACAGGATAGTAATAATAATACATACTCAGACAATATAGAATTGTTGTTTCTGTCTACTTGGTGGAGCTATATGTTGTCGTATATTTATGTTCTTAATAAATATAAATATAAAAGATACGATTTGTTTTAATTGAATACATGCCATCTAACCTGTTTCCTCACAACATTCAGAGTGTTGACAGGGGAGACCGACTAACTAAGTCACGATGTAGTTGATCATCTCACAAGGGAATTAGGTTACAAACCCAGTTTAAGTAAAAGAAATCAAAAGGCATGTATGTCAAATTGTAAGGCCTACTTTTTCTAGTATGCAGTAATTATTTTTTGTTCTCTGAGGAAGGCTGATCCAATGTGGTAAAGAATCGTAATGTCATGTAGTTTACACAATTTGTGAATGCGTCAGAGCTCAGAGAATACAGTAAGAATACAGTAAGCACGTAATTTCACTCAATGGTCTTGTTGATCGACCTCTACGATCGTCCGATCTCATCGATCTGGATAATTTTCTATGAGGATATGTGAAGTGGGTGATCTACTCAGAGATAAGAGAGTTTGGATCACTTAGAAGTCAACATTCGCAATGTTATTGCCAATACACGGCCCCAACTGCGCCTGAAAAAATGCTTCGCGGCTTCGATATTCGAGCCAGTGTGGCGCACATAGGCCCAAATAATTATAAAACATACATAGTAAACTTTCATCTTTCCATTAAGCCATTTTTACCGACAATACCATTATTTTCAAAGGTTCAATTTCATTTTAAAGGTGTATCTATTAAAGAAAAAACACCCTATATTATATACTCTTCATTGAATGTATGTTTGTATTGCGTTTGTGTCTGTCTGTTATTATTCTTTTGCATAATTTGTTTTTAATCGTATTCCATTATTGTTAACCTGTTGACAGTCCATGTAATGAAAAAGTAAAATAAAAAAAACACTGGGAATTATGTTGGATCTCCTACCTCAGCCTATGATATACCATTCTATTTATTACAACATACCTAATATGAAATACACCTACAAACTTTTGCTGGTATGTAAGCCTTCAAAATGTTTTTCAGTCATGTATTTTACCTCGAGAGAGTTAGTAATTTTAATTTTCTTAAGATTATGTACAATTGTTTCCCTAACTAATCCATGCTGGCCACAAACATATGCACTGAGTATCCATATAATATTTATACCTACTACGATATGAAATCTGCAAGGCAAGCATACAGCTACCTACAATACAAAAACACATACCAAAACAGCAGCCTTCCCATTCCTTCTCCCTATACTTCCCATCACGCTATCCCTTTCTATTAATTAAACGATTATATGTACATCTTCATACTACTGTTTGTATTACTTATTATGCTTACGATATTTTTATATCTGATAATTGATAGATACATTATTTGGCGTTGTGAAATATACACTACATATTAATATATTGTAATTATAACTATGCTATGTTTAAAATAATAAATAAATTAAATAATAAGGTACCATAGACAACGCGTCCTACAAAACCTTATCCATTAATCAAATTGATCCATGATCCAATTGTCTAGCGATCAATCGTTGATATCCGGTATGAAAATTCATTTCCACCTTTGGCGTCATCTTGGTCGTTTCGTTTCAACTACTCTCCCATGTAAGTCATTAACTACTTTATTAATTAACTAATTATTTCTCATTATTTCACTCATCTTTTACTCTAACAAACCACAATACATATGTATTAATATTATGTTTAATAGGAAAGCCTCTCAGTACTTATTATACATTATATTATGTGTTCCAATCTCCCCAAGTGGCGTCCGCCATATTGAATTCCCGTATATACCTACCTACGTGTCTTGTATGGAGTACCTACTTCTTATTAATTTACCATTATTTTTCCAAAAGTTTTACACGATATATGATATGCGTCGTTGTGTAAATTCCGCGATTACTCGAAGTGTAATTAAATATTTTTGTTATATGTTACAGTATCCAGACAGAATGAGTGATAAATATTCCGACTCTTATAAGAGTAGTGGAGGCTCCGGGTCTGGCTCCTCATGGGGGAGCAGTTCATCCACATGGGGCTCTTCGGGGACGAACACATCGTCGACCTCATCTTCTAGCAGCAGCAGTGAGTACTTATCTATATAATAATAGAATCTCTCTGTCCTGGGCCTGGCCTGGGTTTCACAATCCTAAGATTGGTTCTCAGTAAGCACTCCCTTCCTTGCAACATCTGTACCTAATAACAATCTATATCCTTAGGCCCGAATTCAGGCTCATGTATAGAAAACAATATATACCTATTTGTAGACAGAGTAGTCTCTCATAGTATATCTCATATGGTATTTCTTTACAATTACAGAAACAGACACAGAGGGGTCGAAGGCCTTTGCGTCAAACACTGCCTCCAGGCTTGAGCACACTCCACCGTGGAAGATGACCACCATCAAAGAGGAGTCTCCTTCACCACGGAAGTGAGGCTGAGCATGGACTCCACCATCAACACAAACTCATCTGCCAATATTTTATATACATACCACACACTATAATGTAACTGCCTATACACACACATTACTTCTCCTAATTCTTCTAATTATTTTGGGATGGTGGATAAAACAATTGCTGTTGCAAGCTCTACAGGATAGTAATAATAATACATACTCAGACAATATAGAATTGTTGTTTCTGTCTACTTGGTGGAGCTATATGTTGTCGTATATTTATGTTCTTAATAAATATAAATATAAAAGATACGATTTGTTTTAATTGAATACATGCCATCTAACCTGTTTCCTCACAACATTCAGAGTGTTGACAGGGGAGACCGACTAACTAAGTCACGATGTAGTTGATCATCTCACAAGGGAATCAGGTTACAAACCCAGTTTAAGTAAAAGAAATCAAAAGGCATGTATGTCAAATTGTAAGGCCTACTTTTTCTAGTATGCAGTAATTATTTTTTGTTCTCTGAGGAAGGCTGATCCAATGTGGTAAAGAATCGTAATGTCATGTAGTTTACACAATTTGTGAATGCGTCAGAGCTCAGAGAATACAGTAAGAATACAGTAAGCACGTAATTTCACTCAATGGTCTTGTTGATCGACCTCTACGATCGTCCGATCTCATCGATCTGGATAATTTTCTATGAGGATATGTGAAGTGGGTGATCTACTCAGAGATAAGAGAGTTTGGATCACTTAGAAGTCAACATTCGCAATGTTATTGCCAATACACGGCCCCAACTGCGCCTGAAAAAATGCTTCGCGGCTTCGATATTCGAGCCAGTGTGGCGCACATAGGCCCAAATAATTATAAAACATACATAGTAAACTTTCATCTTTCCATTAAGCCATTTTTACCGACAATACCATTATTTTCAAAGGTTCAATTTCATTTTAAAGGTGTATCTATTAAAGAAAAAACACCCTATATTATATACTCTTCATTGAATGTATGTTTGTATTGCGTTTGTGTCTGTCTGTTATTGGGTTCTTTTGCATAATTTGTTTTTAATCATATTCCATTATTGTTAACCTGTTGACAGTCCATGTAATGAAAAAGTAAAATAAAAAAAACACTGGGAATTATGTTGGATCTCCTACCTCAGCCTATGATATACCATTCTATTTATTACAACATACCTAATATGAAATACACCTACAAACTTTTGCTGGTATGTAAGCCTTCAAAATGTTTTTCAGTCATGTATTTTACCTCGAGAGAGTTAGTAATTTTAATTTTCTTAAGATTATGTACAATTGTTTCCCTAACTAATCCATGCTGGCCACAAACATATGCACTGAGTATCCATATAATATTCATACCTACTACGATATGAAATCTGCAAGGCAAGCATACAGCTACCTACAATACAAAAACACATACCAAAACAGCAGCCTTCCCATTCCTTCTCCCTATACTTCCCATCACGCTATCCCTTTCTATTAATTAAACGATTATATGTACATCTTCATACTACTGTTTGTATTACTTATTATGCTTACGATATTTTTATATCTGATAATTGATAGATACATTATTTGGCGTTGTGAAATATACACTACATATTAATATATTGTAATTATAACTATGCTATGTTTAAAATAATAAATAAATTAAATAATAAGGTACCATAGACAACGCGTCCTACAAAACCTTATCCATTAATCAAATTGATCCATGATCCAATTGTCTAGCGATCAATCGTTGATATCCGGTATGAAAATTCATTTCCACCTTTGGCGTCATCTTGGTCGTTTCGTTTCAACTACTCTCCCATGTAAGTCATTAACTACTTTATTAATTAACTAATTATTTCTCATTATTTCACTCATCTTTTACTCTAACAAACCACAATACATATGTATTAATATTATGTTTAATAGGAAAGCCTCTCAGTACTTATTATACATTATATTATGTGTTCCAATCTCCCCAAGTGGCGTCCGCCATATTGAATTCCCGTATATACCTACCTACGTGTCTTGTATGGAGTACCTACTTCTTATTAATTTACCATTATTTTTCCAAAAGTTTTACACGATATATGATATGCGTCGTTGTGTAAATTCCGCGATTACTCGAAGTGTAATTAAATATTTTTGTTATATGTTACAGTATCCAGACAGAATGAGTGATAAATATTCCGACTCTTATAAGAGTAGTGGAGGCTCCGGGTCTGGCTCCTCATGGGGGAGCAGTTCATCCACATGGGGCTCTTCGGGGACGAACACATCGTCGACCTCATCTTCTAGCAGCAGCAGTGAGTACTTATCTATATAATAATAGAATCTCTCTGTCCTGGGCCTGGCCTGGGTTTCACAATCCTAAGATTGGTTCTCAGTAAGCACTCCCTTCCTTGCAACATCTGTACCTAATAACAATCTATATCCTTAGGCCCGAATTCAGGCTCATGTATAGAAAACAATATATACCTATTTGTAGACAGAGTAGTCTCTCATAGTATATCTCATATGGTATTTCTTTACAATTACAGAAACAGACACAGAGGGGTCGAAGGCCTTTGCGTCAAACACTGCCTCCAGGCTTGAGCACACTCCACCGTGGAAGATGACCACCATCAAAGAGGAGTCTCCTTCACCACGGAAGTGAGGCTGAGCATGGACTCCACCATCAACACAAACTCATCTGCCAATATTTTATATACATACCACACACTATAATGTAACTGCCTATACACACACATTACTTCTCCTAATTCTTCTAATTATTTTGGGATGGTGGATAAAACAATTGCTGTTGCAAGCTCTACAGGATAGTAATAATAATACATACTCAGACAATATAGAATTGTTGTTTCTGTCTACTTGGTGGAGCTATATGTTGTCGTATATTTATGTTCTTAATAAATATAAATATAAAAGATACGATTTGTTTTAATTGAATACATGCCATCTAACCTGTTTCCTCACAACATTCAGAGTGTTGACAGGGGAGACCGACTAACTAAGTCACGATGTAGTTGATCATCTCACAAGGGAATTAGGTTACAAACCCAGTTTAAGTAAAAGAAATCAAAAGGCATGTATGTCAAATTGTAAGGCCTACTTTTTCTAGTATGCAGTAATTATTTTTTGTTCTCTGAGGAAGGCTGATCCAATGTGGTAAAGAATCGTAATGTCATGTAGTTTACACAATTTGTGAATGCGTCAGAGCTCAGAGAATACAGTAAGAATACAGTAAGCACGTAATTTCACTCAATGGTCTTGTTGATCGACCTCTACGATCGTCCGATCTCATCGATCTGGATAATTTTCTATGAGGATATGTGAAGTGGGTGATCTACTCAGAGATAAGAGAGTTTGGATCACTTAGAAGTCAACATTCGCAATGTTATTGCCAATACACGGCCCCAACTGCGCCTGAAAAAATGCTTCGCGGCTTCGATATTCGAGCCAGTGTGGCGCACATAGGCCCAAATAATTATAAAACATACATAGTAAACTTTCATCTTTCCATTAAGCCATTTTTACCGACAATACCATTATTTTCAAAG
Organism: Ceraclea dissimilis; assembly: GCA_963576895.1. Taxonomy (NCBI): domain Eukaryota; kingdom Metazoa; phylum Arthropoda; class Insecta; order Trichoptera; family Leptoceridae; genus Ceraclea; species Ceraclea dissimilis. The sequence goes on from OY756368.1 coordinate 376,332, forward strand.
GTTCAATTTCATTTTAAAGGTGTATCTATTAAAGAAAAAACACCCTATATTATATACTCTTCATTGAATGTATGTTTGTATTGCGTTTGTGTCTGTCTGTTATTGGGTTCTTTTGCATAATTTGTTTTTAATCATATTCCATTATTGTTAACCTGTTGACAGTCCATGTAATGAAAAAGTAAAATAAAAAAAACACTGGGAATTATGTTGGATCTCCTACCTCAGCCTATGATATACCATTCTATTTATTACAACATACCTAATATGAAATACACCTACAAACTTTTGCTGGTATGTAAGCCTTCAAAATGTTTTTCAGTCATGTATTTTACCTCGAGAGAGTTAGTAATTTTAATTTTCTTAAGATTATGTACAATTGTTTCCCTAACTAATCCATGCTGGCCACAAACATATGCACTGAGTATCCATATAATATTCATACCTACTACGATATGAAATCTGCAAGGCAAGCATACAGCTACCTACAATACAAAAACACATACCAAAACAGCAGCCTTCCCATTCCTTCTCCCTATACTTCCCATCACGCTATCCCTTTCTATTAATTAAACGATTATATGTACATCTTCATACTACTGTTTGTATTACTTATTATGCTTACGATATTTTTATATCTGATAATTGATAGATACATTATTTGGCGTTGTGAAATATACACTACATATTAATATATTGTAATTATAACTATGCTATGTTTAAAATAATAAATAAATTAAATAATAAGGTACCATAGACAACGCGTCCTACAAAACCTTATCCATTAATCAAATTGATCCATGATCCAATTGTCTAGCGATCAATCGTTGATATCCGGTATGAAAATTCATTTCCACCTTTGGCGTCATCTTGGTCGTTTCGTTTCAACTACTCTCCCATGTAAGTCATTAACTACTTTATTAATTAACTAATTATTTCTCATTATTTCACTCATCTTTTACTCTAACAAACCACAATACATATGTATTAATATTATGTTTAATAGGAAAGCCTCTCAGTACTTATTATACATTATATTATGTGTTCCAATCTCCCCAAGTGGCGTCCGCCATATTGAATTCCCGTATATACCTACCTACGTGTCTTGTATGGAGTACCTACTTCTTATTAATTTACCATTATTTTTCCAAAAGTTTTACACGATATATGATATGCGTCGTTGTGTAAAATCCGCGATTACTCGAAGTGTAATTAAATATTTTTGTTATATGTTACAGTATCCAGACAGAATGAGTGATAAATATTCCGACTCTTATAAGAGTAGTGGAGGCTCCGGGTCTGGCTCCTCATGGGGGAGCAGTTCATCCACATGGGGCTCTTCGGGGACGAACACATCGTCGACCTCATCTTCTAGCAGCAGCAGTGAGTACTTATCTATATAATAATAGAATCTCTCTGTCCTGGGCCTGGCCTGGGTTTCACAATCCTAAGATTGGTTCTCAGTAAGCACTCCCTTCCTTGCAACATCTGTACCTAATAACAATCTATATCCTTAGGCCCGAATTCAGGCTCATGTATAGAAAACAATATATACCTATTTGTAGACAGAGTAGTCTCTCATAGTATATCTCATATGGTATTTCTTTACAATTACAGAAACAGACACAGAGGGGTCGAAGGCCTTTGCGTCAAACACTGCCTCCAGGCTTGAGCACACTCCACCGTGGAAGATGACCACCATCAAAGAGGAGTCTCCTTCACCACGGAAGTGAGGCTGAGCATGGACTCCACCATCAACACAAACTCATCTGCCAATATTTTATATACATACCACACACTATAATGTAACTGCCTATACACACACATTACTTCTCCTAATTCTTCTAATTATTTTGGGATGGTGGATAAAACAATTGCTGTTGCAAGCTCTACAGGATAGTAATAATAATACATACTCAGACAATATAGAATTGTTGTTTCTGTCTACTTGGTGGAGCTATATGTTGTCGTATATTTATGTTCTTAATAAATATAAATATAAAAGATACGATTTGTTTTAATTGAATACATGCCATCTAACCTGTTTCCTCACAACATTCAGAGTGTTGACAGGGGAGACCGACTAACTAAGTCACGATGTAGTTGATCATCTCACAAGGGAATTAGGTTACAAACCCAGTTTAAGTAAAAGAAATCAAAAGGCATGTATGTCAAATTGTAAGGCCTACTTTTTCTAGTATGCAGTAATTATTTTTTGTTCTCTGAGGAAGGCTGATCCAATGTGGTAAAGAATCGTAATGTCATGTAGTTTACACAATTTGTGAATGCGTCAGAGCTCAGAGAATACAGTAAGAATACAGTAAGCACGTAATTTCACTCAATGGTCTTGTTGATCGACCTCTACGATCGTCCGATCTCATCGATCTGGATAATTTTCTATGAGGATATGTGAAGTGGGTGATCTACTCAGAGATAAGAGAGTTTGGATCACTTAGAAGTCAACATTCGCAATGTTATTGCCAATACACGGCCCCAACTGCGCCTGAAAAAATGCTTCGCGGCTTCGATATTCGAGCCAGTGTGGCGCACATAGGCCCAAATAATTATAAAACATACATAGTAAACTTTCATCTTTCCATTAAGCCATTTTTACCGACAATACCATTATTTTCAAAGGTTCAATTTCATTTTAAAGGTGTATCTATTAAAGAAAAAACACCCTATATTATATACTCTTCATTGAATGTATGTTTGTATTGCGTTTGTGTCTGTCTGTTATTATTCTTTTGCATAATTTGTTTTTAATCGTATTCCATTATTGTTAACCTGTTGACAGTCCATGTAATGAAAAAGTAAAATAAAAAAAACACTGGGAATTATGTTGGATCTCCTACCTCAGCCTATGATATACCATTCTATTTATTACAACATACCTAATATGAAATACACCTACAAACTTTTGCTGGTATGTAAGCCTTCAAAATGTTTTTCAGTCATGTATTTTACCTCGAGAGAGTTAGTAATTTTAATTTTCTTAAGATTATGTACAATTGTTTCCCTAACTAATCCATGCTGGCCACAAACATATGCACTGAGTATCCATATAATATTTATACCTACTACGATATGAAATCTGCAAGGCAAGCATACAGCTACCTACAATACAAAAACACATACCAAAACAGCAGCCTTCCCATTCCTTCTCCCTATACTTCCCATCACGCTATCCCTTTCTATTAATTAAACGATTATATGTACATCTTCATACTACTGTTTGTATTACTTATTATGCTTACGATATTTTTATATCTGATAATTGATAGATACATTATTTGGCGTTGTGAAATATACACTACATATTAATATATTGTAATTATAACTATGCTATGTTTAAAATAATAAATAAATTAAATAATAAGGTACCATAGACAACGCGTCCTACAAAACCTTATCCATTAATCAAATTGATCCATGATCCAATTGTCTAGCGATCAATCGTTGATATCCGGTATGAAAATTCATTTCCACCTTTGGCGTCATCTTGGTCGTTTCGTTTCAACTACTCTCCCATGTAAGTCATTAACTACTTTATTAATTAACTAATTATTTCTCATTATTTCACTCATCTTTTACTCTAACAAACCACAATACATATGTATTAATATTATGTTTAATAGGAAAGCCTCTCAGTACTTATTATACATTATATTATGTGTTCCAATCTCCCCAAGTGGCGTCCGCCATATTGAATTCCCGTATATACCTACCTACGTGTCTTGTATGGAGTACCTACTTCTTATTAATTTACCATTATTTTTCCAAAAGTTTTACACGATATATGATATGCGTCGTTGTGTAAATTCCGCGATTACTCGAAGTGTAATTAAATATTTTTGTTATATGTTACAGTATCCAGACAGAATGAGTGATAAATATTCCGACTCTTATAAGAGTAGTGGAGGCTCCGGGTCTGGCTCCTCATGGGGGAGCAGTTCATCCACATGGGGCTCTTCGGGGACGAACACATCGTCGACCTCATCTTCTAGCAGCAGCAGTGAGTACTTATCTATATAATAATAGAATCTCTCTGTCCTGGGCCTGGCCTGGGTTTCACAATCCTAAGATTGGTTCTCAGTAAGCACTCCCTTCCTTGCAACATCTGTACCTAATAACAATCTATATCCTTAGGCCCGAATTCAGGCTCATGTATAGAAAACAATATATACCTATTTGTAGACAGAGTAGTCTCTCATAGTATATCTCATATGGTATTTCTTTACAATTACAGAAACAGACACAGAGGGGTCGAAGGCCTTTGCGTCAAACACTGCCTCCAGGCTTGAGCACACTCCACCGTGGAAGATGACCACCATCAAAGAGGAGTCTCCTTCACCACGGAAGTGAGGCTGAGCATGGACTCCACCATCAACACAAACTCATCTGCCAATATTTTATATACATACCACACACTATAATGTAACTGCCTATACACACACATTACTTCTCCTAATTCTTCTAATTATTTTGGGATGGTGGATAAAACAATTGCTGTTGCAAGCTCTACAGGATAGTAATAATAATACATACTCAGACAATATAGAATTGTTGTTTCTGTCTACTTGGTGGAGCTATATGTTGTCGTATATTTATGTTCTTAATAAATATAAATATAAAAGATACGATTTGTTTTAATTGAATACATGCCATCTAACCTGTTTCCTCACAACATTCAGAGTGTTGACAGGGGAGACCGACTAACTAAGTCACGATGTAGTTGATCATCTCACAAGGGAATTAGGTTACAAACCCAGTTTAAGTAAAAGAAATCAAAAGGCATGTATGTCAAATTGTAAGGCCTACTTTTTCTAGTATGCAGTAATTATTTTTTGTTCTCTGAGGAAGGCTGATCCAATGTGGTAAAGAATCGTAATGTCATGTAGTTTACACAATTTGTGAATGCGTCAGAGCTCAGAGAATACAGTAAGAATACAGTAAGCACGTAATTTCACTCAATGGTCTTGTTGATCGACCTCTACGATCGTCCGATCTCATCGATCTGGATAATTTTCTATGAGGATATGTGAAGTGGGTGATCTACTCAGAGATAAGAGAGTTTGGATCACTTAGAAGTCAACATTCGCAATGTTATTGCCAATACACGGCCCCAACTGCGCCTGAAAAAATGCTTCGCGGCTTCGATATTCGAGCCAGTGTGGCGCACATAGGCCCAAATAATTATAAAACATACATAGTAAACTTTCATCTTTCCATTAAGCCATTTTTACCGACAATACCATTATTTTCAAAGGTTCAATTTCATTTTAAAGGTGTATCTATTAAAGAAAAAACACCCTATATTATATACTCTTCATTGAATGTATGTTTGTATTGCGTTTGTGTCTGTCTGTTATTATTCTTTTGCATAATTTGTTTTTAATCGTATTCCATTATTGTTAACCTGTTGACAGTCCATGTAATGAAAAAGTAAAATAAAAAAAACACTGGGAATTATGTTGGATCTCCTACCTCAGCCTATGATATACCATTCTATTTATTACAACATACCTAATATGAAATACACCTACAAACTTTTGCTGGTATGTAAGCCTTCAAAATGTTTTTCAGTCATGTATTTTACCTCGAGAGAGTTAGTAATTTTAATTTTCTTAAGATTATGTACAATTGTTTCCCTAACTAATCCATGCTGGCCACAAACATATGCACTGAGTATCCATATAATATTTATACCTACTACGATATGAAATCTGCAAGGCAAGCATACAGCTACCTACAATACAAAAACACATACCAAAACAGCAGCCTTCCCATTCCTTCTCCCTATACTTCCCATCACGCTATCCCTTTCTATTAATTAAACGATTATATGTACATCTTCATACTACTGTTTGTATTACTTATTATGCTTACGATATTTTTATATCTGATAATTGATAGATACATTATTTGGCGTTGTGAAATATACACTACATATTAATATATTGTAATTATAACTATGCTATGTTTAAAATAATAAATAAATTAAATAATAAGGTACCATAGACAACGCGTCCTACAAAACCTTATCCATTAATCAAATTGATCCATGATCCAATTGTCTAGCGATCAATCGTTGATATCCGGTATGAAAATTCATTTCCACCTTTGGCGTCATCTTGGTCGTTTCGTTTCAACTACTCTCCCATGTAAGTCATTAACTACTTTATTAATTAACTAATTATTTCTCATTATTTCACTCATCTTTTACTCTAACAAACCACAATACATATGTATTAATATTATGTTTAATAGGAAAGCCTCTCAGTACTTATTATACATTATATTATGTGTTCCAATCTCCCCAAGTGGCGTCCGCCATATTGAATTCCCGTATATACCTACCTACGTGTCTTGTATGGAGTACCTACTTCTTATTAATTTACCATTATTTTTCCAAAAGTTTTACACGATATATGATATGCGTCGTTGTGTAAATTCCGCGATTACTCGAAGTGTAATTAAATATTTTTGTTATATGTTACAGTATCCAGACAGAATGAGTGATAAATATTCCGACTCTTATAAGAGTAGTGGAGGCTCCGGGTCTGGCTCCTCATGGGGGAGCAGTTCATCCACATGGGGCTCTTCGGGGACGAACACATCGTCGACCTCATCTTCTAGCAGCAGCAGTGAGTACTTATCTATATAATAATAGAATCTCTCTGTCCTGGGCCTGGCCTGGGTTTCACAATCCTAAGATTGGTTCTCAGTAAGCACTCCCTTCCTTGCAACATCTGTACCTAATAACAATCTATATCCTTAGGCCCGAATTCAGGCTCATGTATAGAAAACAATATATACCTATTTGTAGACAGAGTAGTCTCTCATAGTATATCTCATATGGTATTTCTTTACAATTACAGAAACAGACACAGAGGGGTCGAAGGCCTTTGCGTCAAACACTGCCTCCAGGCTTGAGCACACTCCACCGTGGAAGATGACCACCATCAAAGAGGAGTCTCCTTCACCACGGAAGTGAGGCTGAGCATGGACTCCACCATCAACACAAACTCATCTGCCAATATTTTATATACATACCACACACTATAATGTAACTGCCTATACACACACATTACTTCTCCTAATTCTTCTAATTATTTTGGGATGGTGGATAAAACAATTGCTGTTGCAAGCTCTACAGGATAGTAATAATAATACATACTCAGACAATATAGAATTGTTGTTTCTGTCTACTTGGTGGAGCTATATGTTGTCGTATATTTATGTTCTTAATAAATATAAATATAAAAGATACGATTTGTTTTAATTGAATACATGCCATCTAACCTGTTTCCTCACAACATTCAGAGTGTTGACAGGGGAGACCGACTAACTAAGTCACGATGTAGTTGATCATCTCACAAGGGAATCAGGTTACAAACCCAGTTTAAGTAAAAGAAATCAAAAGGCATGTATGTCAAATTGTAAGGCCTACTTTTTCTAGTATGCAGTAATTATTTTTTGTTCTCTGAGGAAGGCTGATCCAATGTGGTAAAGAATCGTAATGTCATGTAGTTTACACAATTTGTGAATGCGTCAGAGCTCAGAGAATACAGTAAGAATACAGTAAGCACGTAATTTCACTCAATGGTCTTGTTGATCGACCTCTACGATCGTCCGATCTCATCGATCTGGATAATTTTCTATGAGGATATGTGAAGTGGGTGATCTACTCAGAGATAAGAGAGTTTGGATCACTTAGAAGTCAACATTCGCAATGTTATTGCCAATACACGGCCCCAACTGCGCCTGAAAAAATGCTTCGCGGCTTCGATATTCGAGCCAGTGTGGCGCACATAGGCCCAAATAATTATAAAACATACATAGTAAACTTTCATCTTTCCATTAAGCCATTTTTACCGACAATACCATTATTTTCAAAGGTTCAATTTCATTTTAAAGGTGTATCTATTAAAGAAAAAACACCCTATATTATATACTCTTCATTGAATGTATGTTTGTATTGCGTTTGTGTCTGTCTGTTATTGGGTTCTTTTGCATAATTTGTTTTTAATCATATTCCATTATTGTTAACCTGTTGACAGTCCATGTAATGAAAAAGTAAAATAAAAAAAACACTGGGAATTATGTTGGATCTCCTACCTCAGCCTATGATATACCATTCTATTTATTACAACATACCTAATATGAAATACACCTACAAACTTTTGCTGGTATGTAAGCCTTCAAAATGTTTTTCAGTCATGTATTTTACCTCGAGAGAGTTAGTAATTTTAATTTTCTTAAGATTATGTACAATTGTTTCCCTAACTAATCCATGCTGGCCACAAACATATGCACTGAGTATCCATATAATATTCATACCTACTACGATATGAAATCTGCAAGGCAAGCATACAGCTACCTACAATACAAAAACACATACCAAAACAGCAGCCTTCCCATTCCTTCTCCCTATACTTCCCATCACGCTATCCCTTTCTATTAATTAAACGATTATATGTACATCTTCATACTACTGTTTGTATTACTTATTATGCTTACGATATTTTTATATCTGATAATTGATAGATACATTATTTGGCGTTGTGAAATATACACTACATATTAATATATTGTAATTATAACTATGCTATGTTTAAAATAATAAATAAATTAAATAATAAGGTACCATAGACAACGCGTCCTACAAAACCTTATCCATTAATCAAATTGATCCATGATCCAATTGTCTAGCGATCAATCGTTGATATCCGGTATGAAAATTCATTTCCACCTTTGGCGTCATCTTGGTCGTTTCGTTTCAACTACTCTCCCATGTAAGTCATTAACTACTTTATTAATTAACTAATTATTTCTCATTATTTCACTCATCTTTTACTCTAACAAACCACAATACATATGTATTAATATTATGTTTAATAGGAAAGCCTCTCAGTACTTATTATACATTATATTATGTGTTCCAATCTCCCCAAGTGGCGTCCGCCATATTGAATTCCCGTATATACCTACCTACGTGTCTTGTATGGAGTACCTACTTCTTATTAATTTACCATTATTTTTCCAAAAGTTTTACACGATATATGATATGCGTCGTTGTGTAAAATCCGCGATTACTCGAAGTGTAATTAAATATTTTTGTTATATTTCAGTACCCACCATGAGTGATAAATATTCAGACAATTACAAGGGCAGTGGAAGCTCTTCAGGTTCATCGTGGGGATCATCAGGTTCATCTTGGGGGTCCTCGGGGACGAACACATCGTCGACCTCATCTTCTAGCAGCAGCAGTGAGTACTAATTTATATAATAATAAAATCTCTCTCCTGCGCCTGGCATGGGTTATACAATCCTATGATTGGTTCTCAACAAGCACTCCCTTCCTTGCAACATCTGTACCTAATAACAATCTATATCCTTGGGCCCGAATTCAGGCTCATGTATAGAAAACAATATATACCTATTTGTAGACAGAGTAGTCTCTCATAGTATATCTCATATGGTATTTCTTTACAATTACAGAAACAGACACAGAGGGGTCGAAGGCCTTTGCTTCTAACACCGCCTCCAGGCTTGAGCACACTCCACCGTGGAAGATGACCACCATCAAAGAGGAGTCTCCTTCACCACGGAAGTGAGGCTGAGCATGGACTCCACCAACAACACAAACTCATCTGCCAATATTTTATATACACACCACACACTATAATGTAACTACCTATACACACACATTACTTCTCCTAATTCTTCTAATTATTTTGGGATGGTGGATAAAACAATTGCTGTTGCAAGCTCTACAGGATAGTAATAATAATACATACTAAGACTATATAGAATTGTTGTTTCTGTCTACTTGGTGGAGCTATATGTTGTCGTATATTTATGTTCTTAATAAATATAAATAAAAAAGATACGATTTGTTTTAATTGAATACATGTCATCTAACCTGTTTCCTGACAACATTCAGAGAGAAGGGTTGACAAGGGAGACCGCCTAACTAAATCATGATGTAGTTGATCTTCTCACAAGGGAATTAAAGGACAAACCCACTTTGAGTAAAAGGAATCAAAGGGCATGTATGACAAATTGTATATGTGTTATGTTCTCTCCTCTCTGCCTGCCCTGTTAAGGACGCTGAGTGAGAGATAGATAGATATGGCACCTAAAGGTATCCAAAGCCTACATTTTCTGGTAAGCAGTAATTATTTTTTGTTCTCTGAGGGAGGCTGCTCCAATGTGGTACTGTAATGTATAAGTAAAGTACTATAAATTTTGATAATTAAATAAATTTGAAATAGTTTTAAAATTGCATTGTTTCATGACAATATGAAAATTAACAAGATTACGTTGTTGGGGAGATTTTGTATAAATACTCAGTTGCCTAGAAAAACGGGGCACTTCTTGGTTAGACTTCTTAATTAGACTTCTTTATTTTACTTATGTAATAGCTTAGAATATAAAATAAATAAAATAAAATAAAATAAAATAATCTTTATTGCACATAGATATACAAAGGGCGGGCTTATTGCCAAATGGCAATTTCTGCCAGCCAACCCATGACAGAGACCAAAGTGAGACATAGCTAATAAAAATTTAGTACCAAAGGGTACCTTTACCTAACAATAATTGAAAACATAAATACGTACATAGATAAACATATTATTCATATATAAATATATACATAAATGGTATATGGGATGGGATAGGGGAGGGATGCTGGGTTCAGGAGGGACGGGTTGAGGGATTTGAGATAGAAAGGTAATGCTGCTTCAGTCTACTCTTGAAAGTGGAAATAGTTGGTGCGAGTCTGATGGATAATGGAAGGTCATTCCACAATCGCGCAGCCTGTACAGTGAAAGAATTAGTGAAAAAAGATGTATGATGGATAGGGATTAAAAGCGTACGTTGTGCACCAGAACGTAGTGGTAGACCATGAGATGCCAGTGGGGTGAAATTCGTCTTTAAATAATCAGGTGAGGAGGGATTGTATAGGAAATTGTATAGAAGAGAGAGGGCGTGGAGATTACGGCGATGAAATATGGTTAGCCAACTGAGCTCAGACCTGAATTCTGAGATGTGGTCAAACTTCCGCAGGCCATACACGAAACGAATACAGATATTTTGCAGGCGATCAATTTTCATGATCTGCTCCTTGGTGACGTCGATGTACGATATGTCCGCATAATCTAGGAGAGGCAAAAGAAGTGTAAGACATAAAAGGATTTTGGTAGGTTTGGGAAGAAAATTTTGATGGCGTTTGAGAGAATGAAGTCTATAGAAGAATTTTCGGCGGACTTCGCTAACCTACGGGACCCAAGAGAGACACTGGTCGAAGTAGATACCCAGATTTTTGACCTTATTGGTCAGAGGGATGGGAGTATTGTCTAAAGATAAAGTAGGTAAAGAGATGGTCTTAACTTTGGGAAGCATTTTCGAACTACCTACCAGAATAGATTGAGATTTGGATGGGTTGAGGATTAATCCATTTTGCTGCGCCCAGTGGGAAATGCGGTCCAATTCACCATTCATTTGATTAATTGCAAGCGAAGCTTGATCCAACTCGAAGTGTGAATATATTTGAAGATCGTCAGCATAGAGGTGATAGTGAGCATTCACATGTTCACTAACTGAGTTGATAAAGAGTGAAAAGAGGAGAGGCGAAAGGATGCCGCCTTGTGGGACCCCCGCCTCCAAAGGTAGCCAGTCGGAAGTTGAGTTATTACTTGATCTGATACACTGCCGCCTGTTTCTCAGATAGGAGTTAAACCATGAGATAGTGGGGTCAGATAATTTGTAATATCTGAGTCTGGCAAGCAGTATATCGAAATCGACGGAGTTAAAAGCGCTGCTAAAGTCAAGTAGCACTAGAAGAGTGAGTTTTCTTTCCTCCAGAGCACCACGAATATCGTCAGTTACCTTTACTAAAGCCGTTGTGGTGCTGAAGCCGGTACGGAAACCAGATTGAAATGGAGATAGAATATTATGAGTTGTGAGGTGGGCGGTAAGTTGTTCATGCACAACCTTCTCCATAACTTTGGAGAAAATGGGCAATATTGAGATGGGGCGATAGTCCTTAGGGGATGACGGTGACGCTTTTTTGGGAAGAGGAATAACAAAAGCCTTTTTCCAGGCATTTGGGAAATCCCCAGAGTCCAGTGAAAAATTAATGATGTGGGTCAGAACGAACGATATGCAGTCAAGTATGAGTTTGATAAAAGTGATGCTCAAGCCGTCGGAACCAACTGACTTGGAATGAATAGAATTAATAAGTTTTTTCACTGTTACGGCTGAAACATGGCGAAATGAGAAAGTGGGAATACCTAGAGGAGGCAGGTTTTGAATGCAGAAAGTGTAGCACTCTTGCGGCTTTGATCAAAGCCGTCGGGGGGAGCAGCAAAATGTTTATTGAGTAGATTGGGGTCAAATTGCAGGTTGGGGTTAGAGGTATCTTGACGATTCAAGCCCGTGGCATTCAGGTTTTTCCAAATATCGGTTGATGAGCGATCAACAAAGAGGTGATTAAAGTGCGCACGCTTTGAGTTTCTGCACAATTGGTTGCAACGATTGCGGAGAATTCGATACTTTTCCCAATGATGAGAAGAGCCTGATGTATTGTACCTGACTCTGGCTCTGTCGCGTCTACCCATGAGAGCCCTGATCTCTGTAGTGAGCCATGGAGCAGGTGGATGTTTAATGCGGACCATTTTGATAGGGGCGTATTTGTCGCACAAACCTGTGATCACATCGTTAAGCAGTCCAACTTTGTCGTCCACATTGTTAGATATATAAACATCCTGCCAGCTCATCTCTGAGCATTCGGAAAGAAGTCCACTGATATCCACCCTTCGGTAGCTTCTCAGTGGAATGACTTTGGGCTTAGGTCTAGGACACTTAACGATGTACTTAATCAGGATGAGGTCGTGGCGCGAAAAAGCAGGAGCGGGGAACTGTCCATGGCATCTGATTTTCTGAGCTTGAGAAGTGATGATAAGATCCAATAAGGACGTGTGATGAGTAGGCTGTAAGGGGGCTGAGTTTAAGTTAAACGAATGTATAAGGTTATTCAGATTGGAACTACGAGAGTCAACATCAAGGAGGTCGGTGTTGAGATCACCCATGATGATGACGTCGTTAAAAACAGGGAGGTGGTCCTCCAAAAGACTTTCGAGTTTGTTAAAATAATTGATACCGGGTGGGCAATACATAACGCCGAGTAGGATATTAGTTTCGTGAATTCGGATTTTGAGGAAGATATACTCGGCTTCGCCTGCGCGATCAGATGGAGATTGATCGATAATGAGGTAAGATATGTCGTCACGCAGGTATATACATACGCCACCGGCTCTCCTGCCAATCCTATCATTGCGAATTAGATTATAACCTGGAAGAGTGAATTGTGATGATGGCAGAGTAGGCTTGAACCAAGACTCACTAACAAGAAGGGCATGTAGGTTATTATTTGAGAAATTAATGAGGAGGTCGTCATAGTGAGCGGGAATGCTCTGGGCGTTGATATGAGCAATGTGCAGATCCTTGGAATTAGTTTGAAAGACGGAAAGCAGATTATCTCGTAGCGGAGGACAGCTACCTGGAATGTTGATATCATCAGACTCATGAAGTGAGTTATTAGAGTAGTATGATGAAGCAGAGGAGGAATTTGGGGAGGAGGGAGAGGAGGGGGAGAGGGAATGGAAGGAGTCATCGCTGGAAGACGAATAATCCATATATAATAAATAGTACTAATATAAATAAATAAAAAAAAATAAAAGATAAATAAAAAATAATAATAATAAATAAGTTAAACAATAAATGCAATTAATTACTACTCAAATCAATAGAAGAAAGCAGTAGATATGCAGCTAAACAAAAACGTCTACGGAAACATATATAAAAGAAGTAGGTACACTATTGTGTAAAAATTTAAAACCAGATAATTTATGGATGTTGGGACATAACTGATTGCATTGTAAGAAGTACAAGTATTATTCTGTGAGACTTAAAGGAGAGCGTGTTTAAGTAAAGTACAATTTGCAGAACATAATCGCAATAGAAATAAAACGTCAGTCCATACAAAAGTAATCCACCAAATCGAAAGTCGAAAACCACAATAGCAAACATCTGAGAAGCACAACCGCATACCAAACAACAATCAGTGAAACAATATATGGCAATACTCAACTATTGTCTACGACATGAAACTATGGCATAGATGACAGATCTCGAGACGATTATCTGTGTAAATTACATACAATGAAAAATACATCGACATAATATATTAAGTACTGAAAAATATTACAAATATCAAAGGCGTAGATGAAGACAATATATATTATATATTATACCGTCGTTTGAAAATAAAAACAGTAAAGGAAATTATAAATGTGTACATTACCTGTGTGTTAAAAACATATGCATCTATAATGCAACTGATATAGAAAAAGAAAAAATGGTGTAGAATATATTGAAAAAGTATACTATGTTTTTTCATTCACTTATGTTTCCTTATCACAATCCACATATGTGCCCAATGGATGGAATAAATAAAAATAGTAATATTATTAGCGTTTGTGGTGTAAACTGAGTAGAGGAGTAAGACAAAGAAATTACCAGAAGAATTCGCTGTGACATAGCTTTGGAGTGAATATAATAAACAGTACACATAACCTAAAAATACTCTGAAATCAGGGCAATAAGATTATTAATATCACAGTTAGAAAAAGTACAGGTACAGGGTTACTTCCTAGTCGAGCGTGGTCTCAGATTTATCCTACTTGGATCTTGATCAGCTTGGGAGGTATGCTGAGATTCAGGCTTTTGCGACATCTTGAGGGATTCTAATTCCCTCATGCAGGTTATTATGACTATTTTGATCCTTGTTTTAATGAAAATCTTCCCAGAAGAGACCCAGCTATCCAGGCCATACAACTTTCTGGCCTCCTTGAAAATGCCTAGTCGCCTTTTGGTCAGGAATTCGGTTATAAGCATGGACGACCCCTTCAATCTCCTTCTCTCAGACAGAAGCTGGGTGCGGGCGCTCCGATCCAAATAAACGACCACCGGCCTCGTCTTGGAGCCAGACCTCCTCCCCAAACGGTAAATATTGCGGATAGCCGCCGAAAGATCGACACCTACCCTCTCCGAGATGCTTTTTGACACCTTGTCTTTAAGGGTCTCTCCCTCCTCCTCAGACAACCCGTGGATAAGTACCGCGGAGCTACGGCTGGCCGTCTCCAGTGTGTCTACCTGGTCCTCCAGCACCTCCACCTGGCCCTCCAGAATCAAGCACCGCTTCTTCAGGGCCAAAAGGGCGTCGTCTGTCGTCCTCTTGAAGTTGACAAGGTCCCTCGTAAATTGCTCATACTGGTTGTCACCCGATGCAGAAGACCGCAGACCGTCAACGCGCTTGTTCAGGGCCTCCAGGTCGGCCCGGTAAGACTCCTCAAAGGCTTTAATTTGTTCGAGTGCCATAGTTACTTCTTTAATATTAATTTGATTTCGCGGAAAAAATTACTCTACCGCCATGTATAAACCATAGACGAATGTCGATATTGGTCTTTGATCAGTTATTGTAATTTGCCAATTAATTTATTACTCCAATTATACAGTAATTACCTACACTTCGGAAGATAGTAATTACCTACACTTCAAAAGATAGTATTTATTTCAATATCTGAGTATCCCATCGTAGAAAAAGATACCGCAGCCAAATAACATCTGTGCTGCATACGTAATAGGTACAGAAGGATCTTTTTGATCTTCTAGTCGAAATCTAATGCGGATATGAAAATAGTAGGTATGATTTTTTTTTTTGGAAATATTCTTTTCATACATTTTGTACGGAGATTTTTCAAACTTTCTTTTCGTTACCGCCCTTTTTGCATTGAAACAATTTTTAGGTATGATTGATTGATGAGGTTTTTTTTAGAGTTTATAAAATTGGCAAGTTTTTGAAAGTAATTGGGTCTTTATTCCTACTGTGTACTATTAATTGTTTCCTTAATTAATTCATGCTGGCCACAAACATATGCACTGAGTATCCATATAATATTCATACCTACTACGATACGAAATCTGCAAGGCAACCATACAGCTACCTACAATACAAAAACGCATACCAACACAGCAGCCTTCCCATTCCTTCTCCCTATACTTCCCATCACGCTATCCCTTTCTATTAATTAAACGATTACTATAGTTTCCTATTATTTCAATATCTATGTATAGTAGGGGGATGTGGGGGAACCGTGCGTATCTAACCCAAAATGTATGCTACTTCGTAACCTCTTTAGTTGAGAAGGTAGAACTTTGATTGTGGAAGCCTTGTATGCCTTCTATCAAAGTACATACGGCTATTTAATTTCATTGGTCACAAAACTGATCCAGAAAACATTAAATGTCATAAGTAATTGGCGCACCATTCCATATACCGAGGGGTAATTGTGCGTATTCAGGGCGCACTAAAACGACCAAATTAATTAACTTTGACTTTTAAACTAACATTATTAAGGCCTACTTTTTCTAGTAAGCAGTAATTATTTTTTGTTCTCTGAGGCCAGTGGCGGATCCAGGATTCAATTTTGGGGGGGGGGCTGAATGTCGTCACATGGTAAAAAGTACTGTCACTCAACGTTTTGCGGGGGGCTATGGGGCTGAAATCCCTAGATTTGTTGTATATAAAGTACTGTCACCCATGGTTTTAGGGGGGGTTTTAACCCCCTAGCCCACCCCCTGGATCCGCTAGTGGTGAGTCTTGATACTGCAACATGATATTCTGTTTGTACTGGCTGTAACTCGTCAAAGATGCCGCTGTTTGCAAGGCAGGCATGGAAAACGGTTCCATGACAAAATCTCAAGTGACAAAATCTCACATGTCAAAAGGGTAACCTACTATTGACAGAATCGCAACTCAACACCGGGAAATCTGATGCCGTTGTTTTTTTTTTATTTGTTTTTGTGTGCAAAAAAAAAACAACCTAACGAACCTAACCCAACAATATTCAAATTGTCGGCAACAGGTTTTCCGGTGTTGAGTTGCGATCAATCAATAGTAGGTTACCCTTTTGACAGTTGAGATTTTGTCACTGTGAGTTTCTGTCTGGTTACCATGGAAAACAGTTCGCCAGACCCTATCCTTACACGTATGAACTTGTGGGTACATCAATTTATTATTTTTTTGTGGTAAAAATATTTATGCGTAGTATTTTCTATTCTGTTCAAGGTCCTATATGCTGTCATCTGGCTTAGGCTGAATTGTTCTCAGCCAATACTGAGACAATCGTCTTGAAACTGAAGACAGTCATATTGACTGGACGAACGTTGGTGTTGCGGGGACATTTATAGAATAAGTAGAATATTTAGTTTTAAGTTAGTTTTAAGTTATAATAAATATATAGCCAAAAATCCATTTGGATTAGGCACCACATCTATCACTTATACTCTGTTAAATAATCTGCAATAAATATAAAAAATAAAAAAATAAATGTATGGACTATATAGATTGGCTTTTTTTGCATTACAATATTTGGAAATAACTTGAAAAAAAAATATTCCGAAAATACCCCTGTATATGAGGATTTTCCTTTCAGTTTTTCAGTCGTAGACTAACGATATTAGGCAATATTAGGTCAATGAAAAGTGGTATAAACCGAAGATATTACGTCCGCAGCAACCCTCCAATTCCCATGCTTTACCTAATCATAATATTTATATGAAATTTTGTATACTGTGTCTATATGAAGTCCAAAGGAAGGCCCAATCGACAAAAATTGTTTTTTATATACTTTTTTTATATGGGAGCGGGAGGTGTCACCTGTAGGTGACATTGGGCACTGCAGGTACCAAAGTGAACAATACAACAAATATTTTTACTATGCAAAATTACATTTCTAATTGACGGTAAACGATTGTGTACAATCTGATATCGTTGATATTATGTCAATTGTACATTTTACGCATCATTTACATCACAGTAAGGGCTGGAACATTATTTTAAATAGTGGAATTCGTGCCAGCAATGAATATGTAAAGGAATTCTACACCTAGGTGGTACCCCTCTAAGCTTTCAGTGTGAACATACAGTTGTTACTGCTCCACATTAGAGGCATGATTTAACTTTTTGGAGGGTCCAGGGTGTTCTATTCATGTTATTCGGTGGGTTTGTTTAAACGGCTATAGTCAAATGTAGCTCCATACCACGCCGTCCAGAGAGGTTGGCATGGGTGTCCAGAGGGGTTGGTATGGGAGTTCTTCCAGGATCCCCTTCCTTATAATCTGTCTGTGTAATTCCGCTATTTCCAGAAGCTCAAGGTGATAAAATTTACGAAAAAGTAAAAATAACAATGCTTACAAATGATTCCTAAATTTTGTTCAATAATGTACTTGTAGTGCCCAATGTCACCTGCGGGTGACATCTCATTTTCAAATACCTATAAATAAAATATTTAAATAAAATTATTATTGAAAATTTGTAAAAATGCTAGATTAATGCTCTATACACCGTATCCAGAAAAAATATTTCACAATACTTAGTATTTAGACATTTTTTATTAAGGATTACTTTAGTACGTAACAATAACACCACTTTTCCCGCCACGAGCTGACAAAAAATGCTAAAATAGACTAGATTAACGTTTGAAATCATAAAAAATTATAGTTAATCAGGTTGGCATAACATTAAACACCAGTGTAATACATTAATAAAATAAAAAATACAACTCCATATGTTTAAAATATTTTTTTGAAAACGTGTCACCTGTAGGTGACATCGGGAACTGGAGAGTTAAGGCGTTGCAATCGAGAAGTATTTAAGGAAAAATGACGTCACAGTCATTTCCCACAATTTGGAACAAAATAGGGTAGATGCATTGAACCTTTATCTAGGGAATAACCGTAAAAGATTTTTTCATATCTTGAATAGATTTCTCAAAAAAAATATTTAAAACACCTCTGTACTTTTTTCCGAAAGACGGAAACTCGTTTCCCGAAAGTCGCGGAGTAAAATATTTTTGTTGTACTGATAATATGCATCAAAATCTAGGAAATAACCGTAAAAGTTTTTTGATAGACGCAAAATTAACCCAAAAAAATGTAAAAAACGCTATTTTACCATTTTATCATGCGATTGTCACGCGATTTTGAACCTTAATGCCGTGGGAAATGTCTGTGACGTCATTCCTGGTGCCATGCCCTTAATATACGGATTCATGATTGGAACAACTTGCAAAAGATGCCGCGGACCCTGCATTATATTGATAGCCGTTTTCCACCAGAATTATATAAGTTGATAGTAATATAAACAAGGATTTTTCCGAGTATTGTACTACAGGTCAACAAACATGAATACAATTTATTTATCTATGCCGATGATGGTTATTGAACCATTCTTGAGTTAGTTGTATCACCGTAATATACTATTTTAGTATTTCATTTAATACTTATTTGTTTAACATCGTATGTCAACCATGATTAACAATAAACCATGCTGGCCAAAAACACATGCACTAAGTAGCCATATAATATTCATAGCTATTACGATATGAAATCTGCAAGGCAAGCAATTATGGGCCATAGATGACGCATCCTACAAAGATCCATGAGCGATTTATCGTTGATATCCGCCGTGAAAAATCATTTCCACCTTTGGCGTCATCTTGGTCGTTTCGTTTCAACTACTCTCCCATGTAAGTCATTAACTACTTTATTAATTAACTAATTATTTCTCATTATTTCACTCATCTTTTACTCTAACAAACCACAATACATATGTATTAATATTATGTTTAATAGGAAAGCCTCTCAGTACTTATTATACATTATATTATGTGTTCCAATCTCCCCAAGTGACGTCCGCCATATTGAATTCCCGTATATACCTACCTACGTGTCTAGTATGGAGTACCTTCTTCTTATTAATTTACCAATATTTTTCCAAAAGTTTTACACGATATATGATATGCGTCGTTGTGTAAATTCCGCGATTACTCGAAGTGTAATTAAATATTTTTGTTATATGTTACAGTATCCAGACAGAATGAGTGATAAATATTCCGACTCTTATAAGAGTAGTGGAGGCTCCGGGTCTGGCTCCTCATGGGGGAGCAGTTCATCCACATGGGGCTCTTCGGGGACGAACACATCGTCGACCTCATCTTCTAGCAGCAGCAGTGAGTACTTATCTATATAATAATAGAATCTCTCTGTCCTGGGCCTGGCCTGGGTTTCACAATCCTAAGATTGGTTCTCAGTAAGCACTCCCTTCCTTGCAACATCTGTACCTAATAACAATCTATATCCTTAGGCCCGAATTCAGGCTCATGTATAGAAAACAATATATACCTATTTGTAGACAGAGTAGTCTCTCATAGTATATCTCATATGGTATTTCTTTACAATTACAGAAACAGACACAGAGGGGTCGAAGGCCTTTGCGTCAAACACTGCCTCCAGGCTTGAGCACACTCCACCGTGGAAGATGACCACCATCAAAGAGGAGTCTCCTTCACCACGGAAGTGAGGCTGAGCATGGACTCCACCATCAACACAAACTCATCTGCCAATATTTTATATACATACCACACACTATAATGTAACTGCCTATACACACACATTACTTCTCCTAATTCTTCTAATTATTTTGGGATGGTGGATAAAACAATTGCTGTTGCAAGCTCTACAGGATAGTAATAATAATACATACTCAGACAATATAGAATTGTTGTTTCTGTCTACTTGGTGGAGCTATATGTTGTCGTATATTTATGTTCTTAATAAATATAAATATAAAAGATACGATTTGTTTTAATTGAATACATGCCATCTAACCTGTTTCCTCACAACATTCAGAGTGTTGACAGGGGAGACCGACTATCTAAGTCACGATGTAGTTGATCATCTCACAAGGGAATTAGGTTACAAACCCAGTTTAAGTAAAAGAAATCAAAAGGCATGTATGTCAAATTGTAAGGCCTACTTTTTCTAGTATGCAGTAATTATTTTTTGTTCTCTGAGGAAGGCTGATCCAATGTGGTAAAGAATCGTAATGTCATGTAGTTTACACAATTTGTGAATGCGTCAGAGCTCAGAGAATACAGTAAGAATACAGTAAGCACGTAATTTCACTCAATGGTCTTGTTGATCGACCTCTACGATCGTCCGATCTCATCGATCTGGATAATTTTCTATGAGGATATGTGAAGTGGGTGATCTACTCAGAGATAAGAGAGTTTGGATCACTTAGAAGTCAACATTCGCAATGTTATTGCCAATACACGGCCCCAACTGCGCCTGAAAAAATGCTTCGCGGCTTCGATATTCGAGCCAGTGTGGCGCACATAGGCCCAAATAATTATAAAACATACATAGTAAACTTTCATCTTTCCATTAAGCCATTTTTACCGACAATACCATTATTTTCAAAGGTTCAATTTCATTTTAAAGGTGTATCTATTAAAGAAAAAACACCCTATATTATATACTCTTCATTGAATGTATGTTTGTATTGCGTTTGTGTCTGTCTGTTATTGGGTTCTTTTGCATAATTTGTTTTTAATCATATTCCATTATTGTTAACCTGTTGACAGTCCATGTAATGAAAAAGTAAAATAAAAAAAACACTGGGAATTATGTTGGATCTCCTACCTCAGCCTATGATATACCATTCTATTTATTACAACATACCTAATATGAAATACACCTACAAACTTTTGCTGGTATGTAAGCCTTCAAAATGTTTTTCAGTCATGTATTTTACCTCGAGAGAGTTAGTAATTTTAATTTTCTTAAGATTATGTACAATTGTTTCCCTAACTAATCCATGCTGGCCACAAACATATGCACTGAGTATCCATATAATATTCATACCTACTACGATATGAAATCTGCAAGGCAAGCATACAGCTACCTACAATACAAAAACACATACCAAAACAGCAGCCTTCCCATTCCTTCTCCCTATACTTCCCATCACGCTATCCCTTTCTATTAATTAAACGATTATATGTACATCTTCATACTACTGTTTGTATTACTTATTATGCTTACGATATTTTTATATCTGATAATTGATAGATACATTATTTGGCGTTGTGAAATATACACTACATATTAATATATTGTAATTATAACTATGCTATGTTTAAAATAATAAATAAATTAAATAATAAGGTACCATAGACAACGCGTCCTACAAAACCTTATCCATTAATCAAATTGATCCATGATCCAATTGTCTAGCGATCAATCGTTGATATCCGGTATGAAAATTCATTTCCACCTTTGGCGTCATCTTGGTCGTTTCGTTTCAACTACTCTCCCATGTAAGTCATTAACTACTTTATTAATTAACTAATTATTTCTCATTATTTCACTCATCTTTTACTCTAACAAACCACAATACATATGTATTAATATTATGTTTAATAGGAAAGCCTCTCAGTACTTATTATACATTATATTATGTGTTCCAATCTCCCCAAGTGACGTCCGCCATATTGAATTCCCGTATATACCTACCTACGTGTCTAGTATGGAGTACCTTCTTCTTATTAATTTACCAATATTTTTCCAAAAGTTTTACACGATATATGATATGCGTCGTTGTGTAAATTCCGCGATTACTCGAAGTGTAATTAAATATTTTTGTTATATGTTACAGTATCCAGACAGAATGAGTGATAAATATTCCGACTCTTATAAGAGTAGTGGAGGCTCCGGGTCTGGCTCCTCATGGGGGAGCAGTTCATCCACATGGGGCTCTTCGGGGACGAACACATCGTCGACCTCATCTTCTAGCAGCAGCAGTGAGTACTTATCTATATAATAATAGAATCTCTCTGTCCTGGGCCTGGCCTGGGTTTCACAATCCTAAGATTGGTTCTCAGTAAGCACTCCCTTCCTTGCAACATCTGTACCTAATAACAATCTATATCCTTAGGCCCGAATTCAGGCTCATGTATAGAAAACAATATATACCTATTTGTAGACAGAGTAGTCTCTCATAGTATATCTCATATGGTATTTCTTTACAATTACAGAAACAGACACAGAGGGGTCGAAGGCCTTTGCGTCAAACACTGCCTCCAGGCTTGAGCACACTCCACCGTGGAAGATGACCACCATCAAAGAGGAGTCTCCTTCACCACGGAAGTGAGGCTGAGCATGGACTCCACCATCAACACAAACTCATCTGCCAATATTTTATATACATACCACACACTATAATGTAACTGCCTATACACACACATTACTTCTCCTAATTCTTCTAATTATTTTGGGATGGTGGATAAAACAATTGCTGTTGCAAGCTCTACAGGATAGTAATAATAATACATACTCAGACAATATAGAATTGTTGTTTCTGTCTACTTGGTGGAGCTATATGTTGTCGTATATTTATGTTCTTAATAAATATAAATATAAAAGATACGATTTGTTTTAATTGAATACATGCCATCTAACCTGTTTCCTCACAACATTCAGAGTGTTGACAGGGGAGACCGACTATCTAAGTCACGATGTAGTTGATCATCTCACAAGGGAATTAGGTTACAAACCCAGTTTAAGTAAAAGAAATCAAAAGGCATGTATGTCAAATTGTAAGGCCTACTTTTTCTAGTATGCAGTAATTATTTTTTGTTCTCTGAGGAAGGCTGATCCAATGTGGTAAAGAATCGTAATGTCATGTAGTTTACACAATTTGTGAATGCGTCAGAGCTCAGAGAATACAGTAAGAATACAGTAAGCACGTAATTTCACTCAATGGTCTTGTTGATCGACCTCTACGATCGTCCGATCTCATCGATCTGGATAATTTTCTATGAGGATATGTGAAGTGGGTGATCTACTCAGAGATAAGAGAGTTTGGATCACTTAGAAGTCAACATTCGCAATGTTATTGCCAATACACGGCCCCAACTGCGCCTGAAAAAATGCTTCGCGGCTTCGATATTCGAGCCAGTGTGGCGCACATAGGCCCAAATAATTATAAAACATACATAGTAAACTTTCATCTTTCCATTAAGCCATTTTTACCGACAATACCATTATTTTCAAAGGTTCAATTTCATTTTAAAGGTGTATCTATTAAAGAAAAAACACCCTATATTATATACTCTTCATTGAATGTATGTTTGTATTGCGTTTGTGTCTGTCTGTTATTGGGTTCTTTTGCATAATTTGTTTTTAATCATATTCCATTATTGTTAACCTGTTGACAGTCCATGTAATGAAAAAGTAAAATAAAAAAAACACTGGGAATTATGTTGGATCTCCTACCTCAGCCTATGATATACCATTCTATTTATTACAACATACCTAATATGAAATACACCTACAAACTTTTGCTGGTATGTAAGCCTTCAAAATGTTTTTCAGTCATGTATTTTACCTCGAGAGAGTTAGTAATTTTAATTTTCTTAAGATTATGTACAATTGTTTCCCTAACTAATCCATGCTGGCCACAAACATATGCACTGAGTATCCATATAATATTCATACCTACTACGATATGAAATCTGCAAGGCAAGCATACAGCTACCTACAATACAAAAACACATACCAAAACAGCAGCCTTCCCATTCCTTCTCCCTATACTTCCCATCACGCTATCCCTTTCTATTAATTAAACGATTATATGTACATCTTCATACTACTGTTTGTATTACTTATTATGCTTACGATATTTTTATATCTGATAATTGATAGATACATTATTTGGCGTTGTGAAATATACACTACATATTAATATATTGTAATTATAACTATGCTATGTTTAAAATAATAAATAAATTAAATAATAAGGTACCATAGACAACGCGTCCTACAAAACCTTATCCATTAATCAAATTGATCCATGATCCAATTGTCTAGCGATCAATCGTTGATATCCGGTATGAAAATTCATTTCCACCTTTGGCGTCATCTTGGTCGTTTCGTTTCAACTACTCTCCCATGTAAGTCATTAACTACTTTATTAATTAACTAATTATTTCTCATTATTTCACTCATCTTTTACTCTAACAAACCACAATACATATGTATTAATATTATGTTTAATAGGAAAGCCTCTCAGTACTTATTATACATTATATTATGTGTTCCAATCTCCCCAAGTGGCGTCCGCCATATTGAATTCCCGTATATACCTACCTACGTGTCTTGTATGGAGTACCTACTTCTTATTAATTTACCATTATTTTTCCAAAAGTTTTACACGATATATGATATGCGTCGTTGTGTAAATTCCGCGATTACTCGAAGTGTAATTAAATATTTTTGTTATATGTTACAGTATCCAGACAGAATGAGTGATAAATATTCCGACTCTTATAAGAGTAGTGGAGGCTCCGGGTCTGGCTCCTCATGGGGGAGCAGTTCATCCACATGGGGCTCTTCGGGGACGAACACATCGTCGACCTCATCTTCTAGCAGCAGCAGTGAGTACTTATCTATATAATAATAGAATCTCTCTGTCCTGGGCCTGGCCTGGGTTTCACAATCCTAAGATTGGTTCTCAGTAAGCACTCCCTTCCTTGCAACATCTGTACCTAATAACAATCTATATCCTTAGGCCCGAATTCAGGCTCATGTATAGAAAACAATATATACCTATTTGTAGACAGAGTAGTCTCTCATAGTATATCTCATATGGTATTTCTTTACAATTACAGAAACAGACACAGAGGGGTCGAAGGCCTTTGCGTCAAACACTGCCTCCAGGCTTGAGCACACTCCACCGTGGAAGATGACCACCATCAAAGAGGAGTCTCCTTCACCACGGAAGTGAGGCTGAGCATGGACTCCACCATCAACACAAACTCATCTGCCAATATTTTATATACATACCACACACTATAATGTAACTGCCTATACACACACATTACTTCTCCTAATTCTTCTAATTATTTTGGGATGGTGGATAAAACAATTGCTGTTGCAAGCTCTACAGGATAGTAATAATAATACATACTCAGACAATATAGAATTGTTGTTTCTGTCTACTTGGTGGAGCTATATGTTGTCGTATATTTATGTTCTTAATAAATATAAATATAAAAGATACGATTTGTTTTAATTGAATACATGCCATCTAACCTGTTTCCTCACAACATTCAGAGTGTTGACAGGGGAGACCGACTAACTAAGTCACGATGTAGTTGATCATCTCACAAGGGAATTAGGTTACAAACCCAGTTTAAGTAAAAGAAATCAAAAGGCATGTATGTCAAATTGTAAGGCCTACTTTTTCTAGTATGCAGTAATTATTTTTTGTTCTCTGAGGAAGGCTGATCCAATGTGGTAAAGAATCGTAATGTCATGTAGTTTACACAATTTGTGAATGCGTCAGAGCTCAGAGAATACAGTAAGAATACAGTAAGCACGTAATTTCACTCAATGGTCTTGTTGATCGACCTCTACGATCGTCCGATCTCATCGATCTGGATAATTTTCTATGAGGATATGTGAAGTGGGTGATCTACTCAGAGATAAGAGAGTTTGGATCACTTAGAAGTCAACATTCGCAATGTTATTGCCAATACACGGCCCCAACTGCGCCTGAAAAAATGCTTCGCGGCTTCGATATTCGAGCCAGTGTGGCGCACATAGGCCCAAATAATTATAAAACATACATAGTAAACTTTCATCTTTCCATTAAGCCATTTTTACCGACAATACCATTATTTTCAAAGGTTCAATTTCATTTTAAAGGTGTATCTATTAAAGAAAAAACACCCTATATTATATACTCTTCATTGAATGTATGTTTGTATTGCGTTTGTGTCTGTCTGTTATTGGGTTCTTTTGCATAATTTGTTTTTAATCATATTCCATTATTGTTAACCTGTTGACAGTCCATGTAATGAAAAAGTAAAATAAAAAAAACACTGGGAATTATGTTGGATCTCCTACCTCAGCCTATGATATACCATTCTATTTATTACAACATACCTAATATGAAATACACCTACAAACTTTTGCTGGTAAGTAAGCCTTCAAAATGTTTTTCAGTCATGTATTTTACCTCGAGAGAGTTAGTAATTTTAATTTTCTTAAGATTATGTACAATTGTTTCCCTAACTAATCCATGCTGGCCACAAACATATGCACTGAGTATCCATATAATATTCATACCTACTACGATATGAAATCTGCAAGGCAAGCATACAGCTACCTACAATACAAAAACACATACCAAAACAGCAGCCTTCCCATTCCTTCTCCCTATACTTCCCATCACGCTATCCCTTTCTATTAATTAAACGATTATATGTACATCTTCATACTACTGTTTGTATTACTTATTATGCTTACGATATTTTTATATCTGATAATTGATAGATACATTATTTGGCGTTGTGAAATATACACTACATATTAATATATTGTAATTATAACTATGCTATGTTTAAAATAATAAATAAATTAAATAATAAGGTACCATAGACAACGCGTCCTACAAAACCTTATCCATTAATCAAATTGATCCATGATCCAATTGTCTAGCGATCAATCGTTGATATCCGGTATGAAAATTCATTTCCACCTTTGGCGTCATCTTGGTCGTTTCGTTTCAACTACTCTCCCATGTAAGTCATTAACTACTTTATTAATTAACTAATTATTTCTCATTATTTCACTCATCTTTTACTCTAACAAACCACAATACATATGTATTAATATTATGTTTAATAGGAAAGCCTCTCAGTACTTATTATACATTATATTATGTGTTCCAATCTCCCCAAGTGGCGTCCGCCATATTGAATTCCCGTATATACCTACCTACGTGTCTTGTATGGAGTACCTACTTCTTATTAATTTACCATTATTTTTCCAAAAGTTTTACACGATATATGATATGCGTCGTTGTGTAAATTCCGCGATTACTCGAAGTGTAATTAAATATTTTTGTTATATGTTACAGTATCCAGACAGAATGAGTGATAAATATTCCGACTCTTATAAGAGTAGTGGAGGCTCCGGGTCTGGCTCCTCATGGGGGAGCAGTTCATCCACATGGGGCTCTTCGGGGACGAACACATCGTCGACCTCATCTTCTAGCAGCAGCAGTGAGTACTTATCTATATAATAATAGAATCTCTCTGTCCTGGGCCTGGCCTGGGTTTCACAATCCTAAGATTGGTTCTCAGTAAGCACTCCCTTCCTTGCAACATCTGTACCTAATAACAATCTATATCCTTAGGCCCGAATTCAGGCTCATGTATAGAAAACAATATATACCTATTTGTAGACAGAGTAGTCTCTCATAGTATATCTCATATGGTATTTCTTTACAATTACAGAAACAGACACAGAGGGGTCGAAGGCCTTTGCGTCAAACACTGCCTCCAGGCTTGAGCACACTCCACCGTGGAAGATGACCACCATCAAAGAGGAGTCTCCTTCACCACGGAAGTGAGGCTGAGCATGGACTCCACCATCAACACAAACTCATCTGCCAATATTTTATATACATACCACACACTATAATGTAACTGCCTATATACACACATTACTTCTCCTAATTCTTCTAATTATTTTGGGATGGTGGATAAAACAATTGCTGTTGCAAGCTCTACAGGATAGTAATAATAATACATACTCAGACAATATAGAATTGTTGTTTCTGTCTACTTGGTGGAGCTATATGTTGTCGTATATTTATGTTCTTAATAAATATAAATATAAAAGATACGAT
Source organism: Ceraclea dissimilis (assembly GCA_963576895.1). Taxonomy (NCBI): domain Eukaryota; kingdom Metazoa; phylum Arthropoda; class Insecta; order Trichoptera; family Leptoceridae; genus Ceraclea; species Ceraclea dissimilis. Next base: position 405,004 of record OY756368.1, read on the forward strand.
TTGTTTTAATTGAATACATGCCATCTAACCTGTTTCCTGACAACATTCAGAGAGAAGGGTTGACAAGGGAGACCGCCTAACTAAATCATGATGTAGTTGATCATCTCAAAAGGGAAATAAAGGACAAACCCAGTTTGAGTAAAATGAATCAAAGAGCATGTATGACAATTGTACCAGAGTTGTGCTCTATCCTCTCTGCCTACCATCTAAAAGACGCTCAGTAAGGGATAGATAGATAGATAGATTAAGCACCTAAAGGCAACCAAAGGCTACATTTTCTGGTATGCAGCAATTATTTTTTGTTCTCTGAGGAAGCCTGATCCAATGTGGTACAGAAGGATCTTTTTGATCTTCTAGTCGAAATCTAATGCGGATATGAAAATAGTAGGTATGATTTTTTTTAGGAAATATTCTCTTCATACATTTTGTACGGAGAATTATCAAACTTTCGTTACCGCCCTTTTTGCATTGAAACAATTTTTAGGTATGTTCCGTAATAACTGCTCAATGTAATTTACAGGGTTTTTTTACAGTTTATAAAATTGGCAAATAATTAAAAAAAATCTACTGTGTACTATTGTTTTCTTAATTAATTCATGCTGGCCACAAACATATGCACTGAGTATCCATATAATATTCATACCTACTACGATATGAAATCTGCAAGGCAAGCATACAGCTACCTACAATACAAAAACGCATACCAACACAGCAGCCTTCCCATTCCTTCTCCCTATACTTTCCATCACGCTATCCCTTTCTATTAATTAAACGATTACTATAGTTTCCTATTATTGCAATATCTATGTATAGTAGGGGAATGTGGGGGAACCGTGCGTATCTAACCCAAAATGTATGCTACTTCGAAACCTCTTTAGTTAAGAAGGTAAAACTTTGATTGTGGAAGCCTTGTATGCCTTCTATCAAAGTACATATGGCTATTTAATTTTATTTGTCACAAAACTGATCCAGAAAACATTAAATGGCATAAGTCATTTGCGCACCATTCCATATACCGCGGGGTAATTGTGCACATGGGTGAACTAATACGACAAAATTAATTAACTTTGACTTGTTAAACTAACATAATTTTATTAATAAGATAATTTACTATCACGAGTGGGTTGCTGAGGCAAAAATAGAATAGAATAGATTATTTACTATCATTGTTCAAAATTACAATTGTTATTGTTGACAGTGAGAAAAGGCAATAAAAATTGAAAAAAAGCAATCTATTTTACGGTATTATGTATTTTACTCATAAAAAAATCTAATTCTGTGATTTTGTCACAAGAGAAATTCCAGCTCCCGGCACAAAGAAATATAGTTGGAAGGTATTCCTTTCAATCCTTTTCACGTGTTGACTCAGGCAGGTATGCCAATTCTCTACCATCAGCTCTGATTTTCCCTTTGTAGCATATACAGTTTTCTGCAGTGCAGTGCTAGTCTAACAATTAATTTACGTCAGTTTTTCTCTCCTATTTTTAGGTATCTAGAGAAATAAAAAAAATTGTACCTTTTAACATTTACGTTGATTTTTTCTAAATTTTGAAATAAATATTTATAGCCATATATGTGGTTTCATGAGGCTGAATCAAAAAACTGGATGCGCATAATTACCCCTCACCCTGAGATTCAACATACATCAAACATCACAGAAACTAATATCCAAATAATTCAAACTATATTATAATCATCGAGAGAGATAGAAAACTACCATACAAGTCATAAAACGTCGAAAAATTACTGTAAATATGGACTCAGCGTCTTACTTTATCGGTGTAAACTTACAACAAAATACTTGTTTTCAATAAAATGGCAACATCTCTATCGAGGGAGCTGAATATTACCAAATGCAATAGCCTTGTCGGTGACTACAAAATAGCATGACTAGCGACATTATTTCGACGAAAGGAATCATTATTACCCACTGCCCACGAGTCCCACACTTTCCCCTACATCTTCATACTATTGTGTGTATTACTTATTATGCTTACGATGTTTTTATATCTGATAAAATTGATAGATACATTATTTGGCGTTGTGAAATATACACTACATATTAATATATTGTAATTACATATAACTAAGCTGTTGTATCTAATCAAATGTTTCTAATAAATAATAAATAAAATAATAAGGAACCATAGACAACGCGTCCTACAAAACTTTATCCATAAATCAAATTGATCCATGATCCAATTGTCTAGCGATCAATCGTTGATATCCGGCGTAAAATCATTTCCACCTTTGGAGTCATCCGGGACGTTTCGTTTCAACTACTCTCCCATGTAAGTCATTAACTACTTTATTAATTAACTAATTATTTCTCATTATTTCACTCATCTTTTACTCTAACAAACCACAATACATATGTATTAATATTATGTTTAATAGGAAAGCCTCTCAGTACTTATTATACATTATATTATGTGTTCCAATCTCCCCAAGTGGCGTCCGCCATATTGAATTCCCGTATATACCTACCTACGTGTCTTGTATGGAGTACCTACTTCTTATTAATTTACCATTATTTTTCCAAAAGTTTTACACGATGTATGATATGCGTCGTTGTGTAAATTCCGCGATTATTCGAAGTGTAATTAAATATTTTTGTTATATTTCAGTACCCACCATGAGTGATAAATATTCAGACAATTACAAGGGCAGTGGAAGCTCTTCAGGTTCATCGTGGGGATCATCAGGTTCATCTTGGGGGTCCTCGGGGACGAACACATCGTCGACCTCATCTTCTAGCAGCAGCAGTGAGTACTAATTTATATAATAATAAAATCTCTCTCCTGCGCCTGGCATGGGTTATACAATCCTATGATTGGATCTCAGCAAGCACTCCCTTCCTTGCAATATCTGTACCTAATACAATCTATATCCTTAGACCCGAAGTAAGGCTCATGTATAGTGAACAATATATACCTATTTGTAGACAGAGTAGTCTCTCATAGTATATCTCATATGGTATTTCTTTACAATTACAGAAACAGACACAGAGGGGTCGAAGGCCTTTGCTTCTAACACCGCCTCCAGGCTTGAGCACACCCCACCATGGAAGATGGCCACCATCAAAGAGGAGTCTCCTTCACCACGGAAGTGAGGCTGAGCATGGACTCCACCGAAAACACAAACTCATCTGCCAATATTTTATATACATACCACACACTATAATGTAACTAACTATACACACACATTACTTCTCCTAATTCTTCTAATTATTTTGGGATGGTGGATAAAACAATCGCTGTTGCAAGCTCTACAGGATAGTAATAATAATACATACTCAGACTATATAGAATTGTTGTTTCTGTCTACTTGGTGGAGCTATATGTTGTCGTATATTTATGTTCTTAATAAATATAAATATAAAAGATACGATTTGTTTTAATTGAATACATGTCATCTAACCTGTTTCCTTACAACATTCAGAGTGTTGACAAGGGAGACCGCCTAACTAAAACATGATGTAACTGCGTTGATCTTCTCACAAGGGAATTAAAGGACAAACCCAGTTTGAGTAAAAGAAATCAAAAGGCATGTATGACAAATTGTAGGGCCTACTTTTTCTAGTATGCAGCAATTATTTTTCTGTTCTCTGAGGAAGGCTGATGCAATGTGGTAAAGAATCGTAATGTCATGTAGTTTACACAATTTGTGAATGCGTCAGAAGCTAGTAGAATTAATGGGATAAAATTCTGTTGGAAGATTTGGGGAAAAAAACGTCCAGTTGAGCAAAATAAAAGCGTGGAGGTTTGAGCCCATGATGTATTGTTACTGTTAAGTTGGTGACTATTATTGGGAATTATGTTGGTACCTCTACCTAAACCGCTCTATTTTTTATAATTTGTAAAACAACCACTTGACTAAAATGAAATATTCCTACTATTTTTTTTAATGTAAACGTTCCAATTTTTTTTCAGTCAAGTTTCTTTTTCTCATTCACCACGAGAGAGTTTGTAATTTTAATTGGATTATGTACTATTGTTTCCCTAATTAATCCATGCCGGCCACAAAAATATGCACTCAGTGGCCATAAAATATTCATACGAGGGGAGTTCAAAGTATTCTCGGTATGGCAACTTTTTTGTTAGCAATGGGGGTATTTTTTTCTATGGTTCTGTTATGGCACTTTCTGAGGTGAAAATTTGAAAATTTCATCGGTTTACCATCATTAGTTTTGTCACAATCGTGTTTTGAGTGCAACAAAATTTCTTGACGCGAAAATGCTTACCAAAATCGAACACCGCGCCGTTATTAAGTTCTTGATGAAACAAGGAAAAACTCAAAAAAAAACTTCCAAGAAGAGATGGTAGCCGTTTATATGGATTCTGCTCCTTCGTTGTCTACCATTCAATAGTGGTCAACTGAATTTGAAAGGAACAGAGAAAGCATTGAAGATGACCCTGTTCCTGTTTCTGCCACTACGGAAGAAAACGTGAAAAAGTCCAGAAACTTGTACTCGAAGATGCTCAAATAAAAATCAATTCATTAGCAGAGATGATCAAGCTATATTTTGGTACCATACACTCAATACTTCATGACTTTTTAAACCTCTCAAACTCAGTGCAAGATGGGTGCCACGAATGCTCGAACCACCGCAGAAGCAAGTGCGAATTGAATGTTGTAAAAATTCAGGAGTGTGGTTACCGAGAGATCAATAATCCACCTTAGAGCCCAGATCTGACACCTAGTGACTATTTTTTGTTTCGGAAGCTGAAAAAAAAGATTCGTGGAAGGCGATTTTCCGACGATGAAGAACTCAAGACGGCCATTAACATTCATTTTTCAGAGAAGGAAGAAAGTTATTTTTTGGAGGGTATTGAGAAGATGATTTCGTGTTGTAAGAAGTGTATCGAGATTGCAAGGGACTATATTAAAAAATAGAATTATTTCAGATTTTTCTGCCTTTTCATTCATATCCATACCGAGAATACTTTGAACTCCCCTCGTAGCTAATACGACATCAAATCTGCAAGTTAAGCAATAATAGGTCATAGATAACACGTCCTAAAAACCTTATCCGTAAATCGAATTGATCCATGATAAAATTATCTAGCGATTTACGATGGAAAGATGAAGGTTTAGCATTTATGTTTCAATATAAATTAGGGCAAATGTGTGCCACACTGGCTCAAATATCAAAGTTTAAATTTCAAGCACTTTTTTTGCTAATTTTCGAATTCTCACAATTTTCGGTGTCAATGACAAACATTTTAAAAATTTCAGATAATTTTAATCCAGCAATCTTTGTTTTTTTTAATAAGAATACATTTACATAGGAACAACATCAGAAAAATGCGTAAATTTGAAAATTTGTGCAAAAAAACACGACCAGATTATTGCAGGAAACAGCAGTAAGCACGTAATTTCACTCAATGGTCTTGTTGATCGACCTCTACGATCGTCTGATCTCATATCTCTGGATTATTTTCTATGAGGATATGTGAAGTGGGTGGTCTACTCAGAGATAAGAGAGTTTGGATCACTTAGAACTCAGCATTCGCAAAGTTATTGCCAATACACGGCCCCAACTGCGCCTGAAAAAGTGCTTCGCGGCTTCGATATTCGAGCCAGTGTGGCGCACATAGGCCCAAATAATTTTAAAACATACATAGTAAACTTTCATCTTTCCAATGAAGCCATTTTTACCGACAATACCATTATTTTCAAAGGTTCAATTTCATTTTAAAAGTGTACCTATTAAAGAAAAAACACCCTATATTATATACTCTTCATTGAATGTATGTTTGTATTGCGTTGGTGTCTGTCTGTTATTAAGTTCTTTTGCATTATTTGTTTGTAATCATATTTTATTATTGTTAACCTGTTGACAGTCCATGTAATGAAAAAGTAAACTATAAAAAAAATATTAATAATAATAATGGACAATTTATGTCGCGCAGTTTTGTGGGTATTCCCACCTCAAGGGCGCTCTCAGTTCCTAATCCCTATGTTGTTGGGAAAGATTTCTTAAATAAATGTGTTTTTAATGGCCCTTTGAACCCGGTTAACGTTTTTGCCTCTCTGATGTCTACTAGAAGTCCATACCAGGCTGAAGGACCTGCCGCAATAAATGCGCGGCTCAAATAATTAGGTTTCGCGTTTAGGTTTACGACTTCTAGCTTCGAGGTTTTATCCGAGTGGGAATAATGTTGGTCCTCCTACCTCAGGCTATGATAGACCATTCTATTTATTTCAATTTGTAAAAAAAAACACAACCCAAATATGAAATACACCTACAAACTTTTGTTGTTATGTACTTGAAGCCTTTAAAATGTTTTTCAGATATGTATTTTAAATTCACAACGAACGAGTTTTTAAATTTATTGTTCGGTCAATTTTAATTAAAATAAATATTCTACGTGTATTGGGTACGTAGGAAGGTAATTTCATATAAAAACTCTAGGACTGTGTACTATTGTTTCCTTAATTAATCCATGCTGGCCACAAACATATGCACTGAGTATCCATATAATATTCATACCTACTACGATATGAAATCTGCAAGTCAAGCAATATTGGGCCATAGATGACGCGTCCTACAAAGATCCATGAGCGATTTATCGTTGATATCCGGCGTGAAAAGCCATTTCCAGCTTTGGTGTCATCTTGGACGTTTCATTTCAACTACTCTCCCATGTAAGTCATTAACTACTTTATTAATTAACTAATTATTTCTCATTATTTCACTCATCTTTTACTCTAACAAACCACAATACATATGTATTAATATTATGTTTAATAGGAAAGCCTCTCAGTACTTATTATACATTATATTATGTGTTCCAATCTCCCCAAGTGGCGTCCGCCATATTGAATTCCCGTATATACCTACCTACGTGTCTTGTATGGAGTACCTACTTCTTATTAATTTACCATTATTTTTCCAAAAGTTTTACACGATATATGATATGCGTCGTTGTGTAAATTCCGCGATTACTCGAAGTGTAATTAAATATTTTTGTTATATGTTACAGTATCCAGACAGAATGAGTGATAAATATTCCGACTCTTATAAGAGTAGTGGAGGCTCCGGGTCTGGCTCCTCATGGGGGAGCAGTTCATCCACATGGGGCTCTTCGGGGACGAACACATCGTCGACCTCATCTTCTAGCAGCAGCAGTGAGTACTTATCTATATAATAATAGAATCTCTCTGTCCTGGGCCTGGCCTGGGTTTCACAATCCTAAGATTGGTTCTCAGTAAGCACTCCCTTCCTTGCAACATCTGTACCTAATAACAATCTATATCCTTAGGCCCGAATTCAGGCTCATGTATAGAAAACAATATATACCTATTTGTAGACAGAGTAGTCTCTCATAGTATATCTCATATGGTATTTCTTTACAATTACAGAAACAGACACAGAGGGGTCGAAGGCCTTTGCGTCAAACACTGCCTCCAGGCTTGAGCACACTCCACCGTGGAAGATGACCACCATCAAAGAGGAGTCTCCTTCACCACGGAAGTGAGGCTGAGCATGGACTCCACCATCAACACAAACTCATCTGCCAATATTTTATATACATACCACACACTATAATGTAACTGCCTATACACACACATTACTTCTCCTAATTCTTCTAATTATTTTGGGATGGTGGATAAAACAATCGCTGTTGCAAGCTCTACAGGATAGTAATAATAATACATACTCAGACAATATAGAATTGTTGTTTCTGTCTACTTGGTGGAGCTATATGTTGTCGTATATTTATGTTCTTAATAAATATAAATATAAAAGATACGATTTGTTTTAATTGAATACATGCCATCTAACCTGTTTCCTCACAACATTCAGAGTGTTGACAGGGGAGACCGACTAACTAAGTCACGATGTAGTTGATCATCTCACAAGGGAATTAGGTTACAAACCCAGTTTAAGTAAAAGAAATCAAAAGGCATGTATGTCAAATTGTAAGGCCTACTTTTTCTAGTATGCAGTAATTATTTTTTGTTCTCTGAGGAAGGCTGATCCAATGTGGTAAAGAATCGTAATGTCATGTAGTTTACACAATTTGTGAATGCGTCAGAGCTCAGAGAATACAGTAAGAATACAGTAAGCACGTAATTTCACTCAATGGTCTTGTTGATCGACCTCTACGATCGTCCGATCTCATCGATCTGGATAATTTTCTATGAGGATATGTGAAGTGGGTGATCTACTCAGAGATAAGAGAGTTTGGATCACTTAGAAGTCAACATTCGCAATGTTATTGCCAATACACGGCCCCAACTGCGCCTGAAAAAATGCTTCGCGGCTTCGATATTCGAGCCAGTGTGGCGCACATAGGCCCAAATAATTATAAAACATACATAGTAAACTTTCATCTTTCCATTAAGCCATTTTTACCGACAATACCATTATTTTCAAAGGTTCAATTTCATTTTAAAGGTGTATCTATTAAAGAAAAAACACCCTATATTATATACTCTTCATTGAATGTATGTTTGTATTGCGTTTGTGTCTGTCTGTTATTGGGTTCTTTTGCATAATTTGTTTTTAATCATATTCCATTATTGTTAACCTGTTGACAGTCCATGTAATGAAAAAGTAAAATAAAAAAAACACTGGGAATTATGTTGGATCTCCTACCTCAGCCTATGATATACCATTCTATTTATTACAACATACCTAATATGAAATACACCTACAAACTTTTGCTGGTATGTAAGCCTTCAAAATGTTTTTCAGTCATGTATTTTACCTCGAGAGAGTTAGTAATTTTAATTTTCTTAAGATTATGTACAATTGTTTCCCTAACTAATCCATGCTGGCCACAAACATATGCACTGAGTATCCATATAATATTCATACCTACTACGATATGAAATCTGCAAGGCAAGCATACAGCTACCTACAATACAAAAACACATACCAAAACAGCAGCCTTCCCATTCCTTCTCCCTATACTTCCCATCACGCTATCCCTTTCTATTAATTAAACGATTATATGTACATCTTCATACTACTGTTTGTATTACTTATTATGCTTACGATATTTTTATATCTGATAATTGATAGATACATTATTTGGCGTTGTGAAATATACACTACATATTAATATATTGTAATTATAACTATGCTATGTTTAAAATAATAAATAAATTAAATAATAAGGTACCATAGACAACGCGTCCTACAAAACCTTATCCATTAATCAAATTGATCCATGATCCAATTGTCTAGCGATCAATCGTTGATATCCGGTATGAAAATTCATTTCCACCTTTGGCGTCATCTTGGTCGTTTCGTTTCAACTACTCTCCCATGTAAGTCATTAACTACTTTATTAATTAACTAATTATTTCTCATTATTTCACTCATCTTTTACTCTAACAAACCACAATACATATGTATTAATATTATGTTTAATAGGAAAGCCTCTCAGTACTTATTATACATTATATTATGTGTTCCAATCTCCCCAAGTGGCGTCCGCCATATTGAATTCCCGTATATACCTACCTACGTGTCTTGTATGGAGTACCTACTTCTTATTAATTTACCATTATTTTTCCAAAAGTTTTACACGATATATGATATGCGTCGTTGTGTAAATTCCGCGATTACTCGAAGTGTAATTAAATATTTTTGTTATATGTTACAGTATCCAGACAGAATGAGTGATAAATATTCCGACTCTTATAAGAGTAGTGGAGGCTCCGGGTCTGGCTCCTCATGGGGGAGCAGTTCATCCACATGGGGCTCTTCGGGGACGAACACATCGTCGACCTCATCTTCTAGCAGCAGCAGTGAGTACTTATCTATATAATAATAGAATCTCTCTGTCCTGGGCCTGGCCTGGGTTTCACAATCCTAAGATTGGTTCTCAGTAAGCACTCCCTTCCTTGCAACATCTGTACCTAATAACAATCTATATCCTTAGGCCCGAATTCAGGCTCATGTATAGAAAACAATATATACCTATTTGTAGACAGAGTAGTCTCTCATAGTATATCTCATATGGTATTTCTTTACAATTACAGAAACAGACACAGAGGGGTCGAAGGCCTTTGCGTCAAACACTGCCTCCAGGCTTGAGCACACTCCACCGTGGAAGATGACCACCATCAAAGAGGAGTCTCCTTCACCACGGAAGTGAGGCTGAGCATGGACTCCACCATCAACACAAACTCATCTGCCAATATTTTATATACATACCACACACTATAATGTAACTGCCTATACACACACATTACTTCTCCTAATTCTTCTAATTATTTTGGGATGGTGGATAAAACAATTGCTGTTGCAAGCTCTACAGGATAGTAATAATAATACATACTCAGACAATATAGAATTGTTGTTTCTGTCTACTTGGTGGAGCTATATGTTGTCGTATATTTATGTTCTTAATAAATATAAATATAAAAGATACGATTTGTTTTAATTGAATACATGCCATCTAACCTGTTTCCTCACAACATTCAGAGTGTTGACAGGGGAGACCGACTAACTAAGTCACGATGTAGTTGATCATCTCACAAGGGAATTAGGTTACAAACCCAGTTTAAGTAAAAGAAATCAAAAGGCATGTATGTCAAATTGTAAGGCCTACTTTTTCTAGTATGCAGTAATTATTTTTTGTTCTCTGAGGAAGGCTGATCCAATGTGGTAAAGAATCGTAATGTCATGTAGTTTACACAATTTGTGAATGCGTCAGAGCTCAGAGAATACAGTAAGAATACAGTAAGCACGTAATTTCACTCAATGGTCTTGTTGATCGACCTCTACGATCGTCCGATCTCATCGATCTGGATAATTTTCTATGAGGATATGTGAAGTGGGTGATCTACTCAGAGATAAGAGAGTTTGGATCACTTAGAAGTCAACATTCGCAATGTTATTGCCAATACACGGCCCCAACTGCGCCTGAAAAAATGCTTCGCGGCTTCGATATTCGAGCCAGTGTGGCGCACATAGGCCCAAATAATTATAAAACATACATAGTAAACTTTCATCTTTCCATTAAGCCATTTTTACCGACAATACCATTATTTTCAAAGGTTCAATTTCATTTTAAAGGTGTATCTATTAAAGAAAAAACACCCTATATTATATACTCTTCATTGAATGTATGTTTGTATTGCGTTTGTGTCTGTCTGTTATTGGGTTCTTTTGCATAATTTGTTTTTAATCATATTCCATTATTGTTAACCTGTTGACAGTCCATGTAATGAAAAAGTAAAATAAAAAAAACACTGGGAATTATGTTGGATCTCCTACCTCAGCCTATGATATACCATTCTATTTATTACAACATACCTAATATGAAATACACCTACAAACTTTTGCTGGTATGTAAGCCTTCAAAATGTTTTTCAGTCATGTATTTTACCTCGAGAGAGTTAGTAATTTTAATTTTCTTAAGATTATGTACAATTGTTTCCCTAACTAATCCATGCTGGCCACAAACATATGCACTGAGTATCCATATAATATTCATACCTACTACGATATGAAATCTGCAAGGCAAGCATACAGCTACCTACAATACAAAAACACATACCAAAACAGCAGCCTTCCCATTCCTTCTCCCTATACTTCCCATCACGCTATCCCTTTCTATTAATTAAACGATTATATGTACATCTTCATACTACTGTTTGTATTACTTATTATGCTTACGATATTTTTATATCTGATAATTGATAGATACATTATTTGGCGTTGTGAAATATACACTACATATTAATATATTGTAATTATAACTATGCTATGTTTAAAATAATAAATAAATTAAATAATAAGGTACCATAGACAACGCGTCCTACAAAACCTTATCCATTAATCAAATTGATCCATGATCCAATTGTCTAGCGATCAATCGTTGATATCCGGTATGAAAATTCATTTCCACCTTTGGCGTCATCTTGGTCGTTTCGTTTCAACTACTCTCCCATGTAAGTCATTAACTACTTTATTAATTAACTAATTATTTCTCATTATTTCACTCATCTTTTACTCTAACAAACCACAATACATATGTATTAATATTATGTTTAATAGGAAAGCCTCTCAGTACTTATTATACATTATATTATGTGTTCCAATCTCCCCAAGTGGCGTCCGCCATATTGAATTCCCGTATATACCTACCTACGTGTCTTGTATGGAGTACCTACTTCTTATTAATTTACCATTATTTTTCCAAAAGTTTTACACGATATATGATATGCGTCGTTGTGTAAATTCCGCGATTACTCGAAGTGTAATTAAATATTTTTGTTATATGTTACAGTATCCAGACAGAATGAGTGATAAATATTCCGACTCTTATAAGAGTAGTGGAGGCTCCGGGTCTGGCTCCTCATGGGGGAGCAGTTCATCCACATGGGGCTCTTCGGGGACGAACACATCGTCGACCTCATCTTCTAGCAGCAGCAGTGAGTACTTATCTATATAATAATAGAATCTCTCTGTCCTGGGCCTGGCCTGGGTTTCACAATCCTAAGATTGGTTCTCAGTAAGCACTCCCTTCCTTGCAACATCTGTACCTAATAACAATCTATATCCTTAGGCCCGAATTCAGGCTCATGTATAGAAAACAATATATACCTATTTGTAGACAGAGTAGTCTCTCATAGTATATCTCATATGGTATTTCTTTACAATTACAGAAACAGACACAGAGGGGTCGAAGGCCTTTGCGTCAAACACTGCCTCCAGGCTTGAGCACACTCCACCGTGGAAGATGACCACCATCAAAGAGGAGTCTCCTTCACCACGGAAGTGAGGCTGAGCATGGACTCCACCATCAACACAAACTCATCTGCCAATATTTTATATACATACCACACACTATAATGTAACTGCCTATACACACACATTACTTCTCCTAATTCTTCTAATTATTTTGGGATGGTGGATAAAACAATTGCTGTTGCAAGCTCTACAGGATAGTAATAATAATACATACTCAGACAATATAGAATTGTTGTTTCTGTCTACTTGGTGGAGCTATATGTTGTCGTATATTTATGTTCTTAATAAATATAAATATAAAAGATACGATTTGTTTTAATTGAATACATGCCATCTAACCTGTTTCCTCACAACATTCAGAGTGTTGACAGGGGAGACCGACTAACTAAGTCACGATGTAGTTGATCATCTCACAAGGGAATTAGGTTACAAACCCAGTTTAAGTAAAAGAAATCAAAAGGCATGTATGTCAAATTGTAAGGCCTACTTTTTCTAGTATGCAGTAATTATTTTTTGTTCTCTGAGGAAGGCTGATCCAATGTGGTAAAGAATCGTAATGTCATGTAGTTTACACAATTTGTGAATGCGTCAGAGCTCAGAGAATACAGTAAGAATACAGTAAGCACGTAATTTCACTCAATGGTCTTGTTGATCGACCTCTACGATCGTCCGATCTCATCGATCTGGATAATTTTCTATGAGGATATGTGAAGTGGGTGATCTACTCAGAGATAAGAGAGTTTGGATCACTTAGAAGTCAACATTCGCAATGTTATTGCCAATACACGGCCCCAACTGCGCCTGAAAAAATGCTTCGCGGCTTCGATATTCGAGCCAGTGTGGCGCACATAGGCCCAAATAATTATAAAACATACATAGTAAACTTTCATCTTTCCATTAAGCCATTTTTACCGACAATACCATTATTTTCAAAGGTTCAATTTCATTTTAAAGGTGTATCTATTAAAGAAAAAACACCCTATATTATATACTCTTCATTGAATGTATGTTTGTATTGCGTTTGTGTCTGTCTGTTATTGGGTTCTTTTGCATAATTTGTTTTTAATCATATTCCATTATTGTTAACCTGTTGACAGTCCATGTAATGAAAAAGTAAAATAAAAAAAACACTGGGAATTATGTTGGATCTCCTACCTCAGCCTATGATATACCATTCTATTTATTACAACATACCTAATATGAAATACACCTACAAACTTTTGCTGGTATGTAAGCCTTCAAAATGTTTTTCAGTCATGTATTTTACCTCGAGAGAGTTAGTAATTTTAATTTTCTTAAGATTATGTACAATTGTTTCCCTAACTAATCCATGCTGGCCACAAACATATGCACTGAGTATCCATATAATATTCATACCTACTACGATATGAAATCTGCAAGGCAACCATACAGCTACCTACAATACAAAAACGCATACCAACACAGCAGCCTTCCCATTCCTTCTCCCTATACTTCCCATCACGCTATCCCTTTCTATTAATTAAACGATTACTATAGTTTCCTATTATTTCAATATCTATGTATAGTAGGGGAATGTGGGGGAACCGTGCGTATCTAACCCAAAATGTATGCTACTTCGTAACCTCTTTAGTTGAGAAGGTAGAACTTTGATTGTGGAAGCCTTGTATGCCTTCTATCAAAGTACATACGGCTATTTAATTTCATTGGTCACAAAACTGATCCAGAAAACATTAAATGTCATAAGTAATTGGCGCACCATTCCATATACCGAGGGGTAATTGTGCGTATTCAGGGCGCACTAAAACGACCAAATTAATTAACTTTGACTTTTAAACTAACATTATTAAGGCCTACTTTTTCTAGTAAGCAGTAATTATTTTTTGTTCTCTGAGGCCAGTGGCGGATCCAGGATTCAATTTTGGGGGGGGGGCTGAATGTCGTCACATGGTAAAAAGTACTGTCACTCAACGTTTTGCGGGGGGCTATGGGGCTGAAATCCCTAGATTTGTTGTATATAAAGTACTGTCACCCATGGTTTTAGGGGGGGTTTTAACCCCCTAGCCCACCCCCTGGATCCGCTAGTGGTGAGTCTTGATACTGCAACATGATATTCTGTTTGTACTGGCTGTAACTCGTCAAAGATGCCGCTGTTTGCAAGGCAGGCATGGAAAACGGTTCCATGACAAAATCTCAAGTGACAAAATCTCACATGTCAAAAGGGTAACCTACTATTGACAGAATCGCAACTCAACACCGGGAAATCTGATGCCGTTGTTTTTTTTTTATTTGTTTTTGTGTGCAAAAAAAAAAACAACCTAACGAACCTAACCCAACAATATTCAAATTGTCGGCAACAGGTTTTCCGGTGTTGAGTTGCGATCAATCAATAGTAGGTTACCCTTTTGACAGTTGAGATTTTGTCACTGTGAGTTTCTGTCTGGTTACCATGGAAAACAGTTCGCCAGACCCTATCCTTACACGTATGAACTTGTGGGTACATCAATTTATTATTTTTTTGTGGTAAAAATATTTATGCGTAGTATTTTCTATTCTGTTCAAGGTCCTATATGCTGTCATCTGGCTTAGGCTGAATTGTTCTCAGCCAATACTGAGACAATCGTCTTGAAACTGAAGACAGTCATATTGACTGGACGAACGTTGGTGTTGCGGGGACATTTATAGAATAAGTAGAATATTTAGTTTTAAGTTAGTTTTAAGTTATAATAAATATATAGCCAAAAATCCATTTGGATTAGGCACCACATCTATCACTTATACTCTGTTAAATAATCTGCAATAAATATAAAAAATAAAAAAATAAATGTATGGACTATATAGATTGGCTTTTTTTGCATTACAATATTTGGAAATAACTTGAAAAAAAAATATTCCGAAAATACCCCTGTATATGAGGATTTTCCTTTCAGTTTTTCAGTCGTAGACTAACGATATTAGGCAATATTAGGTCAATGAAAAGTGGTATAAACCGAAGATATTACGTCCGCAGCAACCCTCCAATTCCCATGCTTTACCTAATCATAATATTTATATGAAATTTTGTATACTGTGTCTATATGAAGTCCAAAGGAAGGCCCAATCGACAAAAATTGTTTTTTATATACTTTTTTTATATGGGAGCGGGAGGTGTCACCTGTAGGTGACATTGGGCACTGCAGGTACCAAAGTGAACAATACAACAAATATTTTTACTATGCAAAATTACATTTCTAATTGACGGTAAACGATTGTGTACAATCTGATATCGTTGATATTATGTCAATTGTACATTTTACGCATCATTTACATCACAGTAAGGGCTGGAACATTATTTTAAATAGTGGAATTCGTGCCAGCAATGAATATGTAAAGGAATTCTACACCTAGGTGGTACCCCTCTAAGCTTTCAGTGTGAACATACAGTTGTTACTGCTCCACATTAGAGGCATGATTTAACTTTTTGGAGGGTCCAGGGTGTTCTATTCATGTTATTCGGTGGGTTTGTTTAAACGGCTATAGTCAAATGTAGCTCCATACCACGCCGTCCAGAGAGGTTGGCATGGGTGTCCAGAGGGGTTGGTATGGGAGTTCTTCCAGGATCCCCTTCCTTATAATCTGTCTGTGTAATTCCGCTATTTCCAGAAGCTCAAGGTGATAAAATTTACGAAAAAGTAAAAATAACAATGCTTACAAATGATTCCTAAATTTTGTTCAATAATGTACTTGTAGTGCCCAATGTCACCTGCGGGTGACATCTCATTTTCAAATACCTATAAATAAAATATTTAAATAAAATTATTATTGAAAATTTGTAAAAATGCTAGATTAATGCTCTATACACCGTATCCAGAAAAAATATTTCACAATACTTAGTATTTAGACATTTTTTATTAAGGATTACTTTAGTACGTAACAATAACACCACTTTTCCCGCCACGAGCTGACAAAAAATGCTAAAATAGACTAGATTAACGTTTGAAATCATAAAAAATTATAGTTAATCAGGTTGGCATAACATTAAACACCAGTGTAATACATTAATAAAATAAAAAATACAACTCCATATGTTTAAAATATTTTTTTGAAAACGTGTCACCTGTAGGTGACATCGGGAACTGGAGAGTTAAGGCGTTGCAATCGAGAAGTATTTAAGGAAAAATGACGTCACAGTCATTTCCCACAATTTGGAACAAAATAGGGTAGATGCATTGAACCTTTATCTAGGGAATAACCGTAAAAGATTTTTTCATATCTTGAATAGATTTCTCAAAAAAAATATTTAAAACACCTCTGTACTTTTTTCCGAAAGACGGAAACTCGTTTCCCGAAAGTCGCGGAGTAAAATATTTTTGTTGTACTGATAATATGCATCAAAATCTAGGAAATAACCGTAAAAGTTTTTTGATAGACGCAAAATTAACCCAAAAAAATGTAAAAAACGCTATTTTACCATTTTATCATGCGATTGTCACGCGATTTTGAACCTTAATGCCGTGGGAAATGTCTGTGACGTCATTCCTGGTGCCATGCCCTTAATATACGGATTCATGATTGGAACAACTTGCAAAAGATGCCGCGGACCCTGCATTATATTGATAGCCGTTTTCCACCAGAATTATATAAGTTGATAGTAATATAAACAAGGATTTTTCCGAGTATTGTACTACAGGTCAACAAACATGAATACAATTTATTTATCTATGCCGATGATGGTTATTGAACCATTCTTGAGTTAGTTGTATCACCGTAATATACTATTTTAGTATTTCATTTAATACTTATTTGTTTTACATCGTATGTCAACCATGATTAACAATAAACCATGCTGGCCAAAAACACATGCACTAAGTAGCCATATAATATTCATAGCTATTACGATATGAAATCTGCAAGGCAAGCAATTATGGGCCATAGATGACGCATCCTACAAAGATCCATGAGCGATTTATCGTTGATATCCGCCGTGAAAAATCATTTCCACCTTTGGCGTCATCTTGGTCGTTTCGTTTCAACTACTCTCCCATGTAAGTCATTAACTACTTTATTAATTAACTAATTATTTCTCATTATTTCACTCATCTTTTACTCTAACAAACCACAATACATATGTATTAATATTATGTTTAATAGGAAAGCCTCTCAGTACTTATTATACATTATATTATGTGTTCCAATCTCCCCAAGTGACGTCCGCCATATTGAATTCCCGTATATACCTACCTACGTGTCTAGTATGGAGTACCTTCTTCTTATTAATTTACCAATATTTTTCCAAAAGTTTTACACGATATATGATATGCGTCGTTGTGTAAATTCCGCGATTACTCGAAGTGTAATTAAATATTTTTGTTATATGTTACAGTATCCAGACAGAATGAGTGATAAATATTCCGACTCTTATAAGAGTAGTGGAGGCTCCGGGTCTGGCTCCTCATGGGGGAGCAGTTCATCCACATGGGGCTCTTCGGGGACGAACACATCGTCGACCTCATCTTCTAGCAGCAGCAGTGAGTACTTATCTATATAATAATAGAATCTCTCTGTCCTGGGCCTGGCCTGGGTTTCACAATCCTAAGATTGGTTCTCAGTAAGCACTCCCTTCCTTGCAACATCTGTACCTAATAACAATCTATATCCTTAGGCCCGAATTCAGGCTCATGTATAGAAAACAATATATACCTATTTGTAGACAGAGTAGTCTCTCATAGTATATCTCATATGGTATTTCTTTACAATTACAGAAACAGACACAGAGGGGTCGAAGGCCTTTGCGTCAAACACTGCCTCCAGGCTTGAGCACACTCCACCGTGGAAGATGACCACCATCAAAGAGGAGTCTCCTTCACCACGGAAGTGAGGCTGAGCATGGACTCCACCATCAACACAAACTCATCTGCCAATATTTTATATACATACCACACACTATAATGTAACTGCCTATACACACACATTACTTCTCCTAATTCTTCTAATTATTTTGGGATGGTGGATAAAACAATTGCTGTTGCAAGCTCTACAGGATAGTAATAATAATACATACTCAGACAATATAGAATTGTTGTTTCTGTCTACTTGGTGGAGCTATATGTTGTCGTATATTTATGTTCTTAATAAATATAAATATAAAAGATACGATTTGTTTTAATTGAATACATGCCATCTAACCTGTTTCCTGACAACATTCAGAGAGAAGGGTTGACAAGGGAGACCGCCTAACTAAATCATGATGTAGTTGATCATCTCAAAAGGGAAATAAAGGACAAACCCAGTTTGAGTAAAATGAATCAAAGAGCATGTATGACAATTGTACCAGAGTTGTGCTCTATCCTCTCTGCCTACCATCTAAAAGACGCTCAGTAAGGGATAGATAGATAGATAGATTAAGCACCTAAAGGCAACCAAAGGCTACATTTTCTGGTATGCAGCAATTATTTTTTGTTCTCTGAGGAAGCCTGATCCAATGTGGTACAGAAGGATCTTTTTGATCTTCTAGTCGAAATCTAATGCGGATATGAAAATAGTAGGTATGATTTTTTTTAGGAAATATTCTCTTCATACATTTTGTACGGAGAATTATCAAACTTTCGTTACCGCCCTTTTTGCATTGAAACAATTTTTAGGTATGTTCCGTAATAACTGCTCAATGTAATTTACAGGGTTTTTTTACAGTTTATAAAATTGGCAAATAATTAAAAAAAATCTACTGTGTACTATTGTTTTCTTAATTAATTCATGCTGGCCACAAACATATGCACTGAGTATCCATATAATATTCATACCTACTACGATATGAAATCTGCAAGGCAAGCATACAGCTACCTACAATACAAAAACGCATACCAACACAGCAGCCTTCCCATTCCTTCTCCCTATACTTTCCATCACGCTATCCCTTTCTATTAATTAAACGATTACTATAGTTTCCTATTATTGCAATATCTATGTATAGTAGGGGAATGTGGGGGAACCGTGCGTATCTAACCCAAAATGTATGCTACTTCGAAACCTCTTTAGTTAAGAAGGTAAAACTTTGATTGTGGAAGCCTTGTATGCCTTCTATCAAAGTACATATGGCTATTTAATTTTATTTGTCACAAAACTGATCCAGAAAACATTAAATGGCATAAGTCATTTGCGCACCATTCCATATACCGCGGGGTAATTGTGCACATGGGTGAACTAATACGACAAAATTAATTAACTTTGACTTGTTAAACTAACATAATTTTATTAATAAGATAATTTACTATCACGAGTGGGTTGCTGAGGCAAAAATAGAATAGAATAGATTATTTACTATCATTGTTCAAAATTACAATTGTTATTGTTGACAGTGAGAAAAGGCAATAAAAATTGAAAAAAAGCAATCTATTTTACGGTATTATGTATTTTACTCATAAAAAAATCTAATTCTGTGATTTTGTCACAAGAGAAATTCCAGCTCCCGGCACAAAGAAATATAGTTGGAAGGTATTCCTTTCAATCCTTTTCACGTGTTGACTCAGGCAGGTATGCCAATTCTCTACCATCAGCTCTGATTTTCCCTTTGTAGCATATACAGTTTTCTGCAGTGCAGTGCTAGTCTAACAATTAATTTACGTCAGTTTTTCTCTCCTATTTTTAGGTATCTAGAGAAATAAAAAAAATTGTACCTTTTAACATTTACGTTGATTTTTTCTAAATTTTGAAATAAATATTTATAGCCATATATGTGGTTTCATGAGGCTGAATCAAAAAACTGGATGCGCATAATTACCCCTCACCCTGAGATTCAACATACATCAAACATCACAGAAACTAATATCCAAATAATTCAAACTATATTATAATCATCGAGAGAGATAGAAAACTACCATACAAGTCATAAAACGTCGAAAAATTACTGTAAATATGGACTCAGCGTCTTACTTTATCGGTGTAAACTTACAACAAAATACTTGTTTTCAATAAAATGGCAACATCTCTATCGAGGGAGCTGAATATTACCAAATGCAATAGCCTTGTCGGTGACTACAAAATAGCATGACTAGCGACATTATTTCGACGAAAGGAATCATTATTACCCACTGCCCACGAGTCCCACACTTTCCCCTACATCTTCATACTATTGTGTGTATTACTTATTATGCTTACGATGTTTTTATATCTGATAAAATTGATAGATACATTATTTGGCGTTGTGAAATATACACTACATATTAATATATTGTAATTACATATAACTAAGCTGTTGTATCTAATCAAATGTTTCTAATAAATAATAAATAAAATAATAAGGAACCATAGACAACGCGTCCTACAAAACTTTATCCATAAATCAAATTGATCCATGATCCAATTGTCTAGCGATCAATCGTTGATATCCGGCGTAAAATCATTTCCACCTTTGGAGTCATCCGGGACGTTTCGTTTCAACTACTCTCCCATGTAAGTCATTAACTACTTTATTAATTAACTAATTATTTCTCATTATTTCACTCATCTTTTACTCTAACAAACCACAATACATATGTATTAATATTATGTTTAATAGGAAAGCCTCTCAGTACTTATTATACATTATATTATGTGTTCCAATCTCCCCAAGTGGCGTCCGCCATATTGAATTCCCGTATATACCTACCTACGTGTCTTGTATGGAGTACCTACTTCTTATTAATTTACCATTATTTTTCCAAAAGTTTTACACGATGTATGATATGCGTCGTTGTGTAAATTCCGCGATTATTCGAAGTGTAATTAAATATTTTTGTTATATTTCAGTACCCACCATGAGTGATAAATATTCAGACAATTACAAGGGCAGTGGAAGCTCTTCAGGTTCATCGTGGGGATCATCAGGTTCATCTTGGGGGTCCTCGGGGACGAACACATCGTCGACCTCATCTTCTAGCAGCAGCAGTGAGTACTAATTTATATAATAATAAAATCTCTCTCCTGCGCCTGGCATGGGTTATACAATCCTATGATTGGATCTCAGCAAGCACTCCCTTCCTTGCAATATCTGTACCTAATACAATCTATATCCTTAGACCCGAAGTAAGGCTCATGTATAGTGAACAATATATACCTATTTGTAGACAGAGTAGTCTCTCATAGTATATCTCATATGGTATTTCTTTACAATTACAGAAACAGACACAGAGGGGTCGAAGGCCTTTGCTTCTAACACCGCCTCCAGGCTTGAGCACACCCCACCATGGAAGATGGCCACCATCAAAGAGGAGTCTCCTTCACCACGGAAGTGAGGCTGAGCATGGACTCCACCGAAAACACAAACTCATCTGCCAATATTTTATATACATACCACACACTATAATGTAACTAACTATACACACACATTACTTCTCCTAATTCTTCTAATTATTTTGGGATGGTGGATAAAACAATCGCTGTTGCAAGCTCTACAGGATAGTAATAATAATACATACTCAGACTATATAGAATTGTTGTTTCTGTCTACTTGGTGGAGCTATATGTTGTCGTATATTTATGTTCTTAATAAATATAAATATAAAAGATACGATTTGTTTTAATTGAATACATGTCATCTAACCTGTTTCCTTACAACATTCAGAGTGTTGACAAGGGAGACCGCCTAACTAAAACATGATGTAACTGCGTTGATCTTCTCACAAGGGAATTAAAGGACAAACCCAGTTTGAGTAAAAGAAATCAAAAGGCATGTATGACAAATTGTAGGGCCTACTTTTTCTAGTATGCAGCAATTATTTTTCTGTTCTCTGAGGAAGGCTGATGCAATGTGGTAAAGAATCGTAATGTCATGTAGTTTACACAATTTGTGAATGCGTCAGAAGCTAGTAGAATTAATGGGATAAAATTCTGTTGGAAGATTTGGGGAAAAAAACGTCCAGTTGAGCAAAATAAAAGCGTGGAGGTTTGAGCCCATGATGTATTGTTACTGTTAAGTTGGTGACTATTATTGGGAATTATGTTGGTACCTCTACCTAAACCGCTCTATTTTTTATAATTTGTAAAACAACCACTTGACTAAAATGAAATATTCCTACTATTTTTTTTAATGTAAACGTTCCAATTTTTTTTCAGTCAAGTTTCTTTTTCTCATTCACCACGAGAGAGTTTGTAATTTTAATTGGATTATGTACTATTGTTTCCCTAATTAATCCATGCCGGCCACAAAAATATGCACTCAGTGGCCATAAAATATTCATACGAGGGGAGTTCAAAGTATTCTCGGTATGGCAACTTTTTTGTTAGCAATGGGGGTATTTTTTTCTATGGTTCTGTTATGGCACTTTCTGAGGTGAAAATTTGAAAATTTCATCGGTTTACCATCATTAGTTTTGTCACAATCGTGTTTTGAGTGCAACAAAATTTCTTGACGCGAAAATGCTTACCAAAATCGAACACCGCGCCGTTATTAAGTTCTTGATGAAACAAGGAAAAACTCAAAAAAAAACTTCCAAGAAGAGATGGTAGCCGTTTATATGGATTCTGCTCCTTCGTTGTCTACCATTCAATAGTGGTCAACTGAATTTGAAAGGAACAGAGAAAGCATTGAAGATGACCCTGTTCCTGTTTCTGCCACTACGGAAGAAAACGTGAAAAAGTCCAGAAACTTGTACTCGAAGATGCTCAAATAAAAATCAATTCATTAGCAGAGATGATCAAGCTATATTTTGGTACCATACACTCAATACTTCATGACTTTTTAAACCTCTCAAACTCAGTGCAAGATGGGTGCCACGAATGCTCGAACCACCGCAGAAGCAAGTGCGAATTGAATGTTGTAAAAATTCAGGAGTGTGGTTACCGAGAGATCAATAATCCACCTTAGAGCCCAGATCTGACACCTAGTGACTATTTTTTGTTTCGGAAGCTGAAAAAAAAGATTCGTGGAAGGCGATTTTCCGACGATGAAGAACTCAAGACGGCCATTAACATTCATTTTTCAGAGAAGGAAGAAAGTTATTTTTTGGAGGGTATTGAGAAGATGATTTCGTGTTGTAAGAAGTGTATCGAGATTGCAAGGGACTATATTAAAAAATAGAATTATTTCAGATTTTTCTGCCTTTTCATTCATATCCATACCGAGAATACTTTGAACTCCCCTCGTAGCTAATACGACATCAAATCTGCAAGTTAAGCAATAATAGGTCATAGATAACACGTCCTAAAAACCTTATCCGTAAATCGAATTGATCCATGATAAAATTATCTAGCGATTTACGATGGAAAGATGAAGGTTTAGCATTTATGTTTCAATATAAATTAGGGCAAATGTGTGCCACACTGGCTCAAATATCAAAGTTTAAATTTCAAGCACTTTTTTTGCTAATTTTCGAATTCTCACAATTTTCGGTGTCAATGACAAACATTTTAAAAATTTCAGATAATTTTAATCCAGCAATCTTTGTTTTTTTTAATAAGAATACATTTACATAGGAACAACATCAGAAAAATGCGTAAATTTGAAAATTTGTGCAAAAAAACACGACCAGATTATTGCAGGAAACAGCAGTAAGCACGTAATTTCACTCAATGGTCTTGTTGATCGACCTCTACGATCGTCTGATCTCATATCTCTGGATTATTTTCTATGAGGATATGTGAAGTGGGTGGTCTACTCAGAGATAAGAGAGTTTGGATCACTTAGAACTCAGCATTCGCAAAGTTATTGCCAATACACGGCCCCAACTGCGCCTGAAAAAGTGCTTCGCGGCTTCGATATTCGAGCCAGTGTGGCGCACATAGGCCCAAATAATTTTAAAACATACATAGTAAACTTTCATCTTTCCAATGAAGCCATTTTTACCGACAATACCATTATTTTCAAAGGTTCAATTTCATTTTAAAAGTGTACCTATTAAAGAAAAAACACCCTATATTATATACTCTTCATTGAATGTATGTTTGTATTGCGTTGGTGTCTGTCTGTTATTAAGTTCTTTTGCATTATTTGTTTGTAATCATATTTTATTATTGTTAACCTGTTGACAGTCCATGTAATGAAAAAGTAAACTATAAAAAAAATATTAATAATAATAATGGACAATTTATGTCGCGCAGTTTTGTGGGTATTCCCACCTCAAGGGCGCTCTCAGTTCCTAATCCCTATGTTGTTGGGAAAGATTTCTTAAATAAATGTGTTTTTAATGGCCCTTTGAACCCGGTTAACGTTTTTGCCTCTCTGATGTCTACTAGAAGTCCATACCAGGCTGAAGGACCTGCCGCAATAAATGCGCGGCTCAAATAATTAGGTTTCGCGTTTAGGTTTACGACTTCTAGCTTCGAGGTTTTATCCGAGTGGGAATAATGTTGGTCCTCCTACCTCAGGCTATGATAGACCATTCTATTTATTTCAATTTGTAAAAAAAAACACAACCCAAATATGAAATACACCTACAAACTTTTGTTGTTATGTACTTGAAGCCTTTAAAATGTTTTTCAGATATGTATTTTAAATTCACAACGAACGAGTTTTTAAATTTATTGTTCGGTCAATTTTAATTAAAATAAATATTCTACGTGTATTGGGTACGTAGGAAGGTAATTTCATATAAAAACTCTAGGACTGTGTACTATTGTTTCCTTAATTAATCCATGCTGGCCACAAACATATGCACTGAGTATCCATATAATATTCATACCTACTACGATATGAAATCTGCAAGTCAAGCAATATTGGGCCATAGATGACGCGTCCTACAAAGATCCATGAGCGATTTATCGTTGATATCCGGCGTGAAAAGCCATTTCCAGCTTTGGTGTCATCTTGGACGTTTCATTTCAACTACTCTCCCATGTAAGTCATTAACTACTTTATTAATTAACTAATTATTTCTCATTATTTCACTCATCTTTTACTCTAACAAACCACAATACATATGTATTAATATTATGTTTAATAGGAAAGCCTCTCAGTACTTATTATACATTATATTATGTGTTCCAATCTCCCCAAGTGGCGTCCGCCATATTGAATTCCCGTATATACCTACCTACGTGTCTTGTATGGAGTACCTACTTCTTATTAATTTACCATTATTTTTCCAAAAGTTTTACACGATATATGATATGCGTCGTTGTGTAAATTCCGCGATTACTCGAAGTGTAATTAAATATTTTTGTTATATGTTACAGTATCCAGACAGAATGAGTGATAAATATTCCGACTCTTATAAGAGTAGTGGAGGCTCCGGGTCTGGCTCCTCATGGGGGAGCAGTTCATCCACATGGGGCTCTTCGGGGACGAACACATCGTCGACCTCATCTTCTAGCAGCAGCAGTGAGTACTTATCTATATAATAATAGAATCTCTCTGTCCTGGGCCTGGCCTGGGTTTCACAATCCTAAGATTGGTTCTCAGTAAGCACTCCCTTCCTTGCAACATCTGTACCTAATAACAATCTATATCCTTAGGCCCGAATTCAGGCTCATGTATAGAAAACAATATATACCTATTTGTAGACAGAGTAGTCTCTCATAGTATATCTCATATGGTATTTCTTTACAATTACAGAAACAGACACAGAGGGGTCGAAGGCCTTTGCGTCAAACACTGCCTCCAGGCTTGAGCACACTCCACCGTGGAAGATGACCACCATCAAAGAGGAGTCTCCTTCACCACGGAAGTGAGGCTGAGCATGGACTCCACCATCAACACAAACTCATCTGCCAATATTTTATATACATACCACACACTATAATGTAACTGCCTATACACACACATTACTTCTCCTAATTCTTCTAATTATTTTGGGATGGTGGATAAAACAATCGCTGTTGCAAGCTCTACAGGATAGTAATAATAATACATACTCAGACAATATAGAATTGTTGTTTCTGTCTACTTGGTGGAGCTATATGTTGTCGTATATTTATGTTCTTAATAAATATAAATATAAAAGATACGATTTGTTTTAATTGAATACATGCCATCTAACCTGTTTCCTCACAACATTCAGAGTGTTGACAGGGGAGACCGACTAACTAAGTCACGATGTAGTTGATCATCTCACAAGGGAATTAGGTTACAAACCCAGTTTAAGTAAAAGAAATCAAAAGGCATGTATGTCAAATTGTAAGGCCTACTTTTTCTAGTATGCAGTAATTATTTTTTGTTCTCTGAGGAAGGCTGATCCAATGTGGTAAAGAATCGTAATGTCATGTAGTTTACACAATTTGTGAATGCGTCAGAGCTCAGAGAATACAGTAAGAATACAGTAAGCACGTAATTTCACTCAATGGTCTTGTTGATCGACCTCTACGATCGTCCGATCTCATCGATCTGGATAATTTTCTATGAGGATATGTGAAGTGGGTGATCTACTCAGAGATAAGAGAGTTTGGATCACTTAGAAGTCAACATTCGCAATGTTATTGCCAATACACGGCCCCAACTGCGCCTGAAAAAATGCTTCGCGGCTTCGATATTCGAGCCAGTGTGGCGCACATAGGCCCAAATAATTATAAAACATACATAGTAAACTTTCATCTTTCCATTAAGCCATTTTTACCGACAATACCATTATTTTCAAAGGTTCAATTTCATTTTAAAGGTGTATCTATTAAAGAAAAAACACCCTATATTATATACTCTTCATTGAATGTATGTTTGTATTGCGTTTGTGTCTGTCTGTTATTGGGTTCTTTTGCATAATTTGTTTTTAATCATATTCCATTATTGTTAACCTGTTGACAGTCCATGTAATGAAAAAGTAAAATAAAAAAAACACTGGGAATTATGTTGGATCTCCTACCTCAGCCTATGATATACCATTCTATTTATTACAACATACCTAATATGAAATACACCTACAAACTTTTGCTGGTATGTAAGCCTTCAAAATGTTTTTCAGTCATGTATTTTACCTCGAGAGAGTTAGTAATTTTAATTTTCTTAAGATTATGTACAATTGTTTCCCTAACTAATCCATGCTGGCCACAAACATATGCACTGAGTATCCATATAATATTCATACCTACTACGATATGAAATCTGCAAGGCAAGCATACAGCTACCTACAATACAAAAACACATACCAAAACAGCAGCCTTCCCATTCCTTCTCCCTATACTTCCCATCACGCTATCCCTTTCTATTAATTAAACGATTATATGTACATCTTCATACTACTGTTTGTATTACTTATTATGCTTACGATATTTTTATATCTGATAATTGATAGATACATTATTTGGCGTTGTGAAATATACACTACATATTAATATATTGTAATTATAACTATGCTATGTTTAAAATAATAAATAAATTAAATAATAAGGTACCATAGACAACGCGTCCTACAAAACCTTATCCATTAATCAAATTGATCCATGATCCAATTGTCTAGCGATCAATCGTTGATATCCGGTATGAAAATTCATTTCCACCTTTGGCGTCATCTTGGTCGTTTCGTTTCAACTACTCTCCCATGTAAGTCATTAACTACTTTATTAATTAACTAATTATTTCTCATTATTTCACTCATCTTTTACTCTAACAAACCACAATACATATGTATTAATATTATGTTTAATAGGAAAGCCTCTCAGTACTTATTATACATTATATTATGTGTTCCAATCTCCCCAAGTGGCGTCCGCCATATTGAATTCCCGTATATACCTACCTACGTGTCTTGTATGGAGTACCTACTTCTTATTAATTTACCATTATTTTTCCAAAAGTTTTACACGATATATGATATGCGTCGTTGTGTAAAATCCGCGATTACTCGAAGTGTAATTAAATATTTTTGTTATATTTCAGTACCCACCATGAGTGATAAATATTCAGACAATTACAAGGGCAGTGGAAGCTCTTCAGGTTCATCGTGGGGATCATCAGGTTCATCTTGGGGGTCCTCGGGGACGAACACATCGTCGACCTCATCTTCTAGCAGCAGCAGTGAGTACTAATTTATATAATAATAAAATCTCTCTCCTGCGCCTGGCATGGGTTATACAATCCTATGATTGGTTCTCAACAAGCACTCCCTTCCTTGCAACATCTGTACCTAATAACAATCTATATCCTTGGGCCCGAATTCAGGCTCATGTATAGAAAACAATATATACCTATTTGTAGACAGAGTAGTCTCTCATAGTATATCTCATATGGTATTTCTTTACAATTACAGAAACAGACACAGAGGGGTCGAAGGCCTTTGCGTCAAACACTGCCTCCAGGCTTGAGCACACTCCACCGTGGAAGATGACCACCATCAAAGAGGAGTCTCCTTCACCACGGAAGTGAGGCTGAGCATGGACTCCACCATCAACACAAACTCATCTGCCAATATTTTATATACATACCACACACTATAATGTAACTGCCTATACACACACATTACTTCTCCTAATTCTTCTAATTATTTTGGGATGGTGGATAAAACAATTGCTGTTGCAAGCTCTACAGGATAGTAATAATAATACATACTCAGACAATATAGAATTGTTGTTTCTGTCTACTTGGTGGAGCTATATGTTGTCGTATATTTATGTTCTTAATAAATATAAATATAAAAGATACGATTTGTTTTAATTGAATACATGTCATCTAACCTGTTTCCTGACAACATTCAGAGAAGAGTGTTGACAAGGGAGACCGCCTAACTAAATCATGATGTAGTTGATCATCTCACAAGGGAATTAAGGGACAAACCAGTTTGAGTAAAAGGAATCAAAGGGCATGTATGACAAATTGTAAGGCCTACTTTTTCTAGTATGTAGTAATTATTTTTTGTTCTCTGAGGATGGCTGATCCAATGTGGTAAAGAATCGTAATGTCATGTAGTTTACACAATTTGTGAATGCGTCAGAGCTCAGAGAATACAGTAAGAATACAGTAAGCACGTAATTTCACTCAATGGTCTTGTTGATCGACCTCTACGATCGTCCGATCTCATCGATCTGGATAATTTTCTATGAGGATATGTGAAGTGGGTGATCTACTCAGAGATAAGAGAGTTTGGATCACTTAGAAGTCAACATTCGCAATGTTATTGCCAATACACGGCCCCAACTGCGCCTGTAAAAATGCTTCGCGGCTTCGATATTCGAGCCAGTGTGGCGCACATAGGCCCAAATAATTATAAAACATACATAGTAAACTTTCATCTTTCCATTAAGCCATTTTTACCGACAATAACATTATTTTCAAAGGTTCAATTTCATTTTAAAGGTGTATCTATTAAAGAAAAAACACCCTATATTATATACTCTTCATTGAATGTATGTTTGTATTGCGTTTGTGTCTGTCTGTTATTGGGTTCTTTTGCATAATTTGTTTTTAATCATATTCCATTATTGTTAACCTGTTGACAGTCCATGTAATGAAAAAGTAAAATAAAAAAAACACTGGGAATTATGTTGGATCTCCTACCTCAGCCTATGATATACCATTCTATTTATTACAACATACCTAATATGAAATACACCTACAAACTTTTGCTGGTATGTAAGCCTTCAAAATGTTTTTCAGTCATGTATTTTACCTCGAGAGAGTTAGTAATTTTAATTTTCTTAAGATTATGTACAATTGTTTCCCTAACTAATCCATGCTGGCCACAAACATATGCACTGAGTATCCATATAATATTCATACCTACTACGATATGAAATCTGCAAGGCAAGCATACAGCTACCTACAATACAAAAACACATACCAAAACAGCAGCCTTCCCATTCCTTCTCCCTATACTTCCCATCACGCTATCCCTTTCTATTAATTAAACGATTATATGTACATCTTCATACTACTGTTTGTATTACTTATTATGCTTACGATATTTTTATATCTGATAATTGATAGATACATTATTTGGCGTTGTGAAATATACACTACATATTAATATATTGTAATTATAACTATGCTATGTTTAAAATAATAAATAAATTAAATAATAAGGTACCATAGACAACGCGTCCTACAAAACCTTATCCATTAATCAAATTGATCCATGATCCAATTGTCTAGCGATCAATCGTTGATATCCGGTATGAAAATTCATTTCCACCTTTGGCGTCATCTTGGTCGTTTCGTTTCAACTACTCTCCCATGTAAGTCATTAACTACTTTATTAATTAACTAATTATTTCTCATTATTTCACTCATCTTTTACTCTAACAAACCACAATACATATGTATTAATATTATGTTTAATAGGAAAGCCTCTCAGTACTTATTATACATTATATTATGTGTTCCAATCTCCCCAAGTGGCGTCCGCCATATTGAATTCCCGTATATACCTACCTACGTGTCTTGTATGGAGTACCTACTTCTTATTAATTTACCATTATTTTTCCAAAAGTTTTACACGATATATGATATGCGTCGTTGTGTAAATTCCGCGATTACTCGAAGTGTAATTAAATATTTTTGTTATATGTTACAGTATCCAGACAGAATGAGTGATAAATATTCCGACTCTTATAAGAGTAGTGGAGGCTCCGGGTCTGGCTCCTCATGGGGGAGCAGTTCATCCACATGGGGCTCTTCGGGGACGAACACATCGTCGACCTCATCTTCTAGCAGCAGCAGTGAGTACTTATCTATATAATAATAGAATCTCTCTGTCCTGGGCCTGGCCTGGGTTTCACAATCCTAAGATTGGTTCTCAGTAAGCACTCCCTTCCTTGCAACATCTGTACCTAATAACAATCTATATCCTTAGGCCCGAATTCAGGCTCATGTATAGAAAACAATATATACCTATTTGTAGACAGAGTAGTCTCTCATAGTATATCTCATATGGTATTTCTTTACAATTACAGAAACAGACACAGAGGGGTCGAAGGCCTTTGCGTCAAACACTGCCTCCAGGCTTGAGCACACTCCACCGTGGAAGATGACCACCATCAAAGAGGAGTCTCCTTCACCACGGAAGTGAGGCTGAGCATGGACTCCACCATCAACACAAACTCATCTGCCAATATTTTATATACATACCACACACTATAATGTAACTGCCTATACACACACATTACTTCTCCTAATTCTTCTAATTATTTTGGGATGGTGGATAAAACAATTGCTGTTGCAAGCTCTACAGGATAGTAATAATAATACATACTCAGACAATATAGAATTGTTGTTTCTGTCTACTTGGTGGAGCTATATGTTGTCGTATATTTATGTTCTTAATAAATATAAATATAAAAGATACGATTTGTTTTAATTGAATACATGCCATCTAACCTGTTTCCTCACAACATTCAGAGTGTTGACAGGGGAGACCGACTAACTAAGTCACGATGTAGTTGATCATCTCACAAGGGAATTAGGTTACAAACCCAGTTTAAGTAAAAGAAATCAAAAGGCATGTATGTCAAATTGTAAGGCCTACTTTTTCTAGTATGCAGTAATTATTTTTTGTTCTCTGAGGAAGGCTGATCCAATGTGGTAAAGAATCGTAATGTCATGTAGTTTACACAATTTGTGAATGCGTCAGAGCTCAGAGAATACAGTAAGAATACAGTAAGCACGTAATTTCACTCAATGGTCTTGTTGATCGACCTCTACGATCGTCCGATCTCATCGATCTGGATAATTTTCTATGAGGATATGTGAAGTGGGTGATCTACTCAGAGATAAGAGAGTTTGGATCACTTAGAAGTCAACATTCGCAATGTTATTGCCAATACACGGCCCCAACTGCGCCTGAAAAAATGCTTCGCGGCTTCGATATTCGAGCCAGTGTGGCGCACATAGGCCCAAATAATTATAAAACATACATAGTAAACTTTCATCTTTCCATTAAGCCATTTTTACCGACAATACCATTATTTTCAAAGGTTCAATTTCATTTTAAAGGTGTATCTATTAAAGAAAAAACACCCTATATTATATACTCTTCATTGAATGTATGTTTGTATTGCGTTTGTGTCTGTCTGTTATTGGGTTCTTTTGCATAATTTGTTTTTAATCATATTCCATTATTGTTAACCTGTTGACAGTCCATGTAATGAAAAAGTAAAATAAAAAAAACACTGGGAATTATGTTGGATCTCCTACCTCAGCCTATGATATACCATTCTATTTATTACAACATACCTAATATGAAATACACCTACAAACTTTTGCTGGTATGTAAGCCTTCAAAATGTTTTTCAGTCATGTATTTTACCTCGAGAGAGTTAGTAATTTTAATTTTCTTAAGATTATGTACAATTGTTTCCCTAACTAATCCATGCTGGCCACAAACATATGCACTGAGTATCCATATAATATTCATACCTACTACGATATGAAATCTGCAAGGCAAGCATACAGCTACCTACAATACAAAAACACATACCAAAACAGCAGCCTTCCCATTCCTTCTCCCTATACTTCCCATCACGCTATCCCTTTCTATTAATTAAACGATTATATGTACATCTTCATACTACTGTTTGTATTACTTATTATGCTTACGATATTTTTATATCTGATAATTGATAGATACATTATTTGGCGTTGTGAAATATACACTACATATTAATATATTGTAATTATAACTATGCTATGTTTAAAATAATAAATAAATTAAATAATAAGGTACCATAGACAACGCGTCCTACAAAACCTTATCCATTAATCAAATTGATCCATGATCCAATTGTCTAGCGATCAATCGTTGATATCCGGTATGAAAATTCATTTCCACCTTTGGCGTCATCTTGGTCGTTTCGTTTCAACTACTCTCCCATGTAAGTCATTAACTACTTTATTAATTAACTAATTATTTCTCATTATTTCACTCATCTTTTACTCTAACAAACCACAATACATATGTATTAATATTATGTTTAATAGGAAAGCCTCTCAGTACTTATTATACATTATATTATGTGTTCCAATCTCCCCAAGTGGCGTCCGCCATATTGAATTCCCGTATATACCTACCTACGTGTCTTGTATGGAGTACCTACTTCTTATTAATTTACCATTATTTTTCCAAAAGTTTTACACGATATATGATATGCGTCGTTGTGTAAATTCCGCGATTACTCGAAGTGTAATTAAATATTTTTGTTATATGTTACAGTATCCAGACAGAATGAGTGATAAATATTCCGACTCTTATAAGAGTAGTGGAGGCTCCGGGTCTGGCTCCTCATGGGGGAGCAGTTCATCCACATGGGGCTCTTCGGGGACGAACACATCGTCGACCTCATCTTCTAGCAGCAGCAGTGAGTACTTATCTATATAATAATAGAATCTCTCTGTCCTGGGCCTGGCCTGGGTTTCACAATCCTAAGATTGGTTCTCAGTAAGCACTCCCTTCCTTGCAACATCTGTACCTAATAACAATCTATATCCTTAGGCCCGAATTCAGGCTCATGTATAGAAAACAATATATACCTATTTGTAGACAGAGTAGTCTCTCATAGTATATCTCATATGGTATTTCTTTACAATTACAGAAACAGACACAGAGGGGTCGAAGGCCTTTGCGTCAAACACTGCCTCCAGGCTTGAGCACACTCCACCGTGGAAGATGACCACCATCAAAGAGGAGTCTCCTTCACCACGGAAGTGAGGCTGAGCATGGACTCCACCATCAACACAAACTCATCTGCCAATATTTTATATACATACCACACACTATAATGTAACTGCCTATACACACACATTACTTCTCCTAATTCTTCTAATTATTTTGGGATGGTGGATAAAACAATTGCTGTTGCAAGCTCTACAGGATAGTAATAATAATACATACTCAGACAATATAGAATTGTTGTTTCTGTCTACTTGGTGGAGCTATATGTTGTCGTATATTTATGTTCTTAATAAATATAAATATAAAAGATACGATTTGTTTTAATTGAATACATGCCATCTAACCTGTTTCCTCACAACATTCAGAGTGTTGACAGGGGAGACCGACTAACTAAGTCACGATGTAGTTGATCATCTCACAAGGGAATTAGGTTACAAACCCAGTTTAAGTAAAAGAAATCAAAAGGCATGTATGTCAAATTGTAAGGCCTACTTTTTCTAGTATGCAGTAATTATTTTTTGTTCTCTGAGGAAGGCTGATCCAATGTGGTAAAGAATCGTAATGTCATGTAGTTTACACAATTTGTGAATGCGTCAGAGCTCAGAGAATACAGTAAGAATACAGTAAGCACGTAATTTCACTCAATGGTCTTGTTGATCGACCTCTACGATCGTCCGATCTCATCGATCTGGATAATTTTCTATGAGGATATGTGAAGTGGGTGATCTACTCAGAGATAAGAGAGTTTGGATCACTTAGAAGTCAACATTCGCAATGTTATTGCCAATACACGGCCCCAACTGCGCCTGAAAAAATGCTTCGCGGCTTCGATATTCGAGCCAGTGTGGCGCACATAGGCCCAAATAATTATAAAACATACATAGTAAACTTTCATCTTTCCATTAAGCCATTTTTACCGACAATACCATTATTTTCAAAGGTTCAATTTCATTTTAAAGGTGTATCTATTAAAGAAAAAACACCCTATATTATATACTCTTCATTGAATGTATGTTTGTATTGCGTTTGTGTCTGTCTGTTATTGGGTTCTTTTGCATAATTTGTTTTTAATCATATTCCATTATTGTTAACCTGTTGACAGTCCATGTAATGAAAAAGTAAAATAAAAAAAACACTGGGAATTATGTTGGATCTCCTACCTCAGCCTATGATATACCATTCTATTTATTACAACATACCTAATATGAAATACACCTACAAACTTTTGCTGGTATGTAAGCCTTCAAAATGTTTTTCAGTCATGTATTTTACCTCGAGAGAGTTAGTAATTTTAATTTTCTTAAGATTATGTACAATTGTTTCCCTAACTAATCCATGCTGGCCACAAACATATGCACTGAGTATCCATATAATATTCATACCTACTACGATATGAAATCTGCAAGGCAACCATACAGCTACCTACAATACAAAAACGCATACCAACACAGCAGCCTTCCCATTCCTTCTCCCTATACTTCCCATCACGCTATCCCTTTCTATTAATTAAACGATTACTATAGTTTCCTATTATTTCAATATCTATGTATAGTAGGGGAATGTGGGGGAACCGTGCGTATCTAACCCAAAATGTATGCTACTTCGTAACCTCTTTAGTTGAGAAGGTAGAACTTTGATTGTGGAAGCCTTGTATGCCTTCTATCAAAGTACATACGGCTATTTAATTTCATTGGTCACAAAACTGATCCAGAAAACATTAAATGTCATAAGTAATTGGCGCACCATTCCATATACCGAGGGGTAATTGTGCGTATTCAGGGCGCACTAAAACGACCAAATTAATTAACTTTGACTTTTAAACTAACATTATTAAGGCCTACTTTTTCTAGTAAGCAGTAATTATTTTTTGTTCTCTGAGGCCAGTGGCGGATCCAGGATTCAATTTTGGGGGGGGGGCTGAATGTCGTCACATGGTAAAAAGTACTGTCACTCAACGTTTTGCGGGGGGCTATGGGGCTGAAATCCCTAGATTTGTTGTATATAAAGTACTGTCACCCATGGTTTTAGGGGGGGTTTTAACCCCCTAGCCCACCCCCTGGATCCGCTAGTGGTGAGTCTTGATACTGCAACATGATATTCTGTTTGTACTGGCTGTAACTCGTCAAAGATGCCGCTGTTTGCAAGGCAGGCATGGAAAACGGTTCCATGACAAAATCTCAAGTGACAAAATCTCACATGTCAAAAGGGTAACCTACTATTGACAGAATCGCAACTCAACACCGGGAAATCTGATGCCGTTGTTTTTTTTTTATTTGTTTTTGTGTGCAAAAAAAAAAACAACCTAACGAACCTAACCCAACAATATTCAAATTGTCGGCAACAGGTTTTCCGGTGTTGAGTTGCGATCAATCAATAGTAGGTTACCCTTTTGACAGTTGAGATTTTGTCACTGTGAGTTTCTGTCTGGTTACCATGGAAAACAGTTCGCCAGACCCTATCCTTACACGTATGAACTTGTGGGTACATCAATTTATTATTTTTTTGTGGTAAAAATATTTATGCGTAGTATTTTCTATTCTGTTCAAGGTCCTATATGCTGTCATCTGGCTTAGGCTGAATTGTTCTCAGCCAATACTGAGACAATCGTCTTGAAACTGAAGACAGTCATATTGACTGGACGAACGTTGGTGTTGCGGGGACATTTATAGAATAAGTAGAATATTTAGTTTTAAGTTAGTTTTAAGTTATAATAAATATATAGCCAAAAATCCATTTGGATTAGGCACCACATCTATCACTTATACTCTGTTAAATAATCTGCAATAAATATAAAAAATAAAAAAATAAATGTATGGACTATATAGATTGGCTTTTTTT
Organism: Ceraclea dissimilis; assembly: GCA_963576895.1. Lineage (NCBI taxonomy): Eukaryota > Metazoa > Arthropoda > Insecta > Trichoptera > Leptoceridae > Ceraclea > Ceraclea dissimilis. Next base: position 442,021 of record OY756368.1, read on the forward strand.
GCATTACAATATTTGGAAATAACTTGAAAAAAAAATATTCCGAAAATACCCCTGTATATGAGGATTTTCCTTTCAGTTTTTCAGTCGTAGACTAACGATATTAGGCAATATTAGGTCAATGAAAAGTGGTATAAACCGAAGATATTACGTCCGCAGCAACCCTCCAATTCCCATGCTTTACCTAATCATAATATTTATATGAAATTTTGTATACTGTGTCTATATGAAGTCCAAAGGAAGGCCCAATCGACAAAAATTGTTTTTTATATACTTTTTTTATATGGGAGCGGGAGGTGTCACCTGTAGGTGACATTGGGCACTGCAGGTACCAAAGTGAACAATACAACAAATATTTTTACTATGCAAAATTACATTTCTAATTGACGGTAAACGATTGTGTACAATCTGATATCGTTGATATTATGTCAATTGTACATTTTACGCATCATTTACATCACAGTAAGGGCTGGAACATTATTTTAAATAGTGGAATTCGTGCCAGCAATGAATATGTAAAGGAATTCTACACCTAGGTGGTACCCCTCTAAGCTTTCAGTGTGAACATACAGTTGTTACTGCTCCACATTAGAGGCATGATTTAACTTTTTGGAGGGTCCAGGGTGTTCTATTCATGTTATTCGGTGGGTTTGTTTAAACGGCTATAGTCAAATGTAGCTCCATACCACGCCGTCCAGAGAGGTTGGCATGGGTGTCCAGAGGGGTTGGTATGGGAGTTCTTCCAGGATCCCCTTCCTTATAATCTGTCTGTGTAATTCCGCTATTTCCAGAAGCTCAAGGTGATAAAATTTACGAAAAAGTAAAAATAACAATGCTTACAAATGATTCCTAAATTTTGTTCAATAATGTACTTGTAGTGCCCAATGTCACCTGCGGGTGACATCTCATTTTCAAATACCTATAAATAAAATATTTAAATAAAATTATTATTGAAAATTTGTAAAAATGCTAGATTAATGCTCTATACACCGTATCCAGAAAAAATATTTCACAATACTTAGTATTTAGACATTTTTTATTAAGGATTACTTTAGTACGTAACAATAACACCACTTTTCCCGCCACGAGCTGACAAAAAATGCTAAAATAGACTAGATTAACGTTTGAAATCATAAAAAATTATAGTTAATCAGGTTGGCATAACATTAAACACCAGTGTAATACATTAATAAAATAAAAAATACAACTCCATATGTTTAAAATATTTTTTTGAAAACGTGTCACCTGTAGGTGACATCGGGAACTGGAGAGTTAAGGCGTTGCAATCGAGAAGTATTTAAGGAAAAATGACGTCACAGTCATTTCCCACAATTTGGAACAAAATAGGGTAGATGCATTGAACCTTTATCTAGGGAATAACCGTAAAAGATTTTTTCATATCTTGAATAGATTTCTCAAAAAAAATATTTAAAACACCTCTGTACTTTTTTCCGAAAGACGGAAACTCGTTTCCCGAAAGTCGCGGAGTAAAATATTTTTGTTGTACTGATAATATGCATCAAAATCTAGGAAATAACCGTAAAAGTTTTTTGATAGACGCAAAATTAACCCAAAAAAATGTAAAAAACGCTATTTTACCATTTTATCATGCGATTGTCACGCGATTTTGAACCTTAATGCCGTGGGAAATGTCTGTGACGTCATTCCTGGTGCCATGCCCTTAATATACGGATTCATGATTGGAACAACTTGCAAAAGATGCCGCGGACCCTGCATTATATTGATAGCCGTTTTCCACCAGAATTATATAAGTTGATAGTAATATAAACAAGGATTTTTCCGAGTATTGTACTACAGGTCAACAAACATGAATACAATTTATTTATCTATGCCGATGATGGTTATTGAACCATTCTTGAGTTAGTTGTATCACCGTAATATACTATTTTAGTATTTCATTTAATACTTATTTGTTTTACATCGTATGTCAACCATGATTAACAATAAACCATGCTGGCCAAAAACACATGCACTAAGTAGCCATATAATATTCATAGCTATTACGATATGAAATCTGCAAGGCAAGCAATTATGGGCCATAGATGACGCATCCTACAAAGATCCATGAGCGATTTATCGTTGATATCCGCCGTGAAAAATCATTTCCACCTTTGGCGTCATCTTGGTCGTTTCGTTTCAACTACTCTCCCATGTAAGTCATTAACTACTTTATTAATTAACTAATTATTTCTCATTATTTCACTCATCTTTTACTCTAACAAACCACAATACATATGTATTAATATTATGTTTAATAGGAAAGCCTCTCAGTACTTATTATACATTATATTATGTGTTCCAATCTCCCCAAGTGACGTCCGCCATATTGAATTCCCGTATATACCTACCTACGTGTCTAGTATGGAGTACCTTCTTCTTATTAATTTACCAATATTTTTCCAAAAGTTTTACACGATATATGATATGCGTCGTTGTGTAAATTCCGCGATTACTCGAAGTGTAATTAAATATTTTTGTTATATGTTACAGTATCCAGACAGAATGAGTGATAAATATTCCGACTCTTATAAGAGTAGTGGAGGCTCCGGGTCTGGCTCCTCATGGGGGAGCAGTTCATCCACATGGGGCTCTTCGGGGACGAACACATCGTCGACCTCATCTTCTAGCAGCAGCAGTGAGTACTTATCTATATAATAATAGAATCTCTCTGTCCTGGGCCTGGCCTGGGTTTCACAATCCTAAGATTGGTTCTCAGTAAGCACTCCCTTCCTTGCAACATCTGTACCTAATAACAATCTATATCCTTAGGCCCGAATTCAGGCTCATGTATAGAAAACAATATATACCTATTTGTAGACAGAGTAGTCTCTCATAGTATATCTCATATGGTATTTCTTTACAATTACAGAAACAGACACAGAGGGGTCGAAGGCCTTTGCGTCAAACACTGCCTCCAGGCTTGAGCACACTCCACCGTGGAAGATGACCACCATCAAAGAGGAGTCTCCTTCACCACGGAAGTGAGGCTGAGCATGGACTCCACCATCAACACAAACTCATCTGCCAATATTTTATATACATACCACACACTATAATGTAACTGCCTATACACACACATTACTTCTCCTAATTCTTCTAATTATTTTGGGATGGTGGATAAAACAATTGCTGTTGCAAGCTCTACAGGATAGTAATAATAATACATACTCAGACAATATAGAATTGTTGTTTCTGTCTACTTGGTGGAGCTATATGTTGTCGTATATTTATGTTCTTAATAAATATAAATATAAAAGATACGATTTGTTTTAATTGAATACATGCCATCTAACCTGTTTCCTGACAACATTCAGAGAGAAGGGTTGACAAGGGAGACCGCCTAACTAAATCATGATGTAGTTGATCATCTCAAAAGGGAAATAAAGGACAAACCCAGTTTGAGTAAAATGAATCAAAGAGCATGTATGACAATTGTACCAGAGTTGTGCTCTATCCTCTCTGCCTACCATCTAAAAGACGCTCAGTAAGGGATAGATAGATAGATAGATTAAGCACCTAAAGGCAACCAAAGGCTACATTTTCTGGTATGCAGCAATTATTTTTTGTTCTCTGAGGAAGCCTGATCCAATGTGGTACAGAAGGATCTTTTTGATCTTCTAGTCGAAATCTAATGCGGATATGAAAATAGTAGGTATGATTTTTTTTAGGAAATATTCTCTTCATACATTTTGTACGGAGAATTATCAAACTTTCGTTACCGCCCTTTTTGCATTGAAACAATTTTTAGGTATGTTCCGTAATAACTGCTCAATGTAATTTACAGGGTTTTTTTACAGTTTATAAAATTGGCAAATAATTAAAAAAAATCTACTGTGTACTATTGTTTTCTTAATTAATTCATGCTGGCCACAAACATATGCACTGAGTATCCATATAATATTCATACCTACTACGATATGAAATCTGCAAGGCAAGCATACAGCTACCTACAATACAAAAACGCATACCAACACAGCAGCCTTCCCATTCCTTCTCCCTATACTTTCCATCACGCTATCCCTTTCTATTAATTAAACGATTACTATAGTTTCCTATTATTGCAATATCTATGTATAGTAGGGGAATGTGGGGGAACCGTGCGTATCTAACCCAAAATGTATGCTACTTCGAAACCTCTTTAGTTAAGAAGGTAAAACTTTGATTGTGGAAGCCTTGTATGCCTTCTATCAAAGTACATATGGCTATTTAATTTTATTTGTCACAAAACTGATCCAGAAAACATTAAATGGCATAAGTCATTTGCGCACCATTCCATATACCGCGGGGTAATTGTGCACATGGGTGAACTAATACGACAAAATTAATTAACTTTGACTTGTTAAACTAACATAATTTTATTAATAAGATAATTTACTATCACGAGTGGGTTGCTGAGGCAAAAATAGAATAGAATAGATTATTTACTATCATTGTTCAAAATTACAATTGTTATTGTTGACAGTGAGAAAAGGCAATAAAAATTGAAAAAAAGCAATCTATTTTACGGTATTATGTATTTTACTCATAAAAAAATCTAATTCTGTGATTTTGTCACAAGAGAAATTCCAGCTCCCGGCACAAAGAAATATAGTTGGAAGGTATTCCTTTCAATCCTTTTCACGTGTTGACTCAGGCAGGTATGCCAATTCTCTACCATCAGCTCTGATTTTCCCTTTGTAGCATATACAGTTTTCTGCAGTGCAGTGCTAGTCTAACAATTAATTTACGTCAGTTTTTCTCTCCTATTTTTAGGTATCTAGAGAAATAAAAAAAATTGTACCTTTTAACATTTACGTTGATTTTTTCTAAATTTTGAAATAAATATTTATAGCCATATATGTGGTTTCATGAGGCTGAATCAAAAAACTGGATGCGCATAATTACCCCTCACCCTGAGATTCAACATACATCAAACATCACAGAAACTAATATCCAAATAATTCAAACTATATTATAATCATCGAGAGAGATAGAAAACTACCATACAAGTCATAAAACGTCGAAAAATTACTGTAAATATGGACTCAGCGTCTTACTTTATCGGTGTAAACTTACAACAAAATACTTGTTTTCAATAAAATGGCAACATCTCTATCGAGGGAGCTGAATATTACCAAATGCAATAGCCTTGTCGGTGACTACAAAATAGCATTACTAGCGACATTATTTCGACGAAAGGAATCATTATTACCCACTGCCCACGAGTCCCACACTTTCCCCTACATCTTCATACTATTGTGTGTATTACTTATTATGCTTACGATGTTTTTATATCTGATAAAATTGATAGATACATTATTTGGCGTTGTGAAATATACACTACATATTAATATATTGTAATTACATATAACTAAGCTGTTGTATCTAATCAAATGTTTCTAATAAATAATAAATAAAATAATAAGGAACCATAGACAACGCGTCCTACAAAACTTTATCCATAAATCAAATTGATCCATGATCCAATTGTCTAGCGATCAATCGTTGATATCCGGCGTAAAATCATTTCCACCTTTGGAGTCATCCGGGACGTTTCGTTTCAACTACTCTCCCATGTAAGTCATTAACTACTTTATTAATTAACTAATTATTTCTCATTATTTCACTCATCTTTTACTCTAACAAACCACAATACATATGTATTAATATTATGTTTAATAGGAAAGCCTCTCAGTACTTATTATACATTATATTATGTGTTCCAATCTCCCCAAGTGGCGTCCGCCATATTGAATTCCCGTATATACCTACCTACGTGTCTTGTATGGAGTACCTACTTCTTATTAATTTACCATTATTTTTCCAAAAGTTTTACACGATGTATGATATGCGTCGTTGTGTAAATTCCGCGATTATTCGAAGTGTAATTAAATATTTTTGTTATATTTCAGTACCCACCATGAGTGATAAATATTCAGACAATTACAAGGGCAGTGGAAGCTCTTCAGGTTCATCGTGGGGATCATCAGGTTCATCTTGGGGGTCCTCGGGGACGAACACATCGTCGACCTCATCTTCTAGCAGCAGCAGTGAGTACTAATTTATATAATAATAAAATCTCTCTCCTGCGCCTGGCATGGGTTATACAATCCTATGATTGGATCTCAGCAAGCACTCCCTTCCTTGCAATATCTGTACCTAATACAATCTATATCCTTAGACCCGAAGTAAGGCTCATGTATAGTGAACAATATATACCTATTTGTAGACAGAGTAGTCTCTCATAGTATATCTCATATGGTATTTCTTTACAATTACAGAAACAGACACAGAGGGGTCGAAGGCCTTTGCTTCTAACACCGCCTCCAGGCTTGAGCACACCCCACCATGGAAGATGGCCACCATCAAAGAGGAGTCTCCTTCACCACGGAAGTGAGGCTGAGCATGGACTCCACCGAAAACACAAACTCATCTGCCAATATTTTATATACATACCACACACTATAATGTAACTAACTATACACACACATTACTTCTCCTAATTCTTCTAATTATTTTGGGATGGTGGATAAAACAATCGCTGTTGCAAGCTCTACAGGATAGTAATAATAATACATACTCAGACTATATAGAATTGTTGTTTCTGTCTACTTGGTGGAGCTATATGTTGTCGTATATTTATGTTCTTAATAAATATAAATATAAAAGATACGATTTGTTTTAATTGAATACATGTCATCTAACCTGTTTCCTTACAACATTCAGAGTGTTGACAAGGGAGACCGCCTAACTAAAACATGATGTAACTGCGTTGATCTTCTCACAAGGGAATTAAAGGACAAACCCAGTTTGAGTAAAAGAAATCAAAAGGCATGTATGACAAATTGTAGGGCCTACTTTTTCTAGTATGCAGCAATTATTTTTCTGTTCTCTGAGGAAGGCTGATGCAATGTGGTAAAGAATCGTAATGTCATGTAGTTTACACAATTTGTGAATGCGTCAGAAGCTAGTAGAATTAATGGGATAAAATTCTGTTGGAAGATTTGGGGAAAAAAACGTCCAGTTGAGCAAAATAAAAGCGTGGAGGTTTGAGCCCATGATGTATTGTTACTGTTAAGTTGGTGACTATTATTGGGAATTATGTTGGTACCTCTACCTAAACCGCTCTATTTTTTATAATTTGTAAAACAACCACTTGACTAAAATGAAATATTCCTACTATTTTTTTTAATGTAAACGTTCCAATTTTTTTTCAGTCAAGTTTCTTTTTCTCATTCACCACGAGAGAGTTTGTAATTTTAATTGGATTATGTACTATTGTTTCCCTAATTAATCCATGCCGGCCACAAAAATATGCACTCAGTGGCCATAAAATATTCATACGAGGGGAGTTCAAAGTATTCTCGGTATGGCAACTTTTTTGTTAGCAATGGGGGTATTTTTTTCTATGGTTCTGTTATGGCACTTTCTGAGGTGAAAATTTGAAAATTTCATCGGTTTACCATCATTAGTTTTGTCACAATCGTGTTTTGAGTGCAACAAAATTTCTTGACGCGAAAATGCTTACCGAAATCGAACACCGCGCCGTTATTAAGTTCTTGATGAAACAAGGAAAAACTCAAAAAAAAACTTCCAAGAAGAGATGGTAGCCGTTTATATGGATTCTGCTCCTTCGTTGTCTACCATTCAATAGTGGTCAACTGAATTTGAAAGGAACAGAGAAAGCATTGAAGATGACCCTGTTCCTGTTTCTGCCACTACGGAAGAAAACGTGAAAAAGTCCAGAAACTTGTACTCGAAGATGCTCAAATAAAAATCAATTCATTAGCAGAGATGATCAAGCTATATTTTGGTACCATACACTCAATACTTCATGACTTTTTAAACCTCTCAAAACTCAGTGCAAGATGGGTGCCACGAATGCTCGAACCACCGCAGAAGCAAGTGCGAATTGAATGTTGTAAAAATTCAGGAGTGTGGTTACCGAGAGATCAATAATCCACCTTAGAGCCCAGACCTGACACCTAGTGACTATTTTTTGTTTCGGAAGCTGAAAAAAAAGATTCGTGGAAGGCGATTTTCCGACGATGAAGAACTCAAGACGGCCATTAACATTCATTTTTCAGAGAAGGAAGAAAGTTATTTTTTGGAGGGTATTGAGAAGATGATTTCGTGTTGTAAGAAGTGTATCGAGATTGCAAGGGACTATATTAAAAAATAGAATTATTTCAGATTTTTCTGCCTTTTCATTCATATCCATACCGAGAATACTTTGAACTCCCCTCGTAGCTAATACGACATCAAATCTGCAAGTTAAGCAATAATAGGTCATAGATAACACGTCCTAAAAACCTTATCCGTAAATCGAATTGATCCATGATAAAATTATCTAGCGATTTACGATGGAAAGATGAAGGTTTAGCATTTATGTTTCAATATAAATTAGGGCAAATGTGTGCCACACTGGCTCAAATATCAAAGTGTAAATTTCAAGCACTTTTTTTGCTAATTTTCGAATTCTCACAATTTTCGGTGTCAATGACAAACATTTTAAAAATTTCAGATAATTTTAATCCAGCAATCTTTGTTTTTTTTAATAAGAATACATTTACATAGGAACAACATCAGAAAAATGCGTAAATTTGAAAATTTGTGCAAAAAAACACGACCAGATTATTGCAGGAAACAGCAGTAAGCACGTAATTTCACTCAATGGTCTTGTTGATCGACCTCTACGATCGTCTGATCTCATATCTCTGGATTATTTTCTATGAGGATATGTGAAGTGGGTGGTCTACTCAGAGATAAGAGAGTTTGGATCACTTAGAACTCAGCATTCGCAAAGTTATTGCCAATACACGGCCCCAACTGCGCCTGAAAAAGTGCTTCGCGGCTTCGATATTCGAGCCAGTGTGGCGCACATAGGCCCAAATAATTTTAAAACATACATAGTAAACTTTCATCTTTCCAATGAAGCCATTTTTACCGACAATACCATTATTTTCAAAGGTTCAATTTCATTTTAAAAGTGTACCTATTAAAGAAAAAACACCCTATATTATATACTCTTCATTGAATGTATGTTTGTATTGCGTTTGTGTCTGTCTGTTATTAAGTTCTTTTGCATTATTTGTTTGTAATCATATTTTATTATTGTTAACCTGTTGACAGTCCATGTAATGAAAAAGTAAACTATAAAAAAAATATTAATAATAATAATGGACAATTTATGTCGCGCAGTTTTGTGGGTATTCCCACCTCAAGGGCGCTCTCAGTTCCTAATCCCTATGTTGTTGGGAAAGATTTCTTAAATAAATGTGTTTTTAATGGCCCTTTGAACCCGGTTAACGTTTTTGCCTCTCTGATGTCTACTAGAAGTCCATACCAGGCTGAAGGACCTGCCGCAATAAATGCGCGGCTCAAATAATTAGGTTTCGCGTTTAGGTTTACGACTTCTAGCTTCGAGGTTTTATCCGAGTGGGAATAATGTTGGTCCTCCTACCTCAGGCTATGATAGACCATTCTATTTATTTCAATTTGTAAAAAAAAACACAACCCAAATATGAAATACACCGACAAACTTTTGTTGTTATGTACTTGAAGCCTTTAAAATGTTTTTCAGATATGTATTTTAAATTCACAACGAACGAGTTTTTAAATTTATTGTTCGGTCAATTTTAATTAAAATAAATATTCTACGTGTATTGGGTACGTAGGAAGGTAATTTCATATAAAAACTCTAGGACTGTGTACTATTGTTTCCTTAATTAATCCATGCTGGCCACAAACATATGCACTGAGTATCCATATAATATTCATACCTACTACGATATGAAATCTGCAAGTCAAGCAATATTGGGCCATAGATGACGCGTCCTACAAAGATCCATGAGCGATTTATCGTTGATATCCGGCGTGAAAAGCCATTTCCAGCTTTGGTGTCATCTTGGACGTTTCATTTCAACTACTCTCCCATGTAAGTCATTAACTACTTTATTAATTAACTAATTATTTCTCATTATTTCACTCATCTTTTACTCTAACAAACCACAATACATATGTATTAATATTATGTTTAATAGGAAAGCCTCTCAGTACTTATTATACATTATATTATGTGTTCCAATCTCCCCAAGTGGCGTCCGCCATATTGAATTCCCGTATATACCTACCTACGTGTCTTGTATGGAGTACCTACTTCTTATTAATTTACCATTATTTTTCCAAAAGTTTTACACGATATATGATATGCGTCGTTGTGTAAATTCCGCGATTACTCGAAGTGTAATTAAATATTTTTGTTATATGTTACAGTATCCAGACAGAATGAGTGATAAATATTCCGACTCTTATAAGAGTAGTGGAGGCTCCGGGTCTGGCTCCTCATGGGGGAGCAGTTCATCCACATGGGGCTCTTCGGGGACGAACACATCGTCGACCTCATCTTCTAGCAGCAGCAGTGAGTACTTATCTTTATAATAATAGAATCTCTCTGTCCTGGGCCTGGCCTGGGTTTCACAATCCTAAGATTGGTTCTCAGTAAGCACTCCCTTCCTTGCAACATCTGTACCTAATAACAATCTATATCCTTAGGCCCGAATTCAGGCTCATGTATAGAAAACAATATATACCTATTTGTAGACAGAGTAGTCTCTCATAGTATATCTCATATGGTATTTCTTTACAATTACAGAAACAGACACAGAGGGGTCGAAGGCCTTTGCGTCAAACACTGCCTCCAGGCTTGAGCACACTCCACCGTGGAAGATGACCACCATCAAAGAGGAGTCTCCTTCACCACGGAAGTGAGGCTGAGCATGGACTCCACCATCAACACAAACTCATCTGCCAATATTTTATATACATACCACACACTATAATGTAACTGCCTATACACACACATTACTTCTCCTAATTCTTCTAATTATTTTGGGATGGTGGATAAAACAATTGCTGTTGCAAGCTCTACAGGATAGTAATAATAATACATACTCAGACAATATAGAATTGTTGTTTCTGTCTACTTGGTGGAGCTATATGTTGTCGTATATTTATGTTCTTAATAAATATAAATATAAAAGATACGATTTGTTTTAATTGAATACATGCCATCTAACCTGTTTCCTCACAACATTCAGAGTGTTGACAGGGGAGACCGACTATCTAAGTCACGATGTAGTTGATCATCTCACAAGGGAATTAGGTTACAAACCCAGTTTAAGTAAAAGAAATCAAAAGGCATGTATGTCAAATTGTAAGGCCTACTTTTTCTAGTATGCAGTAATTATTTTTTGTTCTCTGAGGAAGGCTGATCCAATGTGGTAAAGAATCGTAATGTCATGTAGTTTACACAATTTGTGAATGCGTCAGAGCTCAGAGAATACAGTAAGAATACAGTAAGCACGTAATTTCACTCAATGGTCTTGTTGATCGACCTCTACGATCGTCCGATCTCATCGATCTGGATAATTTTCTATGAGGATATGTGAAGTGGGTGATCTACTCAGAGATAAGAGAGTTTGGATCACTTAGAAGTCAACATTCGCAAAGTTATTGCCAATACACGGCCCCAACTGCGCCTTAAAAAGTGCTTCGCGGCTTCGATATTCGAGCCAGTGTGGCGCACATAGGCCCAAATAATTTTAAAATATAAATGGTAAACTTTCATCTTTCCAATGAAGCCATTTTTACCGACAATACCATTATTTTCAAAGGTTCAATTTCATTTTAAAGGTGTACCTATTAAAGAAAAAACACCCTATATTATATACTCTTCATTGAATGTATGTTTGTATTGCGTTTGTGTCTGTCTGTTATTATTCTTTTGCATAATTTGTTTTTAATCGTATTCCATTATTGTTAACCTGTTGACAGTCCATGTAATGAAAAAGTAAAATAAAAAAAACACTGGGAATTATGTTGGATCTCCTACCTCAGCCTATGATATACCATTCTATTTATTACAACATACCTAATATGAAATACACCTACAAACTTTTGCTGGTATGTAAGCCTTCAAAATGTTTTTCAGTCATGTATTTTACCTCGAGAGAGTTAGTAATTTTAATTTTCTTAAGATTATGTACAATTGTTTCCCTAACTAATCCATGCTGGCCACAAACATATGCACTGAGTATCCATATAATATTCATACCTACTACGATATGAAATCTGCAAGGCAAGCATACAGCTACCTACAATACAAAAACACATACCAAAACAGCAGCCTTCCCATTCCTTCTCCCTATACTTCCCATCACGCTATCCCTTTCTATTAATTAAACGATTATATGTACATCTTCATACTACTGTTTGTATTACTTATTATGCTTACGATATTTTTATATCTGATAATTGATAGATACATTATTTGGCGTTGTGAAATATACACTACATATTAATATATTGTAATTATAACTATGCTATGTTTAAAATAATAAATAAATTAAATAATAAGGTACCATAGACAACGCGTCCTACAAAACCTTATCCATTAATCAAATTGATCCATGATCCAATTGTCTAGCGATCAATCGTTGATATCCGGTATGAAAATTCATTTCCACCTTTGGCGTCATCTTGGTCGTTTCGTTTCAACTACTCTCCCATGTAAGTCATTAACTACTTTATTAATTAACTAATTATTTCTCATTATTTCACTCATCTTTTACTCTAACAAACCACAATACATATGTATTAATATTATGTTTAATAGGAAAGCCTCTCAGTACTTATTATACATTATATTATGTGTTCCAATCTCCCCAAGTGGCGTCCGCCATATTGAATTCCCGTATATACCTACCTACGTGTCTTGTATGGAGTACCTACTTCTTATTAATTTACCATTATTTTTCCAAAAGTTTTACACGATATATGATATGCGTCGTTGTGTAAATTCCGCGATTACTCGAAGTGTAATTAAATATTTTTGTTATATGTTACAGTATCCAGACAGAATGAGTGATAAATATTCCGACTCTTATAAGAGTAGTGGAGGCTCCGGGTCTGGCTCCTCATGGGGGAGCAGTTCATCCACATGGGGCTCTTCGGGGACGAACACATCGTCGACCTCATCTTCTAGCAGCAGCAGTGAGTACTTATCTATATAATAATAGAATCTCTCTGTCCTGGGCCTGGCCTGGGTTTCACAATCCTAAGATTGGTTCTCAGTAAGCACTCCCTTCCTTGCAACATCTGTACCTAATAACAATCTATATCCTTAGGCCCGAATTCAGGCTCATGTATAGAAAACAATATATACCTATTTGTAGACAGAGTAGTCTCTCATAGTATATCTCATATGGTATTTCTTTACAATTACAGAAACAGACACAGAGGGGTCGAAGGCCTTTGCGTCAAACACTGCCTCCAGGCTTGAGCACACTCCACCGTGGAAGATGACCACCATCAAAGAGGAGTCTCCTTCACCACGGAAGTGAGGCTGAGCATGGACTCCACCATCAACACAAACTCATCTGCCAATATTTTATATACATACCACACACTATAATGTAACTGCCTATACACACACATTACTTCTCCTAATTCTTCTAATTATTTTGGGATGGTGGATAAAACAATTGCTGTTGCAAGCTCTACAGGATAGTAATAATAATACATACTCAGACAATATAGAATTGTTGTTTCTGTCTACTTGGTGGAGCTATATGTTGTCGTATATTTATGTTCTTAATAAATATAAATATAAAAGATACGATTTGTTTTAATTGAATACATGCCATCTAACCTGTTTCCTCACAACATTCAGAGTGTTGACAGGGGAGACCGACTAACTAAGTCACGATGTAGTTGATCATCTCACAAGGGAATTAGGTTACAAACCCAGTTTAAGTAAAAGAAATCAAAAGGCATGTATGTCAAATTGTAAGGCCTACTTTTTCTAGTATGCAGTAATTATTTTTTGTTCTCTGAGGAAGGCTGATCCAATGTGGTAAAGAATCGTAATGTCATGTAGTTTACACAATTTGTGAATGCGTCAGAGCTCAGAGAATACAGTAAGAATACAGTAAGCACGTAATTTCACTCAATGGTCTTGTTGATCGACCTCTACGATCGTCCGATCTCATCGATCTGGATAATTTTCTATGAGGATATGTGAAGTGGGTGATCTACTCAGAGATAAGAGAGTTTGGATCACTTAGAAGTCAACATTCGCAATGTTATTGCCAATACACGGCCCCAACTGCGCCTGAAAAAATGCTTCGCGGCTTCGATATTCGAGCCAGTGTGGCGCACATAGGCCCAAATAATTATAAAACATACATAGTAAACTTTCATCTTTCCATTAAGCCATTTTTACCGACAATACCATTATTTTCAAAGGTTCAATTTCATTTTAAAGGTGTATCTATTAAAGAAAAAACACCCTATATTATATACTCTTCATTGAATGTATGTTTGTATTGCGTTTGTGTCTGTCTGTTATTGGGTTCTTTTGCATAATTTGTTTTTAATCATATTCCATTATTGTTAACCTGTTGACAGTCCATGTAATGAAAAAGTAAAATAAAAAAAACACTGGGAATTATGTTGGATCTCCTACCTCAGCCTATGATATACCATTCTATTTATTACAACATACCTAATATGAAATACACCTACAAACTTTTGCTGGTATGTAAGCCTTCAAAATGTTTTTCAGTCATGTATTTTACCTCGAGAGAGTTAGTAATTTTAATTTTCTTAAGATTATGTACAATTGTTTCCCTAACTAATCCATGCTGGCCACAAACATATGCACTGAGTATCCATATAATATTCATACCTACTACGATATGAAATCTGCAAGGCAAGCATACAGCTACCTACAATACAAAAACACATACCAAAACAGCAGCCTTCCCATTCCTTCTCCCTATACTTCCCATCACGCTATCCCTTTCTATTAATTAAACGATTATATGTACATCTTCATACTACTGTTTGTATTACTTATTATGCTTACGATATTTTTATATCTGATAATTGATAGATACATTATTTGGCGTTGTGAAATATACACTACATATTAATATATTGTAATTATAACTATGCTATGTTTAAAATAATAAATAAATTAAATAATAAGGTACCATAGACAACGCGTCCTACAAAACCTTATCCATTAATCAAATTGATCCATGATCCAATTGTCTAGCGATCAATCGTTGATATCCGGTATGAAAATTCATTTCCACCTTTGGCGTCATCTTGGTCGTTTCGTTTCAACTACTCTCCCATGTAAGTCATTAACTACTTTATTAATTAACTAATTATTTCTCATTATTTCACTCATCTTTTACTCTAACAAACCACAATACATATGTATTAATATTATGTTTAATAGGAAAGCCTCTCAGTACTTATTATACATTATATTATGTGTTCCAATCTCCCCAAGTGGCGTCCGCCATATTGAATTCCCGTATATACCTACCTACGTGTCTTGTATGGAGTACCTACTTCTTATTAATTTACCATTATTTTTCCAAAAGTTTTACACGATATATGATATGCGTCGTTGTGTAAATTCCGCGATTACTCGAAGTGTAATTAAATATTTTTGTTATATGTTACAGTATCCAGACAGAATGAGTGATAAATATTCCGACTCTTATAAGAGTAGTGGAGGCTCCGGGTCTGGCTCCTCATGGGGGAGCAGTTCATCCACATGGGGCTCTTCGGGGACGAACACATCGTCGACCTCATCTTCTAGCAGCAGCAGTGAGTACTTATCTATATAATAATAGAATCTCTCTGTCCTGGGCCTGGCCTGGGTTTCACAATCCTAAGATTGGTTCTCAGTAAGCACTCCCTTCCTTGCAACATCTGTACCTAATAACAATCTATATCCTTAGGCCCGAATTCAGGCTCATGTATAGAAAACAATATATACCTATTTGTAGACAGAGTAGTCTCTCATAGTATATCTCATATGGTATTTCTTTACAATTACAGAAACAGACACAGAGGGGTCGAAGGCCTTTGCGTCAAACACTGCCTCCAGGCTTGAGCACACTCCACCGTGGAAGATGACCACCATCAAAGAGGAGTCTCCTTCACCACGGAAGTGAGGCTGAGCATGGACTCCACCATCAACACAAACTCATCTGCCAATATTTTATATACATACCACACACTATAATGTAACTGCCTATACACACACATTACTTCTCCTAATTCTTCTAATTATTTTGGGATGGTGGATAAAACAATTGCT
This sequence comes from Ceraclea dissimilis, assembly GCA_963576895.1. Lineage (NCBI taxonomy): Eukaryota > Metazoa > Arthropoda > Insecta > Trichoptera > Leptoceridae > Ceraclea > Ceraclea dissimilis. The sequence continues at coordinate 458,201 of OY756368.1, forward strand.
GTTGCAAGCTCTACAGGATAGTAATAATAATACATACTCAGACAATATAGAATTGTTGTTTCTGTCTACTTGGTGGAGCTATATGTTGTCGTATATTTATGTTCTTAATAAATATAAATATAAAAGATACGATTTGTTTTAATTGAATACATGCCATCTAACCTGTTTCCTCACAACATTCAGAGTGTTGACAGGGGAGACCGACTAACTAAGTCACGATGTAGTTGATCATCTCACAAGGGAATTAGGTTACAAACCCAGTTTAAGTAAAAGAAATCAAAAGGCATGTATGTCAAATTGTAAGGCCTACTTTTTCTAGTATGCAGTAATTATTTTTTGTTCTCTGAGGAAGGCTGATCCAATGTGGTAAAGAATCGTAATGTCATGTAGTTTACACAATTTGTGAATGCGTCAGAGCTCAGAGAATACAGTAAGAATACAGTAAGCACGTAATTTCACTCAATGGTCTTGTTGATCGACCTCTACGATCGTCCGATCTCATCGATCTGGATAATTTTCTATGAGGATATGTGAAGTGGGTGATCTACTCAGAGATAAGAGAGTTTGGATCACTTAGAAGTCAACATTCGCAATGTTATTGCCAATACACGGCCCCAACTGCGCCTGAAAAAATGCTTCGCGGCTTCGATATTCGAGCCAGTGTGGCGCACATAGGCCCAAATAATTATAAAACATACATAGTAAACTTTCATCTTTCCATTAAGCCATTTTTACCGACAATACCATTATTTTCAAAGGTTCAATTTCATTTTAAAGGTGTATCTATTAAAGAAAAAACACCCTATATTATATACTCTTCATTGAATGTATGTTTGTATTGCGTTTGTGTCTGTCTGTTATTGGGTTCTTTTGCATAATTTGTTTTTAATCATATTCCATTATTGTTAACCTGTTGACAGTCCATGTAATGAAAAAGTAAAATAAAAAAAACACTGGGAATTATGTTGGATCTCCTACCTCAGCCTATGATATACCATTCTATTTATTACAACATACCTAATATGAAATACACCTACAAACTTTTGCTGGTATGTAAGCCTTCAAAATGTTTTTCAGTCATGTATTTTACCTCGAGAGAGTTAGTAATTTTAATTTTCTTAAGATTATGTACAATTGTTTCCCTAACTAATCCATGCTGGCCACAAACATATGCACTGAGTATCCATATAATATTCATACCTACTACGATATGAAATCTGCAAGGCAAGCATACAGCTACCTACAATACAAAAACACATACCAAAACAGCAGCCTTCCCATTCCTTCTCCCTATACTTCCCATCACGCTATCCCTTTCTATTAATTAAACGATTATATGTACATCTTCATACTACTGTTTGTATTACTTATTATGCTTACGATATTTTTATATCTGATAATTGATAGATACATTATTTGGCGTTGTGAAATATACACTACATATTAATATATTGTAATTATAACTATGCTATGTTTAAAATAATAAATAAATTAAATAATAAGGTACCATAGACAACGCGTCCTACAAAACCTTATCCATTAATCAAATTGATCCATGATCCAATTGTCTAGCGATCAATCGTTGATATCCGGTATGAAAATTCATTTCCACCTTTGGCGTCATCTTGGTCGTTTCGTTTCAACTACTCTCCCATGTAAGTCATTAACTACTTTATTAATTAACTAATTATTTCTCATTATTTCACTCATCTTTTACTCTAACAAACCACAATACATATGTATTAATATTATGTTTAATAGGAAAGCCTCTCAGTACTTATTATACATTATATTATGTGTTCCAATCTCCCCAAGTGGCGTCCGCCATATTGAATTCCCGTATATACCTACCTACGTGTCTTGTATGGAGTACCTACTTCTTATTAATTTACCATTATTTTTCCAAAAGTTTTACACGATATATGATATGCGTCGTTGTGTAAAATCCGCGATTACTCGAAGTGTAATTAAATATTTTTGTTATATGTTACAGTATCCAGACAGAATGAGTGATAAATATTCCGACTCTTATAAGAGTAGTGGAGGCTCCGGGTCTGGCTCCTCATGGGGGAGCAGTTCATCCACATGGGGCTCTTCGGGGACGAACACATCGTCGACCTCATCTTCTAGCAGCAGCAGTGAGTACTTATCTATATAATAATAGAATCTCTCTGTCCTGGGCCTGGCCTGGGTTTCACAATCCTAAGATTGGTTCTCAGTAAGCACTCCCTTCCTTGCAACATCTGTACCTAATAACAATCTATATCCTTAGGCCCGAATTCAGGCTCATGTATAGAAAACAATATATACCTATTTGTAGACAGAGTAGTCTCTCATAGTATATCTCATATGGTATTTCTTTACAATTACAGAAACAGACACAGAGGGGTCGAAGGCCTTTGCGTCAAACACTGCCTCCAGGCTTGAGCACACTCCACCGTGGAAGATGACCACCATCAAAGAGGAGTCTCCTTCACCACGGAAGTGAGGCTGAGCATGGACTCCACCATCAACACAAACTCATCTGCCAATATTTTATATACATACCACACACTATAATGTAACTGCCTATACACACACATTACTTCTCCTAATTCTTCTAATTATTTTGGGATGGTGGATAAAACAATTGCTGTTGCAAGCTCTACAGGATAGTAATAATAATACATACTCAGACAATATAGAATTGTTGTTTCTGTCTACTTGGTGGAGCTATATGTTGTCGTATATTTATGTTCTTAATAAATATAAATATAAAAGATACGATTTGTTTTAATTGAATACATGCCATCTAACCTGTTTCCTCACAACATTCAGAGTGTTGACAGGGGAGACCGACTAACTAAGTCACGATGTAGTTGATCATCTCACAAGGGAATTAGGTTACAAACCCAGTTTAAGTAAAAGAAATCAAAAGGCATGTATGTCAAATTGTAAGGCCTACTTTTTCTAGTATGCAGTAATTATTTTTTGTTCTCTGAGGAAGGCTGATCCAATGTGGTAAAGAATCGTAATGTCATGTAGTTTACACAATTTGTGAATGCGTCAGAGCTCAGAGAATACAGTAAGAATACAGTAAGCACGTAATTTCACTCAATGGTCTTGTTGATCGACCTCTACGATCGTCCGATCTCATCGATCTGGATAATTTTCTATGAGGATATGTGAAGTGGGTGATCTACTCAGAGATAAGAGAGTTTGGATCACTTAGAAGTCAACATTCGCAATGTTATTGCCAATACACGGCCCCAACTGCGCCTGAAAAAATGCTTCGCGGCTTCGATATTCGAGCCAGTGTGGCGCACATAGGCCCAAATAATTATAAAACATACATAGTAAACTTTCATCTTTCCATTAAGCCATTTTTACCGACAATACCATTATTTTCAAAGGTTCAATTTCATTTTAAAGGTGTATCTATTAAAGAAAAAACACCCTATATTATATACTCTTCATTGAATGTATGTTTGTATTGCGTTTGTGTCTGTCTGTTATTGGGTTCTTTTGCATAATTTGTTTTTAATCATATTCCATTATTGTTAACCTGTTGACAGTCCATGTAATGAAAAAGTAAAATAAAAAAAACACTGGGAATTATGTTGGATCTCCTACCTCAGCCTATGATATACCATTCTATTTATTACAACATACCTAATATGAAATACACCTACAAACTTTTGCTGGTATGTAAGCCTTCAAAATGTTTTTCAGTCATGTATTTTACCTCGAGAGAGTTAGTAATTTTAATTTTCTTAAGATTATGTACAATTGTTTCCCTAACTAATCCATGCTGGCCACAAACATATGCACTGAGTATCCATATAATATTCATACCTACTACGATATGAAATCTGCAAGGCAAGCATACAGCTACCTACAATACAAAAACACATACCAAAACAGCAGCCTTCCCATTCCTTCTCCCTATACTTCCCATCACGCTATCCCTTTCTATTAATTAAACGATTATATGTACATCTTCATACTACTGTTTGTATTACTTATTATGCTTACGATATTTTTATATCTGATAATTGATAGATACATTATTTGGCGTTGTGAAATATACACTACATATTAATATATTGTAATTATAACTATGCTATGTTTAAAATAATAAATAAATTAAATAATAAGGTACCATAGACAACGCGTCCTACAAAACCTTATCCATTAATCAAATTGATCCATGATCCAATTGTCTAGCGATCAATCGTTGATATCCGGTATGAAAATTCATTTCCACCTTTGGCGTCATCTTGGTCGTTTCGTTTCAACTACTCTCCCATGTAAGTCATTAACTACTTTATTAATTAACTAATTATTTCTCATTATTTCACTCATCTTTTACTCTAACAAACCACAATACATATGTATTAATATTATGTTTAATAGGAAAGCCTCTCAGTACTTATTATACATTATATTATGTGTTCCAATCTCCCCAAGTGGCGTCCGCCATATTGAATTCCCGTATATACCTACCTACGTGTCTTGTATGGAGTACCTACTTCTTATTAATTTACCATTATTTTTCCAAAAGTTTTACACGATATATGATATGCGTCGTTGTGTAAATTCCGCGATTACTCGAAGTGTAATTAAATATTTTTGTTATATGTTACAGTATCCAGACAGAATGAGTGATAAATATTCCGACTCTTATAAGAGTAGTGGAGGCTCCGGGTCTGGCTCCTCATGGGGGAGCAGTTCATCCACATGGGGCTCTTCGGGGACGAACACATCGTCGACCTCATCTTCTAGCAGCAGCAGTGAGTACTTATCTATATAATAATAGAATCTCTCTGTCCTGGGCCTGGCCTGGGTTTCACAATCCTAAGATTGGTTCTCAGTAAGCACTCCCTTCCTTGCAACATCTGTACCTAATAACAATCTATATCCTTAGGCCCGAATTCAGGCTCATGTATAGAAAACAATATATACCTATTTGTAGACAGAGTAGTCTCTCATAGTATATCTCATATGGTATTTCTTTACAATTACAGAAACAGACACAGAGGGGTCGAAGGCCTTTGCGTCAAACACTGCCTCCAGGCTTGAGCACACTCCACCGTGGAAGATGACCACCATCAAAGAGGAGTCTCCTTCACCACGGAAGTGAGGCTGAGCATGGACTCCACCATCAACACAAACTCATCTGCCAATATTTTATATACATACCACACACTATAATGTAACTGCCTATACACACACATTACTTCTCCTAATTCTTCTAATTATTTTGGGATGGTGGATAAAACAATTGCTGTTGCAAGCTCTACAGGATAGTAATAATAATACATACTCAGACAATATAGAATTGTTGTTTCTGTCTACTTGGTGGAGCTATATGTTGTCGTATATTTATGTTCTTAATAAATATAAATATAAAAGATACGATTTGTTTTAATTGAATACATGCCATCTAACCTGTTTCCTCACAACATTCAGAGTGTTGACAGGGGAGACCGACTAACTAAGTCACGATGTAGTTGATCATCTCACAAGGGAATTAGGTTACAAACCCAGTTTAAGTAAAAGAAATCAAAAGGCATGTATGTCAAATTGTAAGGCCTACTTTTTCTAGTATGCAGTAATTATTTTTTGTTCTCTGAGGAAGGCTGATCCAATGTGGTAAAGAATCGTAATGTCATGTAGTTTACACAATTTGTGAATGCGTCAGAGCTCAGAGAATACAGTAAGAATACAGTAAGCACGTAATTTCACTCAATGGTCTTGTTGATCGACCTCTACGATCGTCCGATCTCATCGATCTGGATAATTTTCTATGAGGATATGTGAAGTGGGTGATCTACTCAGAGATAAGAGAGTTTGGATCACTTAGAAGTCAACATTCGCAATGTTATTGCCAATACACGGCCCCAACTGCGCCTGAAAAAATGCTTCGCGGCTTCGATATTCGAGCCAGTGTGGCGCACATAGGCCCAAATAATTATAAAACATACATAGTAAACTTTCATCTTTCCATTAAGCCATTTTTACCGACAATACCATTATTTTCAAAGGTTCAATTTCATTTTAAAGGTGTATCTATTAAAGAAAAAACACCCTATATTATATACTCTTCATTGAATGTATGTTTGTATTGCGTTTGTGTCTGTCTGTTATTGGGTTCTTTTGCATAATTTGTTTTTAATCATATTCCATTATTGTTAACCTGTTGACAGTCCATGTAATGAAAAAGTAAAATAAAAAAAACACTGGGAATTATGTTGGATCTCCTACCTCAGCCTATGATATACCATTCTATTTATTACAACATACCTAATATGAAATACACCTACAAACTTTTGCTGGTATGTAAGCCTTCAAAATGTTTTTCAGTCATGTATTTTACCTCGAGAGAGTTAGTAATTTTAATTTTCTTAAGATTATGTACAATTGTTTCCCTAACTAATCCATGCTGGCCACAAACATATGCACTGAGTATCCATATAATATTCATACCTACTACGATATGAAATCTGCAAGGCAAGCATACAGCTACCTACAATACAAAAACACATACCAAAACAGCAGCCTTCCCATTCCTTCTCCCTATACTTCCCATCACGCTATCCCTTTCTATTAATTAAACGATTATATGTACATCTTCATACTACTGTTTGTATTACTTATTATGCTTACGATATTTTTATATCTGATAATTGATAGATACATTATTTGGCGTTGTGAAATATACACTACATATTAATATATTGTAATTATAACTATGCTATGTTTAAAATAATAAATAAATTAAATAATAAGGTACCATAGACAACGCGTCCTACAAAACCTTATCCATTAATCAAATTGATCCATGATCCAATTGTCTAGCGATCAATCGTTGATATCCGGTATGAAAATTCATTTCCACCTTTGGCGTCATCTTGGTCGTTTCGTTTCAACTACTCTCCCATGTAAGTCATTAACTACTTTATTAATTAACTAATTATTTCTCATTATTTCACTCATCTTTTACTCTAACAAACCACAATACATATGTATTAATATTATGTTTAATAGGAAAGCCTCTCAGTACTTATTATACATTATATTATGTGTTCCAATCTCCCCAAGTGGCGTCCGCCATATTGAATTCCCGTATATACCTACCTACGTGTCTTGTATGGAGTACCTACTTCTTATTAATTTACCATTATTTTTCCAAAAGTTTTACACGATATATGATATGCGTCGTTGTGTAAATTCCGCGATTACTCGAAGTGTAATTAAATATTTTTGTTATATGTTACAGTATCCAGACAGAATGAGTGATAAATATTCCGACTCTTATAAGAGTAGTGGAGGCTCCGGGTCTGGCTCCTCATGGGGGAGCAGTTCATCCACATGGGGCTCTTCGGGGACGAACACATCGTCGACCTCATCTTCTAGCAGCAGCAGTGAGTACTTATCTATATAATAATAGAATCTCTCTGTCCTGGGCCTGGCCTGGGTTTCACAATCCTAAGATTGGTTCTCAGTAAGCACTCCCTTCCTTGCAACATCTGTACCTAATAACAATCTATATCCTTAGGCCCGAATTCAGGCTCATGTATAGAAAACAATATATACCTATTTGTAGACAGAGTAGTCTCTCATAGTATATCTCATATGGTATTTCTTTACAATTACAGAAACAGACACAGAGGGGTCGAAGGCCTTTGCGTCAAACACTGCCTCCAGGCTTGAGCACACTCCACCGTGGAAGATGACCACCATCAAAGAGGAGTCTCCTTCACCACGGAAGTGAGGCTGAGCATGGACTCCACCATCAACACAAACTCATCTGCCAATATTTTATATACATACCACACACTATAATGTAACTGCCTATACACACACATTACTTCTCCTAATTCTTCTAATTATTTTGGGATGGTGGATTAAACAATTGCTGTTGCAAGCTCTACAGGATAGTAATAATAATACATACTCAGACAATATAGAATTGTTGTTTCTGTCTACTTGGTGGAGCTATATGTTGTCGTATATTTATGTTCTTAATAAATATAAATATAAAAGATACGATTTGTTTTAATTGAATACATGCCATCTAACCTGTTTCCTCACAACATTCAGAGTGTTGACAGGGGAGACCGACTAACTAAGTCACGATGTAGTTGATCATCTCACAAGGGAATTAGGTTACAAACCCAGTTTAAGTAAAAGAAATCAAAAGGCATGTATGTCAAATTGTAAGGCCTACTTTTTCTAGTATGCAGTAATTATTTTTTGTTCTCTGAGGAAGGCTGATCCAATGTGGTAAAGAATCGTAATGTCATGTAGTTTACACAATTTGTGAATGCGTCAGAGCTCAGAGAATACAGTAAGAATACAGTAAGCACGTAATTTCACTCAATGGTCTTGTTGATCGACCTCTACGATCGTCCGATCTCATCGATCTGGATAATTTTCTATGAGGATATGTGAAGTGGGTGATCTACTCAGAGATAAGAGAGTTTGGATCACTTAGAAGTCAACATTCGCAATGTTATTGCCAATACACGGCCCCAACTGCGCCTGAAAAAATGCTTCGCGGCTTCGATATTCGAGCCAGTGTGGCGCACATAGGCCCAAATAATTATAAAACATACATAGTAAACTTTCATCTTTCCATTAAGCCATTTTTACCGACAATACCATTATTTTCAAAGGTTCAATTTCATTTTAAAGGTGTATCTATTAAAGAAAAAACACCCTATATTATATACTCTTCATTGAATGTATGTTTGTATTGCGTTTGTGTCTGTCTGTTATTATTCTTTTGCATAATTTGTTTTTAATCGTATTCCATTATTGTTAACCTGTTGACAGTCCATGTAATGAAAAAGTAAAATAAAAAAAACACTGGGAATTATGTTGGATCTCCTACCTCAGCCTATGATATACCATTCTATTTATTACAACATACCTAATATGAAATACACCTACAAACTTTTGCTGGTATGTAAGCCTTCAAAATGTTTTTCAGTCATGTATTTTACCTCGAGAGAGTTAGTAATTTTAATTTTCTTAAGATTATGTACAATTGTTTCCCTAACTAATCCATGCTGGCCACAAACATATGCACTGAGTATCCATATAATATTCATACCTACTACGATATGAAATCTGCAAGGCAAGCATACAGCTACCTACAATACAAAAACACATACCAAAACAGCAGCCTTCCCATTCCTTCTCCCTATACTTCCCATCACGCTATCCCTTTCTATTAATTAAACGATTATATGTACATCTTCATACTACTGTTTGTATTACTTATTATGCTTACGATATTTTTATATCTGATAATTGATAGATACATTATTTGGCGTTGTGAAATATACACTACATATTAATATATTGTAATTATAACTATGCTATGTTTAAAATAATAAATAAATTAAATAATAAGGTACCATAGACAACGCGTCCTACAAAACCTTATCCATTAATCAAATTGATCCATGATCCAATTGTCTAGCGATCAATCGTTGATATCCGGTATGAAAATTCATTTCCACCTTTGGCGTCATCTTGGTCGTTTCGTTTCAACTACTCTCCCATGTAAGTCATTAACTACTTTATTAATTAACTAATTATTTCTCATTATTTCACTCATCTTTTACTCTAACAAACCACAATACATATGTATTAATATTATGTTTAATAGGAAAGCCTCTCAGTACTTATTATACATTATATTATGTGTTCCAATCTCCCCAAGTGGCGTCCGCCATATTGAATTCCCGTATATACCTACCTACGTGTCTTGTATGGAGTACCTACTTCTTATTAATTTACCATTATTTTTCCAAAAGTTTTACACGATATATGATATGCGTCGTTGTGTAAATTCCGCGATTACTCGAAGTGTAATTAAATATTTTTGTTATATGTTACAGTATCCAGACAGAATGAGTGATAAATATTCCGACTCTTATAAGAGTAGTGGAGGCTCCGGGTCTGGCTCCTCATGGGGGAGCAGTTCATCCACATGGGGCTCTTCGGGGACGAACACATCGTCGACCTCATCTTCTAGCAGCAGCAGTGAGTACTTATCTATATAATAATAGAATCTCTCTGTCCTGGGCCTGGCCTGGGTTTCACAATCCTAAGATTGGTTCTCAGTAAGCACTCCCTTCCTTGCAACATCTGTACCTAATAACAATCTATATCCTTAGGCCCGAATTCAGGCTCATGTATAGAAAACAATATATACCTATTTGTAGACAGAGTAGTCTCTCATAGTATATCTCATATGGTATTTCTTTACAATTACAGAAACAGACACAGAGGGGTCGAAGGCCTTTGCGTCAAACACTGCCTCCAGGCTTGAGCACACTCCACCGTGGAAGATGACCACCATCAAAGAGGAGTCTCCTTCACCACGGAAGTGAGGCTGAGCATGGACTCCACCATCAACACAAACTCATCTGCCAATATTTTATATACATACCACACACTATAATGTAACTGCCTATACACACACATTACTTCTCCTAATTCTTCTAATTATTTTGGGATGGTGGATAAAACAATTGCTGTTGCAAGCTCTACAGGATAGTAATAATAATACATACTCAGACAATATAGAATTGTTGTTTCTGTCTACTTGGTGGAGCTATATGTTGTCGTATATTTATGTTCTTAATAAATATAAATATAAAAGATACGATTTGTTTTAATTGAATACATGCCATCTAACCTGTTTCCTCACAACATTCAGAGTGTTGACAGGGGAGACCGACTAACTAAGTCACGATGTAGTTGATCATCTCACAAGGCAATTAGGTTACAAACCCAGTTTAAGTAAAAGAAATCAAAAGGCATGTATGTCAAATTGTAAGGCCTACTTTTTCTAGTATGCAGTAATTATTTTTTGTTCTCTGAGGAAGGCTGATCCAATGTGGTAAAGAATCGTAATGTCATGTAGTTTACACAATTTGTGAATGCGTCAGAGCTCAGAGAATACAGTAAGAATACAGTAAGCACGTAATTTCACTCAATGGTCTTGTTGATCGACCTCTACGATCGTCCGATCTCATCGATCTGGATAATTTTCTATGAGGATATGTGAAGTGGGTGATCTACTCAGAGATAAGAGAGTTTGGATCACTTAGAAGTCAACATTCGCAATGTTATTGCCAATACACGGCCCCAACTGCGCCTGAAAAAATGCTTCGCGGCTTCGATATTCGAGCCAGTGTGGCGCACATAGGCCCAAATAATTATAAAACATACATAGTAAACTTTCATCTTTCCATTAAGCCATTTTTACCGACAATACCATTATTTTCAAAGGTTCAATTTCATTTTAAAGGTGTATCTATTAAAGAAAAAACACCCTATATTATATACTCTTCATTGAATGTATGTTTGTATTGCGTTTGTGTCTGTCTGTTATTGGGTTCTTTTGCATAATTTGTTTTTAATCATATTCCATTATTGTTAACCTGTTGACAGTCCATGTAATGAAAAAGTAAAATAAAAAAAACACTGGGAATTATGTTGGATCTCCTACCTCAGCCTATGATATACCATTCTATTTATTACAACATACCTAATATGAAATACACCTACAAACTTTTGCTGGTATGTAAGCCTTCAAAATGTTTTTCAGTCATGTATTTTACCTCGAGAGAGTTAGTAATTTTAATTTTCTTAAGATTATGTACAATTGTTTCCCTAACTAATCCATGCTGGCCACAAACATATGCACTGAGTATCCATATAATATTCATACCTACTACGATATGAAATCTGCAAGGCAAGCATACAGCTACCTACAATACAAAAACACATACCAAAACAGCAGCCTTCCCATTCCTTCTCCCTATACTTCCCATCACGCTATCCCTTTCTATTAATTAAACGATTATATGTACATCTTCATACTACTGTTTGTATTACTTATTATGCTTACGATATTTTTATATCTGATAATTGATAGATACATTATTTGGCGTTGTGAAATATACACTACATATTAATATATTGTAATTATAACTATGCTATGTTTAAAATAATAAATAAATTAAATAATAAGGTACCATAGACAACGCGTCCTACAAAACCTTATCCATTAATCAAATTGATCCATGATCCAATTGTCTAGCGATCAATCGTTGATATCCGGTATGAAAATTCATTTCCACCTTTGGCGTCATCTTGGTCGTTTCGTTTCAACTACTCTCCCATGTAAGTCATTAACTACTTTATTAATTAACTAATTATTTCTCATTATTTCACTCATCTTTTACTCTAACAAACCACAATACATATGTATTAATATTATGTTTAATAGGAAAGCCTCTCAGTACTTATTATACATTATATTATGTGTTCCAATCTCCCCAAGTGGCGTCCGCCATATTGAATTCCCGTATATACCTACCTACGTGTCTTGTATGGAGTACCTACTTCTTATTAATTTACCATTATTTTTCCAAAAGTTTTACACGATATATGATATGCGTCGTTGTGTAAAATCCGCGATTACTCGAAGTGTAATTAAATATTTTTGTTATATGTTACAGTATCCAGACAGAATGAGTGATAAATATTCCGACTCTTATAAGAGTAGTGGAGGCTCCGGGTCTGGCTCCTCATGGGGGAGCAGTTCATCCACATGGGGCTCTTCGGGGACGAACACATCGTCGACCTCATCTTCTAGCAGCAGCAGTGAGTACTTATCTATATAATAATAGAATCTCTCTGTCCTGGGCCTGGCCTGGGTTTCACAATCCTAAGATTGGTTCTCAGTAAGCACTCCCTTCCTTGCAACATCTGTACCTAATAACAATCTATATCCTTAGGCCCGAATTCAGGCTCATGTATAGAAAACAATATATACCTATTTGTAGACAGAGTAGTCTCTCATAGTATATCTCATATGGTATTTCTTTACAATTACAGAAACAGACACAGAGGGGTCGAAGGCCTTTGCGTCAAACACTGCCTCCAGGCTTTAGCACACTCCACCGTGGAAGATGACCACCATCAAAGAGGAGTCTCCTTCACCACGGAAGTGAGGCTGAGCATGGACTCCACCATCAACACAAACTCATCTGCCAATATTTTATATACATACCACACACTATAATGTAACTGCCTATACACACACATTACTTCTCCTAATTCTTCTAATTATTTTGGGATGGTGGATAAAACAATTGCTGTTGCAAGCTCTACAGGATAGTAATAATAATACATACTCAGACAATATAGAATTGTTGTTTCTGTCTACTTGGTGGAGCTATATGTTGTCGTATATTTATGTTCTTAATAAATATAAATATAAAAGATACGATTTGTTTTAATTGAATACATGCCATCTAACCTGTTTCCTCACAACATTCAGAGTGTTGACAGGGGAGACCGACTAACTAAGTCACGATGTAGTTGATCATCTCACAAGGGAATTAGGTTACAAACCCAGTTTAAGTAAAAGAAATCAAAAGGCATGTATGTCAAATTGTAAGGCCTACTTTTTCTAGTATGCAGTAATTATTTTTTGTTCTCTGAGGAAGGCTGATCCAATGTGGTAAAGAATCGTAATGTCATGTAGTTTACACAATTTGTGAATGCGTCAGAGCTCAGAGAATACAGTAAGAATACAGTAAGCACGTAATTTCACTCAATGGTCTTGTTGATCGACCTCTACGATCGTCCGATCTCATCGATCTGGATAATTTTCTATGAGGATATGTGAAGTGGGTGATCTACTCAGAGATAAGAGAGTTTGGATCACTTAGAAGTCAACATTCGCAATGTTATTGCCAATACACGGCCCCAACTGCGCCTGAAAAAATGCTTCGCGGCTTCGATATTCGAGCCAGTGTGGCGCACATAGGCCCAAATAATTATAAAACATACATAGTAAACTTTCATCTTTCCATTAAGCCATTTTTACCGACAATACCATTATTTTCAAAGGTTCAATTTCATTTTAAAGGTGTATCTATTAAAGAAAAAACACCCTATATTATATACTCTTCATTGAATGTATGTTTGTATTGCGTTTGTGTCTGTCTGTTATTATTCTTTTGCATAATTTGTTTTTAATCGTATTCCATTATTGTTAACCTGTTGACAGTCCATGTAATGAAAAAGTAAAATAAAAAAAACACTGGGAATTATGTTGGATCTCCTACCTCAGCCTATGATATACCATTCTATTTATTACAACATACCTAATATGAAATACACCTACAAACTTTTGCTGGTATGTAAGCCTTCAAAATGTTTTTCAGTCATGTATTTTACCTCGAGAGAGTTAGTAATTTTAATTTTCTTAAGATTATGTACAATTGTTTCCCTAACTAATCCATGCTGGCCACAAACATATGCACTGAGTATCCATATAATATTTATACCTACTACGATATGAAATCTGCAAGGCAAGCATACAGCTACCTACAATACAAAAACACATACCAAAACAGCAGCCTTCCCATTCCTTCTCCCTATACTTCCCATCACGCTATCCCTTTCTATTAATTAAACGATTATATGTACATCTTCATACTACTGTTTGTATTACTTATTATGCTTACGATATTTTTATATCTGATAATTGATAGATACATTATTTGGCGTTGTGAAATATACACTACATATTAATATATTGTAATTATAACTATGCTATGTTTAAAATAATAAATAAATTAAATAATAAGGTACCATAGACAACGCGTCCTACAAAACCTTATCCATTAATCAAATTGATCCATGATCCAATTGTCTAGCGATCAATCGTTGATATCCGGTATGAAAATTCATTTCCACCTTTGGCGTCATCTTGGTCGTTTCGTTTCAACTACTCTCCCATGTAAGTCATTAACTACTTTATTAATTAACTAATTATTTCTCATTATTTCACTCATCTTTTACTCTAACAAACCACAATACATATGTATTAATATTATGTTTAATAGGAAAGCCTCTCAGTACTTATTATACATTATATTATGTGTTCCAATCTCCCCAAGTGGCGTCCGCCATATTGAATTCCCGTATATACCTACCTACGTGTCTTGTATGGAGTACCTACTTCTTATTAATTTACCATTATTTTTCCAAAAGTTTTACACGATATATGATATGCGTCGTTGTGTAAATTCCGCGATTACTCGAAGTGTAATTAAATATTTTTGTTATATGTTACAGTATCCAGACAGAATGAGTGATAAATATTCCGACTCTTATAAGAGTAGTGGAGGCTCCGGGTCTGGCTCCTCATGGGGGAGCAGTTCATCCACATGGGGCTCTTCGGGGACGAACACATCGTCGACCTCATCTTCTAGCAGCAGCAGTGAGTACTTATCTATATAATAATAGAATCTCTCTGTCCTGGGCCTGGCCTGGGTTTCACAATCCTAAGATTGGTTCTCAGTAAGCACTCCCTTCCTTGCAACATCTGTACCTAATAACAATCTATATCCTTAGGCCCGAATTCAGGCTCATGTATAGAAAACAATATATACCTATTTGTAGACAGAGTAGTCTCTCATAGTATATCTCATATGGTATTTCTTTACAATTACAGAAACAGACACAGAGGGGTCGAAGGCCTTTGCGTCAAACACTGCCTCCAGGCTTGAGCACACTCCACCGTGGAAGATGACCACCATCAAAGAGGAGTCTCCTTCACCACGGAAGTGAGGCTGAGCATGGACTCCACCATCAACACAAACTCATCTGCCAATATTTTATATACATACCACACACTATAATGTAACTGCCTATACACACACATTACTTCTCCTAATTCTTCTAATTATTTTGGGATGGTGGATAAAACAATTGCTGTTGCAAGCTCTACAGGATAGTAATAATAATACATACTCAGACAATATAGAATTGTTGTTTCTGTCTACTTGGTGGAGCTATATGTTGTCGTATATTTATGTTCTTAATAAATATAAATATAAAAGATACGATTTGTTTTAATTGAATACATGCCATCTAACCTGTTTCCTCACAACATTCAGAGTGTTGACAGGGGAGACCGACTAACTAAGTCACGATGTAGTTGATCATCTCACAAGGGAATTAGGTTACAAACCCAGTTTAAGTAAAAGAAATCAAAAGGCATGTATGTCAAATTGTAAGGCCTACTTTTTCTAGTATGCAGTAATTATTTTTTGTTCTCTGAGGAAGGCTGATCCAATGTGGTAAAGAATCGTAATGTCATGTAGTTTACACAATTTGTGAATGCGTCAGAGCTCAGAGAATACAGTAAGAATACAGTAAGCACGTAATTTCACTCAATGGTCTTGTTGATCGACCTCTACGATCGTCCGATCTCATCGATCTGGATAATTTTCTATGAGGATATGTGAAGTGGGTGATCTACTCAGAGATAAGAGAGTTTGGATCACTTAGAAGTCAACATTCGCAATGTTATTGCCAATACACGGCCCCAACTGCGCCTGAAAAAATGCTTCGCGGCTTCGATATTCGAGCCAGTGTGGCGCACATAGGCCCAAATAATTATAAAACATACATAGTAAACTTTCATCTTTCCATTAAGCCATTTTTACCGACAATACCATTATTTTCAAAGGTTCAATTTCATTTTAAAGGTGTATCTATTAAAGAAAAAACACCCTATATTATATACTCTTCATTGAATGTATGTTTGTATTGCGTTTGTGTCTGTCTGTTATTATTCTTTTGCATAATTTGTTTTTAATCGTATTCCATTATTGTTAACCTGTTGACAGTCCATGTAATGAAAAAGTAAAATAAAAAAAACACTGGGAATTATGTTGGATCTCCTACCTCAGCCTATGATATACCATTCTATTTATTACAACATACCTAATATGAAATACACCTACAAACTTTTGCTGGTATGTAAGCCTTCAAAATGTTTTTCAGTCATGTATTTTACCTCGAGAGAGTTAGTAATTTTAATTTTCTTAAGATTATGTACAATTGTTTCCCTAACTAATCCATGCTGGCCACAAACATATGCACTGAGTATCCATATAATATTTATACCTACTACGATATGAAATCTGCAAGGCAAGCATACAGCTACCTACAATACAAAAACACATACCAAAACAGCAGCCTTCCCATTCCTTCTCCCTATACTTCCCATCACGCTATCCCTTTCTATTAATTAAACGATTATATGTACATCTTCATACTACTGTTTGTATTACTTATTATGCTTACGATATTTTTATATCTGATAATTGATAGATACATTATTTGGCGTTGTGAAATATACACTACATATTAATATATTGTAATTATAACTATGCTATGTTTAAAATAATAAATAAATTAAATAATAAGGTACCATAGACAACGCGTCCTACAAAACCTTATCCATTAATCAAATTGATCCATGATCCAATTGTCTAGCGATCAATCGTTGATATCCGGTATGAAAATTCATTTCCACCTTTGGCGTCATCTTGGTCGTTTCGTTTCAACTACTCTCCCATGTAAGTCATTAACTACTTTATTAATTAACTAATTATTTCTCATTATTTCACTCATCTTTTACTCTAACAAACCACAATACATATGTATTAATATTATGTTTAATAGGAAAGCCTCTCAGTACTTATTATACATTATATTATGTGTTCCAATCTCCCCAAGTGGCGTCCGCCATATTGAATTCCCGTATATACCTACCTACGTGTCTTGTATGGAGTACCTACTTCTTATTAATTTACCATTATTTTTCCAAAAGTTTTACACGATATATGATATGCGTCGTTGTGTAAATTCCGCGATTACTCGAAGTGTAATTAAATATTTTTGTTATATGTTACAGTATCCAGACAGAATGAGTGATAAATATTCCGACTCTTATAAGAGTAGTGGAGGCTCCGGGTCTGGCTCCTCATGGGGGAGCAGTTCATCCACATGGGGCTCTTCGGGGACGAACACATCGTCGACCTCATCTTCTAGCAGCAGCAGTGAGTACTTATCTATATAATAATAGAATCTCTCTGTCCTGGGCCTGGCCTGGGTTTCACAATCCTAAGATTGGTTCTCAGTAAGCACTCCCTTCCTTGCAACATCTGTACCTAATAACAATCTATATCCTTAGGCCCGAATTCAGGCTCATGTATAGAAAACAATATATACCTATTTGTAGACAGAGTAGTCTCTCATAGTATATCTCATATGGTATTTCTTTACAATTACAGAAACAGACACAGAGGGGTCGAAGGCCTTTGCGTCAAACACTGCCTCCAGGCTTGAGCACACTCCACCGTGGAAGATGACCACCATCAAAGAGGAGTCTCCTTCACCACGGAAGTGAGGCTGAGCATGGACTCCACCATCAACACAAACTCATCTGCCAATATTTTATATACATACCACACACTATAATGTAACTGCCTATACACACACATTACTTCTCCTAATTCTTCTAATTATTTTGGGATGGTGGATAAAACAATTGCTGTTGCAAGCTCTACAGGATAGTAATAATAATACATACTCAGACAATATAGAATTGTTGTTTCTGTCTACTTGGTGGAGCTATATGTTGTCGTATATTTATGTTCTTAATAAATATAAATATAAAAGATACGATTTGTTTTAATTGAATACATGCCATCTAACCTGTTTCCTCACAACATTCAGAGTGTTGACAGGGGAGACCGACTAACTAAGTCACGATGTAGTTGATCATCTCACAAGGGAATCAGGTTACAAACCCAGTTTAAGTAAAAGAAATCAAAAGGCATGTATGTCAAATTGTAAGGCCTACTTTTTCTAGTATGCAGTAATTATTTTTTGTTCTCTGAGGAAGGCTGATCCAATGTGGTAAAGAATCGTAATGTCATGTAGTTTACACAATTTGTGAATGCGTCAGAGCTCAGAGAATACAGTAAGAATACAGTAAGCACGTAATTTCACTCAATGGTCTTGTTGATCGACCTCTACGATCGTCCGATCTCATCGATCTGGATAATTTTCTATGAGGATATGTGAAGTGGGTGATCTACTCAGAGATAAGAGAGTTTGGATCACTTAGAAGTCAACATTCGCAATGTTATTGCCAATACACGGCCCCAACTGCGCCTGAAAAAATGCTTCGCGGCTTCGATATTCGAGCCAGTGTGGCGCACATAGGCCCAAATAATTATAAAACATACATAGTAAACTTTCATCTTTCCATTAAGCCATTTTTACCGACAATACCATTATTTTCAAAGGTTCAATTTCATTTTAAAGGTGTATCTATTAAAGAAAAAACACCCTATATTATATACTCTTCATTGAATGTATGTTTGTATTGCGTTTGTGTCTGTCTGTTATTGGGTTCTTTTGCATAATTTGTTTTTAATCATATTCCATTATTGTTAACCTGTTGACAGTCCATGTAATGAAAAAGTAAAATAAAAAAAACACTGGGAATTATGTTGGATCTCCTACCTCAGCCTATGATATACCATTCTATTTATTACAACATACCTAATATGAAATACACCTACAAACTTTTGCTGGTATGTAAGCCTTCAAAATGTTTTTCAGTCATGTATTTTACCTCGAGAGAGTTAGTAATTTTAATTTTCTTAAGATTATGTACAATTGTTTCCCTAACTAATCCATGCTGGCCACAAACATATGCACTGAGTATCCATATAATATTCATACCTACTACGATATGAAATCTGCAAGGCAAGCATACAGCTACCTACAATACAAAAACACATACCAAAACAGCAGCCTTCCCATTCCTTCTCCCTATACTTCCCATCACGCTATCCCTTTCTATTAATTAAACGATTATATGTACATCTTCATACTACTGTTTGTATTACTTATTATGCTTACGATATTTTTATATCTGATAATTGATAGATACATTATTTGGCGTTGTGAAATATACACTACATATTAATATATTGTAATTATAACTATGCTATGTTTAAAATAATAAATAAATTAAATAATAAGGTACCATAGACAACGCGTCCTACAAAACCTTATCCATTAATCAAATTGATCCATGATCCAATTGTCTAGCGATCAATCGTTGATATCCGGTATGAAAATTCATTTCCACCTTTGGCGTCATCTTGGTCGTTTCGTTTCAACTACTCTCCCATGTAAGTCATTAACTACTTTATTAATTAACTAATTATTTCTCATTATTTCACTCATCTTTTACTCTAACAAACCACAATACATATGTATTAATATTATGTTTAATAGGAAAGCCTCTCAGTACTTATTATACATTATATTATGTGTTCCAATCTCCCCAAGTGGCGTCCGCCATATTGAATTCCCGTATATACCTACCTACGTGTCTTGTATGGAGTACCTACTTCTTATTAATTTACCATTATTTTTCCAAAAGTTTTACACGATATATGATATGCGTCGTTGTGTAAAATCCGCGATTACTCGAAGTGTAATTAAATATTTTTGTTATATTTCAGTACCCACCATGAGTGATAAATATTCAGACAATTACAAGGGCAGTGGAAGCTCTTCAGGTTCATCGTGGGGATCATCAGGTTCATCTTGGGGGTCCTCGGGGACGAACACATCGTCGACCTCATCTTCTAGCAGCAGCAGTGAGTACTAATTTATATAATAATAAAATCTCTCTCCTGCGCCTGGCATGGGTTATACAATCCTATGATTGGTTCTCAACAAGCACTCCCTTCCTTGCAACATCTGTACCTAATAACAATCTATATCCTTGGGCCCGAATTCAGGCTCATGTATAGAAAACAATATATACCTATTTGTAGACAGAGTAGTCTCTCATAGTATATCTCATATGGTATTTCTTTACAATTACAGAAACAGACACAGAGGGGTCGAAGGCCTTTGCTTCTAACACCGCCTCCAGGCTTGAGCACACTCCACCGTGGAAGATGACCACCATCAAAGAGGAGTCTCCTTCACCACGGAAGTGAGGCTGAGCATGGACTCCACCAACAACACAAACTCATCTGCCAATATTTTATATACACACCACACACTATAATGTAACTACCTATACACACACATTACTTCTCCTAATTCTTCTAATTATTTTGGGATGGTGGATAAAACAATTGCTGTTGCAAGCTCTACAGGATAGTAATAATAATACATACTAAGACTATATAGAATTGTTGTTTCTGTCTACTTGGTGGAGCTATATGTTGTCGTATATTTATGTTCTTAATAAATATAAATAAAAAAGATACGATTTGTTTTAATTGAATACATGTCATCTAACCTGTTTCCTGACAACATTCAGAGAGAAGGGTTGACAAGGGAGACCGCCTAACTAAATCATGATGTAGTTGATCTTCTCACAAGGGAATTAAAGGACAAACCCACTTTGAGTAAAAGGAATCAAAGGGCATGTATGACAAATTGTATATGTGTTATGTTCTCTCCTCTCTGCCTGCCCTGTTAAGGACGCTGAGTGAGAGATAGATAGATATGGCACCTAAAGGTATCCAAAGCCTACATTTTCTGGTAAGCAGTAATTATTTTTTGTTCTCTGAGGGAGGCTGCTCCAATGTGGTACTGTAATGTATAAGTAAAGTACTATAAATTTTGATAATTAAATAAATTTGAAATAGTTTTAAAATTGCATTGTTTCATGACAATATGAAAATTAACAAGATTACGTTGTTGGGGAGATTTTGTATAAATACTCAGTTGCCTAGAAAAACGGGGCACTTCTTGGTTAGACTTCTTAATTAGACTTCTTTATTTTACTTATGTAATAGCTTAGAATATAAAATAAATAAAATAAAATAAAATAAAATAATCTTTATTGCACATAGATATACAAAGGGCGGGCTTATTGCCAAATGGCAATTTCTGCCAGCCAACCCATGACAGAGACCAAAGTGAGACATAGCTAATAAAAATTTAGTACCAAAGGGTACCTTTACCTAACAATAATTGAAAACATAAATACGTACATAGATAAACATATTATTCATATATAAATATATACATAAATGGTATATGGGATGGGATAGGGGAGGGATGCTGGGTTCAGGAGGGACGGGTTGAGGGATTTGAGATAGAAAGGTAATGCTGCTTCAGTCTACTCTTGAAAGTGGAAATAGTTGGTGCGAGTCTGATGGATAATGGAAGGTCATTCCACAATCGCGCAGCCTGTACAGTGAAAGAATTAGTGAAAAAAGATGTATGATGGATAGGGATTAAAAGCGTACGTTGTGCACCAGAACGTAGTGGTAGACCATGAGATGCCAGTGGGGTGAAATTCGTCTTTAAATAATCAGGTGAGGAGGGATTGTATAGGAAATTGTATAGAAGAGAGAGGGCGTGGAGATTACGGCGATGAAATATGGTTAGCCAACTGAGCTCAGACCTGAATTCTGAGATGTGGTCAAACTTCCGCAGGCCATACACGAAACGAATACAGATATTTTGCAGGCGATCAATTTTCATGATCTGCTCCTTGGTGACGTCGATGTACGATATGTCCGCATAATCTAGGAGAGGCAAAAGAAGTGTAAGACATAAAAGGATTTTGGTAGGTTTGGGAAGAAAATTTTGATGGCGTTTGAGAGAATGAAGTCTATAGAAGAATTTTCGGCGGACTTCGCTAACCTACGGGACCCAAGAGAGACACTGGTCGAAGTAGATACCCAGATTTTTGACCTTATTGGTCAGAGGGATGGGAGTATTGTCTAAAGATAAAGTAGGTAAAGAGATGGTCTTAACTTTGGGAAGCATTTTCGAACTACCTACCAGAATAGATTGAGATTTGGATGGGTTGAGGATTAATCCATTTTGCTGCGCCCAGTGGGAAATGCGGTCCAATTCACCATTCATTTGATTAATTGCAAGCGAAGCTTGATCCAACTCGAAGTGTGAATATATTTGAAGATCGTCAGCATAGAGGTGATAGTGAGCATTCACATGTTCACTAACTGAGTTGATAAAGAGTGAAAAGAGGAGAGGCGAAAGGATGCCGCCTTGTGGGACCCCCGCCTCCAAAGGTAGCCAGTCGGAAGTTGAGTTATTACTTGATCTGATACACTGCCGCCTGTTTCTCAGATAGGAGTTAAACCATGAGATAGTGGGGTCAGATAATTTGTAATATCTGAGTCTGGCAAGCAGTATATCGAAATCGACGGAGTTAAAAGCGCTGCTAAAGTCAAGTAGCACTAGAAGAGTGAGTTTTCTTTCCTCCAGAGCACCACGAATATCGTCAGTTACCTTTACTAAAGCCGTTGTGGTGCTGAAGCCGGTACGGAAACCAGATTGAAATGGAGATAGAATATTATGAGTTGTGAGGTGGGCGGTAAGTTGTTCATGCACAACCTTCTCCATAACTTTGGAGAAAATGGGCAATATTGAGATGGGGCGATAGTCCTTAGGGGATGACGGTGACGCTTTTTTGGGAAGAGGAATAACAAAAGCCTTTTTCCAGGCATTTGGGAAATCCCCAGAGTCCAGTGAAAAATTAATGATGTGGGTCAGAACGAACGATATGCAGTCAAGTATGAGTTTGATAAAAGTGATGCTCAAGCCGTCGGAACCAACTGACTTGGAATGAATAGAATTAATAAGTTTTTTCACTGTTACGGCTGAAACATGGCGAAATGAGAAAGTGGGAATACCTAGAGGAGGCAGGTTTTGAATGCAGAAAGTGTAGCACTCTTGCGGCTTTGATCAAAGCCGTCGGGGGGAGCAGCAAAATGTTTATTGAGTAGATTGGGGTCAAATTGCAGGTTGGGGTTAGAGGTATCTTGACGATTCAAGCCCGTGGCATTCAGGTTTTTCCAAATATCGGTTGATGAGCGATCAACAAAGAGGTGATTAAAGTGCGCACGCTTTGAGTTTCTGCACAATTGGTTGCAACGATTGCGGAGAATTCGATACTTTTCCCAATGATGAGAAGAGCCTGATGTATTGTACCTGACTCTGGCTCTGTCGCGTCTACCCATGAGAGCCCTGATCTCTGTAGTGAGCCATGGAGCAGGTGGATGTTTAATGCGGACCATTTTGATAGGGGCGTATTTGTCGCACAAACCTGTGATCACATCGTTAAGCAGTCCAACTTTGTCGTCCACATTGTTAGATATATAAACATCCTGCCAGCTCATCTCTGAGCATTCGGAAAGAAGTCCACTGATATCCACCCTTCGGTAGCTTCTCAGTGGAATGACTTTGGGCTTAGGTCTAGGACACTTAACGATGTACTTAATCAGGATGAGGTCGTGGCGCGAAAAAGCAGGAGCGGGGAACTGTCCATGGCATCTGATTTTCTGAGCTTGAGAAGTGATGATAAGATCCAATAAGGACGTGTGATGAGTAGGCTGTAAGGGGGCTGAGTTTAAGTTAAACGAATGTATAAGGTTATTCAGATTGGAACTACGAGAGTCAACATCAAGGAGGTCGGTGTTGAGATCACCCATGATGATGACGTCGTTAAAAACAGGGAGGTGGTCCTCCAAAAGACTTTCGAGTTTGTTAAAATAATTGATACCGGGTGGGCAATACATAACGCCGAGTAGGATATTAGTTTCGTGAATTCGGATTTTGAGGAAGATATACTCGGCTTCGCCTGCGCGATCAGATGGAGATTGATCGATAATGAGGTAAGATATGTCGTCACGCAGGTATATACATACGCCACCGGCTCTCCTGCCAATCCTATCATTGCGAATTAGATTATAACCTGGAAGAGTGAATTGTGATGATGGCAGAGTAGGCTTGAACCAAGACTCACTAACAAGAAGGGCATGTAGGTTATTATTTGAGAAATTAATGAGGAGGTCGTCATAGTGAGCGGGAATGCTCTGGGCGTTGATATGAGCAATGTGCAGATCCTTGGAATTAGTTTGAAAGACGGAAAGCAGATTATCTCGTAGCGGAGGACAGCTACCTGGAATGTTGATATCATCAGACTCATGAAGTGAGTTATTAGAGTAGTATGATGAAGCAGAGGAGGAATTTGGGGAGGAGGGAGAGGAGGGGGAGAGGGAATGGAAGGAGTCATCGCTGGAAGACGAATAATCCATATATAATAAATAGTACTAATATAAATAAATAAAAAAAAATAAAAGATAAATAAAAAATAATAATAATAAATAAGTTAAACAATAAATGCAATTAATTACTACTCAAATCAATAGAAGAAAGCAGTAGATATGCAGCTAAACAAAAACGTCTACGGAAACATATATAAAAGAAGTAGGTACACTATTGTGTAAAAATTTAAAACCAGATAATTTATGGATGTTGGGACATAACTGATTGCATTGTAAGAAGTACAAGTATTATTCTGTGAGACTTAAAGGAGAGCGTGTTTAAGTAAAGTACAATTTGCAGAACATAATCGCAATAGAAATAAAACGTCAGTCCATACAAAAGTAATCCACCAAATCGAAAGTCGAAAACCACAATAGCAAACATCTGAGAAGCACAACCGCATACCAAACAACAATCAGTGAAACAATATATGGCAATACTCAACTATTGTCTACGACATGAAACTATGGCATAGATGACAGATCTCGAGACGATTATCTGTGTAAATTACATACAATGAAAAATACATCGACATAATATATTAAGTACTGAAAAATATTACAAATATCAAAGGCGTAGATGAAGACAATATATATTATATATTATACCGTCGTTTGAAAATAAAAACAGTAAAGGAAATTATAAATGTGTACATTACCTGTGTGTTAAAAACATATGCATCTATAATGCAACTGATATAGAAAAAGAAAAAATGGTGTAGAATATATTGAAAAAGTATACTATGTTTTTTCATTCACTTATGTTTCCTTATCACAATCCACATATGTGCCCAATGGATGGAATAAATAAAAATAGTAATATTATTAGCGTTTGTGGTGTAAACTGAGTAGAGGAGTAAGACAAAGAAATTACCAGAAGAATTCGCTGTGACATAGCTTTGGAGTGAATATAATAAACAGTACACATAACCTAAAAATACTCTGAAATCAGGGCAATAAGATTATTAATATCACAGTTAGAAAAAGTACAGGTACAGGGTTACTTCCTAGTCGAGCGTGGTCTCAGATTTATCCTACTTGGATCTTGATCAGCTTGGGAGGTATGCTGAGATTCAGGCTTTTGCGACATCTTGAGGGATTCTAATTCCCTCATGCAGGTTATTATGACTATTTTGATCCTTGTTTTAATGAAAATCTTCCCAGAAGAGACCCAGCTATCCAGGCCATACAACTTTCTGGCCTCCTTGAAAATGCCTAGTCGCCTTTTGGTCAGGAATTCGGTTATAAGCATGGACGACCCCTTCAATCTCCTTCTCTCAGACAGAAGCTGGGTGCGGGCGCTCCGATCCAAATAAACGACCACCGGCCTCGTCTTGGAGCCAGACCTCCTCCCCAAACGGTAAATATTGCGGATAGCCGCCGAAAGATCGACACCTACCCTCTCCGAGATGCTTTTTGACACCTTGTCTTTAAGGGTCTCTCCCTCC
The DNA here is from genome assembly GCA_963576895.1 of Ceraclea dissimilis. NCBI lineage: Eukaryota > Metazoa > Arthropoda > Insecta > Trichoptera > Leptoceridae > Ceraclea > Ceraclea dissimilis. The sequence continues at coordinate 484,653 of OY756368.1, forward strand.
TCCTCAGACAACCCGTGGATAAGTACCGCGGAGCTACGGCTGGCCGTCTCCAGTGTGTCTACCTGGTCCTCCAGCACCTCCACCTGGCCCTCCAGAATCAAGCACCGCTTCTTCAGGGCCAAAAGGGCGTCGTCTGTCGTCCTCTTGAAGTTGACAAGGTCCCTCGTAAATTGCTCATACTGGTTGTCACCCGATGCAGAAGACCGCAGACCGTCAACGCGCTTGTTCAGGGCCTCCAGGTCGGCCCGGTAAGACTCCTCAAAGGCTTTAATTTGTTCGAGTGCCATAGTTACTTCTTTAATATTAATTTGATTTCGCGGAAAAAATTACTCTACCGCCATGTATAAACCATAGACGAATGTCGATATTGGTCTTTGATCAGTTATTGTAATTTGCCAATTAATTTATTACTCCAATTATACAGTAATTACCTACACTTCGGAAGATAGTAATTACCTACACTTCAAAAGATAGTATTTATTTCAATATCTGAGTATCCCATCGTAGAAAAAGATACCGCAGCCAAATAACATCTGTGCTGCATACGTAATAGGTACAGAAGGATCTTTTTGATCTTCTAGTCGAAATCTAATGCGGATATGAAAATAGTAGGTATGATTTTTTTTTTTGGAAATATTCTTTTCATACATTTTGTACGGAGATTTTTCAAACTTTCTTTTCGTTACCGCCCTTTTTGCATTGAAACAATTTTTAGGTATGATTGATTGATGAGGTTTTTTTTAGAGTTTATAAAATTGGCAAGTTTTTGAAAGTAATTGGGTCTTTATTCCTACTGTGTACTATTAATTGTTTCCTTAATTAATTCATGCTGGCCACAAACATATGCACTGAGTATCCATATAATATTCATACCTACTACGATACGAAATCTGCAAGGCAACCATACAGCTACCTACAATACAAAAACGCATACCAACACAGCAGCCTTCCCATTCCTTCTCCCTATACTTCCCATCACGCTATCCCTTTCTATTAATTAAACGATTACTATAGTTTCCTATTATTTCAATATCTATGTATAGTAGGGGGATGTGGGGGAACCGTGCGTATCTAACCCAAAATGTATGCTACTTCGTAACCTCTTTAGTTGAGAAGGTAGAACTTTGATTGTGGAAGCCTTGTATGCCTTCTATCAAAGTACATACGGCTATTTAATTTCATTGGTCACAAAACTGATCCAGAAAACATTAAATGTCATAAGTAATTGGCGCACCATTCCATATACCGAGGGGTAATTGTGCGTATTCAGGGCGCACTAAAACGACCAAATTAATTAACTTTGACTTTTAAACTAACATTATTAAGGCCTACTTTTTCTAGTAAGCAGTAATTATTTTTTGTTCTCTGAGGCCAGTGGCGGATCCAGGATTCAATTTTGGGGGGGGGGCTGAATGTCGTCACATGGTAAAAAGTACTGTCACTCAACGTTTTGCGGGGGGCTATGGGGCTGAAATCCCTAGATTTGTTGTATATAAAGTACTGTCACCCATGGTTTTAGGGGGGGTTTTAACCCCCTAGCCCACCCCCTGGATCCGCTAGTGGTGAGTCTTGATACTGCAACATGATATTCTGTTTGTACTGGCTGTAACTCGTCAAAGATGCCGCTGTTTGCAAGGCAGGCATGGAAAACGGTTCCATGACAAAATCTCAAGTGACAAAATCTCACATGTCAAAAGGGTAACCTACTATTGACAGAATCGCAACTCAACACCGGGAAATCTGATGCCGTTGTTTTTTTTTTATTTGTTTTTGTGTGCAAAAAAAAAACAACCTAACGAACCTAACCCAACAATATTCAAATTGTCGGCAACAGGTTTTCCGGTGTTGAGTTGCGATCAATCAATAGTAGGTTACCCTTTTGACAGTTGAGATTTTGTCACTGTGAGTTTCTGTCTGGTTACCATGGAAAACAGTTCGCCAGACCCTATCCTTACACGTATGAACTTGTGGGTACATCAATTTATTATTTTTTTGTGGTAAAAATATTTATGCGTAGTATTTTCTATTCTGTTCAAGGTCCTATATGCTGTCATCTGGCTTAGGCTGAATTGTTCTCAGCCAATACTGAGACAATCGTCTTGAAACTGAAGACAGTCATATTGACTGGACGAACGTTGGTGTTGCGGGGACATTTATAGAATAAGTAGAATATTTAGTTTTAAGTTAGTTTTAAGTTATAATAAATATATAGCCAAAAATCCATTTGGATTAGGCACCACATCTATCACTTATACTCTGTTAAATAATCTGCAATAAATATAAAAAATAAAAAAATAAATGTATGGACTATATAGATTGGCTTTTTTTGCATTACAATATTTGGAAATAACTTGAAAAAAAAATATTCCGAAAATACCCCTGTATATGAGGATTTTCCTTTCAGTTTTTCAGTCGTAGACTAACGATATTAGGCAATATTAGGTCAATGAAAAGTGGTATAAACCGAAGATATTACGTCCGCAGCAACCCTCCAATTCCCATGCTTTACCTAATCATAATATTTATATGAAATTTTGTATACTGTGTCTATATGAAGTCCAAAGGAAGGCCCAATCGACAAAAATTGTTTTTTATATACTTTTTTTATATGGGAGCGGGAGGTGTCACCTGTAGGTGACATTGGGCACTGCAGGTACCAAAGTGAACAATACAACAAATATTTTTACTATGCAAAATTACATTTCTAATTGACGGTAAACGATTGTGTACAATCTGATATCGTTGATATTATGTCAATTGTACATTTTACGCATCATTTACATCACAGTAAGGGCTGGAACATTATTTTAAATAGTGGAATTCGTGCCAGCAATGAATATGTAAAGGAATTCTACACCTAGGTGGTACCCCTCTAAGCTTTCAGTGTGAACATACAGTTGTTACTGCTCCACATTAGAGGCATGATTTAACTTTTTGGAGGGTCCAGGGTGTTCTATTCATGTTATTCGGTGGGTTTGTTTAAACGGCTATAGTCAAATGTAGCTCCATACCACGCCGTCCAGAGAGGTTGGCATGGGTGTCCAGAGGGGTTGGTATGGGAGTTCTTCCAGGATCCCCTTCCTTATAATCTGTCTGTGTAATTCCGCTATTTCCAGAAGCTCAAGGTGATAAAATTTACGAAAAAGTAAAAATAACAATGCTTACAAATGATTCCTAAATTTTGTTCAATAATGTACTTGTAGTGCCCAATGTCACCTGCGGGTGACATCTCATTTTCAAATACCTATAAATAAAATATTTAAATAAAATTATTATTGAAAATTTGTAAAAATGCTAGATTAATGCTCTATACACCGTATCCAGAAAAAATATTTCACAATACTTAGTATTTAGACATTTTTTATTAAGGATTACTTTAGTACGTAACAATAACACCACTTTTCCCGCCACGAGCTGACAAAAAATGCTAAAATAGACTAGATTAACGTTTGAAATCATAAAAAATTATAGTTAATCAGGTTGGCATAACATTAAACACCAGTGTAATACATTAATAAAATAAAAAATACAACTCCATATGTTTAAAATATTTTTTTGAAAACGTGTCACCTGTAGGTGACATCGGGAACTGGAGAGTTAAGGCGTTGCAATCGAGAAGTATTTAAGGAAAAATGACGTCACAGTCATTTCCCACAATTTGGAACAAAATAGGGTAGATGCATTGAACCTTTATCTAGGGAATAACCGTAAAAGATTTTTTCATATCTTGAATAGATTTCTCAAAAAAAATATTTAAAACACCTCTGTACTTTTTTCCGAAAGACGGAAACTCGTTTCCCGAAAGTCGCGGAGTAAAATATTTTTGTTGTACTGATAATATGCATCAAAATCTAGGAAATAACCGTAAAAGTTTTTTGATAGACGCAAAATTAACCCAAAAAAATGTAAAAAACGCTATTTTACCATTTTATCATGCGATTGTCACGCGATTTTGAACCTTAATGCCGTGGGAAATGTCTGTGACGTCATTCCTGGTGCCATGCCCTTAATATACGGATTCATGATTGGAACAACTTGCAAAAGATGCCGCGGACCCTGCATTATATTGATAGCCGTTTTCCACCAGAATTATATAAGTTGATAGTAATATAAACAAGGATTTTTCCGAGTATTGTACTACAGGTCAACAAACATGAATACAATTTATTTATCTATGCCGATGATGGTTATTGAACCATTCTTGAGTTAGTTGTATCACCGTAATATACTATTTTAGTATTTCATTTAATACTTATTTGTTTAACATCGTATGTCAACCATGATTAACAATAAACCATGCTGGCCAAAAACACATGCACTAAGTAGCCATATAATATTCATAGCTATTACGATATGAAATCTGCAAGGCAAGCAATTATGGGCCATAGATGACGCATCCTACAAAGATCCATGAGCGATTTATCGTTGATATCCGCCGTGAAAAATCATTTCCACCTTTGGCGTCATCTTGGTCGTTTCGTTTCAACTACTCTCCCATGTAAGTCATTAACTACTTTATTAATTAACTAATTATTTCTCATTATTTCACTCATCTTTTACTCTAACAAACCACAATACATATGTATTAATATTATGTTTAATAGGAAAGCCTCTCAGTACTTATTATACATTATATTATGTGTTCCAATCTCCCCAAGTGGCGTCCGCCATATTGAATTCCCGTATATACCTACCTACGTGTCTTGTATGGAGTACCTACTTCTTATTAATTTACCATTATTTTTCCAAAAGTTTTACACGATATATGATATGCGTCGTTGTGTAAATTCCGCGATTACTCGAAGTGTAATTAAATATTTTTGTTATATGTTACAGTATCCAGACAGAATGAGTGATAAATATTCCGACTCTTATAAGAGTAGTGGAGGCTCCGGGTCTGGCTCCTCATGGGGGAGCAGTTCATCCACATGGGGCTCTTCGGGGACGAACACATCGTCGACCTCATCTTCTAGCAGCAGCAGTGAGTACTTATCTATATAATAATAGAATCTCTCTGTCCTGGGCCTGGCCTGGGTTTCACAATCCTAAGATTGGTTCTCAGTAAGCACTCCCTTCCTTGCAACATCTGTACCTAATAACAATCTATATCCTTAGGCCCGAATTCAGGCTCATGTATAGAAAACAATATATACCTATTTGTAGACAGAGTAGTCTCTCATAGTATATCTCATATGGTATTTCTTTACAATTACAGAAACAGACACAGAGGGGTCGAAGGCCTTTGCGTCAAACACTGCCTCCAGGCTTGAGCACACTCCACCGTGGAAGATGACCACCATCAAAGAGGAGTCTCCTTCACCACGGAAGTGAGGCTGAGCATGGACTCCACCATCAACACAAACTCATCTGCCAATATTTTATATACATACCACACACTATAATGTAACTGCCTATACACACACATTACTTCTCCTAATTCTTCTAATTATTTTGGGATGGTGGATAAAACAATTGCTGTTGCAAGCTCTACAGGATAGTAATAATAATACATACTCAGACAATATAGAATTGTTGTTTCTGTCTACTTGGTGGAGCTATATGTTGTCGTATATTTATGTTCTTAATAAATATAAATATAAAAGATACGATTTGTTTTAATTGAATACATGCCATCTAACCTGTTTCCTCACAACATTCAGAGTGTTGACAGGGGAGACCGACTATCTAAGTCACGATGTAGTTGATCATCTCACAAGGGAATTAGGTTACAAACCCAGTTTAAGTAAAAGAAATCAAAAGGCATGTATGTCAAATTGTAAGGCCTACTTTTTCTAGTATGCAGTAATTATTTTTTGTTCTCTGAGGAAGGCTGATCCAATGTGGTAAAGAATCGTAATGTCATGTAGTTTACACAATTTGTGAATGCGTCAGAGCTCAGAGAATACAGTAAGAATACAGTAAGCACGTAATTTCACTCAATGGTCTTGTTGATCGACCTCTACGATCGTCCGATCTCATCGATCTGGATAATTTTCTATGAGGATATGTGAAGTGGGTGATCTACTCAGAGATAAGAGAGTTTGGATCACTTAGAAGTCAACATTCGCAATGTTATTGCCAATACACGGCCCCAACTGCGCCTGAAAAAATGCTTCGCGGCTTCGATATTCGAGCCAGTGTGGCGCACATAGGCCCAAATAATTATAAAACATACATAGTAAACTTTCATCTTTCCATTAAGCCATTTTTACCGACAATACCATTATTTTCAAAGGTTCAATTTCATTTTAAAGGTGTATCTATTAAAGAAAAAACACCCTATATTATATACTCTTCATTGAATGTATGTTTGTATTGCGTTTGTGTCTGTCTGTTATTGGGTTCTTTTGCATAATTTGTTTTTAATCATATTCCATTATTGTTAACCTGTTGACAGTCCATGTAATGAAAAAGTAAAATAAAAAAAACACTGGGAATTATGTTGGATCTCCTACCTCAGCCTATGATATACCATTCTATTTATTACAACATACCTAATATGAAATACACCTACAAACTTTTGCTGGTATGTAAGCCTTCAAAATGTTTTTCAGTCATGTATTTTACCTCGAGAGAGTTAGTAATTTTAATTTTCTTAAGATTATGTACAATTGTTTCCCTAACTAATCCATGCTGGCCACAAACATATGCACTGAGTATCCATATAATATTCATACCTACTACGATATGAAATCTGCAAGGCAAGCATACAGCTACCTACAATACAAAAACACATACCAAAACAGCAGCCTTCCCATTCCTTCTCCCTATACTTCCCATCACGCTATCCCTTTCTATTAATTAAACGATTATATGTACATCTTCATACTACTGTTTGTATTACTTATTATGCTTACGATATTTTTATATCTGATAATTGATAGATACATTATTTGGCGTTGTGAAATATACACTACATATTAATATATTGTAATTATAACTATGCTATGTTTAAAATAATAAATAAATTAAATAATAAGGTACCATAGACAACGCGTCCTACAAAACCTTATCCATTAATCAAATTGATCCATGATCCAATTGTCTAGCGATCAATCGTTGATATCCGGTATGAAAATTCATTTCCACCTTTGGCGTCATCTTGGTCGTTTCGTTTCAACTACTCTCCCATGTAAGTCATTAACTACTTTATTAATTAACTAATTATTTCTCATTATTTCACTCATCTTTTACTCTAACAAACCACAATACATATGTATTAATATTATGTTTAATAGGAAAGCCTCTCAGTACTTATTATACATTATATTATGTGTTCCAATCTCCCCAAGTGGCGTCCGCCATATTGAATTCCCGTATATACCTACCTACGTGTCTTGTATGGAGTACCTACTTCTTATTAATTTACCATTATTTTTCCAAAAGTTTTACACGATATATGATATGCGTCGTTGTGTAAATTCCGCGATTACTCGAAGTGTAATTAAATATTTTTGTTATATGTTACAGTATCCAGACAGAATGAGTGATAAATATTCCGACTCTTATAAGAGTAGTGGAGGCTCCGGGTCTGGCTCCTCATGGGGGAGCAGTTCATCCACATGGGGCTCTTCGGGGACGAACACATCGTCGACCTCATCTTCTAGCAGCAGCAGTGAGTACTTATCTATATAATAATAGAATCTCTCTGTCCTGGGCCTGGCCTGGGTTTCACAATCCTAAGATTGGTTCTCAGTAAGCACTCCCTTCCTTGCAACATCTGTACCTAATAACAATCTATATCCTTAGGCCCGAATTCAGGCTCATGTATAGAAAACAATATATACCTATTTGTAGACAGAGTAGTCTCTCATAGTATATCTCATATGGTATTTCTTTACAATTACAGAAACAGACACAGAGGGGTCGAAGGCCTTTGCGTCAAACACTGCCTCCAGGCTTGAGCACACTCCACCGTGGAAGATGACCACCATCAAAGAGGAGTCTCCTTCACCACGGAAGTGAGGCTGAGCATGGACTCCACCATCAACACAAACTCATCTGCCAATATTTTATATACATACCACACACTATAATGTAACTGCCTATACACACACATTACTTCTCCTAATTCTTCTAATTATTTTGGGATGGTGGATAAAACAATTGCTGTTGCAAGCTCTACAGGATAGTAATAATAATACATACTCAGACAATATAGAATTGTTGTTTCTGTCTACTTGGTGGAGCTATATGTTGTCGTATATTTATGTTCTTAATAAATATAAATATAAAAGATACGATTTGTTTTAATTGAATACATGCCATCTAACCTGTTTCCTCACAACATTCAGAGTGTTGACAGGGGAGACCGACTAACTAAGTCACGATGTAGTTGATCATCTCACAAGGGAATTAGGTTACAAACCCAGTTTAAGTAAAAGAAATCAAAAGGCATGTATGTCAAATTGTAAGGCCTACTTTTTCTAGTATGCAGTAATTATTTTTTGTTCTCTGAGGAAGGCTGATCCAATGTGGTAAAGAATCGTAATGTCATGTAGTTTACACAATTTGTGAATGCGTCAGAGCTCAGAGAATACAGTAAGAATACAGTAAGCACGTAATTTCACTCAATGGTCTTGTTGATCGACCTCTACGATCGTCCGATCTCATCGATCTGGATAATTTTCTATGAGGATATGTGAAGTGGGTGATCTACTCAGAGATAAGAGAGTTTGGATCACTTAGAAGTCAACATTCGCAATGTTATTGCCAATACACGGCCCCAACTGCGCCTGAAAAAATGCTTCGCGGCTTCGATATTCGAGCCAGTGTGGCGCACATAGGCCCAAATAATTATAAAACATACATAGTAAACTTTCATCTTTCCATTAAGCCATTTTTACCGACAATACCATTATTTTCAAAGGTTCAATTTCATTTTAAAGGTGTATCTATTAAAGAAAAAACACCCTATATTATATACTCTTCATTGAATGTATGTTTGTATTGCGTTTGTGTCTGTCTGTTATTGGGTTCTTTTGCATAATTTGTTTTTAATCATATTCCATTATTGTTAACCTGTTGACAGTCCATGTAATGAAAAAGTAAAATAAAAAAAACACTGGGAATTATGTTGGATCTCCTACCTCAGCCTATGATATACCATTCTATTTATTACAACATACCTAATATGAAATACACCTACAAACTTTTGCTGGTAAGTAAGCCTTCAAAATGTTTTTCAGTCATGTATTTTACCTCGAGAGAGTTAGTAATTTTAATTTTCTTAAGATTATGTACAATTGTTTCCCTAACTAATCCATGCTGGCCACAAACATATGCACTGAGTATCCATATAATATTCATACCTACTACGATATGAAATCTGCAAGGCAAGCATACAGCTACCTACAATACAAAAACACATACCAAAACAGCAGCCTTCCCATTCCTTCTCCCTATACTTCCCATCACGCTATCCCTTTCTATTAATTAAACGATTATATGTACATCTTCATACTACTGTTTGTATTACTTATTATGCTTACGATATTTTTATATCTGATAATTGATAGATACATTATTTGGCGTTGTGAAATATACACTACATATTAATATATTGTAATTATAACTATGCTATGTTTAAAATAATAAATAAATTAAATAATAAGGTACCATAGACAACGCGTCCTACAAAACCTTATCCATTAATCAAATTGATCCATGATCCAATTGTCTAGCGATCAATCGTTGATATCCGGTATGAAAATTCATTTCCACCTTTGGCGTCATCTTGGTCGTTTCGTTTCAACTACTCTCCCATGTAAGTCATTAACTACTTTATTAATTAACTAATTATTTCTCATTATTTCACTCATCTTTTACTCTAACAAACCACAATACATATGTATTAATATTATGTTTAATAGGAAAGCCTCTCAGTACTTATTATACATTATATTATGTGTTCCAATCTCCCCAAGTGGCGTCCGCCATATTGAATTCCCGTATATACCTACCTACGTGTCTTGTATGGAGTACCTACTTCTTATTAATTTACCATTATTTTTCCAAAAGTTTTACACGATATATGATATGCGTCGTTGTGTAAATTCCGCGATTACTCGAAGTGTAATTAAATATTTTTGTTATATGTTACAGTATCCAGACAGAATGAGTGATAAATATTCCGACTCTTATAAGAGTAGTGGAGGCTCCGGGTCTGGCTCCTCATGGGGGAGCAGTTCATCCACATGGGGCTCTTCGGGGACGAACACATCGTCGACCTCATCTTCTAGCAGCAGCAGTGAGTACTTATCTATATAATAATAGAATCTCTCTGTCCTGGGCCTGGCCTGGGTTTCACAATCCTAAGATTGGTTCTCAGTAAGCACTCCCTTCCTTGCAACATCTGTACCTAATAACAATCTATATCCTTAGGCCCGAATTCAGGCTCATGTATAGAAAACAATATATACCTATTTGTAGACAGAGTAGTCTCTCATAGTATATCTCATATGGTATTTCTTTACAATTACAGAAACAGACACAGAGGGGTCGAAGGCCTTTGCGTCAAACACTGCCTCCAGGCTTGAGCACACTCCACCGTGGAAGATGACCACCATCAAAGAGGAGTCTCCTTCACCACGGAAGTGAGGCTGAGCATGGACTCCACCATCAACACAAACTCATCTGCCAATATTTTATATACATACCACACACTATAATGTAACTGCCTATATACACACATTACTTCTCCTAATTCTTCTAATTATTTTGGGATGGTGGATAAAACAATTGCTGTTGCAAGCTCTACAGGATAGTAATAATAATACATACTCAGACAATATAGAATTGTTGTTTCTGTCTACTTGGTGGAGCTATATGTTGTCGTATATTTATGTTCTTAATAAATATAAATATAAAAGATACGATTTGTTTTAATTGAATACATGCCATCTAACCTGTTTCCTGACAACATTCAGAGAGAAGGGTTGACAAGGGAGACCGCCTAACTAAATCATGATGTAGTTGATCATCTCAAAAGGGAAATAAAGGACAAACCCAGTTTGAGTAAAATGAATCAAAGAGCATGTATGACAATTGTACCAGAGTTGTGCTCTATCCTCTCTGCCTACCATCTAAAAGACGCTCAGTAAGGGATAGATAGATAGATAGATTAAGCACCTAAAGGCAACCAAAGGCTACATTTTCTGGTATGCAGCAATTATTTTTTGTTCTCTGAGGAAGCCTGATCCAATGTGGTACAGAAGGATCTTTTTGATCTTCTAGTCGAAATCTAATGCGGATATGAAAATAGTAGGTATGATTTTTTTTAGGAAATATTCTCTTCATACATTTTGTACGGAGAATTATCAAACTTTCGTTACCGCCCTTTTTGCATTGAAACAATTTTTAGGTATGTTCCGTAATAACTGCTCAATGTAATTTACAGGGTTTTTTTACAGTTTATAAAATTGGCAAATAATTAAAAAAAATCTACTGTGTACTATTGTTTTCTTAATTAATTCATGCTGGCCACAAACATATGCACTGAGTATCCATATAATATTCATACCTACTACGATATGAAATCTGCAAGGCAAGCATACAGCTACCTACAATACAAAAACGCATACCAACACAGCAGCCTTCCCATTCCTTCTCCCTATACTTTCCATCACGCTATCCCTTTCTATTAATTAAACGATTACTATAGTTTCCTATTATTGCAATATCTATGTATAGTAGGGGAATGTGGGGGAACCGTGCGTATCTAACCCAAAATGTATGCTACTTCGAAACCTCTTTAGTTAAGAAGGTAAAACTTTGATTGTGGAAGCCTTGTATGCCTTCTATCAAAGTACATATGGCTATTTAATTTTATTTGTCACAAAACTGATCCAGAAAACATTAAATGGCATAAGTCATTTGCGCACCATTCCATATACCGCGGGGTAATTGTGCACATGGGTGAACTAATACGACAAAATTAATTAACTTTGACTTGTTAAACTAACATAATTTTATTAATAAGATAATTTACTATCACGAGTGGGTTGCTGAGGCAAAAATAGAATAGAATAGATTATTTACTATCATTGTTCAAAATTACAATTGTTATTGTTGACAGTGAGAAAAGGCAATAAAAATTGAAAAAAAGCAATCTATTTTACGGTATTATGTATTTTACTCATAAAAAAATCTAATTCTGTGATTTTGTCACAAGAGAAATTCCAGCTCCCGGCACAAAGAAATATAGTTGGAAGGTATTCCTTTCAATCCTTTTCACGTGTTGACTCAGGCAGGTATGCCAATTCTCTACCATCAGCTCTGATTTTCCCTTTGTAGCATATACAGTTTTCTGCAGTGCAGTGCTAGTCTAACAATTAATTTACGTCAGTTTTTCTCTCCTATTTTTAGGTATCTAGAGAAATAAAAAAAATTGTACCTTTTAACATTTACGTTGATTTTTTCTAAATTTTGAAATAAATATTTATAGCCATATATGTGGTTTCATGAGGCTGAATCAAAAAACTGGATGCGCATAATTACCCCTCACCCTGAGATTCAACATACATCAAACATCACAGAAACTAATATCCAAATAATTCAAACTATATTATAATCATCGAGAGAGATAGAAAACTACCATACAAGTCATAAAACGTCGAAAAATTACTGTAAATATGGACTCAGCGTCTTACTTTATCGGTGTAAACTTACAACAAAATACTTGTTTTCAATAAAATGGCAACATCTCTATCGAGGGAGCTGAATATTACCAAATGCAATAGCCTTGTCGGTGACTACAAAATAGCATGACTAGCGACATTATTTCGACGAAAGGAATCATTATTACCCACTGCCCACGAGTCCCACACTTTCCCCTACATCTTCATACTATTGTGTGTATTACTTATTATGCTTACGATGTTTTTATATCTGATAAAATTGATAGATACATTATTTGGCGTTGTGAAATATACACTACATATTAATATATTGTAATTACATATAACTAAGCTGTTGTATCTAATCAAATGTTTCTAATAAATAATAAATAAAATAATAAGGAACCATAGACAACGCGTCCTACAAAACTTTATCCATAAATCAAATTGATCCATGATCCAATTGTCTAGCGATCAATCGTTGATATCCGGCGTAAAATCATTTCCACCTTTGGAGTCATCCGGGACGTTTCGTTTCAACTACTCTCCCATGTAAGTCATTAACTACTTTATTAATTAACTAATTATTTCTCATTATTTCACTCATCTTTTACTCTAACAAACCACAATACATATGTATTAATATTATGTTTAATAGGAAAGCCTCTCAGTACTTATTATACATTATATTATGTGTTCCAATCTCCCCAAGTGGCGTCCGCCATATTGAATTCCCGTATATACCTACCTACGTGTCTTGTATGGAGTACCTACTTCTTATTAATTTACCATTATTTTTCCAAAAGTTTTACACGATGTATGATATGCGTCGTTGTGTAAATTCCGCGATTATTCGAAGTGTAATTAAATATTTTTGTTATATTTCAGTACCCACCATGAGTGATAAATATTCAGACAATTACAAGGGCAGTGGAAGCTCTTCAGGTTCATCGTGGGGATCATCAGGTTCATCTTGGGGGTCCTCGGGGACGAACACATCGTCGACCTCATCTTCTAGCAGCAGCAGTGAGTACTAATTTATATAATAATAAAATCTCTCTCCTGCGCCTGGCATGGGTTATACAATCCTATGATTGGATCTCAGCAAGCACTCCCTTCCTTGCAATATCTGTACCTAATACAATCTATATCCTTAGACCCGAAGTAAGGCTCATGTATAGTGAACAATATATACCTATTTGTAGACAGAGTAGTCTCTCATAGTATATCTCATATGGTATTTCTTTACAATTACAGAAACAGACACAGAGGGGTCGAAGGCCTTTGCTTCTAACACCGCCTCCAGGCTTGAGCACACCCCACCATGGAAGATGGCCACCATCAAAGAGGAGTCTCCTTCACCACGGAAGTGAGGCTGAGCATGGACTCCACCGAAAACACAAACTCATCTGCCAATATTTTATATACATACCACACACTATAATGTAACTAACTATACACACACATTACTTCTCCTAATTCTTCTAATTATTTTGGGATGGTGGATAAAACAATCGCTGTTGCAAGCTCTACAGGATAGTAATAATAATACATACTCAGACTATATAGAATTGTTGTTTCTGTCTACTTGGTGGAGCTATATGTTGTCGTATATTTATGTTCTTAATAAATATAAATATAAAAGATACGATTTGTTTTAATTGAATACATGTCATCTAACCTGTTTCCTTACAACATTCAGAGTGTTGACAAGGGAGACCGCCTAACTAAAACATGATGTAACTGCGTTGATCTTCTCACAAGGGAATTAAAGGACAAACCCAGTTTGAGTAAAAGAAATCAAAAGGCATGTATGACAAATTGTAGGGCCTACTTTTTCTAGTATGCAGCAATTATTTTTCTGTTCTCTGAGGAAGGCTGATGCAATGTGGTAAAGAATCGTAATGTCATGTAGTTTACACAATTTGTGAATGCGTCAGAAGCTAGTAGAATTAATGGGATAAAATTCTGTTGGAAGATTTGGGGAAAAAAACGTCCAGTTGAGCAAAATAAAAGCGTGGAGGTTTGAGCCCATGATGTATTGTTACTGTTAAGTTGGTGACTATTATTGGGAATTATGTTGGTACCTCTACCTAAACCGCTCTATTTTTTATAATTTGTAAAACAACCACTTGACTAAAATGAAATATTCCTACTATTTTTTTTAATGTAAACGTTCCAATTTTTTTTCAGTCAAGTTTCTTTTTCTCATTCACCACGAGAGAGTTTGTAATTTTAATTGGATTATGTACTATTGTTTCCCTAATTAATCCATGCCGGCCACAAAAATATGCACTCAGTGGCCATAAAATATTCATACGAGGGGAGTTCAAAGTATTCTCGGTATGGCAACTTTTTTGTTAGCAATGGGGGTATTTTTTTCTATGGTTCTGTTATGGCACTTTCTGAGGTGAAAATTTGAAAATTTCATCGGTTTACCATCATTAGTTTTGTCACAATCGTGTTTTGAGTGCAACAAAATTTCTTGACGCGAAAATGCTTACCAAAATCGAACACCGCGCCGTTATTAAGTTCTTGATGAAACAAGGAAAAACTCAAAAAAAAACTTCCAAGAAGAGATGGTAGCCGTTTATATGGATTCTGCTCCTTCGTTGTCTACCATTCAATAGTGGTCAACTGAATTTGAAAGGAACAGAGAAAGCATTGAAGATGACCCTGTTCCTGTTTCTGCCACTACGGAAGAAAACGTGAAAAAGTCCAGAAACTTGTACTCGAAGATGCTCAAATAAAAATCAATTCATTAGCAGAGATGATCAAGCTATATTTTGGTACCATACACTCAATACTTCATGACTTTTTAAACCTCTCAAACTCAGTGCAAGATGGGTGCCACGAATGCTCGAACCACCGCAGAAGCAAGTGCGAATTGAATGTTGTAAAAATTCAGGAGTGTGGTTACCGAGAGATCAATAATCCACCTTAGAGCCCAGATCTGACACCTAGTGACTATTTTTTGTTTCGGAAGCTGAAAAAAAAGATTCGTGGAAGGCGATTTTCCGACGATGAAGAACTCAAGACGGCCATTAACATTCATTTTTCAGAGAAGGAAGAAAGTTATTTTTTGGAGGGTATTGAGAAGATGATTTCGTGTTGTAAGAAGTGTATCGAGATTGCAAGGGACTATATTAAAAAATAGAATTATTTCAGATTTTTCTGCCTTTTCATTCATATCCATACCGAGAATACTTTGAACTCCCCTCGTAGCTAATACGACATCAAATCTGCAAGTTAAGCAATAATAGGTCATAGATAACACGTCCTAAAAACCTTATCCGTAAATCGAATTGATCCATGATAAAATTATCTAGCGATTTACGATGGAAAGATGAAGGTTTAGCATTTATGTTTCAATATAAATTAGGGCAAATGTGTGCCACACTGGCTCAAATATCAAAGTTTAAATTTCAAGCACTTTTTTTGCTAATTTTCGAATTCTCACAATTTTCGGTGTCAATGACAAACATTTTAAAAATTTCAGATAATTTTAATCCAGCAATCTTTGTTTTTTTTAATAAGAATACATTTACATAGGAACAACATCAGAAAAATGCGTAAATTTGAAAATTTGTGCAAAAAAACACGACCAGATTATTGCAGGAAACAGCAGTAAGCACGTAATTTCACTCAATGGTCTTGTTGATCGACCTCTACGATCGTCTGATCTCATATCTCTGGATTATTTTCTATGAGGATATGTGAAGTGGGTGGTCTACTCAGAGATAAGAGAGTTTGGATCACTTAGAACTCAGCATTCGCAAAGTTATTGCCAATACACGGCCCCAACTGCGCCTGAAAAAGTGCTTCGCGGCTTCGATATTCGAGCCAGTGTGGCGCACATAGGCCCAAATAATTTTAAAACATACATAGTAAACTTTCATCTTTCCAATGAAGCCATTTTTACCGACAATACCATTATTTTCAAAGGTTCAATTTCATTTTAAAAGTGTACCTATTAAAGAAAAAACACCCTATATTATATACTCTTCATTGAATGTATGTTTGTATTGCGTTGGTGTCTGTCTGTTATTAAGTTCTTTTGCATTATTTGTTTGTAATCATATTTTATTATTGTTAACCTGTTGACAGTCCATGTAATGAAAAAGTAAACTATAAAAAAAATATTAATAATAATAATGGACAATTTATGTCGCGCAGTTTTGTGGGTATTCCCACCTCAAGGGCGCTCTCAGTTCCTAATCCCTATGTTGTTGGGAAAGATTTCTTAAATAAATGTGTTTTTAATGGCCCTTTGAACCCGGTTAACGTTTTTGCCTCTCTGATGTCTACTAGAAGTCCATACCAGGCTGAAGGACCTGCCGCAATAAATGCGCGGCTCAAATAATTAGGTTTCGCGTTTAGGTTTACGACTTCTAGCTTCGAGGTTTTATCCGAGTGGGAATAATGTTGGTCCTCCTACCTCAGGCTATGATAGACCATTCTATTTATTTCAATTTGTAAAAAAAAACACAACCCAAATATGAAATACACCTACAAACTTTTGTTGTTATGTACTTGAAGCCTTTAAAATGTTTTTCAGATATGTATTTTAAATTCACAACGAACGAGTTTTTAAATTTATTGTTCGGTCAATTTTAATTAAAATAAATATTCTACGTGTATTGGGTACGTAGGAAGGTAATTTCATATAAAAACTCTAGGACTGTGTACTATTGTTTCCTTAATTAATCCATGCTGGCCACAAACATATGCACTGAGTATCCATATAATATTCATACCTACTACGATATGAAATCTGCAAGTCAAGCAATATTGGGCCATAGATGACGCGTCCTACAAAGATCCATGAGCGATTTATCGTTGATATCCGGCGTGAAAAGCCATTTCCAGCTTTGGTGTCATCTTGGACGTTTCATTTCAACTACTCTCCCATGTAAGTCATTAACTACTTTATTAATTAACTAATTATTTCTCATTATTTCACTCATCTTTTACTCTAACAAACCACAATACATATGTATTAATATTATGTTTAATAGGAAAGCCTCTCAGTACTTATTATACATTATATTATGTGTTCCAATCTCCCCAAGTGGCGTCCGCCATATTGAATTCCCGTATATACCTACCTACGTGTCTTGTATGGAGTACCTACTTCTTATTAATTTACCATTATTTTTCCAAAAGTTTTACACGATATATGATATGCGTCGTTGTGTAAATTCCGCGATTACTCGAAGTGTAATTAAATATTTTTGTTATATGTTACAGTATCCAGACAGAATGAGTGATAAATATTCCGACTCTTATAAGAGTAGTGGAGGCTCCGGGTCTGGCTCCTCATGGGGGAGCAGTTCATCCACATGGGGCTCTTCGGGGACGAACACATCGTCGACCTCATCTTCTAGCAGCAGCAGTGAGTACTTATCTATATAATAATAGAATCTCTCTGTCCTGGGCCTGGCCTGGGTTTCACAATCCTAAGATTGGTTCTCAGTAAGCACTCCCTTCCTTGCAACATCTGTACCTAATAACAATCTATATCCTTAGGCCCGAATTCAGGCTCATGTATAGAAAACAATATATACCTATTTGTAGACAGAGTAGTCTCTCATAGTATATCTCATATGGTATTTCTTTACAATTACAGAAACAGACACAGAGGGGTCGAAGGCCTTTGCGTCAAACACTGCCTCCAGGCTTGAGCACACTCCACCGTGGAAGATGACCACCATCAAAGAGGAGTCTCCTTCACCACGGAAGTGAGGCTGAGCATGGACTCCACCATCAACACAAACTCATCTGCCAATATTTTATATACATACCACACACTATAATGTAACTGCCTATACACACACATTACTTCTCCTAATTCTTCTAATTATTTTGGGATGGTGGATAAAACAATCGCTGTTGCAAGCTCTACAGGATAGTAATAATAATACATACTCAGACAATATAGAATTGTTGTTTCTGTCTACTTGGTGGAGCTATATGTTGTCGTATATTTATGTTCTTAATAAATATAAATATAAAAGATACGATTTGTTTTAATTGAATACATGCCATCTAACCTGTTTCCTCACAACATTCAGAGTGTTGACAGGGGAGACCGACTAACTAAGTCACGATGTAGTTGATCATCTCACAAGGGAATTAGGTTACAAACCCAGTTTAAGTAAAAGAAATCAAAAGGCATGTATGTCAAATTGTAAGGCCTACTTTTTCTAGTATGCAGTAATTATTTTTTGTTCTCTGAGGAAGGCTGATCCAATGTGGTAAAGAATCGTAATGTCATGTAGTTTACACAATTTGTGAATGCGTCAGAGCTCAGAGAATACAGTAAGAATACAGTAAGCACGTAATTTCACTCAATGGTCTTGTTGATCGACCTCTACGATCGTCCGATCTCATCGATCTGGATAATTTTCTATGAGGATATGTGAAGTGGGTGATCTACTCAGAGATAAGAGAGTTTGGATCACTTAGAAGTCAACATTCGCAATGTTATTGCCAATACACGGCCCCAACTGCGCCTGAAAAAATGCTTCGCGGCTTCGATATTCGAGCCAGTGTGGCGCACATAGGCCCAAATAATTATAAAACATACATAGTAAACTTTCATCTTTCCATTAAGCCATT
This sequence comes from Ceraclea dissimilis, assembly GCA_963576895.1. Classification (NCBI taxonomy): domain Eukaryota; kingdom Metazoa; phylum Arthropoda; class Insecta; order Trichoptera; family Leptoceridae; genus Ceraclea; species Ceraclea dissimilis. The sequence goes on from OY756368.1 coordinate 503,891, forward strand.
TTTACCGACAATACCATTATTTTCAAAGGTTCAATTTCATTTTAAAGGTGTATCTATTAAAGAAAAAACACCCTATATTATATACTCTTCATTGAATGTATGTTTGTATTGCGTTTGTGTCTGTCTGTTATTGGGTTCTTTTGCATAATTTGTTTTTAATCATATTCCATTATTGTTAACCTGTTGACAGTCCATGTAATGAAAAAGTAAAATAAAAAAAACACTGGGAATTATGTTGGATCTCCTACCTCAGCCTATGATATACCATTCTATTTATTACAACATACCTAATATGAAATACACCTACAAACTTTTGCTGGTATGTAAGCCTTCAAAATGTTTTTCAGTCATGTATTTTACCTCGAGAGAGTTAGTAATTTTAATTTTCTTAAGATTATGTACAATTGTTTCCCTAACTAATCCATGCTGGCCACAAACATATGCACTGAGTATCCATATAATATTCATACCTACTACGATATGAAATCTGCAAGGCAAGCATACAGCTACCTACAATACAAAAACACATACCAAAACAGCAGCCTTCCCATTCCTTCTCCCTATACTTCCCATCACGCTATCCCTTTCTATTAATTAAACGATTATATGTACATCTTCATACTACTGTTTGTATTACTTATTATGCTTACGATATTTTTATATCTGATAATTGATAGATACATTATTTGGCGTTGTGAAATATACACTACATATTAATATATTGTAATTATAACTATGCTATGTTTAAAATAATAAATAAATTAAATAATAAGGTACCATAGACAACGCGTCCTACAAAACCTTATCCATTAATCAAATTGATCCATGATCCAATTGTCTAGCGATCAATCGTTGATATCCGGTATGAAAATTCATTTCCACCTTTGGCGTCATCTTGGTCGTTTCGTTTCAACTACTCTCCCATGTAAGTCATTAACTACTTTATTAATTAACTAATTATTTCTCATTATTTCACTCATCTTTTACTCTAACAAACCACAATACATATGTATTAATATTATGTTTAATAGGAAAGCCTCTCAGTACTTATTATACATTATATTATGTGTTCCAATCTCCCCAAGTGGCGTCCGCCATATTGAATTCCCGTATATACCTACCTACGTGTCTTGTATGGAGTACCTACTTCTTATTAATTTACCATTATTTTTCCAAAAGTTTTACACGATATATGATATGCGTCGTTGTGTAAAATCCGCGATTACTCGAAGTGTAATTAAATATTTTTGTTATATTTCAGTACCCACCATGAGTGATAAATATTCAGACAATTACAAGGGCAGTGGAAGCTCTTCAGGTTCATCGTGGGGATCATCAGGTTCATCTTGGGGGTCCTCGGGGACGAACACATCGTCGACCTCATCTTCTAGCAGCAGCAGTGAGTACTAATTTATATAATAATAAAATCTCTCTCCTGCGCCTGGCATGGGTTATACAATCCTATGATTGGTTCTCAACAAGCACTCCCTTCCTTGCAACATCTGTACCTAATAACAATCTATATCCTTGGGCCCGAATTCAGGCTCATGTATAGAAAACAATATATACCTATTTGTAGACAGAGTAGTCTCTCATAGTATATCTCATATGGTATTTCTTTACAATTACAGAAACAGACACAGAGGGGTCGAAGGCCTTTGCGTCAAACACTGCCTCCAGGCTTGAGCACACTCCACCGTGGAAGATGACCACCATCAAAGAGGAGTCTCCTTCACCACGGAAGTGAGGCTGAGCATGGACTCCACCATCAACACAAACTCATCTGCCAATATTTTATATACATACCACACACTATAATGTAACTGCCTATACACACACATTACTTCTCCTAATTCTTCTAATTATTTTGGGATGGTGGATAAAACAATTGCTGTTGCAAGCTCTACAGGATAGTAATAATAATACATACTCAGACAATATAGAATTGTTGTTTCTGTCTACTTGGTGGAGCTATATGTTGTCGTATATTTATGTTCTTAATAAATATAAATATAAAAGATACGATTTGTTTTAATTGAATACATGTCATCTAACCTGTTTCCTGACAACATTCAGAGAAGAGTGTTGACAAGGGAGACCGCCTAACTAAATCATGATGTAGTTGATCATCTCACAAGGGAATTAAGGGACAAACCAGTTTGAGTAAAAGGAATCAAAGGGCATGTATGACAAATTGTAAGGCCTACTTTTTCTAGTATGTAGTAATTATTTTTTGTTCTCTGAGGATGGCTGATCCAATGTGGTAAAGAATCGTAATGTCATGTAGTTTACACAATTTGTGAATGCGTCAGAGCTCAGAGAATACAGTAAGAATACAGTAAGCACGTAATTTCACTCAATGGTCTTGTTGATCGACCTCTACGATCGTCCGATCTCATCGATCTGGATAATTTTCTATGAGGATATGTGAAGTGGGTGATCTACTCAGAGATAAGAGAGTTTGGATCACTTAGAAGTCAACATTCGCAATGTTATTGCCAATACACGGCCCCAACTGCGCCTGTAAAAATGCTTCGCGGCTTCGATATTCGAGCCAGTGTGGCGCACATAGGCCCAAATAATTATAAAACATACATAGTAAACTTTCATCTTTCCATTAAGCCATTTTTACCGACAATAACATTATTTTCAAAGGTTCAATTTCATTTTAAAGGTGTATCTATTAAAGAAAAAACACCCTATATTATATACTCTTCATTGAATGTATGTTTGTATTGCGTTTGTGTCTGTCTGTTATTGGGTTCTTTTGCATAATTTGTTTTTAATCATATTCCATTATTGTTAACCTGTTGACAGTCCATGTAATGAAAAAGTAAAATAAAAAAAACACTGGGAATTATGTTGGATCTCCTACCTCAGCCTATGATATACCATTCTATTTATTACAACATACCTAATATGAAATACACCTACAAACTTTTGCTGGTATGTAAGCCTTCAAAATGTTTTTCAGTCATGTATTTTACCTCGAGAGAGTTAGTAATTTTAATTTTCTTAAGATTATGTACAATTGTTTCCCTAACTAATCCATGCTGGCCACAAACATATGCACTGAGTATCCATATAATATTCATACCTACTACGATATGAAATCTGCAAGGCAAGCATACAGCTACCTACAATACAAAAACACATACCAAAACAGCAGCCTTCCCATTCCTTCTCCCTATACTTCCCATCACGCTATCCCTTTCTATTAATTAAACGATTATATGTACATCTTCATACTACTGTTTGTATTACTTATTATGCTTACGATATTTTTATATCTGATAATTGATAGATACATTATTTGGCGTTGTGAAATATACACTACATATTAATATATTGTAATTATAACTATGCTATGTTTAAAATAATAAATAAATTAAATAATAAGGTACCATAGACAACGCGTCCTACAAAACCTTATCCATTAATCAAATTGATCCATGATCCAATTGTCTAGCGATCAATCGTTGATATCCGGTATGAAAATTCATTTCCACCTTTGGCGTCATCTTGGTCGTTTCGTTTCAACTACTCTCCCATGTAAGTCATTAACTACTTTATTAATTAACTAATTATTTCTCATTATTTCACTCATCTTTTACTCTAACAAACCACAATACATATGTATTAATATTATGTTTAATAGGAAAGCCTCTCAGTACTTATTATACATTATATTATGTGTTCCAATCTCCCCAAGTGGCGTCCGCCATATTGAATTCCCGTATATACCTACCTACGTGTCTTGTATGGAGTACCTACTTCTTATTAATTTACCATTATTTTTCCAAAAGTTTTACACGATATATGATATGCGTCGTTGTGTAAATTCCGCGATTACTCGAAGTGTAATTAAATATTTTTGTTATATGTTACAGTATCCAGACAGAATGAGTGATAAATATTCCGACTCTTATAAGAGTAGTGGAGGCTCCGGGTCTGGCTCCTCATGGGGGAGCAGTTCATCCACATGGGGCTCTTCGGGGACGAACACATCGTCGACCTCATCTTCTAGCAGCAGCAGTGAGTACTTATCTATATAATAATAGAATCTCTCTGTCCTGGGCCTGGCCTGGGTTTCACAATCCTAAGATTGGTTCTCAGTAAGCACTCCCTTCCTTGCAACATCTGTACCTAATAACAATCTATATCCTTAGGCCCGAATTCAGGCTCATGTATAGAAAACAATATATACCTATTTGTAGACAGAGTAGTCTCTCATAGTATATCTCATATGGTATTTCTTTACAATTACAGAAACAGACACAGAGGGGTCGAAGGCCTTTGCGTCAAACACTGCCTCCAGGCTTGAGCACACTCCACCGTGGAAGATGACCACCATCAAAGAGGAGTCTCCTTCACCACGGAAGTGAGGCTGAGCATGGACTCCACCATCAACACAAACTCATCTGCCAATATTTTATATACATACCACACACTATAATGTAACTGCCTATACACACACATTACTTCTCCTAATTCTTCTAATTATTTTGGGATGGTGGATAAAACAATCGCTGTTGCAAGCTCTACAGGATAGTAATAATAATACATACTCAGACAATATAGAATTGTTGTTTCTGTCTACTTGGTGGAGCTATATGTTGTCGTATATTTATGTTCTTAATAAATATAAATATAAAAGATACGATTTGTTTTAATTGAATACATGCCATCTAACCTGTTTCCTCACAACATTCAGAGTGTTGACAGGGGAGACCGACTAACTAAGTCACGATGTAGTTGATCATCTCACAAGGGAATTAGGTTACAAACCCAGTTTAAGTAAAAGAAATCAAAAGGCATGTATGTCAAATTGTAAGGCCTACTTTTTCTAGTATGCAGTAATTATTTTTTGTTCTCTGAGGAAGGCTGATCCAATGTGGTAAAGAATCGTAATGTCATGTAGTTTACACAATTTGTGAATGCGTCAGAGCTCAGAGAATACAGTAAGAATACAGTAAGCACGTAATTTCACTCAATGGTCTTGTTGATCGACCTCTACGATCGTCCGATCTCATCGATCTGGATAATTTTCTATGAGGATATGTGAAGTGGGTGATCTACTCAGAGATAAGAGAGTTTGGATCACTTAGAAGTCAACATTCGCAATGTTATTGCCAATACACGGCCCCAACTGCGCCTGAAAAAATGCTTCGCGGCTTCGATATTCGAGCCAGTGTGGCGCACATAGGCCCAAATAATTATAAAACATACATAGTAAACTTTCATCTTTCCATTAAGCCATTTTTACCGACAATACCATTATTTTCAAAGGTTCAATTTCATTTTAAAGGTGTATCTATTAAAGAAAAAACACCCTATATTATATACTCTTCATTGAATGTATGTTTGTATTGCGTTTGTGTCTGTCTGTTATTGGGTTCTTTTGCATAATTTGTTTTTAATCATATTCCATTATTGTTAACCTGTTGACAGTCCATGTAATGAAAAAGTAAAATAAAAAAAACACTGGGAATTATGTTGGATCTCCTACCTCAGCCTATGATATACCATTCTATTTATTACAACATACCTAATATGAAATACACCTACAAACTTTTGCTGGTATGTAAGCCTTCAAAATGTTTTTCAGTCATGTATTTTACCTCGAGAGAGTTAGTAATTTTAATTTTCTTAAGATTATGTACAATTGTTTCCCTAACTAATCCATGCTGGCCACAAACATATGCACTGAGTATCCATATAATATTCATACCTACTACGATATGAAATCTGCAAGGCAAGCATACAGCTACCTACAATACAAAAACACATACCAAAACAGCAGCCTTCCCATTCCTTCTCCCTATACTTCCCATCACGCTATCCCTTTCTATTAATTAAACGATTATATGTACATCTTCATACTACTGTTTGTATTACTTATTATGCTTACGATATTTTTATATCTGATAATTGATAGATACATTATTTGGCGTTGTGAAATATACACTACATATTAATATATTGTAATTATAACTATGCTATGTTTAAAATAATAAATAAATTAAATAATAAGGTACCATAGACAACGCGTCCTACAAAACCTTATCCATTAATCAAATTGATCCATGATCCAATTGTCTAGCGATCAATCGTTGATATCCGGTATGAAAATTCATTTCCACCTTTGGCGTCATCTTGGTCGTTTCGTTTCAACTACTCTCCCATGTAAGTCATTAACTACTTTATTAATTAACTAATTATTTCTCATTATTTCACTCATCTTTTACTCTAACAAACCACAATACATATGTATTAATATTATGTTTAATAGGAAAGCCTCTCAGTACTTATTATACATTATATTATGTGTTCCAATCTCCCCAAGTGGCGTCCGCCATATTGAATTCCCGTATATACCTACCTACGTGTCTTGTATGGAGTACCTACTTCTTATTAATTTACCATTATTTTTCCAAAAGTTTTACACGATATATGATATGCGTCGTTGTGTAAATTCCGCGATTACTCGAAGTGTAATTAAATATTTTTGTTATATGTTACAGTATCCAGACAGAATGAGTGATAAATATTCCGACTCTTATAAGAGTAGTGGAGGCTCCGGGTCTGGCTCCTCATGGGGGAGCAGTTCATCCACATGGGGCTCTTCGGGGACGAACACATCGTCGACCTCATCTTCTAGCAGCAGCAGTGAGTACTTATCTATATAATAATAGAATCTCTCTGTCCTGGGCCTGGCCTGGGTTTCACAATCCTAAGATTGGTTCTCAGTAAGCACTCCCTTCCTTGCAACATCTGTACCTAATAACAATCTATATCCTTAGGCCCGAATTCAGGCTCATGTATAGAAAACAATATATACCTATTTGTAGACAGAGTAGTCTCTCATAGTATATCTCATATGGTATTTCTTTACAATTACAGAAACAGACACAGAGGGGTCGAAGGCCTTTGCGTCAAACACTGCCTCCAGGCTTGAGCACACTCCACCGTGGAAGATGACCACCATCAAAGAGGAGTCTCCTTCACCACGGAAGTGAGGCTGAGCATGGACTCCACCATCAACACAAACTCATCTGCCAATATTTTATATACATACCACACACTATAATGTAACTGCCTATACACACACATTACTTCTCCTAATTCTTCTAATTATTTTGGGATGGTGGATAAAACAATCGCTGTTGCAAGCTCTACAGGATAGTAATAATAATACATACTCAGACAATATAGAATTGTTGTTTCTGTCTACTTGGTGGAGCTATATGTTGTCGTATATTTATGTTCTTAATAAATATAAATATAAAAGATACGATTTGTTTTAATTGAATACATGCCATCTAACCTGTTTCCTCACAACATTCAGAGTGTTGACAGGGGAGACCGACTAACTAAGTCACGATGTAGTTGATCATCTCACAAGGGAATTAGGTTACAAACCCAGTTTAAGTAAAAGAAATCAAAAGGCATGTATGTCAAATTGTAAGGCCTACTTTTTCTAGTATGCAGTAATTATTTTTTGTTCTCTGAGGAAGGCTGATCCAATGTGGTAAAGAATCGTAATGTCATGTAGTTTACACAATTTGTGAATGCGTCAGAGCTCAGAGAATACAGTAAGAATACAGTAAGCACGTAATTTCACTCAATGGTCTTGTTGATCGACCTCTACGATCGTCCGATCTCATCGATCTGGATAATTTTCTATGAGGATATGTGAAGTGGGTGATCTACTCAGAGATAAGAGAGTTTGGATCACTTAGAAGTCAACATTCGCAATGTTATTGCCAATACACGGCCCCAACTGCGCCTGAAAAAATGCTTCGCGGCTTCGATATTCGAGCCAGTGTGGCGCACATAGGCCCAAATAATTATAAAACATACATAGTAAACTTTCATCTTTCCATTAAGCCATTTTTACCGACAATACCATTATTTTCAAAGGTTCAATTTCATTTTAAAGGTGTATCTATTAAAGAAAAAACACCCTATATTATATACTCTTCATTGAATGTATGTTTGTATTGCGTTTGTGTCTGTCTGTTATTGGGTTCTTTTGCATAATTTGTTTTTAATCATATTCCATTATTGTTAACCTGTTGACAGTCCATGTAATGAAAAAGTAAAATAAAAAAAACACTGGGAATTATGTTGGATCTCCTACCTCAGCCTATGATATACCATTCTATTTATTACAACATACCTAATATGAAATACACCTACAAACTTTTGCTGGTATGTAAGCCTTCAAAATGTTTTTCAGTCATGTATTTTACCTCGAGAGAGTTAGTAATTTTAATTTTCTTAAGATTATGTACAATTGTTTCCCTAACTAATCCATGCTGGCCACAAACATATGCACTGAGTATCCATATAATATTCATACCTACTACGATATGAAATCTGCAAGGCAAGCATACAGCTACCTACAATACAAAAACACATACCAAAACAGCAGCCTTCCCATTCCTTCTCCCTATACTTCCCATCACGCTATCCCTTTCTATTAATTAAACGATTATATGTACATCTTCATACTACTGTTTGTATTACTTATTATGCTTACGATATTTTTATATCTGATAATTGATAGATACATTATTTGGCGTTGTGAAATATACACTACATATTAATATATTGTAATTATAACTATGCTATGTTTAAAATAATAAATAAATTAAATAATAAGGTACCATAGACAACGCGTCCTACAAAACCTTATCCATTAATCAAATTGATCCATGATCCAATTGTCTAGCGATCAATCGTTGATATCCGGTATGAAAATTCATTTCCACCTTTGGCGTCATCTTGGTCGTTTCGTTTCAACTACTCTCCCATGTAAGTCATTAACTACTTTATTAATTAACTAATTATTTCTCATTATTTCACTCATCTTTTACTCTAACAAACCACAATACATATGTATTAATATTATGTTTAATAGGAAAGCCTCTCAGTACTTATTATACATTATATTATGTGTTCCAATCTCCCCAAGTGGCGTCCGCCATATTGAATTCCCGTATATACCTACCTACGTGTCTTGTATGGAGTACCTACTTCTTATTAATTTACCATTATTTTTCCAAAAGTTTTACACGATATATGATATGCGTCGTTGTGTAAATTCCGCGATTACTCGAAGTGTAATTAAATATTTTTGTTATATGTTACAGTATCCAGACAGAATGAGTGATAAATATTCCGACTCTTATAAGAGTAGTGGAGGCTCCGGGTCTGGCTCCTCATGGGGGAGCAGTTCATCCACATGGGGCTCTTCGGGGACGAACACATCGTCGACCTCATCTTCTAGCAGCAGCAGTGAGTACTTATCTATATAATAATAGAATCTCTCTGTCCTGGGCCTGGCCTGGGTTTCACAATCCTAAGATTGGTTCTCAGTAAGCACTCCCTTCCTTGCAACATCTGTACCTAATAACAATCTATATCCTTAGGCCCGAATTCAGGCTCATGTATAGAAAACAATATATACCTATTTGTAGACAGAGTAGTCTCTCATAGTATATCTCATATGGTATTTCTTTACAATTACAGAAACAGACACAGAGGGGTCGAAGGCCTTTGCGTCAAACACTGCCTCCAGGCTTGAGCACACTCCACCGTGGAAGATGACCACCATCAAAGAGGAGTCTCCTTCACCACGGAAGTGAGGCTGAGCATGGACTCCACCATCAACACAAACTCATCTGCCAATATTTTATATACATACCACACACTATAATGTAACTGCCTATACACACACATTACTTCTCCTAATTCTTCTAATTATTTTGGGATGGTGGATAAAACAATTGCTGTTGCAAGCTCTACAGGATAGTAATAATAATACATACTCAGACAATATAGAATTGTTGTTTCTGTCTACTTGGTGGAGCTATATGTTGTCGTATATTTATGTTCTTAATAAATATAAATATAAAAGATACGATTTGTTTTAATTGAATACATGCCATCTAACCTGTTTCCTCACAACATTCAGAGTGTTGACAGGGGAGACCGACTAACTAAGTCACGATGTAGTTGATCATCTCACAAGGGAATTAGGTTACAAACCCAGTTTAAGTAAAAGAAATCAAAAGGCATGTATGTCAAATTGTAAGGCCTACTTTTTCTAGTATGCAGTAATTATTTTTTGTTCTCTGAGGAAGGCTGATCCAATGTGGTAAAGAATCGTAATGTCATGTAGTTTACACAATTTGTGAATGCGTCAGAGCTCAGAGAATACAGTAAGAATACAGTAAGCACGTAATTTCACTCAATGGTCTTGTTGATCGACCTCTACGATCGTCCGATCTCATCGATCTGGATAATTTTCTATGAGGATATGTGAAGTGGGTGATCTACTCAGAGATAAGAGAGTTTGGATCACTTAGAAGTCAACATTCGCAATGTTATTGCCAATACACGGCCCCAACTGCGCCTGAAAAAATGCTTCGCGGCTTCGATATTCGAGCCAGTGTGGCGCACATAGGCCCAAATAATTATAAAACATACATAGTAAACTTTCATCTTTCCATTAAGCCATTTTTACCGACAATACCATTATTTTCAAAGGTTCAATTTCATTTTAAAGGTGTATCTATTAAAGAAAAAACACCCTATATTATATACTCTTCATTGAATGTATGTTTGTATTGCGTTTGTGTCTGTCTGTTATTATTCTTTTGCATAATTTGTTTTTAATCGTATTCCATTATTGTTAACCTGTTGACAGTCCATGTAATGAAAAAGTAAAATAAAAAAAACACTGGGAATTATGTTGGATCTCCTACCTCAGCCTATGATATACCATTCTATTTATTACAACATACCTAATATGAAATACACCTACAAACTTTTGCTGGTATGTAAGCCTTCAAAATGTTTTTCAGTCATGTATTTTACCTCGAGAGAGTTAGTAATTTTAATTTTCTTAAGATTATGTACAATTGTTTCCCTAACTAATCCATGCTGGCCACAAACATATGCACTGAGTATCCATATAATATTTATACCTACTACGATATGAAATCTGCAAGGCAAGCATACAGCTACCTACAATACAAAAACACATACCAAAACAGCAGCCTTCCCATTCCTTCTCCCTATACTTCCCATCACGCTATCCCTTTCTATTAATTAAACGATTATATGTACATCTTCATACTACTGTTTGTATTACTTATTATGCTTACGATATTTTTATATCTGATAATTGATAGATACATTATTTGGCGTTGTGAAATATACACTACATATTAATATATTGTAATTATAACTATGCTATGTTTAAAATAATAAATAAATTAAATAATAAGGTACCATAGACAACGCGTCCTACAAAACCTTATCCATTAATCAAATTGATCCATGATCCAATTGTCTAGCGATCAATCGTTGATATCCGGTATGAAAATTCATTTCCACCTTTGGCGTCATCTTGGTCGTTTCGTTTCAACTACTCTCCCATGTAAGTCATTAACTACTTTATTAATTAACTAATTATTTCTCATTATTTCACTCATCTTTTACTCTAACAAACCACAATACATATGTATTAATATTATGTTTAATAGGAAAGCCTCTCAGTACTTATTATACATTATATTATGTGTTCCAATCTCCCCAAGTGGCGTCCGCCATATTGAATTCCCGTATATACCTACCTACGTGTCTTGTATGGAGTACCTACTTCTTATTAATTTACCATTATTTTTCCAAAAGTTTTACACGATATATGATATGCGTCGTTGTGTAAATTCCGCGATTACTCGAAGTGTAATTAAATATTTTTGTTATATGTTACAGTATCCAGACAGAATGAGTGATAAATATTCCGACTCTTATAAGAGTAGTGGAGGCTCCGGGTCTGGCTCCTCATGGGGGAGCAGTTCATCCACATGGGGCTCTTCGGGGACGAACACATCGTCGACCTCATCTTCTAGCAGCAGCAGTGAGTACTTATCTATATAATAATAGAATCTCTCTGTCCTGGGCCTGGCCTGGGTTTCACAATCCTAAGATTGGTTCTCAGTAAGCACTCCCTTCCTTGCAACATCTGTACCTAATAACAATCTATATCCTTAGGCCCGAATTCAGGCTCATGTATAGAAAACAATATATACCTATTTGTAGACAGAGTAGTCTCTCATAGTATATCTCATATGGTATTTCTTTACAATTACAGAAACAGACACAGAGGGGTCGAAGGCCTTTGCGTCAAACACTGCCTCCAGGCTTGAGCACACTCCACCGTGGAAGATGACCACCATCAAAGAGGAGTCTCCTTCACCACGGAAGTGAGGCTGAGCATGGACTCCACCATCAACACAAACTCATCTGCCAATATTTTATATACATACCACACACTATAATGTAACTGCCTATACACACACATTACTTCTCCTAATTCTTCTAATTATTTTGGGATGGTGGATAAAACAATTGCTGTTGCAAGCTCTACAGGATAGTAATAATAATACATACTCAGACAATATAGAATTGTTGTTTCTGTCTACTTGGTGGAGCTATATGTTGTCGTATATTTATGTTCTTAATAAATATAAATATAAAAGATACGATTTGTTTTAATTGAATACATGCCATCTAACCTGTTTCCTCACAACATTCAGAGTGTTGACAGGGGAGACCGACTAACTAAGTCACGATGTAGTTGATCATCTCACAAGGGAATTAGGTTACAAACCCAGTTTAAGTAAAAGAAATCAAAAGGCATGTATGTCAAATTGTAAGGCCTACTTTTTCTAGTATGCAGTAATTATTTTTTGTTCTCTGAGGAAGGCTGATCCAATGTGGTAAAGAATCGTAATGTCATGTAGTTTACACAATTTGTGAATGCGTCAGAGCTCAGAGAATACAGTAAGAATACAGTAAGCACGTAATTTCACTCAATGGTCTTGTTGATCGACCTCTACGATCGTCCGATCTCATCGATCTGGATAATTTTCTATGAGGATATGTGAAGTGGGTGATCTACTCAGAGATAAGAGAGTTTGGATCACTTAGAAGTCAACATTCGCAATGTTATTGCCAATACACGGCCCCAACTGCGCCTGAAAAAATGCTTCGCGGCTTCGATATTCGAGCCAGTGTGGCGCACATAGGCCCAAATAATTATAAAACATACATAGTAAACTTTCATCTTTCCATTAAGCCATTTTTACCGACAATACCATTATTTTCAAAGGTTCAATTTCATTTTAAAGGTGTATCTATTAAAGAAAAAACACCCTATATTATATACTCTTCATTGAATGTATGTTTGTATTGCGTTTGTGTCTGTCTGTTATTATTCTTTTGCATAATTTGTTTTTAATCGTATTCCATTATTGTTAACCTGTTGACAGTCCATGTAATGAAAAAGTAAAATAAAAAAAACACTGGGAATTATGTTGGATCTCCTACCTCAGCCTATGATATACCATTCTATTTATTACAACATACCTAATATGAAATACACCTACAAACTTTTGCTGGTATGTAAGCCTTCAAAATGTTTTTCAGTCATGTATTTTACCTCGAGAGAGTTAGTAATTTTAATTTTCTTAAGATTATGTACAATTGTTTCCCTAACTAATCCATGCTGGCCACAAACATATGCACTGAGTATCCATATAATATTCATACCTACTACGATATGAAATCTGCAAGGCAAGCATACAGCTACCTACAATACAAAAACACATACCAAAACAGCAGCCTTCCCATTCCTTCTCCCTATACTTCCCATCACGCTATCCCTTTCTATTAATTAAACGATTATATGTACATCTTCATACTACTGTTTGTATTACTTATTATGCTTACGATATTTTTATATCTGATAATTGATAGATACATTATTTGGCGTTGTGAAATATACACTACATATTAATATATTGTAATTATAACTATGCTATGTTTAAAATAATAAATAAATTAAATAATAAGGTACCATAGACAACGCGTCCTACAAAACCTTATCCATTAATCAAATTGATCCATGATCCAATTGTCTAGCGATCAATCGTTGATATCCGGTATGAAAATTCATTTCCACCTTTGGCGTCATCTTGGTCGTTTCGTTTCAACTACTCTCCCATGTAAGTCATTAACTACTTTATTAATTAACTAATTATTTCTCATTATTTCACTCATCTTTTACTCTAACAAACCACAATACATATGTATTAATATTATGTTTAATAGGAAAGCCTCTCAGTACTTATTATACATTATATTATGTGTTCCAATCTCCCCAAGTGGCGTCCGCCATATTGAATTCCCGTATATACCTACCTACGTGTCTTGTATGGAGTACCTACTTCTTATTAATTTACCATTATTTTTCCAAAAGTTTTACACGATATATGATATGCGTCGTTGTGTAAATTCCGCGATTACTCGAAGTGTAATTAAATATTTTTGTTATATGTTACAGTATCCAGACAGAATGAGTGATAAATATTCCGACTCTTATAAGAGTAGTGGAGGCTCCGGGTCTGGCTCCTCATGGGGGAGCAGTTCATCCACATGGGGCTCTTCGGGGACGAACACATCGTCGACCTCATCTTCTAGCAGCAGCAGTGAGTACTTATCTATATAATAATAGAATCTCTCTGTCCTGGGCCTGGCCTGGGTTTCACAATCCTAAGATTGGTTCTCAGTAAGCACTCCCTTCCTTGCAACATCTGTACCTAATAACAATCTATATCCTTAGGCCCGAATTCAGGCTCATGTATAGAAAACAATATATACCTATTTGTAGACAGAGTAGTCTCTCATAGTATATCTCATATGGTATTTCTTTACAATTACAGAAACAGACACAGAGGGGTCGAAGGCCTTTGCGTCAAACACTGCCTCCAGGCTTGAGCACACTCCACCGTGGAAGATGACCACCATCAAAGAGGAGTCTCCTTCACCACGGAAGTGAGGCTGAGCATGGACTCCACCATCAACACAAACTCATCTGCCAATATTTTATATACATACCACACACTATAATGTAACTGCCTATACACACACATTACTTCTCCTAATTCTTCTAATTATTTTGGGATGGTGGATAAAACAATTGCTGTTGCAAGCTCTACAGGATAGTAATAATAATACATACTCAGACAATATAGAATTGTTGTTTCTGTCTACTTGGTGGAGCTATATGTTGTCGTATATTTATGTTCTTAATAAATATAAATATAAAAGATACGATTTGTTTTAATTGAATACATGCCATCTAACCTGTTTCCTCACAACATTCAGAGTGTTGACAGGGGAGACCGACTAACTAAGTCACGATGTAGTTGATCATCTCACAAGGGAATTAGGTTACAAACCCAGTTTAAGTAAAAGAAATCAAAAGGCATGTATGTCAAATTGTAAGGCCTACTTTTTCTAGTATGCAGTAATTATTTTTTGTTCTCTGAGGAAGGCTGATCCAATGTGGTAAAGAATCGTAATGTCATGTAGTTTACACAATTTGTGAATGCGTCAGAGCTCAGAGAATACAGTAAGAATACAGTAAGCACGTAATTTCACTCAATGGTCTTGTTGATCGACCTCTACGATCGTCCGATCTCATCGATCTGGATAATTTTCTATGAGGATATGTGAAGTGGGTGATCTACTCAGAGATAAGAGAGTTTGGATCACTTAGAAGTCAACATTCGCAATGTTATTGCCAATACACGGCCCCAACTGCGCCTGAAAAAATGCTTCGCGGCTTCGATATTCGAGCCAGTGTGGCGCACATAGGCCCAAATAATTATAAAACATACATAGTAAACTTTCATCTTTCCATTAAGCCATTTTTACCGACAATACCATTATTTTCAAAGGTTCAATTTCATTTTAAAGGTGTATCTATTAAAGAAAAAACACCCTATATTATATACTCTTCATTGAATGTATGTTTGTATTGCGTTTGTGTCTGTCTGTTATTGGGTTCTTTTGCATAATTTGTTTTTAATCATATTCCATTATTGTTAACCTGTTGACAGTCCATGTAATGAAAAAGTAAAATAAAAAAAACACTGGGAATTATGTTGGATCTCCTACCTCAGCCTATGATATACCATTCTATTTATTACAACATACCTAATATGAAATACACCTACAAACTTTTGCTGGTATGTAAGCCTTCAAAATGTTTTTCAGTCATGTATTTTACCTCGAGAGAGTTAGTAATTTTAATTTTCTTAAGATTATGTACAATTGTTTCCCTAACTAATCCATGCTGGCCACAAACATATGCACTGAGTATCCATATAATATTCATACCTACTACGATATGAAATCTGCAAGGCAAGCATACAGCTACCTACAATACAAAAACACATACCAAAACAGCAGCCTTCCCATTCCTTCTCCCTATACTTCCCATCACGCTATCCCTTTCTATTAATTAAACGATTATATGTACATCTTCATACTACTGTTTGTATTACTTATTATGCTTACGATATTTTTATATCTGATAATTGATAGATACATTATTTGGCGTTGTGAAATATACACTACATATTAATATATTGTAATTATAACTATGCTATGTTTAAAATAATAAATAAATTAAATAATAAGGTACCATAGACAACGCGTCCTACAAAACCTTATCCATTAATCAAATTGATCCATGATCCAATTGTCTAGCGATCAATCGTTGATATCCGGTATGAAAATTCATTTCCACCTTTGGCGTCATCTTGGTCGTTTCGTTTCAACTACTCTCCCATGTAAGTCATTAACTACTTTATTAATTAACTAATTATTTCTCATTATTTCACTCATCTTTTACTCTAACAAACCACAATACATATGTATTAATATTATGTTTAATAGGAAAGCCTCTCAGTACTTATTATACATTATATTATGTGTTCCAATCTCCCCAAGTGGCGTCCGCCATATTGAATTCCCGTATATACCTACCTACGTGTCTTGTATGGAGTACCTACTTCTTATTAATTTACCATTATTTTTCCAAAAGTTTTACACGATATATGATATGCGTCGTTGTGTAAATTCCGCGATTACTCGAAGTGTAATTAAATATTTTTGTTATATGTTACAGTATCCAGACAGAATGAGTGATAAATATTCCGACTCTTATAAGAGTAGTGGAGGCTCCGGGTCTGGCTCCTCATGGGGGAGCAGTTCATCCACATGGGGCTCTTCGGGGACGAACACATCGTCGACCTCATCTTCTAGCAGCAGCAGTGAGTACTTATCTATATAATAATAGAATCTCTCTGTCCTGGGCCTGGCCTGGGTTTCACAATCCTAAGATTGGTTCTCAGTAAGCACTCCCTTCCTTGCAACATCTGTACCTAATAACAATCTATATCCTTAGGCCCGAATTCAGGCTCATGTATAGAAAACAATATATACCTATTTGTAGACAGAGTAGTCTCTCATAGTATATCTCATATGGTATTTCTTTACAATTACAGAAACAGACACAGAGGGGTCGAAGGCCTTTGCGTCAAACACTGCCTCCAGGCTTGAGCACACTCCACCGTGGAAGATGACCACCATCAAAGAGGAGTCTCCTTCACCACGGAAGTGAGGCTGAGCATGGACTCCACCATCAACACAAACTCATCTGCCAATATTTTATATACATACCACACACTATAATGTAACTGCCTATACACACACATTACTTCTCCTAATTCTTCTAATTATTTTGGGATGGTGGATAAAACAATTGCTGTTGCAAGCTCTACAGGATAGTAATAATAATACATACTCAGACAATATAGAATTGTTGTTTCTGTCTACTTGGTGGAGCTATATGTTGTCGTATATTTATGTTCTTAATAAATATAAATATAAAAGATACGATTTGTTTTAATTGAATACATGCCATCTAACCTGTTTCCTCACAACATTCAGAGTGTTGACAGGGGAGACCGACTAACTAAGTCACGATGTAGTTGATCATCTCACAAGGGAATTAGGTTACAAACCCAGTTTAAGTAAAAGAAATCAAAAGGCATGTATGTCAAATTGTAAGGCCTACTTTTTCTAGTATGCAGTAATTATTTTTTGTTCTCTGAGGAAGGCTGATCCAATGTGGTAAAGAATCGTAATGTCATGTAGTTTACACAATTTGTGAATGCGTCAGAGCTCAGAGAATACAGTAAGAATACAGTAAGCACGTAATTTCACTCAATGGTCTTGTTGATCGACCTCTACGATCGTCCGATCTCATCGATCTGGATAATTTTCTATGAGGATATGTGAAGTGGGTGATCTACTCAGAGATAAGAGAGTTTGGATCACTTAGAAGTCAACATTCGCAATGTTATTGCCAATACACGGCCCCAACTGCGCCTGAAAAAATGCTTCGCGGCTTCGATATTCGAGCCAGTGTGGCGCACATAGGCCCAAATAATTATAAAACATACATAGTAAACTTTCATCTTTCCATTAAGCCATTTTTACCGACAATACCATTATTTTCAAAGGTTCAATTTCATTTTAAAGGTGTATCTATTAAAGAAAAAACACCCTATATTATATACTCTTCATTGAATGTATGTTTGTATTGCGTTTGTGTCTGTCTGTTATTGGGTTCTTTTGCATAATTTGTTTTTAATCATATTCCATTATTGTTAACCTGTTGACAGTCCATGTAATGAAAAAGTAAAATAAAAAAAACACTGGGAATTATGTTGGATCTCCTACCTCAGCCTATGATATACCATTCTATTTATTACAACATACCTAATATGAAATACACCTACAAACTTTTGCTGGTATGTAAGCCTTCAAAATGTTTTTCAGTCATGTATTTTACCTCGAGAGAGTTAGTAATTTTAATTTTCTTAAGATTATGTACAATTGTTTCCCTAACTAATCCATGCTGGCCACAAACATATGCACTGAGTATCCATATAATATTCATACCTACTACGATATGAAATCTGCAAGGCAAGCATACAGCTACCTACAATACAAAAACACATACCAAAACAGCAGCCTTCCCATTCCTTCTCCCTATACTTCCCATCACGCTATCCCTTTCTATTAATTAAACGATTATATGTACATCTTCATACTACTGTTTGTATTACTTATTATGCTTACGATATTTTTATATCTGATAATTGATAGATACATTATTTGGCGTTGTGAAATATACACTACATATTAATATATTGTAATTATAACTATGCTATGTTTAAAATAATAAATAAATTAAATAATAAGGTACCATAGACAACGCGTCCTACAAAACCTTATCCATTAATCAAATTGATCCATGATCCAATTGTCTAGCGATCAATCGTTGATATCCGGTATGAAAATTCATTTCCACCTTTGGCGTCATCTTGGTCGTTTCGTTTCAACTACTCTCCCATGTAAGTCATTAACTACTTTATTAATTAACTAATTATTTCTCATTATTTCACTCATCTTTTACTCTAACAAACCACAATACATATGTATTAATATTATGTTTAATAGGAAAGCCTCTCAGTACTTATTATACATTATATTATGTGTTCCAATCTCCCCAAGTGGCGTCCGCCATATTGAATTCCCGTATATACCTACCTACGTGTCTTGTATGGAGTACCTACTTCTTATTAATTTACCATTATTTTTCCAAAAGTTTTACACGATATATGATATGCGTCGTTGTGTAAATTCCGCGATTACTCGAAGTGTAATTAAATATTTTTGTTATATGTTACAGTATCCAGACAGAATGAGTGATAAATATTCCGACTCTTATAAGAGTAGTGGAGGCTCCGGGTCTGGCTCCTCATGGGGGAGCAGTTCATCCACATGGGGCTCTTCGGGGACGAACACATCGTCGACCTCATCTTCTAGCAGCAGCAGTGAGTACTTATCTATATAATAATAGAATCTCTCTGTCCTGGGCCTGGCCTGGGTTTCACAATCCTAAGATTGGTTCTCAGTAAGCACTCCCTTCCTTGCAACATCTGTACCTAATAACAATCTATATCCTTAGGCCCGAATTCAGGCTCATGTATAGAAAACAATATATACCTATTTGTAGACAGAGTAGTCTCTCATAGTATATCTCATATGGTATTTCTTTACAATTACAGAAACAGACACAGAGGGGTCGAAGGCCTTTGCGTCAAACACTGCCTCCAGGCTTGAGCACACTCCACCGTGGAAGATGACCACCATCAAAGAGGAGTCTCCTTCACCACGGAAGTGAGGCTGAGCATGGACTCCACCATCAACACAAACTCATCTGCCAATATTTTATATACATACCACACACTATAATGTAACTGCCTATACACACACATTACTTCTCCTAATTCTTCTAATTATTTTGGGATGGTGGATAAAACAATTGCTGTTGCAAGCTCTACAGGATAGTAATAATAATACATACTCAGACAATATAGAATTGTTGTTTCTGTCTACTTGGTGGAGCTATATGTTGTCGTATATTTATGTTCTTAATAAATATAAATATAAAAGATACGATTTGTTTTAATTGAATACATGCCATCTAACCTGTTTCCTCACAACATTCAGAGTGTTGACAGGGGAGACCGACTAACTAAGTCACGATGTAGTTGATCATCTCACAAGGGAATTAGGTTACAAACCCAGTTTAAGTAAAAGAAATCAAAAGGCATGTATGTCAAATTGTAAGGCCTACTTTTTCTAGTATGCAGTAATTATTTTTTGTTCTCTGAGGAAGGCTGATCCAATGTGGTAAAGAATCGTAATGTCATGTAGTTTACACAATTTGTGAATGCGTCAGAGCTCAGAGAATACAGTAAGAATACAGTAAGCACGTAATTTCACTCAATGGTCTTGTTGATCGACCTCTACGATCGTCCGATCTCATCGATCTGGATAATTTTCTATGAGGATATGTGAAGTGGGTGATCTACTCAGAGATAAGAGAGTTTGGATCACTTAGAAGTCAACATTCGCAATGTTATTGCCAATACACGGCCCCAACTGCGCCTGAAAAAATGCTTCGCGGCTTCGATATTCGAGCCAGTGTGGCGCACATAGGCCCAAATAATTATAAAACATACATAGTAAACTTTCATCTTTCCATTAAGCCATTTTTACCGACAATACCATTATTTTCAAAGGTTCAATTTCATTTTAAAGGTGTATCTATTAAAGAAAAAACACCCTATATTATATACTCTTCATTGAATGTATGTTTGTATTGCGTTTGTGTCTGTCTGTTATTATTCTTTTGCATAATTTGTTTTTAATCGTATTCCATTATTGTTAACCTGTTGACAGTCCATGTAATGAAAAAGTAAAATAAAAAAAACACTGGGAATTATGTTGGATCTCCTACCTCAGCCTATGATATACCATTCTATTTATTACAACATACCTAATATGAAATACACCTACAAACTTTTGCTGGTATGTAAGCCTTCAAAATGTTTTTCAGTCATGTATTTTACCTCGAGAGAGTTAGTAATTTTAATTTTCTTAAGATTATGTACAATTGTTTCCCTAACTAATCCATGCTGGCCACAAACATATGCACTGAGTATCCATATAATATTTATACCTACTACGATATGAAATCTGCAAGGCAAGCATACAGCTACCTACAATACAAAAACACATACCAAAACAGCAGCCTTCCCATTCCTTCTCCCTATACTTCCCATCACGCTATCCCTTTCTATTAATTAAACGATTATATGTACATCTTCATACTACTGTTTGTATTACTTATTATGCTTACGATATTTTTATATCTGATAATTGATAGATACATTATTTGGCGTTGTGAAATATACACTACATATTAATATATTGTAATTATAACTATGCTATGTTTAAAATAATAAATAAATTAAATAATAAGGTACCATAGACAACGCGTCCTACAAAACCTTATCCATTAATCAAATTGATCCATGATCCAATTGTCTAGCGATCAATCGTTGATATCCGGTATGAAAATTCATTTCCACCTTTGGCGTCATCTTGGTCGTTTCGTTTCAACTACTCTCCCATGTAAGTCATTAACTACTTTATTAATTAACTAATTATTTCTCATTATTTCACTCATCTTTTACTCTAACAAACCACAATACATATGTATTAATATTATGTTTAATAGGAAAGCCTCTCAGTACTTATTATACATTATATTATGTGTTCCAATCTCCCCAAGTGGCGTCCGCCATATTGAATTCCCGTATATACCTACCTACGTGTCTTGTATGGAGTACCTACTTCTTATTAATTTACCATTATTTTTCCAAAAGTTTTACACGATATATGATATGCGTCGTTGTGTAAATTCCGCGATTACTCGAAGTGTAATTAAATATTTTTGTTATATGTTACAGTATCCAGACAGAATGAGTGATAAATATTCCGACTCTTATAAGAGTAGTGGAGGCTCCGGGTCTGGCTCCTCATGGGGGAGCAGTTCATCCACATGGGGCTCTTCGGGGACGAACACATCGTCGACCTCATCTTCTAGCAGCAGCAGTGAGTACTTATCTATATAATAATAGAATCTCTCTGTCCTGGGCCTGGCCTGGGTTTCACAATCCTAAGATTGGTTCTCAGTAAGCACTCCCTTCCTTGCAACATCTGTACCTAATAACAATCTATATCCTTAGGCCCGAATTCAGGCTCATGTATAGAAAACAATATATACCTATTTGTAGACAGAGTAGTCTCTCATAGTATATCTCATATGGTATTTCTTTACAATTACAGAAACAGACACAGAGGGGTCGAAGGCCTTTGCGTCAAACACTGCCTCCAGGCTTGAGCACACTCCACCGTGGAAGATGACCACCATCAAAGAGGAGTCTCCTTCACCACGGAAGTGAGGCTGAGCATGGACTCCACCATCAACACAAACTCATCTGCCAATATTTTATATACATACCACACACTATAATGTAACTGCCTATACACACACATTACTTCTCCTAATTCTTCTAATTATTTTGGGATGGTGGATAAAACAATTGCTGTTGCAAGCTCTACAGGATAGTAATAATAATACATACTCAGACAATATAGAATTGTTGTTTCTGTCTACTTGGTGGAGCTATATGTTGTCGTATATTTATGTTCTTAATAAATATAAATATAAAAGATACGATTTGTTTTAATTGAATACATGCCATCTAACCTGTTTCCTCACAACATTCAGAGTGTTGACAGGGGAGACCGACTAACTAAGTCACGATGTAGTTGATCATCTCACAAGGGAATTAGGTTACAAACCCAGTTTAAGTAAAAGAAATCAAAAGGCATGTATGTATGACAATTGTACCAGAGTTGTGGTCTATCCTCTCTGGCTACCATCTAAAGGACGCTCAGTAAGGGATAGACAGATAGATAGATTAAGCACCTAAAGGCAACCAAAGCCTACATTTTCTGGTATGCAGCAATTATTTTTTGTTCTCTGAGGAAGCCTGATCCAATGTGGTACAGAAGGATCTTTTTGATCTTCTAGTCGAAATCTAATGCGGATATGAAAATAGTAGGTATGATTTTTTTTAGGAAATATTCTCTTCATACATTTTGTACGGAGAATTATCAAACTTTCGTTACCGCCCTTTTTGCATTGAAACAATTTTTAGGTATGTTCCGTAATAACTGCTCAATGTAATTTACAGGGTTTTTTTACAGTTTATAAAATTGGCAAATAATTAAAAAAAATCTACTGTGTACTATTGTTTTCTTAATTAATTCATGCTGGCCACAAACATATGCACTGAGTATCCATATAATATTCATACCTACTACGATATGAAATCTGCAAGGCAAGCATACAGCTACCTACAATACAAAAACGCATACCAACACAGCAGCCTTCCCATTCCTTCTCCCTATACTTCCCATCACGCTATCCCTTTCTATTAATTAAACGATTACTATAGTTTCCTATTATTGCAATATCTATGTATAGTAGGGGAATGTGGGGGAACCGTGCGTATCTAACCCAAAATGTATGCTACTTCGAAACCTCTTTAGTTAAGAAGGTAAAACTTTGATTGTGGAAGCCTTGTATGCCTTCTATCAAAGTACATATGGCTATTTAATTTTATTTGTCACAAAACTGATCCAGAAAACATTAAATGGCATAAGTCATTTGCGCACCATTCCATATACCGCGGGGTAATTGTGCACATGGGTGAACTAATACGACAAAATTAATTAACTTTGACTTGTTAAACTAACATAATTTTATTAATAAGATAATTTACTATCACGAGTGGGTTGCTGAGGCAAAAATAGAATAGAATAGATTATTTACTATCATTGTTCAAAATTACAATTGTTATTGTTGACAGTGAGAAAAGGCAATAAAAATTGAAAAAAAGCAATCTATTTTACGGTATTATGTATTTTACTCATAAAAAAATCTAATTCTGTGATTTTGTCACAAGAGAAATTCCAGCTCCCGGCACAAAGAAATATAGTTGGAAGGTATTCCTTTCAATCCTTTTCACGTGTTGACTCAGGCAGGTATGCCAATTCTCTACCATCAGCTCTGATTTTCCCTTTGTAGCATATACAGTTTTCTGCAGTGCAGTGCTAGTCTAACAATTAATTTACGTCAGTTTTTCTCTCCTATTTTTAGGTATCTAGAGAAATAAAAAAAATTGTACCTTTTAACATTTACGTTGATTTTTTCTAAATTTTGAAATAAATATTTATAGCCATATATGTGGTTTCATGAGGCTGAATCAAAAAACTGGATGCGTCACCCTGAGATTCAACATACATCAAACATCACAGAAACTAATATCCAAATAATTCAAACTATATTATAATCATCGAGAGAGATAGAAAACTACCATACAAGTCATAAAACGTCGAAAAATTACTGTAAATATGGACTCAGCGTCTTACTTTATCGGTGTAAACTTACAACAAAATACTTGTTTTCAATAAAATGGCAACATCTCTATCGAGGGAGCTGAATATTACCAAATGCAATAGCCTTGTCGGTGACTACAAAATAGCATTACTAGCGACATTATTTCGACGAAAGGAATCATTATTACCCACTGCCCACGAGTCCCACACTTTCCCCTACATCTTCATACTATTGTGTGTATTACTTATTATGCTTACGATGTTTTTATGTCTGATAAAATTGATAGATACATTATTTGGCGTTGTGAAATATACACTACATATTAATATATTGTAATTACATATAACTAAGCTGTTGTATCTAATCAAATGTTTCTAATAAATAATAAATAAAATAATAAGGAACCATAGACAACGCGTCCTACAAAACCTTATCCATTAATCAAATTGATCCATGATCCAATTGTCTAGCGATCAATCGTTGATATCCGGTATGAAAATTCATTTCCACCTTTGGCGTCATCTTGGTCGTTTCGTTTCTACTACTCTCCCATGTAAGTCATTAACTACTTTATTAATTAACTAATTATTTCTCATTATTTCACTCATCTTTTACTCTAACAAACCACAATACATATGTATTAATATTATGTTTAATAGGAAAGCCTCTCAGTACTTATTATACATTATATTATGTGTTCCAATCTCCCCAAGTGACGTCCGCCATATTGAATTCCCGTATATACCTACCTACGTGTCTTGTATGGAGTACCTACTTCTTATTAATTTACCATTATTTTTCCAAAAGTTTTACACGATGTATGATATGCGTCGTTGTGTAAATTCCGCGATTACTCGAAGTGTAATTAAATATTTTTGTTATATTTCAGTACCCACCATGAGTGATAAATATTCAGACAATTACAAGGGCAGTGGAAGCTCTTCAGGTTCATCGTGGGGATCATCAGGTTCATCTTGGGGGTCCTCGGGGACGAACACATCGTCGACCTCATCTTCTAGCAGCAGCAGTGAGTACTAATTTATATAATAATAAAATCTCTCTCCTGCGCCTGGCATGGGTTATACAATCCTATGATTGGATCTCAGCAAGCACTCCCTTCCTTGCAATATCTGTACCTAATACAATCTATATCCTTAGACCCGAAGTAAGGCTCATGTATAGTGAACAATATATACCTATTTGTAGACAGAGTAGTCTCTCATAGTATATCTCATATGGTATTTCTTTACAATTACAGAAACAGACACAGAGGGGTCGAAGGCCTTTGCTTCTAACACCGCCTCCAGGCTTGAGCACACCCCACCATGGAAGATGGCCACCATCAAAGAGGAGTCTCCTTCACCACGGAAGTGAGGCTGAGCATGGACTCCACCGAAAACACAAACTCATCTGCCAATATTTTATATACATACCACACACTATAATGTAACTACCTATACACACACATTACTTCTCCTAATTCTTCTAATTATTTTGGGATGGTGGATAAAACAATCGCTGTTGCAAGCTCTACAGGATAGTAATAATAATACATACTCAGACTATATAGAATTGTTGTTTCTGTCTACTTGGTGGAGCTATATGTTGTCGTATATTTATGTTCTTAATAAATATAAATATAAAAGATACGATTTGTTTTAATTGAATACATGTCATCTAACCTGTTTCCTTACAACATTCAGAGTGTTGACAAGGGAGACCGCCTAACTAAATCATGATGTAACTGCGTTGATCTTCTCACAAGGGAATTAAAGGACAAACCCAGTTTGAGTAAAAGAAATCAAAAGGCATGTATGACAAATTGTAGGGCCTACTTTTTCTAGTATGCAGCAATTATTTTTCTGTTCTCTGAGGAAGGCTGATGCAATGTGGTAAAGAATCGTAATGTCATGTAGTTTACACAATTTGTGAATGCGTCAGAAGCCAGTAGAATTAATGGGATTAAATTCTGTTGGAAGATTTGGGGAAAAGAACGTCCAGTTGAGCAAAATAAAAGCGTGGAGGTTTGAGCCCATGATGTATTGTTACTGTTAAGTTGGTGACTATTATTGGGAATTATGTTGGTACCTCTACCTAAACCGCTCTATTTTTAATAATTTGTAAAACAACCACTTGACTAAAATGAAATATTCCTACTATTTTTTTTAATGTAAACGTTCCAAATTTTTTTCAGTCAAGTTTCTTTTTCTCATTCACCACGAGAGAGTTTGTAATTTTAATTTTAATTGGATTATGTACTATTGTTTCCCTAATTAATCCATGCCGGCCACAAAAATATGCACTCAGTAGCCATACAATATTCATAGCTAATACGACATCAAATCTGCAAGTTAAGCAATAATAGGTCATAGATAACACGTCCTAAAAACCTTATCCGTAAATCGAATTGATCCATGATAAAATTATCTAGCGATTTATGATGAAAAGATGAAGGTTTACCATTTATGTTTCAATATAAATTAGGGCAAATTTGTGCCACACTGGCTCAAATATCAAAGTTTAAATTTCAAGCACTTTTTTTGCTAATTTTCGAATTCTCACAATTTTCGGTGTCAATGACAAACATTTTAAAAATTTCAGATAATTTTAATCCAGCAATCTTTGTTTTTTTTAATAAGAATACATTTACATAGGAACAACATCAGAAAAATGCGTAAATTTGAAAATTTGTGCAAAAAAACACGACCAGATTATTGCAGGAAACAGCAGTAAGCACGTAATTTCACTCAATGGTCTTGTTGATCGACCTCTACGATCGTCTGATCTCATATCTCTGGATTATTTTCTATGAGGATATGTGAAGTGGGTGGTCTACTCAGAGATAAGAGAGTTTGGATCACTTAGAACTCAGCATTCGCAAAGTTATTGCCAATACACGGCCCCAACTGCGCCTGAAAAAGTGCTTCGCGGCTTCGATATTCGAGCCAGTGTGGCGCACATGGGCCCAAATAATTTTAAAACATACATAGTAAACTTTCATCTTTCCAATGAAGCCATTTTTACCGACAATACCATTATTTTCAAAGGTTCAATTTCATTTTAAAAGTGTACCTATTAAAGAAAAAACACCCTATATTATATACTCTTCATTGAATGTATGTTTGTATTGCGTTTGTGTCTGTCTGTTATTAAGTTCTTTTGCATTATTTGTTTGTAATCATATTTTATTATTGTTAACCTGTTGACAGTCCATGTAATGAAAAAGTAAACTATAAAAAAAATATTAATAATAATAATGGACAATTTATGTCGCGCAGTTTTGTGGGTATTCCCACCTCAAGGGCGCTCTCAGTTCCTAATCCCTATGTTGTTGGGAAAGATTTCTTAAATAAATGTGTTTTTAATGGCCCTTTGAACCCGGTTAACGTTTTTGCCTCTCTGATGTCTACTAGAAGTCCATACCAGGCTGAAGGACCTGCCGCAATAAATGCGCGGCTCAAATAATTAGGTTTCGCGTTTAGGTTTACGACTTCTAGCTTCGAGGTTTTATCCGAGTGGGAATAATGTTGGTCCTCCTACCTCAGGCTATGATAGACCATTCTATTTATTTCAATTTGTAAAAAAAAACACAAACCAAATATGAAATACACCTACAAACTTTTGTTGTTATGTACTTGAAGCCTTTAAAATGTTTTTCAGATATGTATTATGGACAATTATGTATTATTAACAACGAACGAGTTTTTAAATTTATTGTTCGGTCAATTTTAATTAAAATAAATATTCTACGTGTATTGGGTACGTAGGAAGGTAATTTCATATAAAAACTCTAGGACTGTGTACTATTGTTTCCTTAATTAATCCATGCTGGCCACAAACATATGCACTGAGTATCCATATAATATTCATACCTACTACGATATGAAATCTGCAAGTCAAGCAATATTGGGCCATAGATGACGCGTCCTACAAAGATCCATGAGCGATTTATCGTTGATATCCGGCGTGAAAAGCCATTTCCACCTTTGGCGTCATCTTGGTCGTTTCGTTTCAACTACTTCCCATGTAAGTCATTAACTACTTTATTAATTAACTAATTATTTCTCATTATTTCACTCATCTTTTACTCTAACAAACCACAATACATATGTATTAATATTATGTTTAATAGGAAAGCCTCTCAGTACTTATTATACATTATATTATGTGTTCCAATCTCCCCAAGTGGCGTCCGCCATATTGAATTATCGTATATACCAACCTACGTGTCTTGTATGGAGTACCTACTTCTTATTAATTTACCATTATTTTTCCAAAAGTTTTACACGATATATGATATGCGTCGTTGTGTAAATTCCGCGATTACTCGAAGTGTAATTAAATATTTTTGTTATATTTCAGTACCCACCATGAGTGATAAATATTCCGACTCTTATAAGAGTAGTGGAGGCTCCGGGTCTGGCTCCTCATGGGGGAGCAGTTCATCCACATGGGGCTCTTCGGGGACGAACACATCGTCGACCTCATCTTCTAGCAGCAGCAGTGAGTACTTATCTATATAATAATAGAATCTCTCTGTCCTGGGCCTGGCCTGGGTTTCACAATCCTAAGATTGGTTCTCAGTAAGCACTCCCTTCCTTGCAACATCTGTACCTAATAACAATCTATATCCATAGGCCCGAAGTAAGGCTCATGTATAGTGAACAATATTTATTTGTAAAGATAGAGTAGTCTCTCGTAGTATATCTCATATGGTATTTCTTTTCAATTCCAGAGACGGACACAGAGGGGTCGAAGGCCTTTGCGTCAAACACTGCCTCCAGGCTTGAGCACACTCCACCGTGGAAGATGACCACCATCAAAGAGGAGTCTCCTTCACCACGGAAGTGAGGCTGAGCATGGACTCCACCATCAACACAAACTCATCTGCCAATATTTTATATACATACCACACACTATAATGTAACTGCCTATACACACACATTACTTCTCCTAATTCTTCTAATTATTTTGGGATGGTGGATAAAACAATTGATTTTGCAAGCTCTACAGGATAGTAATAATAATACATACTCAGACTAAATAGAATTGTTGTTTCTGTCTACTTGGTGGAGCTATATGTTGTCGTATATTTATGTTCTTAATAAAAATAAATATAAAAGATACGATTTGTTTTAATTGAATACATGTCATCTAACCTGTTTCCTTACAACATTCAGAGAGAAGGGTTGACAAGGGAGACCGCCTAACTAAATCATGATGTAGTTGATCATCTCACAAGGGAATTAAAGGACAAACCCAGTTTGAGTAAAATGAATCAAAGAGCATGTATGACAATTGTACCAGAGTTGTGGTCTATCCTCTCTGGCTACCATCTAAAGGACGCTCAGTAAGGGATAGACAGATAGATAGATTAAGCACCTAAAGGCAACCAAAGCCTACATTTTCTGGTATGCAGCAATTATTTTTTGTTCTCTGAGGAAGCCTGATCCAATGTGGTACAGAAGGATCTTTTTGATCTTCTAGTCGAAATCTAATGCGGATATGAAAATAGTAGGTATGATTTTTTTTAGGAAATATTCTCTTCATACATTTTGTACGGAGAATTATCAAACTTTCGTTACCGCCCTTTTTGCATTGAAACAATTTTTAGGTATGTTCCGTAATAACTGCTCAATGTAATTTACAGGGTTTTTTTACAGTTTATAAAATTGGCAAATAATTAAAAAAAATCTACTGTGTACTATTGTTTTCTTAATTAATTCATGCTGGCCACAAACATATGCACTGAGTATCCATATAATATTCATACCTACTACGATATGAAATCTGCAAGGCAAGCATACAGCTACCTACAATACAAAAACGCATACCAACACAGCAGCCTTCCCATTCCTTCTCCCTATACTTCCCATCACGCTATCCCTTTCTATTAATTAAACGATTACTATAGTTTCCTATTATTGCAATATCTATGTATAGTAGGGGAATGTGGGGGAACCGTGCGTATCTAACCCAAAATGTATGCTACTTCGAAACCTCTTTAGTTAAGAAGGTAAAACTTTGATTGTGGAAGCCTTGTATGCCTTCTATCAAAGTACATATGGCTATTTAATTTTATTTGTCACAAAACTGATCCAGAAAACATTAAATGGCATAAGTCATTTGCGCACCATTCCATATACCGCGGGGTAATTGTGCACATGGGTGAACTAATACGACAAAATTAATTAACTTTGACTTGTTAAACTAACATAATTTTATTAATAAGATAATTTACTATCACGAGTGGGTTGCTGAGGCAAAAATAGAATAGAATAGATTATTTACTATCATTGTTCAAAATTACAATTGTTATTGTTGACAGTGAGAAAAGGCAATAAAAATTGAAAAAAAGCAATCTATTTTACGGTATTATGTATTTTACTCATAAAAAAATCTAATTCTGTGATTTTGTCACAAGAGAAATTCCAGCTCCCGGCACAAAGAAATATAGTTGGAAGGTATTCCTTTCAATCCTTTTCACGTGTTGACTCAGGCAGGTATGCCAATTCTCTACCATCAGCTCTGATTTTCCCTTTGTAGCATATACAGTTTTCTGCAGTGCAGTGCTAGTCTAACAATTAATTTACGTCAGTTTTTCTCTCCTATTTTTAGGTATCTAGAGAAATAAAAAAAATTGTACCTTTTAACATTTACGTTGATTTTTTCTAAATTTTGAAATAAATATTTATAGCCATATATGTGGTTTCATGAGGCTGAATCAAAAAACTGGATGCGTCACCCTGAGATTCAACATACATCAAACATCACAGAAACTAATATCCAAATAATTCAAACTATATTATAATCATCGAGAGAGATAGAAAACTACCATACAAGTCATAAAACGTCGAAAAATTACTGTAAATATGGACTCAGCGTCTTACTTTATCGGTGTAAACTTACAACAAAATACTTGTTTTCAATAAAATGGCAACATCTCTATCGAGGGAGCTGAATATTACCAAATGCAATAGCCTTGTCGGTGACTACAAAATAGCATTACTAGCGACATTATTTCGACGAAAGGAATCATTATTACCCACTGCCCACGAGTCCCACACTTTCCCCTACATCTTCATACTATTGTGTGTATTACTTATTATGCTTACGATGTTTTTATGTCTGATAAAATTGATAGATACATTATTTGGCGTTGTGAAATATACACTACATATTAATATATTGTAATTACATATAACTAAGCTGTTGTATCTAATCAAATGTTTCTAATAAATAATAAATAAAATAATAAGGAACCATAGACAACGCGTCCTACAAAACCTTATCCATTAATCAAATTGATCCATGATCCAATTGTCTAGCGATCAATCGTTGATATCCGGTATGAAAATTCATTTCCACCTTTGGCGTCATCTTGGTCGTTTCGTTTCAACTACTCTCCCATGTAAGTCATTAACTACTTTATTAATTAACTAATTATTTCTCATTATTTCACTCATCTTTTACTCTAACAAACCACAATACATATGTATTAATATTATGTTTAATAGGAAAGCCTCTCAGTACTTATTATACATTATATTATGTGTTCCAATCTCCCCAAGTGGCGTCCGCCATATTGAATTCCCGTATATACCTACCTACGTGTCTTGTACGGAGTACCTATTTCTTATTAATTTACCATTATTTTTCCAAAAGTTTTACACGATATATGATATGCGTCGTTGTGTGAAGAAGTTGTTGAAAGATGGAAAGAATACTTCGAAGAATTGTATGAAAGTGGTACTAGTACAAACCAGACGAATGTAGCAGATAGTATGAATGTAAATATTGCTGAGGACGAGGAAATACGTATGAATGAAGTTGTGCTTGCATTGAAAAAAGCAAAGAATGGTAAAGCTGCGGGACATGACTGTGTGGCCATAGAGTTCATCAAGCAAGGTGGCCCGAAGATTCTCGAGTGGTGCCTGAGGCTCTTCAACTTGTGCTGGGAGAGTGGCTGCACTCCTGAGGATTGGAGGAGGGCAGTCATCTGCCCTTTGTACAAGGGGAAAGGCTCAAGGTTGGAATGCGGCAGTTATCGGGCTATCAGTTTGCTGAGCTCTGTGGGCAAACTGTATGGAAAGGTATTGATTGAAAGAGTAAGAAAAGTGACTGAAAGTAAAGTATGGGATGTGCAGGGTGCTTTCATGAGTGGCAGGGGGTGCACCGATCAGATCTTCTCCCTACGGATGGTCGTGGAGAAGCTTCTGGCTAAACACCAGAGGCTCTTCTGCGCGTTCGTGGATCTGGAGAAGGCATACGATCGTGTGGACCGAGAAAGACTGTGGCGTGTACTGTCGGAATATGGGGTGAGCGACCGACTGATTGGCGCAATCGCGTCTCTATATACGGAGAGCTCTGCTTGTGTCAGGGTGAATGCTGCGTTGTCGCAGTGGTTCACTCTCACAAAAGGGGTTAAACAGGGTTGCGTCATGTCGCCTTGGTTGTTCAACCTGTTCTTCGACTACTGCATGCGTCCTCTGAATGAGCTGAATGTTGGTGTGGACCTAAATGGAGTGAAAGTATGTGCGTTAATGTTTGCAGATGATTTAGTGTTGATGGCTGATGATGAATGTGAGTTACAACGGATAGTATCCTGTGTGTACGAAAGCTGCGATATGAATGGTATGAAAATGAATGTAAATAAAACGAAAGTATTAGTGTTCGAAAGAGAGGAAATAAGGACAAATTGTGTGATAAAGGTTGGTAATGACTGTCTGGAGCAAGTGGATGAGTATGTATATCTGGGAAGTTTGTTTACTAGAGATGGACGCTGTGATGGAGACATTGAAAGAAGGAAGCTGGCCGGTACTAGGACGAATGGTGCGCTCGGTCCGATTGTTAGTAGTAGCAATGTGTCTATGAAAGCAAAAGTGCTAGTGCACAATGCTGTCTTGGTGCCGACCCTGATGTATGCTAGTGAGACGTGGACGTGGATGAAGAAGGATGAATCAGGGTTGAATGCAGTAGAAATGAGGTCATTAAGAAGAATGTGCGGGAAAACGCGGAGAGATAAGATAAGGAATGAGGTTATTAGGGAAATGAGTGACTGCAAGACTGGTGTAGTGACAAGAATGAAAGTAAACAAACTAAGATGGTTTGGGCATGTTGAGAGAATGAATGATGACAGGATGACAAAAAAGATATATCTGAATGAGCGAAGAGGGGTGAGAAAGCGCGGCCGTCCGAGACTGACCTGGTCCGATCATGTCGACCAGATCCTCAAGGATGGACGCGTTTTGAGTAAAAGGAATCGGAGAGCGTGTATGACTAATTGCATGAATGTGACGGAAGCTAGGAGTGTGTGTAAGGATAGGGCTGTCTGGCGCTCTGTCCTCTCTGCCTACCCTGCAAGGGATGTGGCGTGAGGGTATAGATAGATAGATAGATAGATAGTCGTTGTGTAAATTCCGCGATTACTCGAAGTGTACTTAAATATTTTTGTTATATGTTACAGTATCCAGACAGAATGAGTGATAAATATTCCGACTCTTATAAGAGTAGTGGAGGCTCCGGGTCTGGCTCCTCATGGGGGAGCAGTTCATCCACATGGGGCTCTTCGGGGACGAACACATCGTCGACCTCATCTTCTAGCAGCAGCAGTGAGTACTTATCTATATAATAATAGAATCTCTCTGTCCTGGGCCTGGCCTGGGTTTCACAATCCTAAGATTGGTTCTCAGTAAGCACTCCCTTCCTTGCAACATCTGTACCTAATAACAATCTATATCCTTAGGCCCAAATTCAGGCTCATGTATAGAAAACAATATATATACCTATTTGTAGACAGAGTAGTCTCTCATAGTTATATCTCATATGGTATTTCTTTACAATTACAGAAACAGACACAGAGGGGTCGAAGGCCTTTGCGTCAAACACTGCCTCCAGGCTTGAGCACACTCCACCGTGGAAGATGACCACCATCAAAGAGGAGTCTCCTTCACCACGGAAGTGAGGCTGAGCATGGACTCCACCATCAACACAAACTCATCTGCCAATATTTTATATACATACCACACACTATAATGTAACTGCCTATACACACACATTACTTCTCCTAATTCTTCTAATTATTTTGGGATGGTGGATAAAACAATCGCTGTTGCAAGCTCTACAGGATAGTAATAATAATACATACTCAGACTATATAGAATTGTTGTTTCTGTCTACTTGGTGGAGCTATATGTTGTCGTATATTTATGTTCTTAATAAATATAAATATAAAAGATACGATTTGTTTTAATTGAATACATGCCATCTAACCTGTTTCCTCACAACATTCAGAGTGTTGACAAGGGAGACCGACTAACTAAGTCATGATGTAGTTGATCATCTCACAAGGGAATTAGGTTACAAACCCAGTTTAAGTAAAAGAAATCAAAAGGCATGTATGTCAAATTGTAAGGCCTACTTTTTCTAGTATGCAGTAATTATTTTTTGTTCTCTGAGGAAGGCTGATCCAATGTGGTAAAGAATCGTAATGTCATGTAGTTTGCACAATTTGTGAATGCGTCAGAGCTCAGAGAATACAGTAAGAATACAGTAAGCACGTAATTTCACTCAATGGTCTTGTTGATCGACCTCTACGATCGTCCGATCTCATCGATCTGGATAATTTTCTATGAGGATATGTGAAGTGGGTGATCTACTCAGAGATAAGAGAGTTTGGATCACTTAGAAGTCAACATTCGCAATGTTATTGCCAATACACGGCCCCAACTGCGCCTGAAAAAATGCTTTGCGGCTTCGATATTCGAGCCAGTGTGGCGCACATAGGCCCAAATAATTATAAAACATACATAGTAAGCTTTCATCTTTCCATTAAGCCATTTTTACCGACAATACCATTATTTTCAAAGGTTCAATTTCATTTTAAAGGTGTATCTATTAAAGAAAAAACACCCTATATTATATACTCTTCATTGAATGTATGTTTGTATTGCGTTTGTGTCTGTCTGTTATTGGGTTCTTTTGCATAATTTGTTTTTAATCATATTCCATTATTGTTAACCTGTTGACAGTCCATGTAATGAAAAAGTAAAATAAAAAAAACACTGGGAATTATGTTGGATCTCCTACCTCAGCCTATGATATACCATTCTATTTATTACAACATACCTAATATGAAATACACCTACAAACTTTTGCTGGTATGTAAGCCTTCAAAATGTTTTTCAGTCATGTATTTTACCTCGAGAGAGTAAGTAATTTTAATTTTCTTAAGATTATGTACAATTGTTTCCCTAACTAATCCATGCTGGCCACAAACATATGCACTGAGTATCCATATAATATTCATACCTATTACGATATGAAATCTGCAAGGCAAGCATACAGCTACCTACAATACAAAAACACATACCAAAACAGCAGCCTTCCCATTCCTTCTCCCTATACTTCCCATCACGCTATCCCTTTCTATTAATTAAACGATTATATGTACATCTTCATACTACTGTTTGTATTACTTATTATGCTTACGATATTTTTATATCTGATAATTGATAGATACATTATTTGGCGTTGTGAAATATACACTACATATTAATATATTGTAATTATAACTATGCTATGTTTAAAATAATAAATAAATTAAATAATAAGGTACCATAGACAACGCGTCCTACAAAACCTTATCCATTAATCAAATTGATCCATGATCCAATTGTCTAGCGATCAATCGTTGATATCCGGTATGAAAATTCATTTCCACCTTTGGCGTCATCTTGGTCGTTTCGTTTCAACTACTCTCCCATGTAAGTCATTAACTACTTTATTAATTAACTAATTATTTCTCATTATTTCACTCATCTTTTACTCTAACAAACCACAATACATATGTATTAATATTATGTTTAATAGGAAAGCCTCTCAGTACTTATTATACATTATATTATGTGTTCCAATCTCCCCAAGTGGCGTCCGCCATATTGAATTCCCGTATATACCTACCTACGTGTCTTGTATGGAGTACCTACTTCTTATTAATTTACCATTATTTTTCCAAAAGTTTTACACGATATATGATATGCGTCGTTGTGTAAATTCCGCGATTACTCGAAGTGTAATTAAATATTTTTGTTATATGTTACAGTATCCTGACAGAATGAGTGATAAATATTCCGACTCTTATAAGAGTAGTGGAGGCTCCGGGTCTGGCTCCTCATGGGGGAGCAGTTCATCCACATGGGGCTCTTCGGGGACGAACACATCGTCGACCTCATCTTCTAGCAGCAGCAGTGAGTACTTATCTATATAATAATAGAATCTCTCTGTCCTGGGCCTGGCCTGGGTTTCACAATCCTAAGATTGGTTCTCAGTAAGCACTCCCTTCCTTGCAACATCTGTACCTAATAACAATCTATATCCTTAGGCCCGAATTCAGGCTCATGTATAGAAAACAATATATACCTATTTGTAGACAGAGTAGTCTCTCATAGTATATCTCATATGGTATTTCTTTACAATTACAGAAACAGACACAGAGGGGTCGAAGGCCTTTGCGTCAAACACTGCCTCCAGGCTTGAGCACACTCCACCGTGGAAGATGACCACCATCAAAGAGGAGTCTCCTTCACCACGGAAGTGAGGCTGAGCATGGACTCCACCATCAACACAAACTCATCTGCCAATATTTTATATACATACCACACACTATAATGTAACTGCCTATACACACACATTACTTCTCCTAATTCTTCTAATTATTTTGGGATGGTGGATAAAACAATTGCTGTTGCAAGCTCTACAGGATAGTAATAATAATACATACTCAGACTATATAGAATTGTTGTTTCTGTCTACTTGGTGGAGCTATATGTTGTCGTATATTTATGTTCTTAATAAATATAAATAAAAAAGATACGATTTGTTTTAATTGAATACATGTCATCTAACCTGTTTCCTGACAACATTCAGAGAAGAGTGTTGACAAGGGAGACCGCCTAACTAAATCATGATGTAGTTGATCATCTCACAAGGGAATTAAAGGACAAACCAGTTTGAGTAAAAGGAATCAAAGGGCATGTATGACAAATTGTAAGGCCTACTTTTTCTAGTATGTAGTAATTATTTTTTGTTCTCTGAGGATGGCTGATCCAATGTGGTAAAGAATCGTAATGTCATGTAGTTTACACAATTTGTGAATGCGTCAGAGCTCTAGCTTGTAGAATTAATGGGATAAAATTCTTTTGGAAGATTTGGGGAATAGAACGTCCAGTTGAGCAAAATAAAAGCGTGGAGGTTTGAGCCCATAATGTTTTATTACTGTTAAGTTGGTGACTATTATTGGGAATTATGTTGGTACCTCTACCTAAACTGCTGTATTTTTAATAATTTGTAAAACAACCACTTGACTAAAATGAAATATTCCTACTATTTTTTTTTAATGTAAACGTTCCACATTATTTTCAGTATAGTTTATTTTCATTTCACCACGAGAGAGTTTGTAGTTTTAATTTTCTTTGGATTATGAACTATTGTTTCCCTAATTAACCCATGCTGGCCACAAACATATGCACTGAGTAGACATATAATTAACACGCATGGATTTCCTAATACTAGTAAACTGGATTCTCTTCTTGGCCAAATATTGCGATCGTAGGAGAAATGATCAGTTCGGCAAATGAAGCAAAATAAAGGATTTTCCATACTAAAAGGGCTATCGGAAACTGCGGTTTTCTTATGGAATATTGGTTTTCATTATATATATTTTAACTGATAATGAATTATAGACATCATATTGTCATAATTGAAGGACCAAGGGATGTAAATAGTCCGTTATTCAGAATTTATGAGCAATTTTATAACACACGAAACGGCACACGATGGTAACACATTAAATTTATTTTCTTATTTTTTCTTATTCTTTTTTCCAGATTTCCCTTTAAGAATATAACCTTATGCGCCGTTCAAGAGAAAATCTTTGTGAAAAAATGTATTTTCACCAGTTGCCTATCACCAATTATGATTTTGGATATGACGGATGAAAAGACTTTTTAGTATATCTTTTATTAGGTATATATGTAATCATTTTTTCATTTTTTTTTGCATTTTAAGCTAATGTGTATGTATTTATTTATTATTGTCCAATGTTTAATTTATGTTGTAATTTAAAACAATAAAAAAAATTACATATTTAATTTACATCCGTCGTGTGCGGTTTCCTGTGTTGTAAAGTTGCTTATAAATTCTAATTAACGGACTATTTACATCACTCGGTTCTATAATTATGTCAATATGTTATCTATATTTCATTTTCAGATAAAGTATAAACAGTAAAAACCAAAAATCCATTCGAATACCGCAGTTTCCTATAGCCCTTTTAATATGGAAAAACCTCAGTTTTGCTTCTTTTGCCTAATTGTTTATTAGTGACGGAGATCGCATAGAATGTATAGACAAACAGTGATGTTTTCCGTCCAGTTTTATTACAGGTCGTTGCTAATAAGATATGAAATCTGCAAGGCAAGCATACAGCTACCTACAATACAAAAACACATACCAACACAGCACCCTTCCCATTCCTTCTCCCTATACTTCCCATCACGCTATCCCTTTCTATTAATTAAACGATTATATGTACATCTTCATACTACTGTTTGTATTACTTATTATGCTTACGATATTTTTATATCTGATAATTGATAGATACATTATTTGGCGTTGTGAAATATACACTACATATTAATATATTGTAATTATAACTATGCTATGTTTAAAATAATAAATAAATTAAATAATAAGGTACCATAGACAACGCGTCCTACAAAACCTTATCCATTAATCAAATTGATCCATGATCCAATTGTCTAGCGATCAATCGTTGATATCCGGTATGAAAATTCATTTCCACCTTTGGCGTCATCTTGGTCGTTTCGTTTCAACTACTCTCCCATGTAAGTCATTAACTACTTTATTAATTAACTAATTATTTCTCATTATTTCACTCATCTTTTACTCTAACAAACCACAATACATATGTATTAATATTATGTTTAATAGGAAAGCCTCTCAGTACTTATTATACATTATATTATGTGTTCCAATCTCCCCAAGTGGCGTCCGCCATATTGAATTCCCGTATATACCTACCTACGTGTCTTGTATGGAGTACCTACTTCTTATTAATTTACCATTATTTTTCCAAAAGTTTTACACGATATATGATATGCGTCGTTGTGTAAATTCCGCGATTACTCGAAGTGTAATTAAATATTTTTGT
Organism: Ceraclea dissimilis; assembly: GCA_963576895.1. Taxonomy (NCBI): domain Eukaryota; kingdom Metazoa; phylum Arthropoda; class Insecta; order Trichoptera; family Leptoceridae; genus Ceraclea; species Ceraclea dissimilis. Next base: position 543,946 of record OY756368.1, read on the forward strand.
TATATGTTACAGTATCCAGACAGAATGAGTGATAAATATTCCGACTCTTATAAGAGTAGTGGAGGCTCCGGGTCTGGCTCCTCATGGGGGAGCAGTTCATCCACATGGGGCTCTTCGGGGACGAACACATCGTCGACCTCATCTTCTAGCAGCAGCAGTGAGTACTTATCTATATAATAATAGAATCTCTCTGTCCTGGGCCTGGCCTGGGTTTCACAATCCTAAGATTGGTTCTCAGTAAGCACTCCCTTCCTTGCAACATCTGTACCTAATAACAATCTATATCCTTAGGCCCGAATTCAGGCTCATGTATAGAAAACAATATATACCTATTTGTAGACAGAGTAGTCTCTCATAGTATATCTCATATGGTATTTCTTTACAATTACAGAAACAGACACAGAGGGGTCGAAGGCCTTTGCGTCAAACACTGCCTCCAGGCTTGAGCACACTCCACCGTGGAAGATGACCACCATCAAAGAGGAGTCTCCTTCACCACGGAAGTGAGGCTGAGCATGGACTCCACCATCAACACAAACTCATCTGCCAATATTTTATATACATACCACACACTATAATGTAACTGCCTATACACACACATTACTTCTCCTAATTCTTCTAATTATTTTGGGATGGTGGATAAAACAATTGCTGTTGCAAGCTCTACAGGATAGTAATAATAATACATACTCAGACAATATAGAATTGTTGTTTCTGTCTACTTGGTGGAGCTATATGTTGTCGTATATTTATGTTCTTAATAAATATAAATATAAAAGATACGATTTGTTTTAATTGAATACATGCCATCTAACCTGTTTCCTCACAACATTCAGAGTGTTGACAGGGGAGACCGACTAACTAAGTCACGATGTAGTTGATCATCTCACAAGGGAATTAGGTTACAAACCCAGTTTAAGTAAAAGAAATCAAAAGGCATGTATGTCAAATTGTAAGGCCTACTTTTTCTAGTATGCAGTAATTATTTTTTGTTCTCTGAGGAAGGCTGATCCAATGTGGTAAAGAATCGTAATGTCATGTAGTTTACACAATTTGTGAATGCGTCAGAGCTCAGAGAATACAGTAAGAATACAGTAAGCACGTAATTTCACTCAATGGTCTTGTTGATCGACCTCTACGATCGTCCGATCTCATCGATCTGGATAATTTTCTATGAGGATATGTGAAGTGGGTGATCTACTCAGAGATAAGAGAGTTTGGATCACTTAGAAGTCAACATTCGCAATGTTATTGCCAATACACGGCCCCAACTGCGCCTGAAAAAATGCTTCGCGGCTTCGATATTCGAGCCAGTGTGGCGCACATAGGCCCAAATAATTATAAAACATACATAGTAAACTTTCATCTTTCCATTAAGCCATTTTTACCGACAATACCATTATTTTCAAAGGTTCAATTTCATTTTAAAGGTGTATCTATTAAAGAAAAAACACCCTATATTATATACTCTTCATTGAATGTATGTTTGTATTGCGTTTGTGTCTGTCTGTTATTGGGTTCTTTTGCATAATTTGTTTTTAATCATATTCCATTATTGTTAACCTGTTGACAGTCCATGTAATGAAAAAGTAAAATAAAAAAAACACTGGGAATTATGTTGGATCTCCTACCTCAGCCTATGATATACCATTCTATTTATTACAACATACCTAATATGAAATACACCTACAAACTTTTGCTGGTATGTAAGCCTTCAAAATGTTTTTCAGTCATGTATTTTACCTCGAGAGAGTTAGTAATTTTAATTTTCTTAAGATTATGTACAATTGTTTCCCTAACTAATCCATGCTGGCCACAAACATATGCACTGAGTATCCATATAATATTCATACCTACTACGATATGAAATCTGCAAGGCAAGCATACAGCTACCTACAATACAAAAACACATACCAAAACAGCAGCCTTCCCATTCCTTCTCCCTATACTTCCCATCACGCTATCCCTTTCTATTAATTAAACGATTATATGTACATCTTCATACTACTGTTTGTATTACTTATTATGCTTACGATATTTTTATATCTGATAATTGATAGATACATTATTTGGCGTTGTGAAATATACACTACATATTAATATATTGTAATTATAACTATGCTATGTTTAAAATAATAAATAAATTAAATAATAAGGTACCATAGACAACGCGTCCTACAAAACCTTATCCATTAATCAAATTGATCCATGATCCAATTGTCTAGCGATCAATCGTTGATATCCGGTATGAAAATTCATTTCCACCTTTGGCGTCATCTTGGTCGTTTCGTTTCAACTACTCTCCCATGTAAGTCATTAACTACTTTATTAATTAACTAATTATTTCTCATTATTTCACTCATCTTTTACTCTAACAAACCACAATACATATGTATTAATATTATGTTTAATAGGAAAGCCTCTCAGTACTTATTATACATTATATTATGTGTTCCAATCTCCCCAAGTGGCGTCCGCCATATTGAATTCCCGTATATACCTACCTACGTGTCTTGTATGGAGTACCTACTTCTTATTAATTTACCATTATTTTTCCAAAAGTTTTACACGATATATGATATGCGTCGTTGTGTAAATTCCGCGATTACTCGAAGTGTAATTAAATATTTTTGTTATATGTTACAGTATCCAGACAGAATGAGTGATAAATATTCCGACTCTTATAAGAGTAGTGGAGGCTCCGGGTCTGGCTCCTCATGGGGGAGCAGTTCATCCACATGGGGCTCTTCGGGGACGAACACATCGTCGACCTCATCTTCTAGCAGCAGCAGTGAGTACTTATCTATATAATAATAGAATCTCTCTGTCCTGGGCCTGGCCTGGGTTTCACAATCCTAAGATTGGTTCTCAGTAAGCACTCCCTTCCTTGCAACATCTGTACCTAATAACAATCTATATCCTTAGGCCCGAATTCAGGCTCATGTATAGAAAACAATATATACCTATTTGTAGACAGAGTAGTCTCTCATAGTATATCTCATATGGTATTTCTTTACAATTACAGAAACAGACACAGAGGGGTCGAAGGCCTTTGCGTCAAACACTGCCTCCAGGCTTGAGCACACTCCACCGTGGAAGATGACCACCATCAAAGAGGAGTCTCCTTCACCACGGAAGTGAGGCTGAGCATGGACTCCACCATCAACACAAACTCATCTGCCAATATTTTATATACATACCACACACTATAATGTAACTGCCTATACACACACATTACTTCTCCTAATTCTTCTAATTATTTTGGGATGGTGGATAAAACAATTGCTGTTGCAAGCTCTACAGGATAGTAATAATAATACATACTCAGACAATATAGAATTGTTGTTTCTGTCTACTTGGTGGAGCTATATGTTGTCGTATATTTATGTTCTTAATAAATATAAATATAAAAGATACGATTTGTTTTAATTGAATACATGCCATCTAACCTGTTTCCTCACAACATTCAGAGTGTTGACAGGGGAGACCGACTAACTAAGTCACGATGTAGTTGATCATCTCACAAGGGAATTAGGTTACAAACCCAGTTTAAGTAAAAGAAATCAAAAGGCATGTATGTCAAATTGTAAGGCCTACTTTTTCTAGTATGCAGTAATTATTTTTTGTTCTCTGAGGAAGGCTGATCCAATGTGGTAAAGAATCGTAATGTCATGTAGTTTACACAATTTGTGAATGCGTCAGAGCTCAGAGAATACAGTAAGAATACAGTAAGCAAGTAATTTCACTCAATGGTCTTGTTGATCGACCTCTACGATCGTCCGATCTCATCGATCTGGATAATTTTCTATGAGGATATGTGAAGTGGGTGATCTACTCAGAGATAAGAGAGTTTGGATCACTTAGAAGTCAACATTCGCAATGTTATTGCCAATACACGGCCCCAACTGCGCCTGAAAAAATGCTTCGCGGCTTCGATATTCGAGCCAGTGTGGCGCACATAGGCCCAAATAATTATAAAACATACATAGTAAACTTTCATCTTTCCATTAAGCCATTTTTACCGACAATACCATTATTTTCAAAGGTTCAATTTCATTTTAAAGGTGTATCTATTAAAGAAAAAACACCCTATATTATATACTCTTCATTGAATGTATGTTTGTATTGCGTTTGTGTCTGTCTGTTATTGGGTTCTTTTGCATAATTTGTTTTTAATCATATTCCATTATTGTTAACCTGTTGACAGTCCATGTAATGAAAAAGTAAAATAAAAAAAACACTGGGAATTATGTTGGATCTCCTACCTCAGCCTATGATATACCATTCTATTTATTACAATTTGTAAAAACTTACACATACCTAATATGATATACACCTACAAACTTTTGCTGTTATGTAAGCCTTCAAAATGTTTTTCAGTCATGTATTTTACCTCGAGAGAGTTAGTAATTTTAATTTTCTTAGGATTATGTACAATTGTTTCCCTAACTAATCCATGCTGGCCACAAACATATGCACTGAGTAACCATATAATATTCATACCTACTACGATATGAAATCTGCAAGGCAAGCATACAGCTACCTACAATACAAAAACACATACCAACACAGCAGCCTTCCCATTCCTTCTCCCTATACTTCCCATCACGCTATCCCTTTCTATTAATTAAACGATTACTATAGTTTTCTATCGTTGTATGCTTAGGATGTTTTTATATCTGATAATTGATAGATACATTATTTGGCGTTGTGAAATATACACTACATATTAATATATTGTAATTATAACTATGCTATGTTTAAAATAATAAATACATAAAATAATAAGGTACCATAGACAACGCGACCTACAAAACCTTATCCATAAATCAAATTGATCCATGATCCAATTGTCTAGCGATCAATCGTTGATATCCGGTATGAAAAATCATTTCCACCTTTGGCGTCATCTTGGTCGTTTCGTTTCAACTACTCTCCCATGTAAGTCATTAACTACTTTATTAATTAACTAATTATTTCTCATTATTTCACTCATCTTTTACTCTAACAAACCACAATACATATGTATTAATATTATGTTTAATAGGAAAGCCTCTCAGTACTTATTATACATTATATTATGTGTTCCAATCTCCCCAAGTGACGTCCGCCATATTGAATTCCCGTATATACCTACCTACGTGTCTTGTATGGAGTACCCTACTTCTTATTAATTTACCATTATTTTTCCAAAAGTTTTACACGATATATGATATGCGTCGTTGTGTAAATTCCGCGATTACTCGAAGTGTAATTAAATATTTTTGTTATATGTTACAGTATCCAGACAGAATGAGTGATAAATATTCCGACTCTTATAAGAGTAGTGGAGGCTCCGGGTCTGGCTCCTCATGGGGGAGCAGTTCATCCACATGGGGCTCTTCGGGGACGAACACATCGTCGACCTCATCTTCTAGCAGCAGCAGTGAGTACTTATCTATATAATAATAGAATCTCTCTGTCCTGGGCCTGGCCTGGGTTTCACAATCCTAAGATTGGTTCTCAGTAAGCACTCCCTTCCTTGCAACATCTGTACCTAATAACAATCTATATCCATAGGCCCGAAGTAAGGCTCATGTATAGTGAACAATATTTATTTGTAAAGATAGAGTAGTCTCTCGTAGTATATCTCATATGGTATTTCTTTTCAATTCCAGAGACGGACACAGAGGGGTCGAAGGCCTTTGCGTCAAACACTGCCTCCAGGCTTGAGCACACTCCACCGTGGAAGATGACCACCATCAAAGAGGAGTCTCCTTCACCACGGAAGTGAGGCTGAGCATGGACTCCACCATCAACACAAACTCATCTGCCAATATTTTATATACATACCACACACTATAATGTAACTGCCTATACACACACATTACTTCTCCTAATTCTTCTAATTATTTTGGGATGGTGGATAAAACAATTGATTTTGCAAGCTCTACAGGATAGTAATAATAATACATACTCAGACTAAATAGAATTGTTGTTTCTGTCTACTTGGTGGAGCTATATGTTGTCGTATATTTATGTTCTTAATAAAAATAAATATAAAAGATACGATTTGTTTTAATTGAATACATGTCATCTAACCTGTTTCCTTACAACATTCAGAGAGAAGGGTTGACAAGGGAGACCGCCTAACTAAATCATGATGTAGTTGATCATCTCACAAGGGAATTAAAGGACAAACCCAGTTTGAGTAAAATGAATCAAAGAGCATGTATGACAATTGTACCAGAGTTGTGGTCTATCCTCTCTGGCTACCATCTAAAGGACGCTCAGTAAGGGATAGACAGATAGATAGATTAAGCACCTAAAGGCAACCAAAGCCTACATTTTCTGGTATGCAGCAATTATTTTTTGTTCTCTGAGGAAGCCTGATCCAATGTGGTACAGAAGGATCTTTTTGATCTTCTAGTCGAAATCTAATGCGGATATGAAAATAGTAGGTATGATTTTTTTTAGGAAATATTCTCTTCATACATTTTGTACGGAGAATTATCAAACTTTCGTTACCGCCCTTTTTGCATTGAAACAATTTTTAGGTATGTTCCGTAATAACTGCTCAATGTAATTTACAGGGTTTTTTTACAGTTTATAAAATTGGCAAATAATTAAAAAAAATCTACTGTGTACTATTGTTTTCTTAATTAATTCATGCTGGCCACAAACATATGCACTGAGTATCCATATAATATTCATACCTACTACGATATGAAATCTGCAAGGCAAGCATACAGCTACCTACAATACAAAAACGCATACCAACACAGCAGCCTTCCCATTCCTTCTCCCTATACTTCCCATCACGCTATCCCTTTCTATTAATTAAACGATTACTATAGTTTCCTATTATTGCAATATCTATGTATAGTAGGGGAATGTGGGGGAACCGTGCGTATCTAACCCAAAATGTATGCTACTTCGAAACCTCTTTAGTTAAGAAGGTAAAACTTTGATTGTGGAAGCCTTGTATGCCTTCTATCAAAGTACATATGGCTATTTAATTTTATTTGTCACAAAACTGATCCAGAAAACATTAAATGGCATAAGTCATTTGCGCACCATTCCATATACCGCGGGGTAATTGTGCACATGGGTGAACTAATACGACAAAATTAATTAACTTTGACTTGTTAAACTAACATAATTTTATTAATAAGATAATTTACTATCACGAGTGGGTTGCTGAGGCAAAAATAGAATAGAATAGATTATTTACTATCATTGTTCAAAATTACAATTGTTATTGTTGACAGTGAGAAAAGGCAATAAAAATTGAAAAAAAGCAATCTATTTTACGGTATTATGTATTTTACTCATAAAAAAATCTAATTCTGTGATTTTGTCACAAGAGAAATTCCAGCTCCCGGCACAAAGAAATATAGTTGGAAGGTATTCCTTTCAATCCTTTTCACGTGTTGACTCAGGCAGGTATGCCAATTCTCTACCATCAGCTCTGATTTTCCCTTTGTAGCATATACAGTTTTCTGCAGTGCAGTGCTAGTCTAACAATTAATTTACGTCAGTTTTTCTCTCCTATTTTTAGGTATCTAGAGAAATAAAAAAAATTGTACCTTTTAACATTTACGTTGATTTTTTCTAAATTTTGAAATAAATATTTATAGCCATATATGTGGTTTCATGAGGCTGAATCAAAAAACTGGATGCGTCACCCTGAGATTCAACATACATCAAACATCACAGAAACTAATATCCAAATAATTCAAACTATATTATAATCATCGAGAGAGATAGAAAACTACCATACAAGTCATAAAACGTCGAAAAATTACTGTAAATATGGACTCAGCGTCTTACTTTATCGGTGTAAACTTACAACAAAATACTTGTTTTCAATAAAATGGCAACATCTCTATCGAGGGAGCTGAATATTACCAAATGCAATAGCCTTGTCGGTGACTACAAAATAGCATTACTAGCGACATTATTTCGACGAAAGGAATCATTATTACCCACTGCCCACGAGTCCCACACTTTCCCCTACATCTTCATACTATTGTGTGTATTACTTATTATGCTTACGATGTTTTTATGTCTGATAAAATTGATAGATACATTATTTGGCGTTGTGAAATATACACTACATATTAATATATTGTAATTACATATAACTAAGCTGTTGTATCTAATCAAATGTTTCTAATAAATAATAAATAAAATAATAAGGAACCATAGACAACGCGTCCTACAAAACCTTATCCATTAATCAAATTGATCCATGATCCAATTGTCTAGCGATCAATCGTTGATATCCGGTATGAAAATTCATTTCCACCTTTGGCGTCATCTTGGTCGTTTCGTTTCTACTACTCTCCCATGTAAGTCATTAACTACTTTATTAATTAACTAATTATTTCTCATTATTTCACTCATCTTTTACTCTAACAAACCACAATACATATGTATTAATATTATGTTTAATAGGAAAGCCTCTCAGTACTTATTATACATTATATTATGTGTTCCAATCTCCCCAAGTGACGTCCGCCATATTGAATTCCCGTATATACCTACCTACGTGTCTTGTATGGAGTACCTACTTCTTATTAATTTACCATTATTTTTCCAAAAGTTTTACACGATGTATGATATGCGTCGTTGTGTAAATTCCGCGATTACTCGAAGTGTAATTAAATATTTTTGTTATATTTCAGTACCCACCATGAGTGATAAATATTCAGACAATTACAAGGGCAGTGGAAGCTCTTCAGGTTCATCGTGGGGATCATCAGGTTCATCTTGGGGGTCCTCGGGGACGAACACATCGTCGACCTCATCTTCTAGCAGCAGCAGTGAGTACTAATTTATATAATAATAAAATCTCTCTCCTGCGCCTGGCATGGGTTATACAATCCTATGATTGGATCTCAGCAAGCACTCCCTTCCTTGCAATATCTGTACCTAATACAATCTATATCCTTAGACCCGAAGTAAGGCTCATGTATAGTGAACAATATATACCTATTTGTAGACAGAGTAGTCTCTCATAGTATATCTCATATGGTATTTCTTTACAATTACAGAAACAGACACAGAGGGGTCGAAGGCCTTTGCTTCTAACACCGCCTCCAGGCTTGAGCACACCCCACCATGGAAGATGGCCACCATCAAAGAGGAGTCTCCTTCACCACGGAAGTGAGGCTGAGCATGGACTCCACCGAAAACACAAACTCATCTGCCAATATTTTATATACATACCACACACTATAATGTAACTACCTATACACACACATTACTTCTCCTAATTCTTCTAATTATTTTGGGATGGTGGATAAAACAATCGCTGTTGCAAGCTCTACAGGATAGTAATAATAATACATACTCAGACTATATAGAATTGTTGTTTCTGTCTACTTGGTGGAGCTATATGTTGTCGTATATTTATGTTCTTAATAAATATAAATATAAAAGATACGATTTGTTTTAATTGAATACATGTCATCTAACCTGTTTCCTTACAACATTCAGAGTGTTGACAAGGGAGACCGCCTAACTAAATCATGATGTAACTGCGTTGATCTTCTCACAAGGGAATTAAAGGACAAACCCAGTTTGAGTAAAAGAAATCAAAAGGCATGTATGACAAATTGTAGGGCCTACTTTTTCTAGTATGCAGCAATTATTTTTCTGTTCTCTGAGGAAGGCTGATGCAATGTGGTAAAGAATCGTAATGTCATGTAGTTTACACAATTTGTGAATGCGTCAGAAGCCAGTAGAATTAATGGGATTAAATTCTGTTGGAAGATTTGGGGAAAAGAACGTCCAGTTGAGCAAAATAAAAGCGTGGAGGTTTGAGCCCATGATGTATTGTTACTGTTAAGTTGGTGACTATTATTGGGAATTATGTTGGTACCTCTACCTAAACCGCTCTATTTTTAATAATTTGTAAAACAACCACTTGACTAAAATGAAATATTCCTACTATTTTTTTTAATGTAAACGTTCCAAATTTTTTTCAGTCAAGTTTCTTTTTCTCATTCACCACGAGAGAGTTTGTAATTTTAATTTTAATTGGATTATGTACTATTGTTTCCCTAATTAATCCATGCCGGCCACAAAAATATGCACTCAGTAGCCATACAATATTCATAGCTAATACGACATCAAATCTGCAAGTTAAGCAATAATAGGTCATAGATAACACGTCCTAAAAACCTTATCCGTAAATCGAATTGATCCATGATAAAATTATCTAGCGATTTATGATGAAAAGATGAAGGTTTACCATTTATGTTTCAATATAAATTAGGGCAAATTTGTGCCACACTGGCTCAAATATCAAAGTTTAAATTTCAAGCACTTTTTTTGCTAATTTTCGAATTCTCACAATTTTCGGTGTCAATGACAAACATTTTAAAAATTTCAGATAATTTTAATCCAGCAATCTTTGTTTTTTTTAATAAGAATACATTTACATAGGAACAACATCAGAAAAATGCGTAAATTTGAAAATTTGTGCAAAAAAACACGACCAGATTATTGCAGGAAACAGCAGTAAGCACGTAATTTCACTCAATGGTCTTGTTGATCGACCTCTACGATCGTCTGATCTCATATCTCTGGATTATTTTCTATGAGGATATGTGAAGTGGGTGGTCTACTCAGAGATAAGAGAGTTTGGATCACTTAGAACTCAGCATTCGCAAAGTTATTGCCAATACACGGCCCCAACTGCGCCTGAAAAAGTGCTTCGCGGCTTCGATATTCGAGCCAGTGTGGCGCACATGGGCCCAAATAATTTTAAAACATACATAGTAAACTTTCATCTTTCCAATGAAGCCATTTTTACCGACAATACCATTATTTTCAAAGGTTCAATTTCATTTTAAAAGTGTACCTATTAAAGAAAAAACACCCTATATTATATACTCTTCATTGAATGTATGTTTGTATTGCGTTTGTGTCTGTCTGTTATTAAGTTCTTTTGCATTATTTGTTTGTAATCATATTTTATTATTGTTAACCTGTTGACAGTCCATGTAATGAAAAAGTAAACTATAAAAAAAATATTAATAATAATAATGGACAATTTATGTCGCGCAGTTTTGTGGGTATTCCCACCTCAAGGGCGCTCTCAGTTCCTAATCCCTATGTTGTTGGGAAAGATTTCTTAAATAAATGTGTTTTTAATGGCCCTTTGAACCCGGTTAACGTTTTTGCCTCTCTGATGTCTACTAGAAGTCCATACCAGGCTGAAGGACCTGCCGCAATAAATGCGCGGCTCAAATAATTAGGTTTCGCGTTTAGGTTTACGACTTCTAGCTTCGAGGTTTTATCCGAGTGGGAATAATGTTGGTCCTCCTACCTCAGGCTATGATAGACCATTCTATTTATTTCAATTTGTAAAAAAAAACACAAACCAAATATGAAATACACCTACAAACTTTTGTTGTTATGTACTTGAAGCCTTTAAAATGTTTTTCAGATATGTATTATGGACAATTATGTATTATTAACAACGAACGAGTTTTTAAATTTATTGTTCGGTCAATTTTAATTAAAATAAATATTCTACGTGTATTGGGTACGTAGGAAGGTAATTTCATATAAAAACTCTAGGACTGTGTACTATTGTTTCCTTAATTAATCCATGCTGGCCACAAACATATGCACTGAGTATCCATATAATATTCATACCTACTACGATATGAAATCTGCAAGTCAAGCAATATTGGGCCATAGATGACGCGTCCTACAAAGATCCATGAGCGATTTATCGTTGATATCCGGCGTGAAAAGCCATTTCCACCTTTGGCGTCATCTTGGTCGTTTCGTTTCAACTACTTCCCATGTAAGTCATTAACTACTTTATTAATTAACTAATTATTTCTCATTATTTCACTCATCTTTTACTCTAACAAACCACAATACATATGTATTAATATTATGTTTAATAGGAAAGCCTCTCAGTACTTATTATACATTATATTATGTGTTCCAATCTCCCCAAGTGGCGTCCGCCATATTGAATTATCGTATATACCAACCTACGTGTCTTGTATGGAGTACCTACTTCTTATTAATTTACCATTATTTTTCCAAAAGTTTTACACGATATATGATATGCGTCGTTGTGTAAATTCCGCGATTACTCGAAGTGTAATTAAATATTTTTGTTATATTTCAGTACCCACCATGAGTGATAAATATTCCGACTCTTATAAGAGTAGTGGAGGCTCCGGGTCTGGCTCCTCATGGGGGAGCAGTTCATCCACATGGGGCTCTTCGGGGACGAACACATCGTCGACCTCATCTTCTAGCAGCAGCAGTGAGTACTTATCTATATAATAATAGAATCTCTCTGTCCTGGGCCTGGCCTGGGTTTCACAATCCTAAGATTGGTTCTCAGTAAGCACTCCCTTCCTTGCAACATCTGTACCTAATAACAATCTATATCCATAGGCCCGAAGTAAGGCTCATGTATAGTGAACAATATTTATTTGTAAAGATAGAGTAGTCTCTCGTAGTATATCTCATATGGTATTTCTTTTCAATTCCAGAGACGGACACAGAGGGGTCGAAGGCCTTTGCGTCAAACACTGCCTCCAGGCTTGAGCACACTCCACCGTGGAAGATGACCACCATCAAAGAGGAGTCTCCTTCACCACGGAAGTGAGGCTGAGCATGGACTCCACCATCAACACAAACTCATCTGCCAATATTTTATATACATACCACACACTATAATGTAACTGCCTATACACACACATTACTTCTCCTAATTCTTCTAATTATTTTGGGATGGTGGATAAAACAATTGATTTTGCAAGCTCTACAGGATAGTAATAATAATACATACTCAGACTAAATAGAATTGTTGTTTCTGTCTACTTGGTGGAGCTATATGTTGTCGTATATTTATGTTCTTAATAAAAATAAATATAAAAGATACGATTTGTTTTAATTGAATACATGTCATCTAACCTGTTTCCTTACAACATTCAGAGAGAAGGGTTGACAAGGGAGACCGCCTAACTAAATCATGATGTAGTTGATCATCTCACAAGGGAATTAAAGGACAAACCCAGTTTGAGTAAAATGAATCAAAGAGCATGTATGACAATTGTACCAGAGTTGTGGTCTATCCTCTCTGGCTACCATCTAAAGGACGCTCAGTAAGGGATAGACAGATAGATAGATTAAGCACCTAAAGGCAACCAAAGCCTACATTTTCTGGTATGCAGCAATTATTTTTTGTTCTCTGAGGAAGCCTGATCCAATGTGGTACAGAAGGATCTTTTTGATCTTCTAGTCGAAATCTAATGCGGATATGAAAATAGTAGGTATGATTTTTTTTAGGAAATATTCTCTTCATACATTTTGTACGGAGAATTATCAAACTTTCGTTACCGCCCTTTTTGCATTGAAACAATTTTTAGGTATGTTCCGTAATAACTGCTCAATGTAATTTACAGGGTTTTTTTACAGTTTATAAAATTGGCAAATAATTAAAAAAAATCTACTGTGTACTATTGTTTTCTTAATTAATTCATGCTGGCCACAAACATATGCACTGAGTATCCATATAATATTCATACCTACTACGATATGAAATCTGCAAGGCAAGCATACAGCTACCTACAATACAAAAACGCATACCAACACAGCAGCCTTCCCATTCCTTCTCCCTATACTTCCCATCACGCTATCCCTTTCTATTAATTAAACGATTACTATAGTTTCCTATTATTGCAATATCTATGTATAGTAGGGGAATGTGGGGGAACCGTGCGTATCTAACCCAAAATGTATGCTACTTCGAAACCTCTTTAGTTAAGAAGGTAAAACTTTGATTGTGGAAGCCTTGTATGCCTTCTATCAAAGTACATATGGCTATTTAATTTTATTTGTCACAAAACTGATCCAGAAAACATTAAATGGCATAAGTCATTTGCGCACCATTCCATATACCGCGGGGTAATTGTGCACATGGGTGAACTAATACGACAAAATTAATTAACTTTGACTTGTTAAACTAACATAATTTTATTAATAAGATAATTTACTATCACGAGTGGGTTGCTGAGGCAAAAATAGAATAGAATAGATTATTTACTATCATTGTTCAAAATTACAATTGTTATTGTTGACAGTGAGAAAAGGCAATAAAAATTGAAAAAAAGCAATCTATTTTACGGTATTATGTATTTTACTCATAAAAAAATCTAATTCTGTGATTTTGTCACAAGAGAAATTCCAGCTCCCGGCACAAAGAAATATAGTTGGAAGGTATTCCTTTCAATCCTTTTCACGTGTTGACTCAGGCAGGTATGCCAATTCTCTACCATCAGCTCTGATTTTCCCTTTGTAGCATATACAGTTTTCTGCAGTGCAGTGCTAGTCTAACAATTAATTTACGTCAGTTTTTCTCTCCTATTTTTAGGTATCTAGAGAAATAAAAAAAATTGTACCTTTTAACATTTACGTTGATTTTTTCTAAATTTTGAAATAAATATTTATAGCCATATATGTGGTTTCATGAGGCTGAATCAAAAAACTGGATGCGTCACCCTGAGATTCAACATACATCAAACATCACAGAAACTAATATCCAAATAATTCAAACTATATTATAATCATCGAGAGAGATAGAAAACTACCATACAAGTCATAAAACGTCGAAAAATTACTGTAAATATGGACTCAGCGTCTTACTTTATCGGTGTAAACTTACAACAAAATACTTGTTTTCAATAAAATGGCAACATCTCTATCGAGGGAGCTGAATATTACCAAATGCAATAGCCTTGTCGGTGACTACAAAATAGCATTACTAGCGACATTATTTCGACGAAAGGAATCATTATTACCCACTGCCCACGAGTCCCACACTTTCCCCTACATCTTCATACTATTGTGTGTATTACTTATTATGCTTACGATGTTTTTATGTCTGATAAAATTGATAGATACATTATTTGGCGTTGTGAAATATACACTACATATTAATATATTGTAATTACATATAACTAAGCTGTTGTATCTAATCAAATGTTTCTAATAAATAATAAATAAAATAATAAGGAACCATAGACAACGCGTCCTACAAAACCTTATCCATTAATCAAATTGATCCATGATCCAATTGTCTAGCGATCAATCGTTGATATCCGGTATGAAAATTCATTTCCACCTTTGGCGTCATCTTGGTCGTTTCGTTTCAACTACTCTCCCATGTAAGTCATTAACTACTTTATTAATTAACTAATTATTTCTCATTATTTCACTCATCTTTTACTCTAACAAACCACAATACATATGTATTAATATTATGTTTAATAGGAAAGCCTCTCAGTACTTATTATACATTATATTATGTGTTCCAATCTCCCCAAGTGGCGTCCGCCATATTGAATTCCCGTATATACCTACCTACGTGTCTTGTACGGAGTACCTATTTCTTATTAATTTACCATTATTTTTCCAAAAGTTTTACACGATATATGATATGCGTCGTTGTGTGAAGAAGTTGTTGAAAGATGGAAAGAATACTTCGAAGAATTGTATGAAAGTGGTACTAGTACAAACCAGACGAATGTAGCAGATAGTATGAATGTAAATATTGCTGAGGACGAGGAAATACGTATGAATGAAGTTGTGCTTGCATTGAAAAAAGCAAAGAATGGTAAAGCTGCGGGACATGACTGTGTGGCCATAGAGTTCATCAAGCAAGGTGGCCCGAAGATTCTCGAGTGGTGCCTGAGGCTCTTCAACTTGTGCTGGGAGAGTGGCTGCACTCCTGAGGATTGGAGGAGGGCAGTCATCTGCCCTTTGTACAAGGGGAAAGGCTCAAGGTTGGAATGCGGCAGTTATCGGGCTATCAGTTTGCTGAGCTCTGTGGGCAAACTGTATGGAAAGGTATTGATTGAAAGAGTAAGAAAAGTGACTGAAAGTAAAGTATGGGATGTGCAGGGTGCTTTCATGAGTGGCAGGGGGTGCACCGATCAGATCTTCTCCCTACGGATGGTCGTGGAGAAGCTTCTGGCTAAACACCAGAGGCTCTTCTGCGCGTTCGTGGATCTGGAGAAGGCATACGATCGTGTGGACCGAGAAAGACTGTGGCGTGTACTGTCGGAATATGGGGTGAGCGACCGACTGATTGGCGCAATCGCGTCTCTATATACGGAGAGCTCTGCTTGTGTCAGGGTGAATGCTGCGTTGTCGCAGTGGTTCACTCTCACAAAAGGGGTTAAACAGGGTTGCGTCATGTCGCCTTGGTTGTTCAACCTGTTCTTCGACTACTGCATGCGTCCTCTGAATGAGCTGAATGTTGGTGTGGACCTAAATGGAGTGAAAGTATGTGCGTTAATGTTTGCAGATGATTTAGTGTTGATGGCTGATGATGAATGTGAGTTACAACGGATAGTATCCTGTGTGTACGAAAGCTGCGATATGAATGGTATGAAAATGAATGTAAATAAAACGAAAGTATTAGTGTTCGAAAGAGAGGAAATAAGGACAAATTGTGTGATAAAGGTTGGTAATGACTGTCTGGAGCAAGTGGATGAGTATGTATATCTGGGAAGTTTGTTTACTAGAGATGGACGCTGTGATGGAGACATTGAAAGAAGGAAGCTGGCCGGTACTAGGACGAATGGTGCGCTCGGTCCGATTGTTAGTAGTAGCAATGTGTCTATGAAAGCAAAAGTGCTAGTGCACAATGCTGTCTTGGTGCCGACCCTGATGTATGCTAGTGAGACGTGGACGTGGATGAAGAAGGATGAATCAGGGTTGAATGCAGTAGAAATGAGGTCATTAAGAAGAATGTGCGGGAAAACGCGGAGAGATAAGATAAGGAATGAGGTTATTAGGGAAATGAGTGACTGCAAGACTGGTGTAGTGACAAGAATGAAAGTAAACAAACTAAGATGGTTTGGGCATGTTGAGAGAATGAATGATGACAGGATGACAAAAAAGATATATCTGAATGAGCGAAGAGGGGTGAGAAAGCGCGGCCGTCCGAGACTGACCTGGTCCGATCATGTCGACCAGATCCTCAAGGATGGACGCGTTTTGAGTAAAAGGAATCGGAGAGCGTGTATGACTAATTGCATGAATGTGACGGAAGCTAGGAGTGTGTGTAAGGATAGGGCTGTCTGGCGCTCTGTCCTCTCTGCCTACCCTGCAAGGGATGTGGCGTGAGGGTATAGATAGATAGATAGATAGATAGTCGTTGTGTAAATTCCGCGATTACTCGAAGTGTACTTAAATATTTTTGTTATATGTTACAGTATCCAGACAGAATGAGTGATAAATATTCCGACTCTTATAAGAGTAGTGGAGGCTCCGGGTCTGGCTCCTCATGGGGGAGCAGTTCATCCACATGGGGCTCTTCGGGGACGAACACATCGTCGACCTCATCTTCTAGCAGCAGCAGTGAGTACTTATCTATATAATAATAGAATCTCTCTGTCCTGGGCCTGGCCTGGGTTTCACAATCCTAAGATTGGTTCTCAGTAAGCACTCCCTTCCTTGCAACATCTGTACCTAATAACAATCTATATCCTTAGGCCCAAATTCAGGCTCATGTATAGAAAACAATATATATACCTATTTGTAGACAGAGTAGTCTCTCATAGTTATATCTCATATGGTATTTCTTTACAATTACAGAAACAGACACAGAGGGGTCGAAGGCCTTTGCGTCAAACACTGCCTCCAGGCTTGAGCACACTCCACCGTGGAAGATGACCACCATCAAAGAGGAGTCTCCTTCACCACGGAAGTGAGGCTGAGCATGGACTCCACCATCAACACAAACTCATCTGCCAATATTTTATATACATACCACACACTATAATGTAACTGCCTATACACACACATTACTTCTCCTAATTCTTCTAATTATTTTGGGATGGTGGATAAAACAATCGCTGTTGCAAGCTCTACAGGATAGTAATAATAATACATACTCAGACTATATAGAATTGTTGTTTCTGTCTACTTGGTGGAGCTATATGTTGTCGTATATTTATGTTCTTAATAAATATAAATATAAAAGATACGATTTGTTTTAATTGAATACATGCCATCTAACCTGTTTCCTCACAACATTCAGAGTGTTGACAAGGGAGACCGACTAACTAAGTCATGATGTAGTTGATCATCTCACAAGGGAATTAGGTTACAAACCCAGTTTAAGTAAAAGAAATCAAAAGGCATGTATGTCAAATTGTAAGGCCTACTTTTTCTAGTATGCAGTAATTATTTTTTGTTCTCTGAGGAAGGCTGATCCAATGTGGTAAAGAATCGTAATGTCATGTAGTTTGCACAATTTGTGAATGCGTCAGAGCTCAGAGAATACAGTAAGAATACAGTAAGCACGTAATTTCACTCAATGGTCTTGTTGATCGACCTCTACGATCGTCCGATCTCATCGATCTGGATAATTTTCTATGAGGATATGTGAAGTGGGTGATCTACTCAGAGATAAGAGAGTTTGGATCACTTAGAAGTCAACATTCGCAATGTTATTGCCAATACACGGCCCCAACTGCGCCTGAAAAAATGCTTCGCGGCTTCGATATTCGAGCCAGTGTGGCGCACATAGGCCCAAATAATTATAAAACATACATAGTAAGCTTTCATCTTTCCATTAAGCCATTTTTACCGACAATACCATTATTTTCAAAGGTTCAATTTCATTTTAAAGGTGTATCTATTAAAGAAAAAACACCCTATATTATATACTCTTCATTGAATGTATGTTTGTATTGCGTTTGTGTCTGTCTGTTATTGGGTTCTTTTGCATAATTTGTTTTTAATCATATTCCATTATTGTTAACCTGTTGACAGTCCATGTAATGAAAAAGTAAAATAAAAAAAACACTGGGAATTATGTTGGATCTCCTACCTCAGCCTATGATATACCATTCTATTTATTACAACATACCTAATATGAAATACACCTACAAACTTTTGCTGGTATGTAAGCCTTCAAAATGTTTTTCAGTCATGTATTTTACCTCGAGAGAGTTAGTAATTTTAATTTTCTTAAGATTATGTACAATTGTTTCCCTAACTAATCCATGCTGGCCACAAACATATGCACTGAGTATCCATATAATATTCATACCTATTACGATATGAAATCTGCAAGGCAAGCATACAGCTACCTACAATACAAAAACACATACCAAAACAGCAGCCTTCCCATTCCTTCTCCCTATACTTCCCATCACGCTATCCCTTTCTATTAATTAAACGATTATATGTACATCTTCATACTACTGTTTGTATTACTTATTATGCTTACGATATTTTTATATCTGATAATTGATAGATACATTATTTGGCGTTGTGAAATATACACTACATATTAATATATTGTAATTATAACTATGCTATGTTTAAAATAATAAATAAATTAAATAATAAGGTACCATAGACAACGCGTCCTACAAAACCTTATCCATTAATCAAATTGATCCATGATCCAATTGTCTAGCGATCAATCGTTGATATCCGGTATGAAAATTCATTTCCACCTTTGGCGTCATCTTGGTCGTTTTGTTTCAACTACTCTCCCATGTAAGTCATTAACTACTTTATTAATTAACTAATTATTTCTCATTATTTCACTCATCTTTTACTCTAACAAACCACAATACATATGTATTAATATTATGTTTAATAGGAAAGCCTCTCAGTACTTATTATACATTATATTATGTGTTCCAATCTCCCCAAGTGACGTCCGCCATATTGAATTCCCGTATATACCTACCTACGTGTCTTGTATGGAGTACCTACTTCTTATTAATTTACCATTATTTTTCCAAAAGTTTTACACGATATATGATATGCGTCGTTGTGTAAATTCCGCGATTACTCGAAGTGTAATTAAATATTTTTGTTATATGTTACAGTATCCAGACAGAATGAGTGATAAATATTCCGACTCTTATAAGAGTAGTGGAGGCTCCGGGTCTGGCTCCTCATGGGGGAGCAGTTCATCCACATGGGGCTCTTCGGGGACGAACACATCGTCGACCTCATCTTCTAGCAGCAGCAGTGAGTACTTATCTATATAATAATAGAATCTCTCTGTCCTGGGCCTGGCCTGGGTTTCACAATCCTAAGATTGGTTCTCAGTAAGCACTCCCTTCCTTGCAACATCTGTACCTAATAACAATCTATATCCATAGGCCCGAAGTAAGGCTCATGTATAGTGAACAATATTTATTTGTAAAGATAGAGTAGTCTCTCGTAGTATATCTCATATGGTATTTCTTTTCAATTCCAGAGACGGACACAGAGGGGTCGAAGGCCTTTGCGTCAAACACTGCCTCCAGGCTTGAGCACACTCCACCGTGGAAGATGACCACCATCAAAGAGGAGTCTCCTTCACCACGGAAGTGAGGCTGAGCATGGACTCCACCATCAACACAAACTCATCTGCCAATATTTTATATACATACCACACACTATAATGTAACTGCCTATACACACACATTACTTCTCCTAATTCTTCTAATTATTTTGGGATGGTGGATAAAACAATTGCTGTTGCAAGCTCTACAGGATAGTAATAATAATACATACTCAGACTATATAGAATTGTTGTTTCTGTCTACTTGGTGGAGCTATATGTTGTCGTATATTTATGTTCTTAATAAATATAAATAAAAAAGATACGATTTGTTTTAATTGAATACATGTCATCTAACCTGTTTCCTGACAACATTCAGAGAAGAGTGTTGACAAGGGAGACCGCCTAACTAAATCATGATGTAGTTGATCATCTCACAAGGGAATTAAAGGACAAACCAGTTTGAGTAAAAGGAATCAAAGGGCATGTATGACAAATTGTAAGGCCTACTTTTTCTAGTATGTAGTAATTATTTTTTGTTCTCTGAGGATGGCTGATCCAATGTGGTAAAGAATCGTAATGTCATGTAGTTTACACAATTTGTGAATGCGTCAGAGCTCTAGCTTGTAGAATTAATGGGATAAAATTCTTTTGGAAGATTTGGGGAATAGAACGTCCAGTTGAGCAAAATAAAAGCGTGGAGGTTTGAGCCCATAATGTTTTATTACTGTTAAGTTGGTGACTATTATTGGGAATTATGTTGGTACCTCTACCTAAACTGCTGTATTTTTAATAATTTGTAAAACAACCACTTGACTAAAATGAAATATTCCTACTATTTTTTTTTAATGTAAACGTTCCACATTATTTTCAGTATAGTTTATTTTCATTTCACCACGAGAGAGTTTGTAGTTTTAATTTTCTTTGGATTATGAACTATTGTTTCCCTAATTAACCCATGCTGGCCACAAACATATGCACTGAGTAGACATATAATTAACACGCATGGATTTCCTAATACTAGTAAACTGGATTCTCTTCTTGGCCAAATATTGCGATCGTAGGAGAAATGATCAGTTCGGCAAATGAAGCAAAATAAAGGATTTTCCATACTAAAAGGGCTATCGGAAACTGCGGTTTTCTTATGGAATATTGGTTTTCATTATATATATTTTAACTGATAATGAATTATAGACATCATATTGTCATAATTGAAGGACCAAGGGATGTAAATAGTCCGTTATTCAGAATTTATGAGCAATTTTATAACACACGAAACGGCACACGATGGTAACACATTAAATTTATTTTCTTATTTTTTCTTATTCTTTTTTCCAGATTTCCCTTTAAGAATATAACCTTATGCGCCGTTCAAGAGAAAATCTTTGTGAAAAAATGTATTTTCACCAGTTGCCTATCACCAATTATGATTTTGGATATGACGGATGAAAAGACTTTTTAGTATATCTTTTATTAGGTATATATGTAATCATTTTTTCATTTTTTTTTGCATTTTAAGCTAATGTGTATGTATTTATTTATTATTGTCCAATGTTTAATTTATGTTGTAATTTAAAACAATAAAAAAAATTACATATTTAATTTACATCCGTCGTGTGCGGTTTCCTGTGTTGTAAAGTTGCTTATAAATTCTAATTAACGGACTATTTACATCACTCGGTTCTATAATTATGTCAATATGTTATCTATATTTCATTTTCAGATAAAGTATAAACAGTAAAAACCAAAAATCCATTCGAATACCGCAGTTTCCTATAGCCCTTTTAATATGGAAAAACCTCAGTTTTGCTTCTTTTGCCTAATTGTTTATTAGTGACGGAGATCGCATAGAATGTATAGACAAACAGTGATGTTTTCCGTCCAGTTTTATTACAGGTCGTTGCTAATAAGATATGAAATCTGCAAGGCAAGCATACAGCTACCTACAATACAAAAACACATACCAACACAGCACCCTTCCCATTCCTTCTCCCTATACTTCCCATCACGCTATCCCTTTCTATTAATTAAACGATTACTATGTACATCTTCATACTACTGTTTGTATTACTTATTATGCTTAGGATGTTTTTATATCTGATAATTGATAGATACATCATTTGGCGTTGTGAAATATACACTACATATTAATATATTGTAATTACATATAACTAAGCTGTTGTTTATTTATTTATTTATTCAGCTTTGGAATACAAACAGACATCACACATATAAACACAGTACATATAAACACAAAAAAAAAGTCTAATCATAAGTGATGCCCTACTTATATGTATTCACATTTATGTCAGCAAAATTTTGTCAATTAAGTTGCAATCTATACTACTAATAAAGGAAACTAAGCCTTACCAAAATTAAAATACATAAAAACTAAACTAAATACATAGTCACAAAATAAAAGTCATAAATATTAAAAAAAAAAAAAAACAATAATAACATTAACTTAACAATTGAATTAAAAAGCAAGTATCTAATCAAATGTTTCAAATAAATAATAAATAAAATAATAAGGTACCATAGACAACGCGTCCTACAAAACCTTATCCATAAATCAAATTGATCCATGATCCAATTGTCTAGCGATCAATCGTTGATATCCGGTATGAAAATTCATTTCCACCTTTGGCGTCATCTTGGTCGTTTCGTTTCAACTACTCTCCCATGTAAGTCATTAACTACTTTATTAATTAACTAATTATTTCTCATTATTTCACTCATCTTTTACTCTAACAAACCACAATACATATGTATTAATATTATGTTTAATAGGAAAGCCTCTCAGTACTTATTATACATTATATTATGTGTTCCAATCTCCCCAAGTGACGTCCGCCATATTGAATTCCCGTATATACCTACCTACGTGTCTTGTATGGAGTACCTACTTCTTATTAATTTACCATTATTTTTCCAAAAGTTTTACACGATATATGATATGCGTCGTTGTGTAAATTCCGCGATTACTCGAAGTGTAATTAAATATTTTTGTTATATGTTACAGTATCCAGACAGAATGAGTGATAAATATTCCGACTCTTATAAGAGTAGTGGAGGCTCCGGGTCTGGCTCCTCATGGGGGAGCAGTTCATCCACATGGGGCTCTTCGGGGACGAACACATCGTCGACCTCATCTTCTAGCAGCAGCAGTGAGTACTTATCTATATAATAATAGAATCTCTCTGTCCTGGGCCTGGCCTGGGTTTCACAATCCTAAGATTGGTTCTCAGTAAGCACTCCCTTCCTTGCAACATCTGTACCTAATAACAATCTATATCCATAGGCCCGAAGTAAGGCTCATATATAGTGAACAATATTTATTTGTAAAGATAGAGTAGTCTCTCGTAGTATATCTCATATGGTATTTCTTTTCAATTCCAGAGACGGACACAGAGGGGTCGAAGGCCTTTGCGTCAAACACTGCCTCCAGGCTTGAGCACACTCCACCGTGGAAGATGACCACCATCAAAGAGGAGTCTCCTTCACCACGGAAGTGAGGCTGAGCATGGACTCCACCATCAACACAAACTCATCTGCCAATATTTTATATACATACCACACACTATAATGTAACTGCCTATACACACACATTACTTCTCCTAATTCTTCTAATTATTTTGGGATGGTGGATAAAACAATCGCTGTTGCAAGCTCTACAGGATAGTAATAATAATACATACTCAGACTATATAGAATTGTTGTTTCTGTCTACTTGGTGGAGTTATATGTTGTCGTATATTTATGTTCTTAATAAATATAAATATAAAAGATACGATTTGTTTTAATTGAATACATGTCATCTAACCTGTTTCCTTACAACATTCAGAGAGAAGGGTTGACAAGGGAGACCGCCTAACTAAATCATGATGTAGTTGATCTTCTCACAAGGGAATTAAAGGACAAACCCACTTTGAGTAAAAGGAATCAAAGGGCATGTATGACAAATTGTATATGTGTTATGTTCTCTCCTCTCTGCCTGCCCTGTTAAGGACGCTGAGTGAGAGATAGATAGATATGGCACCTAAAGGTATCCAAAGCCTACATTTTCTGGTAAGCAGTAATTATTTTTTGTTCTCTGAGGGAGGCTGCTCCAATGTGGTACTGTAATGTATAAGTGAAGTACTATAAATGTTGATTATTAAATAAATTTGAAATAGTTTTAAAATTGCATTGTTTCATGACAATATGAAAATTAACAAGATTACGTTGTTGGGGAGATTTTGTATAAATACTCAGTTGCCTAGAAAAACGGGGCACTTCTTGGTTAGACTTCTTAATTAGACTTCTTTATTTTACTTATGTAATAGCTTAGAATATATTGGTCTTTGATCAGTTATTGTAATTTGCCAATTAATTTATTACTCCAATTATACAGTAATTACCTACACTTCGGAAGATAGTAATTACCTACACTTCAAAAGATAGTATTTATTTCAATATCTGAGTATCCCATCGTAGAAAAAGATACCGCAGCCAAATAACATCTGTGCTGCATACGTAATAGGTACAGAAGGATCTTTTTGATCTTCTAGTCGAAATCTAATGCGGATATGAAAATAGTAGGTATGATTTTTTTTTTGGAAATATTCTTTTCATACATTTTGTACGGAGATTTTTCAAACTTTCTTTTCGTTACCGCCCTTTTTGCATTGAAACAATTTTTAGGTATGATTGATTGATGAGGTTTTTTTTAGAGTTTATAAAATTGGCAAGTTTTTGAAAGTAATTGGGTCTTTATTCCTACTGTGTACTATTAATTGTTTCCTTAATTAATTCATGCTGGCCACAAACATATGCACTGAGTATCCATATAATATTCATACCTACTACGATACGAAATCTGCAAGGCAACCATACAGCTACCTACAATACAAAAACGCATACCAACACAGCAGCCTTCCCATTCCTTCTCCCTATACTTCCCATCACGCTATCCCTTTCTATTAATTAAACGATTACTATAGTTTCCTATTATTGCAATATCTATGTATAGTAGGGGAATGTGGGGGAACCGTGCGTATCTAACCCAAAATGTATGCTACTTCGTAACCTCTTTAGTTGAGAAGGTAGAACTTTGATTGTGGAAGCCTTGTATGCCTTCTATCAAAGTACATACGGCTATTTAATTTCATTGGTCACAAAACTGATCCAGAAAACATTAAATGTCATAAGTAATTGGCGCACCATTCCATATACCGAGGGGTAATTGTGCGTATTCAGGGCGCACTAAAACGACCAAATTAATTAACTTTGACTTTTAAACTAACATTAAAGGCCTACTTTTTCTAGTAAGCAGTAATTATTTTTTGTTCTCTGAGGCCAGTGGCGGATCCAGGATTCAATTTTGGGGGGGGGGCTGAATGTCGTCACATGGTAAAAAGTACTGTCACTCAACGTTTTGCGGGGGGCTATGGGGCTGAAATCCCTAGATTTGTTGTATATAAAGTACTGTCACCCATGGTTTTAGGGGGGGTTTTAACCCCCTAGCCCACCCCCTGGATCCGCTAGTGGTGAGTCTTGATACTGCAACATGATATTCTGTTTGTACTGGCTGTAACTCGTCAAAGATGCCGCTGTTTGCAAGGCAGGCATGGAAAACAGTTCGCCAGACCCTATCCTTACACGTATGAACTTGTGGGTACATCAATTTATTATTTTTTTGTGGTAAAAATATTTATGCGTAGTATTTTCTATTCTGTTCAAGGTCCTATATGCAGTCATGCGGCTTAGGCTGAATTGTTCTCAGCCAATACTGAGACAATCGTCTTGAAACTGAAGACAGTCATATTGACTGGACGAACGTTGGTGTTGCGGGGACATTTATAGAATAAGTAGAATATTTAGTTTTAAGTTAGTTTTAAGTTATAATAAATATATAGCCAAAAATCCATTTGGATTAGGCACCACATCTATCACTTATACTCTGTTAAATAATCTGCAATAAATATAAAAAATAAAAAAATAAATGTATGGACTATATAGATTGGCTTTTTTTGCATTACAATATTTGGAAATAACTTGAAAAAAAAATATTCCGAAAATACCCCTGTATATGAGGATTTTCCTTTCAGTTTTTCAGTCGTAGACTAACGATATTAGGCAATATTAGGTCAATGAAAAGTGGTATAAACCGAAGATATTACGTCCGCAGCAACCCTCCAATTCCCATGCTTTACCTAATCATAATATTTATATGAAATTTTGTATACTGTGTCTATATGAAGTCCAAAGGAAGGCCCAATCGACAAAAATTGTTTTTTATATACTTTTTTTATATGGGAGGTGTCACCTGTAGGTGACATTGGGCACTGCAGGTACCAAAGTGAACAATACAACAAATATTTTTACTATGCAAAATTACATTTCTAATTGACGGTAAACGATTGTGTACAATCTGATATCGTTGATATTATGTCAATTGTACATTTTACGCATCATTTACATCACAGTAAGGGCTGGAACATTATTTTAAATAGTGGAATTCGTGCCAGCAATGAATATGTAAAGGAATTCTTCACCTAGGTGGTACCCCTCTAAGCTTTCAGTGTGAACATACAGTTGTTACTGCTCCACATTAGAGGCATGATTTAACTTTTTGGAGGGTCCAGGGTGTTCTATTCATGTTATTCGGTGGGTTTGTTTAAACGGCTATAGTCAAATGTAGCTCCATACCACGCCGTCCAGAGAGGTTGGCATGGGTGTCCAGAGGGGTTGGTATGGGAGTTCTTCCAGGATCCCCTTCCTTATAATCTGTCTGTGTAATTCCGCTATTTCCAGAAGCTCAAGGTGATAAAATTTACGAAAAAGTAAAAATAACAATGCTTACAAATGATTCCTAAATTTTGTTCAATAATGTACTTGTAGTGCCCAATGTCACCTGCGGGTGACATCTCATTTTCAAATACCTATAAATAAAATATTTAAATAAAATTATTATTGAAAATTTGTAAAAATGCTAGATTAATGCTCTATACACCGTATCCAGAAAAAATATTTCACAATACTTAGTATTTAGACATTTTTTATTAAGGATTATTTTAGTACGTAACAATAACACCACTTTTCCCGCCACGAGCTGACAAAAAATGCTAAAATAGACTAGTTTAACGTTTGAAATCATAAAAAATTATAGTTAATCAGGTTGGCATAACATTAAACACCAGTGTAATACATTAATAAAATAAAAAATACAACTCCATATGTTTAAAATATTTTTTTGAAAACGTGTCACCTGTAGGTGACATCGGGAACTGGAGAGTTAAGGCGTTGCAATCGAGAAGTATTTAAGGAAAAATGACGTCACAGTCATTTCCCACAATTTGGAACAAAATAGGGTAGATGCATTGAACCTTTATCTAGGGAATAACCGTAAAAGATTTTTTCATATCTTGAATAGATTTCTCAAAAAAAATATTTAAAACACCTCTGTACTTTTTTCCGAAAGACGGAAACTCGTTTCCCGAAAGTCGCGGAGTAAAATATTTTTGTTGTACTGATAACATGCATCAAAATCTAGGAAATAACCGTAAAAGTTTTTTGATAGACGCAAAATTAACCCAAAAAAATGTAAAAAACGCTATTTTACCATTTTATCATGCGATTGTCACGCGATTTTGAACCTTAATGCCGTGGGAAATGTCTGTGACGTCATTCCTGGTGCCATGCCCTTAATATACGGATTCATGATTGGAACAACTTGCAAAAGATGCCGCGGACCTTGCGTTATATTGTAAGCCGTTTTCCACCAGAATTATATAAGTTGATAGTAATATAAACAAGGATTTTTCCGAGTATTGTACTACAGGTCAACAAACATGAATACAATTTATTTATGTGTGCCGATGATGAGTATTGAACCATTTTTGAGTTAGTTGTATCACTATCTACTATTTTAATGTTTCATTTAATACTTATTTGTTTTACATCTAAGTCAACCATGATTAACAATAAACCATGCTGGCCAAAAACACATGCACTAAGTAGCCATATAATATTCATAGCTATTACGATATGAAATCTGCAAGGCAAGCAATTATGGGCCATAGATGACGCGTCCTACAAAGATCCATGAGCGATTTATCGTTGATATCCGCCGTGAAAAATCATTTCCACCTTTGGAGTCATCCGGGACGTTTCATTTCAACTACTCTCCCATGTAAGTCATTAACTACTTTATTAATTAACTAATTATTTCTCATTATTTCACTCATCTTTTACTCTAACAAACCACAATACATATGTATTAATATTATGTTTAATAGGAAAGCCTCTCAGTACTTATTATACATTATATTATGTGTTCCAATCTCGCCAAGTGGCATTCGCCATATTGAATTCCCGTATATATACCTACCTACGTGTCTTGTATGGAGTACCTACTTCTTATTAATTTACCATTATTTTTCCAAAAGTTTTACACGATATATGATATGCGTCGTTTTGTAAATTTCGCGATCTATAATTATCTACGTCACTAAGCAGATAGGTACAATACATATATTTGGGGACGCAGCCCTGGGATTAGCTCTGTTAGGACTTTGTTATCTTAGATATACTGCTGTGTTTGGTTAACTCGAAGTTTAATTAAATATTTTTGTTATAATTCATTACAGAATCGAACCATCATGAGTGACAAATATTCTGACGCATACAAAAGCAGTGGAAGCTCATCCGGTTCAACATGGGGTTCATCAAGTTCTTCATGGGGGTCCTCAGGGTCCTCGGGGTCGAGCTCAACTTCGAGTTCATCTTCTAGCAGCAACAGTGAGTACTAATCTATATAATAATAGAATCTCTCTGTCCTGGGCCTGGCCTGGGTTTCACAATCCTAAGATTGGTTCTCAGCAAGCACTCCCTTCCTTGTAACATCTGTACCTAATTAGAATCTATATCCTTAAGCCCGAATTCAGGCTCATGTATAGAAAACAATATATACCTATTTGTAGACAGAGTAGTCTCTCATAGTATATCTCATATGGTATTTCTTTACAATTACAGAAACAGACACAGAGGGGTCGAAGGCCTTTGCTTCTAACACCGCCTCCAGGCTTGAGCATACCCCACCATGGAAGATGGCCACCATCAAAGAGGAGTCTCCTTCACCACGGAAGTGAGGCTGAGCATGGACTCCACCAACAACACAAACTCATCTGCCAATATTTTATATACATACCACACACTATAATGTAACTACCTATACACACACATTACTTCTCCTAATTCTTCTAATTATTTTGGGATGGTGGATAAAACAATTGCTGTTGCAAGCTCTACAGGATAGTAATAATAATACATACTCAGACTATATAGAATTGTTGTTTCTGTCTACTTGGTGGAGCTATATGTTGTCGTATATTTATGTTCTTAATAAATATAAATATAAAAGATACGATTTGTTTTAATTGAATACATGTCATCTAACCTGTTTCCTTACAACATTCAGAGTGTTGACAAGGGAGACCGCCTAACTAAATCATGATGTAGTTGATCATCTCACAAGGAAATTAAAGGACAAACCCAGTTTGAGTAAAAGGAATCAAAGGGCAAGTATGACAAATTGTAAGGCCTACTTTTTCTAGTATGCAGTAATTATATTTTGTTCTCTGAGGAAGGCTGATCCAATGTGGTAAAGAATCGTAATGTCATGTAATTTACACAATTTGTGAAAGTGTCAGAGTCAGAGCTCTAGCTAGTAGAATTAATGGGATAAAATTCTGTTGGAAGATTTGGGGAAAAGAACGTCCAGTTGAGCAAAATAAAAGCGTGGAGGTTTGAGCCCATAATGTATTGTTACTGTTAAGTTGGTGACTATTATTGGGAATTATGTTGGTACCTCTACCTAAAATGCTCTATTTTTAATAATTTGTTAAACAACCACTTGACTAAAATGAAATATTCCTACTATATTTTTTTAATGTAAACGTTCCAAATTTTTTTCAGTCAAGTTTCTTTTTTTCATTCACCACGAGAGAGTTTGTAATTTTAATTTTAATTGGATTATGTACTATTGTTTCCCTAATTAATCCATGCCGGCCACAAAAATATGCACTCAGTAGCCATACAATATTCATAGCTAATACGACATCAAATCTGCAAGTTAAGCAATAATAGGTCATAGATAACACGTCCTAAAAACCTTATCCGTAAATCGAATTGATCCATGATAAAATTATCTAGCGATTTATGATGGAAAGATAAAGGTTTACCATTTATGTTTCAATATAAATTAGGGCAAATGTGTGCCACACTGGCTCAAATATCAAAGTTTAAATTTCAAGCACTTTTTTTGCTAATTTTCGAATTCTAACAATTTTTGGTGTCAATGACAAACATTTTAAAAATTGACAGATAATTTTAATCCAGCAATCTTTATTTTGTTTTTAATAAGAATACATTTACATAGGAAAAACATCAGAAAAATGCGTAAATTTGAAAATTTGTGCAAAAAAACACGACCAGTCTATTGCAGGTAACAGCAGTAAGCACGTAATTTCACTCAATGGTCTTGTTGATCGACCTCTACGATCGTCCGATCTCATCGATCTGGATAATTTTCTATGAGGATATGTGAAGTGGGTGATCTACTCAGAGATAAGAGAGTTTGGATCACTTAGAAGTCAACATTCGCAATGTTATTGCCAATACACGGCCCCAACTGCGCCTGAAAAAGTGCTTCGCGGCTTCGATTTCGAGCCAGTGTGGCGCACATAGGCCCAAATAATTTTAAAACATACATAGTAAACTTTCATCTTTCCAATGAAGCCATTTTTACCGACAATAACATTATTTTCAAAGGTTCATTTTCATTTTAAAGGTGTACCTATTAAAGATAAAACGCCCTATATTATATACTCTTCATTGAATGTATGTTTGTATTGCGTTTGTGTCTGTCTGTTATTGGGTTCTTTTGCATAATTTATTTTTAATCATATTCCATTATTGTTAACCTGTTGACAGTCCATGTAATGAAAAAGTAAAATAAAAAAACCACTGGGAATTATGTTGGATCTCCTACCTCAGCCTATGATATACCATTCTATTTATTACAATTTGTAAAAACTTACACATACCTAATATGATATACACCTACAAACTTTTGCTGTTATGTAAGCCTTCAAAATGTTTTTCAGTCATGTATTTTACCTCGAGAGAGTTAGTAATTTTAATTTTCTTAGGATTATGTACAATTGTTTCCCTAACTAATCCATGCTGGCCACAAACATATGCACTGAGTATCCATATAATATTCATACCTACTACGATATGAAATCTGCAAGGCAAGCATACAGCTACCTACAATACAAAAACACATACCAACACAGCAGCCTTCCCATTCCTTCTCCCTATACTTCCCATCACGCTATCCCTTTCTATTAATTAAACGATTACTATAGTTTTCTATCGTTGTATGCTTAGGATGTTTTTATATCTGATAATTGATAGATACATTATTTGGCGTTGTGAAATATACACTACATATTAATATATTGTAATTATAACTATGCTATGTTTAAAATAATAAATACATAAAATAATAAGGTACCATAGACAACGCGACCTACAAAACCTTATCCATAAATCAAATTGATCCATGATCCAATTGTCTAGCGATCAATCGTTGATATCCGGTATGAAAAATCATTTCCACCTTTGGCGTCATCTTGGTCGTTTCGTTTCAACTACTCTCCCATGTAAGTCATTAACTACTTTATTAATTAACTAATTATTTCTCATTATTTCACTCATCTTTTACTCTAACAAACCACAATACATATGTATTAATATTATGTTTAATAGGAAAGCCTCTCAGTACTTATTATACATTATATTATGTGTTCCAATCTCCCCAAGTGACGTCCGCCATATTGAATTCCCGTATATACCTACCTACGTGTCTTGTATGGAGTACCTACTTCTTATTAATTTACCATTATTTTTCCAAAAGTTTTACACGATATATGATATGCGTCGTTGTGTAAATTCCGCGATTACTCGAAGTGTAATTAAATATTTTTGTTATATGTTACAGTATCCAGACAGAATGAGTGATAAATATTCCGACTCTTATAAGAGTAGTGGAGGCTCCGGGTCTGGCTCCTCATGGGGGAGCAGTTCATCCACATGGGGCTCTTCGGGGACGAACACATCGTCGACCTCATCTTCTAGCAGCAGCAGTGAGTACTTATCTATATAATAATAGAATCTCTCTGTCCTGGGCCTGGCCTGGGTTTCACAATCCTAAGATTGGTTCTCAGTAAGCACTCCCTTCCTTGCAACATCTGTACCTAATAACAATCTATATCCATAGGCCCGAAGTAAGGCTCATGTATAGTGAACAATATTTATTTGTAAAGATAGAGTAGTCTCTCGTAGTATATCTCATATGGTATTTCTTTTCAATTCCAGAGACGGACACAGAGGGGTCGAAGGCCTTTGCGTCAAACACTGCCTCCAGGCTTGAGCACACTCCACCGTGGAAGATGACCACCATCAAAGAGGAGTCTCCTTCACCACGGAAGTGAGGCTGAGCATGGACTCCACCATCAACACAAACTCATCTGCCAATATTTTATATACATACCACACACTATAATGTAACTGCCTATACACACACATTACTTCTCCTAATTCTTCTAATTATTTTGGGATGGTGGATAAAACAATTGATTTTGCAAGCTCTACAGGATAGTAATAATAATACATACTCAGACTAAATAGAATTGTTGTTTCTGTCTACTTGGTGGAGCTATATGTTGTCGTATATTTATGTTCTTAATAAAAATAAATATAAAAGATACGATTTGTTTTAATTGAATACATGTCATCTAACCTGTTTCCTTACAACATTCAGAGAGAAGGGTTGACAAGGGAGACCGCCTAACTAAATCATGATGTAGTTGATCATCTCACAAGGGAATTAAAGGACAAACCCAGTTTGAGTAAAATGAATCAAAGAGCATGTATGACAATTGTACCAGAGTTGTGGTCTATCCTCTCTGGCTACCATCTAAAGGACGCTCAGTAAGGGATAGACAGATAGATAGATTAAGCACCTAAAGGCAACCAAAGCCTACATTTTCTGGTATGCAGCAATTATTTTTTGTTCTCTGAGGAAGCCTGATCCAATGTGGTACAGAAGGATCTTTTTGATCTTCTAGTCGAAATCTAATGCGGATATGAAAATAGTAGGTATGATTTTTTTTAGGAAATATTCTCTTCATACATTTTGTACGGAGAATTATCAAACTTTCGTTACCGCCCTTTTTGCATTGAAACAATTTTTAGGTATGTTCCGTAATAACTGCTCAATGTAATTTACAGGGTTTTTTTACAGTTTATAAAATTGGCAAATAATTAAAAAAAATCTACTGTGTACTATTGTTTTCTTAATTAATTCATGCTGGCCACAAACATATGCACTGAGTATCCATATAATATTCATACCTACTACGATATGAAATCTGCAAGGCAAGCATACAGCTACCTACAATACAAAAACGCATACCAACACAGCAGCCTTCCCATTCCTTCTCCCTATACTTCCCATCACGCTATCCCTTTCTATTAATTAAACGATTACTATAGTTTCCTATTATTGCAATATCTATGTATAGTAGGGGAATGTGGGGGAACCGTGCGTATCTAACCCAAAATGTATGCTACTTCGAAACCTCTTTAGTTAAGAAGGTAAAACTTTGATTGTGGAAGCCTTGTATGCCTTCTATCAAAGTACATATGGCTATTTAATTTTATTTGTCACAAAACTGATCCAGAAAACATTAAATGGCATAAGTCATTTGCGCACCATTCCATATACCGCGGGGTAATTGTGCACATGGGTGAACTAATACGACAAAATTAATTAACTTTGACTTGTTAAACTAACATAATTTTATTAATAAGATAATTTACTATCACGAGTGGGTTGCTGAGGCAAAAATAGAATAGAATAGATTATTTACTATCATTGTTCAAAATTACAATTGTTATTGTTGACAGTGAGAAAAGGCAATAAAAATTGAAAAAAAGCAATCTATTTTACGGTATTATGTATTTTACTCATAAAAAAATCTAATTCTGTGATTTTGTCACAAGAGAAATTCCAGCTCCCGGCACAAAGAAATATAGTTGGAAGGTATTCCTTTCAATCCTTTTCACGTGTTGACTCAGGCAGGTATGCCAATTCTCTACCATCAGCTCTGATTTTCCCTTTGTAGCATATACAGTTTTCTGCAGTGCAGTGCTAGTCTAACAATTAATTTACGTCAGTTTTTCTCTCCTATTTTTAGGTATCTAGAGAAATAAAAAAAATTGTACCTTTTAACATTTACGTTGATTTTTTCTAAATTTTGAAATAAATATTTATAGCCATATATGTGGTTTCATGAGGCTGAATCAAAAAACTGGATGCGTCACCCTGAGATTCAACATACATCAAACATCACAGAAACTAATATCCAAATAATTCAAACTATATTATAATCATCGAGAGAGATAGAAAACTACCATACAAGTCATAAAACGTCGAAAAATTACTGTAAATATGGACTCAGCGTCTTACTTTATCGGTGTAAACTTACAACAAAATACTTGTTTTCAATAAAATGGCAACATCTCTATCGAGGGAGCTGAATATTACCAAATGCAATAGCCTTGTCGGTGACTACAAAATAGCATTACTAGCGACATTATTTCGACGAAAGGAATCATTATTACCCACTGCCCACGAGTCCCACACTTTCCCCTACATCTTCATACTATTGTGTGTATTACTTATTATGCTTACGATGTTTTTATGTCTGATAAAATTGATAGATACATTATTTGGCGTTGTGAAATATACACTACATATTAATATATTGTAATTACATATAACTAAGCTGTTGTATCTAATCAAATGTTTCTAATAAATAATAAATAAAATAATAAGGAACCATAGACAACGCGTCCTACAAAACCTTATCCATTAATCAAATTGATCCATGATCCAATTGTCTAGCGATCAATCGTTGATATCCGGTATGAAAATTCATTTCCACCTTTGGCGTCATCTTGGTCGTTTCGTTTCTACTACTCTCCCATGTAAGTCATTAACTACTTTATTAATTAACTAATTATTTCTCATTATTTCACTCATCTTTTACTCTAACAAACCACAATACATATGTATTAATATTATGTTTAATAGGAAAGCCTCTCAGTACTTATTATACATTATATTATGTGTTCCAATCTCCCCAAGTGACGTCCGCCATATTGAATTCCCGTATATACCTACCTACGTGTCTTGTATGGAGTACCTACTTCTTATTAATTTACCATTATTTTTCCAAAAGTTTTACACGATGTATGATATGCGTCGTTGTGTAAATTCCGCGATTACTCGAAGTGTAATTAAATATTTTTGTTATATTTCAGTACCCACCATGAGTGATAAATATTCAGACAATTACAAGGGCAGTGGAAGCTCTTCAGGTTCATCGTGGGGATCATCAGGTTCATCTTGGGGGTCCTCGGGGACGAACACATCGTCGACCTCATCTTCTAGCAGCAGCAGTGAGTACTAATTTATATAATAATAAAATCTCTCTCCTGCGCCTGGCATGGGTTATACAATCCTATGATTGGATCTCAGCAAGCACTCCCTTCCTTGCAATATCTGTACCTAATACAATCTATATCCTTAGACCCGAAGTAAGGCTCATGTATAGTGAACAATATATACCTATTTGTAGACAGAGTAGTCTCTCATAGTATATCTCATATGGTATTTCTTTACAATTACAGAAACAGACACAGAGGGGTCGAAGGCCTTTGCTTCTAACACCGCCTCCAGGCTTGAGCACACCCCACCATGGAAGATGGCCACCATCAAAGAGGAGTCTCCTTCACCACGGAAGTGAGGCTGAGCATGGACTCCACCGAAAACACAAACTCATCTGCCAATATTTTATATACATACCACACACTATAATGTAACTACCTATACACACACATTACTTCTCCTAATTCTTCTAATTATTTTGGGATGGTGGATAAAACAATCGCTGTTGCAAGCTCTACAGGATAGTAATAATAATACATACTCAGACTATATAGAATTGTTGTTTCTGTCTACTTGGTGGAGCTATATGTTGTCGTATATTTATGTTCTTAATAAATATAAATATAAAAGATACGATTTGTTTTAATTGAATACATGTCATCTAACCTGTTTCCTTACAACATTCAGAGTGTTGACAAGGGAGACCGCCTAACTAAATCATGATGTAACTGCGTTGATCTTCTCACAAGGGAATTAAAGGACAAACCCAGTTTGAGTAAAAGAAATCAAAAGGCATGTATGACAAATTGTAGGGCCTACTTTTTCTAGTATGCAGCAATTATTTTTCTGTTCTCTGAGGAAGGCTGATGCAATGTGGTAAAGAATCGTAATGTCATGTAGTTTACACAATTTGTGAATGCGTCAGAAGCCAGTAGAATTAATGGGATTAAATTCTGTTGGAAGATTTGGGGAAAAGAACGTCCAGTTGAGCAAAATAAAAGCGTGGAGGTTTGAGCCCATGATGTATTGTTACTGTTAAGTTGGTGACTATTATTGGGAATTATGTTGGTACCTCTACCTAAACCGCTCTATTTTTAATAATTTGTAAAACAACCACTTGACTAAAATGAAATATTCCTACTATTTTTTTTAATGTAAACGTTCCAAATTTTTTTCAGTCAAGTTTCTTTTTCTCATTCACCACGAGAGAGTTTGTAATTTTAATTTTAATTGGATTATGTACTATTGTTTCCCTAATTAATCCATGCCGGCCACAAAAATATGCACTCAGTAGCCATACAATATTCATAGCTAATACGACATCAAATCTGCAAGTTAAGCAATAATAGGTCATAGATAACACGTCCTAAAAACCTTATCCGTAAATCGAATTGATCCATGATAAAATTATCTAGCGATTTATGATGAAAAGATGAAGGTTTACCATTTATGTTTCAATATAAATTAGGGCAAATTTGTGCCACACTGGCTCAAATATCAAAGTTTAAATTTCAAGCACTTTTTTTGCTAATTTTCGAATTCTCACAATTTTCGGTGTCAATGACAAACATTTTAAAAATTTCAGATAATTTTAATCCAGCAATCTTTGTTTTTTTTAATAAGAATACATTTACATAGGAACAACATCAGAAAAATGCGTAAATTTGAAAATTTGTGCAAAAAAACACGACCAGATTATTGCAGGAAACAGCAGTAAGCACGTAATTTCACTCAATGGTCTTGTTGATCGACCTCTACGATCGTCTGATCTCATATCTCTGGATTATTTTCTATGAGGATATGTGAAGTGGGTGGTCTACTCAGAGATAAGAGAGTTTGGATCACTTAGAACTCAGCATTCGCAAAGTTATTGCCAATAC
Organism: Ceraclea dissimilis; assembly: GCA_963576895.1. Taxonomy (NCBI): domain Eukaryota; kingdom Metazoa; phylum Arthropoda; class Insecta; order Trichoptera; family Leptoceridae; genus Ceraclea; species Ceraclea dissimilis. Next base: position 581,714 of record OY756368.1, read on the forward strand.
ACGGCCCCAACTGCGCCTGAAAAAGTGCTTCGCGGCTTCGATATTCGAGCCAGTGTGGCGCACATGGGCCCAAATAATTTTAAAACATACATAGTAAACTTTCATCTTTCCAATGAAGCCATTTTTACCGACAATACCATTATTTTCAAAGGTTCAATTTCATTTTAAAAGTGTACCTATTAAAGAAAAAACACCCTATATTATATACTCTTCATTGAATGTATGTTTGTATTGCGTTTGTGTCTGTCTGTTATTAAGTTCTTTTGCATTATTTGTTTGTAATCATATTTTATTATTGTTAACCTGTTGACAGTCCATGTAATGAAAAAGTAAACTATAAAAAAAATATTAATAATAATAATGGACAATTTATGTCGCGCAGTTTTGTGGGTATTCCCACCTCAAGGGCGCTCTCAGTTCCTAATCCCTATGTTGTTGGGAAAGATTTCTTAAATAAATGTGTTTTTAATGGCCCTTTGAACCCGGTTAACGTTTTTGCCTCTCTGATGTCTACTAGAAGTCCATACCAGGCTGAAGGACCTGCCGCAATAAATGCGCGGCTCAAATAATTAGGTTTCGCGTTTAGGTTTACGACTTCTAGCTTCGAGGTTTTATCCGAGTGGGAATAATGTTGGTCCTCCTACCTCAGGCTATGATAGACCATTCTATTTATTTCAATTTGTAAAAAAAAACACAAACCAAATATGAAATACACCTACAAACTTTTGTTGTTATGTACTTGAAGCCTTTAAAATGTTTTTCAGATATGTATTATGGACAATTATGTATTATTAACAACGAACGAGTTTTTAAATTTATTGTTCGGTCAATTTTAATTAAAATAAATATTCTACGTGTATTGGGTACGTAGGAAGGTAATTTCATATAAAAACTCTAGGACTGTGTACTATTGTTTCCTTAATTAATCCATGCTGGCCACAAACATATGCACTGAGTATCCATATAATATTCATACCTACTACGATATGAAATCTGCAAGTCAAGCAATATTGGGCCATAGATGACGCGTCCTACAAAGATCCATGAGCGATTTATCGTTGATATCCGGCGTGAAAAGCCATTTCCACCTTTGGCGTCATCTTGGTCGTTTCGTTTCAACTACTTCCCATGTAAGTCATTAACTACTTTATTAATTAACTAATTATTTCTCATTATTTCACTCATCTTTTACTCTAACAAACCACAATACATATGTATTAATATTATGTTTAATAGGAAAGCCTCTCAGTACTTATTATACATTATATTATGTGTTCCAATCTCCCCAAGTGGCGTCCGCCATATTGAATTATCGTATATACCAACCTACGTGTCTTGTATGGAGTACCTACTTCTTATTAATTTACCATTATTTTTCCAAAAGTTTTACACGATATATGATATGCGTCGTTGTGTAAATTCCGCGATTACTCGAAGTGTAATTAAATATTTTTGTTATATTTCAGTACCCACCATGAGTGATAAATATTCCGACTCTTATAAGAGTAGTGGAGGCTCCGGGTCTGGCTCCTCATGGGGGAGCAGTTCATCCACATGGGGCTCTTCGGGGACGAACACATCGTCGACCTCATCTTCTAGCAGCAGCAGTGAGTACTTATCTATATAATAATAGAATCTCTCTGTCCTGGGCCTGGCCTGGGTTTCACAATCCTAAGATTGGTTCTCAGTAAGCACTCCCTTCCTTGCAACATCTGTACCTAATAACAATCTATATCCATAGGCCCGAAGTAAGGCTCATGTATAGTGAACAATATTTATTTGTAAAGATAGAGTAGTCTCTCGTAGTATATCTCATATGGTATTTCTTTTCAATTCCAGAGACGGACACAGAGGGGTCGAAGGCCTTTGCGTCAAACACTGCCTCCAGGCTTGAGCACACTCCACCGTGGAAGATGACCACCATCAAAGAGGAGTCTCCTTCACCACGGAAGTGAGGCTGAGCATGGACTCCACCATCAACACAAACTCATCTGCCAATATTTTATATACATACCACACACTATAATGTAACTGCCTATACACACACATTACTTCTCCTAATTCTTCTAATTATTTTGGGATGGTGGATAAAACAATTGATTTTGCAAGCTCTACAGGATAGTAATAATAATACATACTCAGACTAAATAGAATTGTTGTTTCTGTCTACTTGGTGGAGCTATATGTTGTCGTATATTTATGTTCTTAATAAAAATAAATATAAAAGATACGATTTGTTTTAATTGAATACATGTCATCTAACCTGTTTCCTTACAACATTCAGAGAGAAGGGTTGACAAGGGAGACCGCCTAACTAAATCATGATGTAGTTGATCATCTCACAAGGGAATTAAAGGACAAACCCAGTTTGAGTAAAATGAATCAAAGAGCATGTATGACAATTGTACCAGAGTTGTGGTCTATCCTCTCTGGCTACCATCTAAAGGACGCTCAGTAAGGGATAGACAGATAGATAGATTAAGCACCTAAAGGCAACCAAAGCCTACATTTTCTGGTATGCAGCAATTATTTTTTGTTCTCTGAGGAAGCCTGATCCAATGTGGTACAGAAGGATCTTTTTGATCTTCTAGTCGAAATCTAATGCGGATATGAAAATAGTAGGTATGATTTTTTTTAGGAAATATTCTCTTCATACATTTTGTACGGAGAATTATCAAACTTTCGTTACCGCCCTTTTTGCATTGAAACAATTTTTAGGTATGTTCCGTAATAACTGCTCAATGTAATTTACAGGGTTTTTTTACAGTTTATAAAATTGGCAAATAATTAAAAAAAATCTACTGTGTACTATTGTTTTCTTAATTAATTCATGCTGGCCACAAACATATGCACTGAGTATCCATATAATATTCATACCTACTACGATATGAAATCTGCAAGGCAAGCATACAGCTACCTACAATACAAAAACGCATACCAACACAGCAGCCTTCCCATTCCTTCTCCCTATACTTCCCATCACGCTATCCCTTTCTATTAATTAAACGATTACTATAGTTTCCTATTATTGCAATATCTATGTATAGTAGGGGAATGTGGGGGAACCGTGCGTATCTAACCCAAAATGTATGCTACTTCGAAACCTCTTTAGTTAAGAAGGTAAAACTTTGATTGTGGAAGCCTTGTATGCCTTCTATCAAAGTACATATGGCTATTTAATTTTATTTGTCACAAAACTGATCCAGAAAACATTAAATGGCATAAGTCATTTGCGCACCATTCCATATACCGCGGGGTAATTGTGCACATGGGTGAACTAATACGACAAAATTAATTAACTTTGACTTGTTAAACTAACATAATTTTATTAATAAGATAATTTACTATCACGAGTGGGTTGCTGAGGCAAAAATAGAATAGAATAGATTATTTACTATCATTGTTCAAAATTACAATTGTTATTGTTGACAGTGAGAAAAGGCAATAAAAATTGAAAAAAAGCAATCTATTTTACGGTATTATGTATTTTACTCATAAAAAAATCTAATTCTGTGATTTTGTCACAAGAGAAATTCCAGCTCCCGGCACAAAGAAATATAGTTGGAAGGTATTCCTTTCAATCCTTTTCACGTGTTGACTCAGGCAGGTATGCCAATTCTCTACCATCAGCTCTGATTTTCCCTTTGTAGCATATACAGTTTTCTGCAGTGCAGTGCTAGTCTAACAATTAATTTACGTCAGTTTTTCTCTCCTATTTTTAGGTATCTAGAGAAATAAAAAAAATTGTACCTTTTAACATTTACGTTGATTTTTTCTAAATTTTGAAATAAATATTTATAGCCATATATGTGGTTTCATGAGGCTGAATCAAAAAACTGGATGCGTCACCCTGAGATTCAACATACATCAAACATCACAGAAACTAATATCCAAATAATTCAAACTATATTATAATCATCGAGAGAGATAGAAAACTACCATACAAGTCATAAAACGTCGAAAAATTACTGTAAATATGGACTCAGCGTCTTACTTTATCGGTGTAAACTTACAACAAAATACTTGTTTTCAATAAAATGGCAACATCTCTATCGAGGGAGCTGAATATTACCAAATGCAATAGCCTTGTCGGTGACTACAAAATAGCATTACTAGCGACATTATTTCGACGAAAGGAATCATTATTACCCACTGCCCACGAGTCCCACACTTTCCCCTACATCTTCATACTATTGTGTGTATTACTTATTATGCTTACGATGTTTTTATGTCTGATAAAATTGATAGATACATTATTTGGCGTTGTGAAATATACACTACATATTAATATATTGTAATTACATATAACTAAGCTGTTGTATCTAATCAAATGTTTCTAATAAATAATAAATAAAATAATAAGGAACCATAGACAACGCGTCCTACAAAACCTTATCCATTAATCAAATTGATCCATGATCCAATTGTCTAGCGATCAATCGTTGATATCCGGTATGAAAATTCATTTCCACCTTTGGCGTCATCTTGGTCGTTTCGTTTCTACTACTCTCCCATGTAAGTCATTAACTACTTTATTAATTAACTAATTATTTCTCATTATTTCACTCATCTTTTACTCTAACAAACCACAATACATATGTATTAATATTATGTTTAATAGGAAAGCCTCTCAGTACTTATTATACATTATATTATGTGTTCCAATCTCCCCAAGTGACGTCCGCCATATTGAATTCCCGTATATACCTACCTACGTGTCTTGTATGGAGTACCTACTTCTTATTAATTTACCATTATTTTTCCAAAAGTTTTACACGATGTATGATATGCGTCGTTGTGTAAATTCCGCGATTACTCGAAGTGTAATTAAATATTTTTGTTATATTTCAGTACCCACCATGAGTGATAAATATTCAGACAATTACAAGGGCAGTGGAAGCTCTTCAGGTTCATCGTGGGGATCATCAGGTTCATCTTGGGGGTCCTCGGGGACGAACACATCGTCGACCTCATCTTCTAGCAGCAGCAGTGAGTACTAATTTATATAATAATAAAATCTCTCTCCTGCGCCTGGCATGGGTTATACAATCCTATGATTGGATCTCAGCAAGCACTCCCTTCCTTGCAATATCTGTACCTAATACAATCTATATCCTTAGACCCGAAGTAAGGCTCATGTATAGTGAACAATATATACCTATTTGTAGACAGAGTAGTCTCTCATAGTATATCTCATATGGTATTTCTTTACAATTACAGAAACAGACACAGAGGGGTCGAAGGCCTTTGCTTCTAACACCGCCTCCAGGCTTGAGCACACCCCACCATGGAAGATGGCCACCATCAAAGAGGAGTCTCCTTCACCACGGAAGTGAGGCTGAGCATGGACTCCACCGAAAACACAAACTCATCTGCCAATATTTTATATACATACCACACACTATAATGTAACTACCTATACACACACATTACTTCTCCTAATTCTTCTAATTATTTTGGGATGGTGGATAAAACAATCGCTGTTGCAAGCTCTACAGGATAGTAATAATAATACATACTCAGACTATATAGAATTGTTGTTTCTGTCTACTTGGTGGAGCTATATGTTGTCGTATATTTATGTTCTTAATAAATATAAATATAAAAGATACGATTTGTTTTAATTGAATACATGTCATCTAACCTGTTTCCTTACAACATTCAGAGTGTTGACAAGGGAGACCGCCTAACTAAATCATGATGTAACTGCGTTGATCTTCTCACAAGGGAATTAAAGGACAAACCCAGTTTGAGTAAAAGAAATCAAAAGGCATGTATGACAAATTGTAGGGCCTACTTTTTCTAGTATGCAGCAATTATTTTTCTGTTCTCTGAGGAAGGCTGATGCAATGTGGTAAAGAATCGTAATGTCATGTAGTTTACACAATTTGTGAATGCGTCAGAAGCCAGTAGAATTAATGGGATTAAATTCTGTTGGAAGATTTGGGGAAAAGAACGTCCAGTTGAGCAAAATAAAAGCGTGGAGGTTTGAGCCCATGATGTATTGTTACTGTTAAGTTGGTGACTATTATTGGGAATTATGTTGGTACCTCTACCTAAACCGCTCTATTTTTAATAATTTGTAAAACAACCACTTGACTAAAATGAAATATTCCTACTATTTTTTTTAATGTAAACGTTCCAAATTTTTTTCAGTCAAGTTTCTTTTTCTCATTCACCACGAGAGAGTTTGTAATTTTAATTTTAATTGGATTATGTACTATTGTTTCCCTAATTAATCCATGCCGGCCACAAAAATATGCACTCAGTAGCCATACAATATTCATAGCTAATACGACATCAAATCTGCAAGTTAAGCAATAATAGGTCATAGATAACACGTCCTAAAAACCTTATCCGTAAATCGAATTGATCCATGATAAAATTATCTAGCGATTTATGATGAAAAGATGAAGGTTTACCATTTATGTTTCAATATAAATTAGGGCAAATTTGTGCCACACTGGCTCAAATATCAAAGTTTAAATTTCAAGCACTTTTTTTGCTAATTTTCGAATTCTCACAATTTTCGGTGTCAATGACAAACATTTTAAAAATTTCAGATAATTTTAATCCAGCAATCTTTGTTTTTTTTAATAAGAATACATTTACATAGGAACAACATCAGAAAAATGCGTAAATTTGAAAATTTGTGCAAAAAAACACGACCAGATTATTGCAGGAAACAGCAGTAAGCACGTAATTTCACTCAATGGTCTTGTTGATCGACCTCTACGATCGTCTGATCTCATATCTCTGGATTATTTTCTATGAGGATATGTGAAGTGGGTGGTCTACTCAGAGATAAGAGAGTTTGGATCACTTAGAACTCAGCATTCGCAAAGTTATTGCCAATACACGGCCCCAACTGCGCCTGAAAAAGTGCTTCGCGGCTTCGATATTCGAGCCAGTGTGGCGCACATGGGCCCAAATAATTTTAAAACATACATAGTAAACTTTCATCTTTCCAATGAAGCCATTTTTACCGACAATACCATTATTTTCAAAGGTTCAATTTCATTTTAAAAGTGTACCTATTAAAGAAAAAACACCCTATATTATATACTCTTCATTGAATGTATGTTTGTATTGCGTTTGTGTCTGTCTGTTATTAAGTTCTTTTGCATTATTTGTTTGTAATCATATTTTATTATTGTTAACCTGTTGACAGTCCATGTAATGAAAAAGTAAACTATAAAAAAAATATTAATAATAATAATGGACAATTTATGTCGCGCAGTTTTGTGGGTATTCCCACCTCAAGGGCGCTCTCAGTTCCTAATCCCTATGTTGTTGGGAAAGATTTCTTAAATAAATGTGTTTTTAATGGCCCTTTGAACCCGGTTAACGTTTTTGCCTCTCTGATGTCTACTAGAAGTCCATACCAGGCTGAAGGACCTGCCGCAATAAATGCGCGGCTCAAATAATTAGGTTTCGCGTTTAGGTTTACGACTTCTAGCTTCGAGGTTTTATCCGAGTGGGAATAATGTTGGTCCTCCTACCTCAGGCTATGATAGACCATTCTATTTATTTCAATTTGTAAAAAAAAACACAAACCAAATATGAAATACACCTACAAACTTTTGTTGTTATGTACTTGAAGCCTTTAAAATGTTTTTCAGATATGTATTTTAAATTCACAACGAACGAGTTTTTAAATTTATTGTTCGGTCAATTTTAATTAAAATAAATATTCTACGTGTATTGGGTACGTAGGAAGGTAATTTCATATAAAAACTCTAGGACTGTGTACTATTGTTTCCTTAATTAATCCATGCTGGCCACAAACATATGCACTGAGTATCCATATAATATTCATACCTACTACGATATGAAATCTGCAAGTCAAGCAATATTGGGCCATAGATGACGCGTCCTACAAAGATCCATGAGCGATTTATCGTTGATATCCGGCGTGAAAAGCCATTTCCACCTTTGCACAATAGACCCTCCCATACAAATTAGCACGCGGAAAATACAAAATTCACACTTTATTTTTGGAAAAATAAATGTATTTCCAAATAGCTAGATAAATGTGGAATCCAAAACTACCAAAGAAAACACTGGTGCATCCTTTAGGTTACTTTGACAACATCGCGAAATACAAGTTCACGCGCTAGATCAAATTTGAGAACAATTCAATTCGTTTATTGCTGTGCGTTAGAGAGCATTTTTCTCAGTAAATTTGTATTAAACAGTTTTACTTTTTTATGTCATTTCGAATTTCAATAAACATAATGTACATTTGAAAAAAAAATATCTTGGAAATATTTTCATATTATGTACTTAATTAATTATAAAAAAAACTCATATAATTTGTCAATTGAGAATATATAAATATTTTTTTAAAGGCTTGTAACTATTTTGCTACACCGAGCTACATTTTAGTTTTTTAATATTTTAAAGCCCCAATATCTCTACTAATAGTGGTAAAAAAATTGGCTGCCGATACGTGCCTAAACAAGGGTTTTTGTAATTTGTGCTGAGCGAAGTCGCGCTATAAATCGCCTAGAAATGGTTACGTTTCTTAGTCAATGCGGCGATCTTCAATCGTTGTTCTATCATTCTCAATTTTTAAGAGCATACATTCATAATAAATTAGGTTTATCTGATTGAGGACTGTATAACACATTAAATAAGAGAACAATATATTCATTTTGTACACATTTACGGAGGAAATTGTATAAATCAAATCGCACTTCGAAATTATTTGTAGAGTAATTTTGTACTTTGCATGCATTTGGGTATTCATTATATATTTTTGTTAATTAATAAATAAAAAGTATTGGGTATAGCTTATTAACTTTTTTATTAGTAAAATAAATAGTTTTAGGGAGTATTCTGGGTAGTTTTTTATTATAATAATAATAATTTTGGCACACTTAAGTATTATTTTATAAGGATAGACATACTCGTACGTGTTTACATCATATGGGCATTATATAATTGGTAGTATTATGTGGAAAATGAATCGGGTATAAAAAAAATGTGCAATGACAATGCTAAATGGTTATGTTTCAAGATTTGCTGCACAATGTTATTGCATTTTTTGTATGGTGGATATCCGTGATTATTGCGAGAGATTTTTGACTCTAGGCCTTACCTAAAAGTGATGTTATGTTCATAAACAAGTGTTAAACAAATAAAGGATGATAATATTGATTAATAAATCGAAAATTGGATCATTTTCCAGTTCCGGAACCAGGTTTTATGAAAGCTGCCATTCACCGTATTTTTTCCATTACATAAGCCTACGGTTATATGTGCATAGCATGTACCGGAAGCATGCATGTTGAGTGTAATTACGTAATATCTATAAAATAATGTCTATTTAATCATCGTACATCAAAAAATATATAAATTTATTGATAGTTCGACTGTTATGATTTTCTGATTTCTAAATCCTCGAAAGAATCTACTGTGCTTTGGCGTCATCTTGGTCGTTTCGTTTCAACTACTTCCCATGTAAGTCATTAACTACTTTATTAATTAACTAATTATTTCTCATTATTTCACTCATCTTTTACTCTAACAAACCACAATACATATGTATTAATATTATGTTTAATAGCCTCTCAGTACTTATTATACATTATATTATGTGTTCCAATCTCCCCAAGTGGCGTCCGCCATATTGAATTATCGTATATACCTACCTACGTGTCTTGTATGGAGTACCTACTTCTTATTAATTTACCATTATTTTTCCAAAAGTTTTACACGATATATGATATGCGTCGTTGTGTAAATTCCGCGATTACTCGAAGTGTAATTAAATATTTTTGTTATATTTCAGTACCCACCATGAGTGATAAATATTCCGACTCTTATAAGAGTAGTGGAGGCTCCGGGTCTGGCTCCTCATGGGGGAGCAGTTCATCCACATGGGGCTCTTCGGGGACGAACACATCGTCGACCTCATCTTCTAGCAGCAGCAGTGAGTACTTATCTATATAATAATAGAATCTCTCTGTCCTGGGCCTGGCCTGGGTTTCACAATCCTAAGATTGGTTCTCAGTAAGCACTCCCTTCCTTGCAACATCTGTACCTAATAACAATCTATATCCATAGGCCCGAAGTAAGGCTCATGTATAGTGAACAATATTTATTTGTAAAGATAGAGTAGTCTCTCGTAGTATATCTCATATGGTATTTCTTTTCAATTCCAGAAACAGACACAGAGGGGTCGAAGGCCTTTGCGTCAAACACTGCCTCCAGGCTTGAGCACACTCCACCGTGGAAGATGACCACCATCAAAGAGGAGTCTCCTTCACCACGGAAGTGAGGCTGAGCATGGACTCCACCATCAACACAAACTCATCTGCCAATATTTTATATACATACCACACACTATAATGTAACTGCCTATACACACACATTACTTCTCCTAATTCTTCTAATTATTTTGGGATGGTGGATAAAACAATTGATTTTGCAAGCTCTACAGGATAGTAATAATAATACATACTCAGACTAAATAGAATTGTTGTTTCTGTCTACTTGGTGGAGCTATATGTTGTCGTATATTTATGTTCTTAATAAAAATAAATATAAAAGATACGATTTGTTTTAATTGAATACATGTCATCTAACCTGTTTCCTTACAACATTCAGAGAGAAGGGTTGACAAGGGAGACCGCCTAACTAAATCATGATGTAGTTGATCATCTCACAAGGGAATTAAAGGACAAACCCAGTTTGAGTAAAATGAATCAAAGAGCATGTATGACAATTGTACCAGAGTTGTGGTCTATCCTCTCTGGCTACCATCTAAAGGACGCTCAGTAAGGGATAGACAGATAGATAGATTAAGCACCTAAAGGCAACCAAAGCCTACATTTTCTGGTATGCAGCAATTATTTTTTGTTCTCTGAGGAAGCCTGATCCAATGTGGTACAGAAGGATCTTTTTGATCTTCTAGTCGAAATCTAATGCGGATATGAAAATAGTAGGTATGATTTTTTTTAGGAAATATTCTCTTCATACATTTTGTACGGAGAATTATCAAACTTTCGTTACCGCCCTTTTTGCATTGAAACAATTTTTAGGTATGTTCCGTAATAACTGCTCAATGTAATTTACAGGGTTTTTTTACAGTTTATAAAATTGGCAAATAATTAAAAAAAATCTACTGTGTACTATTGTTTTCTTAATTAATTCATGCTGGCCACAAACATATGCACTGAGTATCCATATAATATTCATACCTACTACGATATGAAATCTGCAAGGCAAGCATACAGCTACCTACAATACAAAAACGCATACCAACACAGCAGCCTTCCCATTCCTTCTCCCTATACTTCCCATCACGCTATCCCTTTCTATTAATTAAACGATTACTATAGTTTCCTATTATTGCAATATCTATGTATAGTAGGGGAATGTGGGGGAACCGTGCGTATCTAACCCAAAATGTATGCTACTTCGAAACCTCTTTAGTTAAGAAGGTAAAACTTTGATTGTGGAAGCCTTGTATGCCTTCTATCAAAGTACATATGGCTATTTAATTTTATTTGTCACAAAACTGATCCAGAAAACATTAAATGGCATAAGTCATTTGCGCACCATTCCATATACCGCGGGGTAATTGTGCACATGGGTGAACTAATACGACAAAATTAATTAACTTTGACTTGTTAAACTAACATAATTTTATTAATAAGATAATTTACTATCACGAGTGGGTTGCTGAGGCAAAAATAGAATAGAATAGATTATTTACTATCATTGTTCAAAATTACAATTGTTATTGTTGACAGTGAGAAAAGGCAATAAAAATTGAAAAAAAGCAATCTATTTTACGGTATTATGTATTTTACTCATAAAAAAATCTAATTCTGTGATTTTGTCACAAGAGAAATTCCAGCTCCCGGCACAAAGAAATATAGTTGGAAGGTATTCCTTTCAATCCTTTTCACGTGTTGACTCAGGCAGGTATGCCAATTCTCTACCATCAGCTCTGATTTTCCCTTTGTAGCATATACAGTTTTCTGCAGTGCAGTGCTAGTCTAACAATTAATTTACGTCAGTTTTTCTCTCCTATTTTTAGGTATCTAGAGAAATAAAAAAAATTGTACCTTTTAACATTTACGTTGATTTTTTCTAAATTTTGAAATAAATATTTATAGCCATATATGTGGTTTCATGAGGCTGAATCAAAAAACTGGATGCGTCACCCTGAGATTCAACATACATCAAACATCACAGAAACTAATATCCAAATAATTCAAACTATATTATAATCATCGAGAGAGATAGAAAACTACCATACAAGTCATAAAACGTCGAAAAATTACTGTAAATATGGACTCAGCGTCTTACTTTATCGGTGTAAACTTACAACAAAATACTTGTTTTCAATAAAATGGCAACATCTCTATCGAGGGAGCTGAATATTACCAAATGCAATAGCCTTGTCGGTGACTACAAAATAGCATTACTAGCGACATTATTTCGACGAAAGGAATCATTATTACCCACTGCCCACGAGTCCCACACTTTCCCCTACATCTTCATACTATTGTGTGTATTACTTATTATGCTTACGATGTTTTTATGTCTGATAAAATTGATAGATACATTATTTGGCGTTGTGAAATATACACTACATATTAATATATTGTAATTACATATAACTAAGCTGTTGTATCTAATCAAATGTTTCTAATAAATAATAAATAAAATAATAAGGAACCATAGACAACGCGTCCTACAAAACCTTATCCATTAATCAAATTGATCCATGATCCAATTGTCTAGCGATCAATCGTTGATATCCGGTATGAAAATTCATTTCCACCTTTGGCGTCATCTTGGTCGTTTCGTTTCAACTACTCTCCCATGTAAGTCATTAACTACTTTATTAATTAACTAATTATTTCTCATTATTTCACTCATCTTTTACTCTAACAAACCACAATACATATGTATTAATATTATGTTTAATAGGAAAGCCTCTCAGTACTTATTATACATTATATTATGTGTTCCAATCTCCCCAAGTGGCGTCCGCCATATTGAATTCCCGTATATACCTACCTACGTGTCTTGTACGGAGTACCTATTTCTTATTAATTTACCATTATTTTTCCAAAAGTTTTACACGATATATGATATGCGTCGTTGTGTGAAGAAGTTGTTGAAAGATGGAAAGAATACTTCGAAGAATTGTATGAAAGTGGTACTAGTACAAACCAGACGAATGTAGCAGATAGTATGAATGTAAATATTGCTGAGGACGAGGAAATACGTATGAATGAAGTTGTGCTTGCATTGAAAAAAGCAAAGAATGGTAAAGCTGCGGGACATGACTGTGTGGCCATAGAGTTCATCAAGCAAGGTGGCCCGAAGATTCTCGAGTGGTGCCTGAGGCTCTTCAACTTGTGCTGGGAGAGTGGCTGCACTCCTGAGGATTGGAGGAGGGCAGTCATCTGCCCTTTGTACAAGGGGAAAGGCTCAAGGTTGGAATGCGGCAGTTATCGGGCTATCAGTTTGCTGAGCTCTGTGGGCAAACTGTATGGAAAGGTATTGATTGAAAGAGTAAGAAAAGTGACTGAAAGTAAAGTATGGGATGTGCAGGGTGCTTTCATGAGTGGCAGGGGGTGCACCGATCAGATCTTCTCCCTACGGATGTTCGTGGAGAAGCTTCTGGCTAAACACCAGAGGCTCTTCTGCGCGTTCGTGGATCTGGAGAAGGCATACGATCGTGTGGACCGAGAAAGACTGTGGCGTGTACTGTCGGAATATGGGGTGAGCGACCGACTGATTGGCGCAATCGCGTCTCTATATACGGAGAGCTCTGCTTGTGTCAGGGTGAATGCTGCGTTGTCGCAGTGGTTCACTCTCACAAAAGGGGTTAAACAGGGTTGCGTCATGTCGCCTTGGTTGTTCAACCTGTTCTTCGACTACTGCATGCGTCCTCTGAATGAGCTGAATGTTGGTGTGGACCTAAATGGAGTGAAAGTATGTGCGTTAATGTTTGCAGATGATTTAGTGTTGATGGCTGATGATGAATGTGAGTTACAACGGATAGTATCCTGTGTGTACGAAAGCTGCGATATGAATGGTATGAAAATGAATGTAAATAAAACGAAAGTATTAGTGTTCGAAAGAGAGGAAATAAGGACAAATTGTGTGATAAAGGTTGGTAATGACTGTCTGGAGCAAGTGGATGAGTATGTATATCTGGGAAGTTTGTTTACTAGAGATGGACGCTGTGATGGAGACATTGAAAGAAGGAAGCTGGCCGGTACTAGGACGAATGGTGCGCTCGGTCCGATTGTTAGTAGTAGCAATGTGTCTATGAAAGCAAAAGTGCTAGTGCACAATGCTGTCTTGGTGCCGACCCTGATGTATGCTAGTGAGACGTGGACGTGGATGAAGAAGGATGAATCAGGGTTGAATGCAGTAGAAATGAGGTCATTAAGAAGAATGTGCGGGAAAACGCGGAGAGATAAGATAAGGAATGAGGTTATTAGGGAAATGAGTGACTGCAAGACTGGTGTAGTGACAAGAATGAAAGTAAACAAACTAAGATGGTTTGGGCATGTTGAGAGAATGAATGATGACAGGATGACAAAAAAGATATATCTGAATGAGCGAAGAGGGGTGAGAAAGCGCGGCCGTCCGAGACTGACCTGGTCCGATCATGTCGACCAGATCCTCAAGGATGGACGCGTTTTGAGTAAAAGGAATCGGAGAGCGTGTATGACTAATTGCATGAATGTGACGGAAGCTAGGAGTGTGTGTAAGGATAGGGCTGTCTGGCGCTCTGTCCTCTCTGCCTACCCTGCAAGGGATGTGGCGTGAGGGTATAGATAGATAGATAGATAGATAGTCGTTGTGTAAATTCCGCGATTACTCGAAGTGTACTTAAATATTTTTGTTATATGTTACAGTATCCAGACAGAATGAGTGATAAATATTCCGACTCTTATAAGAGTAGTGGAGGCTCCGGGTCTGGCTCCTCATGGGGGAGCAGTTCATCCACATGGGGCTCTTCGGGGACGAACACATCGTCGACCTCATCTTCTAGCAGCAGCAGTGAGTACTTATCTATATAATAATAGAATCTCTCTGTCCTGGGCCTGGCCTGGGTTTCACAATCCTAAGATTGGTTCTCAGTAAGCACTCCCTTCCTTGCAACATCTGTACCTAATAACAATCTATATCCTTAGGCCCAAATTCAGGCTCATGTATAGAAAACAATATATATACCTATTTGTAGACAGAGTAGTCTCTCATAGTTATATCTCATATGGTATTTCTTTACAATTACAGAAACAGACACAGAGGGGTCGAAGGCCTTTGCGTCAAACACTGCCTCCAGGCTTGAGCACACTCCACCGTGGAAGATGACCACCATCAAAGAGGAGTCTCCTTCACCACGGAAGTGAGGCTGAGCATGGACTCCACCATCAACACAAACTCATCTGCCAATATTTTATATACATACCACACACTATAATGTAACTGCCTATACACACACATTACTTCTCCTAATTCTTCTAATTATTTTGGGATGGTGGATAAAACAATCGCTGTTGCAAGCTCTACAGGATAGTAATAATAATACATACTCAGACTATATAGAATTGTTGTTTCTGTCTACTTGGTGGAGCTATATGTTGTCGTATATTTATGTTCTTAATAAATATAAATATAAAAGATACGATTTGTTTTAATTGAATACATGCCATCTAACCTGTTTCCTCACAACATTCAGAGTGTTGACAAGGGAGACCGACTAACTAAGTCATGATGTAGTTGATCATCTCACAAGGGAATTAGGTTACAAACCCAGTTTAAGTAAAAGAAATCAAAAGGCATGTATGTCAAATTGTAAGGCCTACTTTTTCTAGTATGCAGTAATTATTTTTTGTTCTCTGAGGAAGGCTGATCCAATGTGGTAAAGAATCGTAATGTCATGTAGTTTGCACAATTTGTGAATGCGTCAGAGCTCAGAGAATACAGTAAGAATACAGTAAGCACGTAATTTCACTCAATGGTCTTGTTGATCGACCTCTACGATCGTCCGATCTCATCGATCTGGATAATTTTCTATGAGGATATGTGAAGTGGGTGATCTACTCAGAGATAAGAGAGTTTGGATCACTTAGAAGTCAACATTCGCAATGTTATTGCCAATACACGGCCCCAACTGCGCCTGAAAAAATGCTTTGCGGCTTCGATATTCGAGCCAGTGTGGCGCACATAGGCCCAAATAATTATAAAACATACATAGTAAGCTTTCATCTTTCCATTAAGCCATTTTTACCGACAATACCATTATTTTCAAAGGTTCAATTTCATTTTAAAGGTGTATCTATTAAAGAAAAAACACCCTATATTATATACTCTTCATTGAATGTATGTTTGTATTGCGTTTGTGTCTGTCTGTTATTGGGTTCTTTTGCATAATTTGTTTTTAATCATATTCCATTATTGTTAACCTGTTGACAGTCCATGTAATGAAAAAGTAAAATAAAAAAAACACTGGGAATTATGTTGGATCTCCTACCTCAGCCTATGATATACCATTCTATTTATTACAACATACCTAATATGAAATACACCTACAAACTTTTGCTGGTATGTAAGCCTTCAAAATGTTTTTCAGTCATGTATTTTACCTCGAGAGAGTAAGTAATTTTAATTTTCTTAAGATTATGTACAATTGTTTCCCTAACTAATCCATGCTGGCCACAAACATATGCACTGAGTATCCATATAATATTCATACCTATTACGATATGAAATCTGCAAGGCAAGCATACAGCTACCTACAATACAAAAACACATACCAAAACAGCAGCCTTCCCATTCCTTCTCCCTATACTTCCCATCACGCTATCCCTTTCTATTAATTAAACGATTATATGTACATCTTCATACTACTGTTTGTATTACTTATTATGCTTACGATATTTTTATATCTGATAATTGATAGATACATTATTTGGCGTTGTGAAATATACACTACATATTAATATATTGTAATTATAACTATGCTATGTTTAAAATAATAAATAAATTAAATAATAAGGTACCATAGACAACGCGTCCTACAAAACCTTATCCATTAATCAAATTGATCCATGATCCAATTGTCTAGCGATCAATCGTTGATATCCGGTATGAAAATTCATTTCCACCTTTGGCGTCATCTTGGTCGTTTCGTTTCAACTACTCTCCCATGTAAGTCATTAACTACTTTATTAATTAACTAATTATTTCTCATTATTTCACTCATCTTTTACTCTAACAAACCACAATACATATGTATTAATATTATGTTTAATAGGAAAGCCTCTCAGTACTTATTATACATTATATTATGTGTTCCAATCTCCCCAAGTGGCGTCCGCCATATTGAATTCCCGTATATACCTACCTACGTGTCTTGTATGGAGTACCTACTTCTTATTAATTTACCATTATTTTTCCAAAAGTTTTACACGATATATGATATGCGTCGTTGTGTAAATTCCGCGATTACTCGAAGTGTAATTAAATATTTTTGTTATATGTTACAGTATCCTGACAGAATGAGTGATAAATATTCCGACTCTTATAAGAGTAGTGGAGGCTCCGGGTCTGGCTCCTCATGGGGGAGCAGTTCATCCACATGGGGCTCTTCGGGGACGAACACATCGTCGACCTCATCTTCTAGCAGCAGCAGTGAGTACTTATCTATATAATAATAGAATCTCTCTGTCCTGGGCCTGGCCTGGGTTTCACAATCCTAAGATTGGTTCTCAGTAAGCACTCCCTTCCTTGCAACATCTGTACCTAATAACAATCTATATCCTTAGGCCCGAATTCAGGCTCATGTATAGAAAACAATATATACCTATTTGTAGACAGAGTAGTCTCTCATAGTATATCTCATATGGTATTTCTTTACAATTACAGAAACAGACACAGAGGGGTCGAAGGCCTTTGCGTCAAACACTGCCTCCAGGCTTGAGCACACTCCACCGTGGAAGATGACCACCATCAAAGAGGAGTCTCCTTCACCACGGAAGTGAGGCTGAGCATGGACTCCACCATCAACACAAACTCATCTGCCAATATTTTATATACATACCACACACTATAATGTAACTGCCTATACACACACATTACTTCTCCTAATTCTTCTAATTATTTTGGGATGGTGGATAAAACAATTGCTGTTGCAAGCTCTACAGGATAGTAATAATAATACATACTCAGACTATATAGAATTGTTGTTTCTGTCTACTTGGTGGAGCTATATGTTGTCGTATATTTATGTTCTTAATAAATATAAATAAAAAAGATACGATTTGTTTTAATTGAATACATGTCATCTAACCTGTTTCCTGACAACATTCAGAGAAGAGTGTTGACAAGGGAGACCGCCTAACTAAATCATGATGTAGTTGATCATCTCACAAGGGAATTAAAGGACAAACCAGTTTGAGTAAAAGGAATCAAAGGGCATGTATGACAAATTGTAAGGCCTACTTTTTCTAGTATGTAGTAATTATTTTTTGTTCTCTGAGGATGGCTGATCCAATGTGGTAAAGAATCGTAATGTCATGTAGTTTACACAATTTGTGAATGCGTCAGAGCTCTAGCTTGTAGAATTAATGGGATAAAATTCTTTTGGAAGATTTGGGGAATAGAACGTCCAGTTGAGCAAAATAAAAGCGTGGAGGTTTGAGCCCATAATGTTTTATTACTGTTAAGTTGGTGACTATTATTGGGAATTATGTTGGTACCTCTACCTAAACTGCTGTATTTTTAATAATTTGTAAAACAACCACTTGACTAAAATGAAATATTCCTACTATTTTTTTTTAATGTAAACGTTCCACATTATTTTCAGTATAGTTTATTTTCATTTCACCACGAGAGAGTTTGTAGTTTTAATTTTCTTTGGATTATGAACTATTGTTTCCCTAATTAACCCATGCTGGCCACAAACATATGCACTGAGTAGACATATAATTAACACGCATGGATTTCCTAATACTAGTAAACTGGATTCTCTTCTTGGCCAAATATTGCGATCGTAGGAGAAATGATCAGTTCGGCAAATGAAGCAAAATAAAGGATTTTCCATACTAAAAGGGCTATCGGAAACTGCGGTTTTCTTATGGAATATTGGTTTTCATTATATATATTTTAACTGATAATGAATTATAGACATCATATTGTCATAATTGAAGGACCAAGGGATGTAAATAGTCCGTTATTCAGAATTTATGAGCAATTTTATAACACACGAAACGGCACACGATGGTAACACATTAAATTTATTTTCTTATTTTTTCTTATTCTTTTTTCCAGATTTCCCTTTAAGAATATAACCTTATGCGCCGTTCAAGAGAAAATCTTTGTGAAAAAATGTATTTTCACCAGTTGCCTATCACCAATTATGATTTTGGATATGACGGATGAAAAGACTTTTTAGTATATCTTTTATTAGGTATATATGTAATCATTTTTTCATTTTTTTTTGCATTTTAAGCTAATGTGTATGTATTTATTTATTATTGTCCAATGTTTAATTTATGTTGTAATTTAAAACAATAAAAAAAATTACATATTTAATTTACATCCGTCGTGTGCGGTTTCCTGTGTTGTAAAGTTGCTTATAAATTCTAATTAACGGACTATTTACATCACTCGGTTCTATAATTATGTCAATATGTTATCTATATTTCATTTTCAGATAAAGTATAAACAGTAAAAACCAAAAATCCATTCGAATACCGCAGTTTCCTATAGCCCTTTTAATATGGAAAAACCTCAGTTTTGCTTCTTTTGCCTAATTGTTTATTAGTGACGGAGATCGCATAGAATGTATAGACAAACAGTGATGTTTTCCGTCCAGTTTTATTACAGGTCGTTGCTAATAAGATATGAAATCTGCAAGGCAAGCATACAGCTACCTACAATACAAAAACACATACCAACACAGCACCCTTCCCATTCCTTCTCCCTATACTTCCCATCACGCTATCCCTTTCTATTAATTAAACGATTACTATGTACATCTTCATACTACTGTTTGTATTACTTATTATGCTTAGGATGTTTTTATATCTGATAATTGATAGATACATCATTTGGCGTTGTGAAATATACACTACATATTAATATATTGTAATTACATATAACTAAGCTGTTGTTTATTTATTTATTTATTCAGCTTTGGAATACAAACAGACATCACACATATAAACACAGTACATATAAACACAAAAAAAAAGTCTAATCATAAGTGATGCCCTACTTATATGTATTCACATTTATGTCAGCAAAATTTTGTCAATTAAGTTGCAATCTATACTACTAATAAAGGAAACTAAGCCTTACCAAAATTAAAATACATAAAAACTAAACTAAATACATAGTCACAAAATAAAAGTCATAAATATTAAAAAAAAAAAAAACAATAATAACATTAACTTAACAATTGAATTAAAAAGCAAGTATCTAATCAAATGTTTCAAATAAATAATAAATAAAATAATAAGGTACCATAGACAACGCGTCCTACAAAACCTTATCCATAAATCAAATTGATCCATGATCCAATTGTCTAGCGATCAATCGTTGATATCCGGTATGAAAATTCATTTCCACCTTTGGCGTCATCTTGGTCGTTTCGTTTCAACTACTCTCCCATGTAAGTCATTAACTACTTTATTAATTAACTAATTATTTCTCATTATTTCACTCATCTTTTACTCTAACAAACCACAATACATATGTATTAATATTATGTTTAATAGGAAAGCCTCTCAGTACTTATTATACATTATATTATGTGTTCCAATCTCCCCAAGTGACGTCCGCCATATTGAATTCCCGTATATACCTACCTACGTGTCTTGTATGGAGTACCTACTTCTTATTAATTTACCATTATTTTTCCAAAAGTTTTACACGATATATGATATGCGTCGTTGTGTAAATTCCGCGATTACTCGAAGTGTAATTAAATATTTTTGTTATATGTTACAGTATCCAGACAGAATGAGTGATAAATATTCCGACTCTTATAAGAGTAGTGGAGGCTCCGGGTCTGGCTCCTCATGGGGGAGCAGTTCATCCACATGGGGCTCTTCGGGGACGAACACATCGTCGACCTCATCTTCTAGCAGCAGCAGTGAGTACTTATCTATATAATAATAGAATCTCTCTGTCCTGGGCCTGGCCTGGGTTTCACAATCCTAAGATTGGTTCTCAGTAAGCACTCCCTTCCTTGCAACATCTGTACCTAATAACAATCTATATCCATAGGCCCGAAGTAAGGCTCATGTATAGTGAACAATATTTATTTGTAAAGATAGAGTAGTCTCTCGTAGTATATCTCATATGGTATTTCTTTTCAATTCCAGAGACGGACACAGAGGGGTCGAAGGCCTTTGCGTCAAACACTGCCTCCAGGCTTGAGCACACTCCACCGTGGAAGATGACCACCATCAAAGAGGAGTCTCCTTCACCACGGAAGTGAGGCTGAGCATGGACTCCACCATCAACACAAACTCATCTGCCAATATTTTATATACATACCACACACTATAATGTAACTGCCTATACACACACATTACTTCTCCTAATTCTTCTAATTATTTTGGGATGGTGGATAAAACAATCGCTGTTGCAAGCTCTACAGGATAGTAATAATAATACATACTCAGACTATATAGAATTGTTGTTTCTGTCTACTTGGTGGAGTTATATGTTGTCGTATATTTATGTTCTTAATAAATATAAATATAAAAGATACGATTTGTTTTAATTGAATACATGTCATCTAACCTGTTTCCTTACAACATTCAGAGTGTTGACAAGGGAGACCGCCTAACTAAATCATGATGTAGTTGATCTTCTCACAAGGGAATTAAAGGACAAACCCACTTTGAGTAAAAGGAATCAAAGGGCATGTATGACAAATTGTATATGTGTTATGTTCTCTCCTCTCTGCCTGCCCTGTTAAGGACGCTGAGTGAGAGATAGATAGATATGGCACCTAAAGGTATCCAAAGCCTACATTTTCTGGTAAGCAGTAATTATTTTTTGTTCTCTGAGGGAGGCTGCTCCAATGTGGTACTGTAATGTATAAGTGAAGTACTATAAATGTTGATTATTAAATAAATTTGAAATAGTTTTAAAATTGCATTGTTTCATGACAATATGAAAATTAACAAGATTACGTTGTTGGGGAGATTTTGTATAAATACTCAGTTGCCTAGAAAAACGGGGCACTTCTTGGTTAGACTTCTTAATTAGACTTCTTTATTTTACTTATGTAATAGCTTAGAATATATTGGTCTTTGATCAGTTATTGTAATTTGCCAATTAATTTATTACTCCAATTATACAGTAATTACCTACACTTCGGAAGATAGTAATTACCTACACTTCAAAAGATAGTATTTATTTCAATATCTGAGTATCCCATCGTAGAAAAAGATACCGCAGCCAAATAACATCTGTGCTGCATACGTAATAGGTACAGAAGGATCTTTTTGATCTTCTAGTCGAAATCTAATGCGGATATGAAAATAGTAGGTATGATTTTTTTTTTGGAAATATTCTTTTCATACATTTTGTACGGAGATTTTTCAAACTTTCTTTTCGTTACCGCCCTTTTTGCATTGAAACAATTTTTAGGTATGATTGATTGATGAGGTTTTTTTTAGAGTTTATAAAATTGGCAAGTTTTTGAAAGTAATTGGGTCTTTATTCCTACTGTGTACTATTAATTGTTTCCTTAATTAATTCATGCTGGCCACAAACATATGCACTGAGTATCCATATAATATTCATACCTACTACGATACGAAATCTGCAAGGCAACCATACAGCTACCTACAATACAAAAACGCATACCAACACAGCAGCCTTCCCATTCCTTCTCCCTATACTTCCCATCACGCTATCCCTTTCTATTAATTAAACGATTACTATAGTTTCCTATTATTGCAATATCTATGTATAGTAGGGGAATGTGGGGGAACCGTGCGTATCTAACCCAAAATGTATGCTACTTCGTAACCTCTTTAGTTGAGAAGGTAGAACTTTGATTGTGGAAGCCTTGTATGCCTTCTATCAAAGTACATACGGCTATTTAATTTCATTGGTCACAAAACTGATCCAGAAAACATTAAATGTCATAAGTAATTGGCGCACCATTCCATATACCGAGGGGTAATTGTGCGTATTCAGGGCGCACTAAAACGACCAAATTAATTAACTTTGACTTTTAAACTAACATTATTAAGGCCTACTTTTTCTAGTAAGCAGTAATTATTTTTTGTTCTCTGAGGCCAGTGGCGGATCCAGGATTCAATTTTGGGGGGGGGGGCTGAATGTCGTCACATGGTAAAAAGTACTGTCACTCAACGTTTTGCGGGGGGCTATGGGGCTGAAATCCCTAGATTTGTTGTATATAAAGTACTGTCACCCATGGTTTTAGGGGGGGTTTTAACCCCCTAGCCCACCCCCTGGATCCGCTAGTGGTGAGTCTTGATACTGCAACATGATATTCTGTTTGTACTGGCTGTAACTCGTCAAAGATGCCGCTGTTTGCAAGGCAGGCATGGAAAACAGTTCGCCAGACCCTATCCTTACACGTATGAACTTGTGGGTACATCAATTTATTATTTTTTTGTGGTAAAAATATTTATGCGTAGTATTTTCTATTCTGTTCAAGGTCCTATATGCAGTCATGCGGCTTAGGCTGAATTGTTCTCAGCCAATACTGAGACAATCGTCTTGAAACTGAAGACAGTCATATTGACTGGACGAACGTTGGTGTTGCGGGGACATTTATAGAATAAGTAGAATATTTAGTTTTAAGTTAGTTTTAAGTTATAATAAATATATAGCCAAAAATCCATTTGGATTAGGCACCACATCTATCACTTATACTCTGTTAAATAATCTGCAATAAATATAAAAAATAAAAAAATAAATGTATGGACTATATAGATTGGCTTTTTTTGCATTACAATATTTGGAAATAACTTGAAAAAAAAATATTCCGAAAATACCCCTGTATATGAGGATTTTCCTTTCAGTTTTTCAGTCGTAGACTAACGATATTAGGCAATATTAGGTCAATGAAAAGTGGTATAAACCGAAGATATTACGTCCGCAGCAACCCTCCAATTCCCATGCTTTACCTAATCATAATATTTATATGAAATTTTGTATACTGTGTCTATATGAAGTCCAAAGGAAGGCCCAATCGACAAAAATTGTTTTTTATATACTTTTTTTATATGGGAGGTGTCACCTGTAGGTGACATTGGGCACTGCAGGTACCAAAGTGAACAATACAACAAATATTTTTACTATGCAAAATTACATTTCTAATTGACGGTAAACGATTGTGTACAATCTGATATCGTTGATATTATGTCAATTGTACATTTTACGCATCATTTACATCACAGTAAGGGCTGGAACATTATTTTAAATAGTGGAATTCGTGCCAGCAATGAATATGTAAAGGAATTCTTCACCTAGGTGGTACCCCTCTAAGCTTTCAGTGTGAACATACAGTTGTTACTGCTCCACATTAGAGGCATGATTTAACTTTTTGGAGGGTCCAGGGTGTTCTATTCATGTTATTCGGTGGGTTTGTTTAAACGGCTATAGTCAAATGTAGCTCCATACCACGCCGTCCAGAGAGGTTGGCATGGGTGTCCAGAGGGGTTGGTATGGGAGTTCTTCCAGGATCCCCTTCCTTATAATCTGTCTGTGTAATTCCGCTATTTCCAGAAGCTCAAGGTGATAAAATTTACGAAAAAGTAAAAATAACAATGCTTACAAATGATTCCTAAATTTTGTTCAATAATGTACTTGTAGTGCCCAATGTCACCTGCGGGTGACATCTCATTTTCAAATACCTATAAATAAAATATTTAAATAAAATTATTATTGAAAATTTGTAAAAATGCTAGATTAATGCTCTATACACCGTATCCAGAAAAAATATTTCACAATACTTAGTATTTAGACATTTTTTATTAAGGATTATTTTAGTACGTAACAATAACACCACTTT
Source organism: Ceraclea dissimilis (assembly GCA_963576895.1). Classification (NCBI taxonomy): domain Eukaryota; kingdom Metazoa; phylum Arthropoda; class Insecta; order Trichoptera; family Leptoceridae; genus Ceraclea; species Ceraclea dissimilis. The sequence goes on from OY756368.1 coordinate 606,774, forward strand.
TCCCGCCACGAGCTGACAAAAAATGCTAAAATAGACTAGTTTAACGTTTGAAATCATAAAAAATTATAGTTAATCAGGTTGGCATAACATTAAACACCAGTGTAATACATTAATAAAATAAAAAATACAACTCCATATGTTTAAAATATTTTTTTGAAAACGTGTCACCTGTAGGTGACATCGGGAACTGGAGAGTTAAGGCGTTGCAATCGAGAAGTATTTAAGGAAAAATGACGTCACAGTCATTTCCCACAATTTGGAACAAAATAGGGTAGATGCATTGAACCTTTATCTAGGGAATAACCGTAAAAGATTTTTTCATATCTTGAATAGATTTCTCAAAAAAAATATTTAAAACACCTCTGTACTTTTTTCCGAAAGACGGAAACTCGTTTCCCGAAAGTCGCGGAGTAAAATATTTTTGTTGTACTGATAACATGCATCAAAATCTAGGAAATAACCGTAAAAGTTTTTTGATAGACGCAAAATTAACCCAAAAAAATGTAAAAAACGCTATTTTACCATTTTATCATGCGATTGTCACGCGATTTTGAACCTTAATGCCGTGGGAAATGTCTGTGACGTCATTCCTGGTGCCATGCCCTTAATATACGGATTCATGATTGGAACAACTTGCAAAAGATGCCGCGGACCTTGCGTTATATTGTAAGCCGTTTTCCACCAGAATTATATAAGTTGATAGTAATATAAACAAGGATTTTTCCGAGTATTGTACTACAGGTCAACAAACATGAATACAATTTATTTATGTGTGCCGATGATGAGTATTGAACCATTTTTGAGTTAGTTGTATCACTATCTACTATTTTAATGTTTCATTTAATACTTATTTGTTTTACATCTAAGTCAACCATGATTAACAATAAACCATGCTGGCCAAAAACACATGCACTAAGTAGCCATATAATATTCATAGCTATTACGATATGAAATCTGCAAGGCAAGCAATTATGGGCCATAGATGACGCGTCCTACAAAGATCCATGAGCGATTTATCGTTGATATCCGCCGTGAAAAATCATTTCCACCTTTGGAGTCATCCGGGACGTTTCATTTCAACTACTCTCCCATGTAAGTCATTAACTACTTTATTAATTAACTAATTATTTCTCATTATTTCACTCATCTTTTACTCTAACAAACCACAATACATATGTATTAATATTATGTTTAATAGGAAAGCCTCTCAGTACTTATTATACATTATATTATGTGTTCCAATCTCGCCAAGTGGCATTCGCCATATTGAATTCCCGTATATATACCTACCTACGTGTCTTGTATGGAGTACCTACTTCTTATTAATTTACCATTATTTTTCCAAAAGTTTTACACGATATATGATATGCGTCGTTTTGTAAATTTCGCGATCTATAATTATCTACGTCACTAAGCAGATAGGTACAATACATATATTTGGGGACGCAGCCCTGGGATTAGCTCTGTTAGGACTTTGTTATCTTAGATATACTGCTGTGTTTGGTTAACTCGAAGTTTAATTAAATATTTTTGTTATAATTCATTACAGAATCGAACCATCATGAGTGACAAATATTCTGACGCATACAAAAGCAGTGGAAGCTCATCCGGTTCAACATGGGGTTCATCAAGTTCTTCATGGGGGTCCTCAGGGTCCTCGGGGTCGAGCTCAACTTCGAGTTCATCTTCTAGCAGCAACAGTGAGTACTAATCTATATAATAATAGAATCTCTCTGTCCTGGGCCTGGCCTGGGTTTCACAATCCTAAGATTGGTTCTCAGCAAGCACTCCCTTCCTTGTAACATCTGTACCTAATTACAATCTATATCCTTAAGCCCGAATTCAGGCTCATGTATAGAAAACAATATATACCTATTTGTAGACAGAGTAGTCTCTCATAGTATATCTCATATGGTATTTCTTTACAATTACAGAAACAGACACAGAGGGGTCGAAGGCCTTTGCTTCTAACACCGCCTCCAGGCTTGAGCATACCCCACCATGGAAGATGGCCACCATCAAAGAGGAGTCTCCTTCACCACGGAAGTGAGGCTGAGCATGGACTCCACCAACAACACAAACTCATCTGCCAATATTTTATATACATACCACACACTATAATGTAACTACCTATACACACACATTACTTCTCCTAATTCTTCTAATTATTTTGGGATGGTGGATAAAACAATTGCTGTTGCAAGCTCTACAGGATAGTAATAATAATACATACTCAGACTATATAGAATTGTTGTTTCTGTCTACTTGGTGGAGCTATATGTTGTCGTATATTTATGTTCTTAATAAATATAAATATAAAAGATACGATTTGTTTTAATTGAATACATGTCATCTAACCTGTTTCCTTACAACATTCAGAGTGTTGACAAGGGAGACCGCCTAACTAAATCATGATGTAGTTGATCATCTCACAAGGAAATTAAAGGACAAACCCAGTTTGAGTAAAAGGAATCAAAGGGCAAGTATGACAAATTGTAAGGCCTACTTTTTCTAGTATGCAGTAATTATATTTTGTTCTCTGAGGAAGGCTGATCCAATGTGGTAAAGAATCGTAATGTCATGTAATTTACACAATTTGTGAAAGTGTCAGAGTCAGAGCTCTAGCTAGTAGAATTAATGGGATAAAATTCTGTTGGAAGATTTGGGGAAAAGAACGTCCAGTTGAGCAAAATAAAAGCGTGGAGGTTTGAGCCCATAATGTATTGTTACTGTTAAGTTGGTGACTATTATTGGGAATTATGTTGGTACCTCTACCTAAAATGCTCTATTTTTAATAATTTGTTAAACAACCACTTGACTAAAATGAAATATTCCTACTATATTTTTTTAATGTAAACGTTCCAAATTTTTTTCAGTCAAGTTTCTTTTTTTCATTCACCACGAGAGAGTTTGTAATTTTAATTTTAATTGGATTATGTACTATTGTTTCCCTAATTAATCCATGCCGGCCACAAAAATATGCACTCAGTAGCCATACAATATTCATAGCTAATACGACATCAAATCTGCAAGTTAAGCAATAATAGGTCATAGATAACACGTCCTAAAAACCTTATCCGTAAATCGAATTGATCCATGATAAAATTATCTAGCGATTTATGATGGAAAGATAAAGGTTTACCATTTATGTTTCAATATAAATTAGGGCAAATGTGTGCCACACTGGCTCAAATATCAAAGTTTAAATTTCAAGCACTTTTTTTGCTAATTTTCGAATTCTAACAATTTTTGGTGTCAATGACAAACATTTTAAAAATTGACAGATAATTTTAATCCAGCAATCTTTATTTTGTTTTTAATAAGAATACATTTACATAGGAAAAACATCAGAAAAATGCGTAAATTTGAAAATTTGTGCAAAAAAACACGACCAGTCTATTGCAGGTAACAGCAGTAAGCACGTAATTTCACTCAATGGTCTTGTTGATCGACCTCTACGATCGTCCGATCTCATCGATCTGGATAATTTTCTATGAGGATATGTGAAGTGGGTGATCTACTCAGAGATAAGAGAGTTTGGATCACTTAGAAGTCAACATTCGCAATGTTATTGCCAATACACGGCCCCAACTGCGCCTGAAAAAGTGCTTCGCGGCTTCGATTTCGAGCCAGTGTGGCGCACATAGGCCCAAATAATTTTAAAACATACATAGTAAACTTTCATCTTTCCAATGAAGCCATTTTTACCGACAATAACATTATTTTCAAAGGTTCATTTTCATTTTAAAGGTGTACCTATTAAAGATAAAACGCCCTATATTATATACTCTTCATTGAATGTATGTTTGTATTGCGTTTGTGTCTGTCTGTTATTGGGTTCTTTTGCATAATTTATTTTTAATCATATTCCATTATTGTTAACCTGTTGACAGTCCATGTAATGAAAAAGTAAAATAAAAAAACCACTGGGAATTATGTTGGATCTCCTACCTCAGCCTATGATATACCATTCTATTTATTACAATTTGTAAAAACTTACACATACCTAATATGATATACACCTACAAACTTTTGCTGTTATGTAAGCCTTCAAAATGTTTTTCAGTCATGTATTTTACCTCGAGAGAGTTAGTAATTTTAATTTTCTTAGGATTATGTACAATTGTTTCCCTAACTAATCCATGCTGGCCACAAACATATGCACTGAGTAACCATATAATATTCATACCTACTACGATATGAAATCTGCAAGGCAAGCATACAGCTACCTACAATACAAAAACACATACCAACACAGCAGCCTTCCCATTCCTTCTCCCTATACTTCCCATCACGCTATCCCTTTCTATTAATTAAACGATTACTATAGTTTTCTATCGTTGTATGCTTAGGATGTTTTTATATCTGATAATTGATAGATACATTATTTGGCGTTGTGAAATATACACTACATATTAGTATATTGTAATTATAACTATGCTATGTTTAAAATAATAAATACATAAAATAATAAGGTACCATAGACAACGCGACCTACAAAACCTTATCCATAAATCAAATTGATCCATGATCCAATTGTCTAGCGATCAATCGTTGATATCCGGTATGAAAAATCATTTCCACCTTTGGCGTCATCTTGGTCGTTTCGTTTCAACTACTCTCCCATGTAAGTCATTAACTACTTTATTAATTAACTAATTATTTCTCATTATTTCACTCATCTTTTACTCTAACAAACCACAATACATATGTATTAATATTATGTTTAATAGGAAAGCCTCTCAGTACTTATTATACATTATATTATGTGTTCCAATCTCCCCAAGTGACGTCCGCCATATTGAATTCCCGTATATACCTACCTACGTGTCTTGTATGGAGTACCTACTTCTTATTAATTTACCATTATTTTTCCAAAAGTTTTACACGATATATGATATGCGTCGTTGTGTAAATTCCGCGATTACTCGAAGTGTAATTAAATATTTTTGTTATATGTTACAGTATCCAGACAGAATGAGTGATAAATATTCCGACTCTTATAAGAGTAGTGGAGGCTCCGGGTCTGGCTCCTCATGGGGGAGCAGTTCATCCACATGGGGCTCTTCGGGGACGAACACATCGTCGACCTCATCTTCTAGCAGCAGCAGTGAGTACTTATCTATATAATAATAGAATCTCTCTGTCCTGGGCCTGGCCTGGGTTTCACAATCCTAAGATTGGTTCTCAGTAAGCACTCCCTTCCTTGCAACATCTGTACCTAATAACAATCTATATCCATAGGCCCGAAGTAAGGCTCATGTATAGTGAACAATATTTATTTGTAAAGATAGAGTAGTCTCTCGTAGTATATCTCATATGGTATTTCTTTTCAATTCCAGAGACGGACACAGAGGGGTCGAAGGCCTTTGCGTCAAACACTGCCTCCAGGCTTGAGCACACTCCACCGTGGAAGATGACCACCATCAAAGAGGAGTCTCCTTCACCACGGAAGTGAGGCTGAGCATGGACTCCACCATCAACACAAACTCATCTGCCAATATTTTATATACATACCACACACTATAATGTAACTGCCTATACACACACATTACTTCTCCTAATTCTTCTAATTATTTTGGGATGGTGGATAAAACAATTGATTTTGCAAGCTCTACAGGATAGTAATAATAATACATACTCAGACTAAATAGAATTGTTGTTTCTGTCTACTTGGTGGAGCTATATGTTGTCGTATATTTATGTTCTTAATAAAAATAAATATAAAAGATACGATTTGTTTTAATTGAATACATGTCATCTAACCTGTTTCCTTACAACATTCAGAGAGAAGGGTTGACAAGGGAGACCGCCTAACTAAATCATGATGTAGTTGATCATCTCACAAGGGAATTAAAGGACAAACCCAGTTTGAGTAAAATGAATCAAAGAGCATGTATGACAATTGTACCAGAGTTGTGGTCTATCCTCTCTGGCTACCATCTAAAGGACGCTCAGTAAGGGATAGACAGATAGATAGATTAAGCACCTAAAGGCAACCAAAGCCTACATTTTCTGGTATGCAGCAATTATTTTTTGTTCTCTGAGGAAGCCTGATCCAATGTGGTACAGAAGGATCTTTTTGATCTTCTAGTCGAAATCTAATGCGGATATGAAAATAGTAGGTATGATTTTTTTTAGGAAATATTCTCTTCATACATTTTGTACGGAGAATTATCAAACTTTCGTTACCGCCCTTTTTGCATTGAAACAATTTTTAGGTATGTTCCGTAATAACTGCTCAATGTAATTTACAGGGTTTTTTTACAGTTTATAAAATTGGCAAATAATTAAAAAAAATCTACTGTGTACTATTGTTTTCTTAATTAATTCATGCTGGCCACAAACATATGCACTGAGTATCCATATAATATTCATACCTACTACGATATGAAATCTGCAAGGCAAGCATACAGCTACCTACAATACAAAAACGCATACCAACACAGCAGCCTTCCCATTCCTTCTCCCTATACTTCCCATCACGCTATCCCTTTCTATTAATTAAACGATTACTATAGTTTCCTATTATTGCAATATCTATGTATAGTAGGGGAATGTGGGGGAACCGTGCGTATCTAACCCAAAATGTATGCTACTTCGAAACCTCTTTAGTTAAGAAGGTAAAACTTTGATTGTGGAAGCCTTGTATGCCTTCTATCAAAGTACATATGGCTATTTAATTTTATTTGTCACAAAACTGATCCAGAAAACATTAAATGGCATAAGTCATTTGCGCACCATTCCATATACCGCGGGGTAATTGTGCACATGGGTGAACTAATACGACAAAATTAATTAACTTTGACTTGTTAAACTAACATAATTTTATTAATAAGATAATTTACTATCACGAGTGGGTTGCTGAGGCAAAAATAGAATAGAATAGATTATTTACTATCATTGTTCAAAATTACAATTGTTATTGTTGACAGTGAGAAAAGGCAATAAAAATTGAAAAAAAGCAATCTATTTTACGGTATTATGTATTTTACTCATAAAAAAATCTAATTCTGTGATTTTGTCACAAGAGAAATTCCAGCTCCCGGCACAAAGAAATATAGTTGGAAGGTATTCCTTTCAATCCTTTTCACGTGTTGACTCAGGCAGGTATGCCAATTCTCTACCATCAGCTCTGATTTTCCCTTTGTAGCATATACAGTTTTCTGCAGTGCAGTGCTAGTCTAACAATTAATTTACGTCAGTTTTTCTCTCCTATTTTTAGGTATCTAGAGAAATAAAAAAAATTGTACCTTTTAACATTTACGTTGATTTTTTCTAAATTTTGAAATAAATATTTATAGCCATATATGTGGTTTCATGAGGCTGAATCAAAAAACTGGATGCGTCACCCTGAGATTCAACATACATCAAACATCACAGAAACTAATATCCAAATAATTCAAACTATATTATAATCATCGAGAGAGATAGAAAACTACCATACAAGTCATAAAACGTCGAAAAATTACTGTAAATATGGACTCAGCGTCTTACTTTATCGGTGTAAACTTACAACAAAATACTTGTTTTCAATAAAATGGCAACATCTCTATCGAGGGAGCTGAATATTACCAAATGCAATAGCCTTGTCGGTGACTACAAAATAGCATTACTAGCGACATTATTTCGACGAAAGGAATCATTATTACCCACTGCCCACGAGTCCCACACTTTCCCCTACATCTTCATACTATTGTGTGTATTACTTATTATGCTTACGATGTTTTTATGTCTGATAAAATTGATAGATACATTATTTGGCGTTGTGAAATATACACTACATATTAATATATTGTAATTACATATAACTAAGCTGTTGTATCTAATCAAATGTTTCTAATAAATAATAAATAAAATAATAAGGAACCATAGACAACGCGTCCTACAAAACCTTATCCATTAATCAAATTGATCCATGATCCAATTGTCTAGCGATCAATCGTTGATATCCGGTATGAAAATTCATTTCCACCTTTGGCGTCATCTTGGTCGTTTCGTTTCAACTACTCTCCCATGTAAGTCATTAACTACTTTATTAATTAACTAATTATTTCTCATTATTTCACTCATCTTTTACTCTAACAAACCACAATACATATGTATTAATATTATGTTTAATAGGAAAGCCTCTCAGTACTTATTATACATTATATTATGTGTTCCAATCTCCCCAAGTGACGTCCGCCATATTGAATTCCCGTATATACCTACCTACGTGTCTTGTATGGAGTACCTACTTCTTATTAATTTACCATTATTTTTCCAAAAGTTTTACACGATATATGATATGCGTCGTTGTGTAAATTCCGCGATTACTCGAAGTGTAATTAAATATTTTTGTTATATGTTACAGTATCCAGACAGAATGAGTGATAAATATTCCGACTCTTATAAGAGTAGTGGAGGCTCCGGGTCTGGCTCCTCATGGGGGAGCAGTTCATCCACATGGGGCTCTTCGGGGACGAACACATCGTCGACCTCATCTTCTAGCAGCAGCAGTGAGTACTTATCTATATAATAATAGAATCTCTCTGTCCTGGGCCTGGCCTGGGTTTCACAATCCTAAGATTGGTTCTCAGTAAGCACTCCCTTCCTTGCAACATCTGTACCTAATAACAATCTATATCCATAGGCCCGAAGTAAGGCTCATGTATAGTGAACAATATTTATTTGTAAAGATAGAGTAGTCTCTCGTAGTATATCTCATATGGTATTTCTTTTCAATTCCAGAAACAGACACAGAGGGGTCGAAGGCCTTTGCGTCAAACACTGCCTCCAGGCTTGAGCACACTCCACCGTGGAAGATGACCACCATCAAAGAGGAGTCTCCTTCACCACGGAAGTGAGGCTGAGCATGGACTCCACCATCAACACAAACTCATCTGCCAATATTTTATATACATACCACACACTATAATGTAACTGCCTATACACACACATTACTTCTCCTAATTCTTCTAATTATTTTGGGATGGTGGATAAAACAATCGCTGTTGCAAGCTCTACAGGATAGTAATAATAATACATACTCAGACTATATAGAATTGTTGTTTCTGTCTACTTGGTGGAGCTATATGTTGTCGTATATTTATGTTCTTAATAAATATAAATATAAAAGATACGATTTGTTTTAATTGAATACATGCCATCTAACCTGTTTCCTCACAACATTCAGAGTGTTGACAAGGGAGACCGACTAACTAAGTCATGATGTAGTTGATCATCTCACAAGGGAATTAGGTTACAAACCCAGTTTAAGTAAAAGAAATCAAAAGGCATGTATGTCAAATTGTAAGGCCTACTTTTTCTAGTATGCAGTAATTATTTTTTGTTCTCTGAGGAAGGCTGATCCAATGTGGTAAAGAATCGTAATGTCATGTAGTTTGCACAATTTGTGAATGCGTCAGAGCTCAGAGAATACAGTAAGAATACAGTAAGCACGTAATTTCACTCAATGGTCTTGTTGATCGACCTCTACGATCGTCCGATCTCATCGATCTGGATAATTTTCTATGAGGATATGTGAAGTGGGTGATCTACTCAGAGATAAGAGAGTTTGGATCACTTAGAAGTCAACATTCGCAATGTTATTGCCAATACACGGCCCCAACTGCGCCTGAAAAAATGCTTTGCGGCTTCGATATTCGAGCCAGTGTGGCGCACATAGGCCCAAATAATTATAAAACATACATAGTAAGCTTTCATCTTTCCATTAAGCCATTTTTACCGACAATACCATTATTTTCAAAGGTTCAATTTCATTTTAAAGGTGTATCTATTAAAGAAAAAACACCCTATATTATATACTCTTCATTGAATGTATGTTTGTATTGCGTTTGTGTCTGTCTGTTATTGGGTTCTTTTGCATAATTTGTTTTTAATCATATTCCATTATTGTTAACCTGTTGACAGTCCATGTAATGAAAAAGTAAATTAAAAAAAACACTGGGAATTATGTTGTATCTCCTACCTCAGCCTATGATATACCATTCTATTTATTACAACATACCTAATATGAAATACACCTACAAACTTTTGCTGGTATGTAAGCCTTCAAAATGTTTTTCAGTCATGTATTTTACCTCGAGAGAGTAAGTAATTTTAATTTTCTTAAGATTATGTACAATTGTTTCCCTAACTAATCCATGCTGGCCACAAACATATGCACTGAGTATCCATATAATATTCATACCTACTACGATATGAAATCTGCAAGGCAAGCATACAGCTACCTACAATACAAAAACACATACCAAAACAGCAGCCTTCCCATTCCTTCTCCCTATACTTCCCATCACGCTATCCCTTTCTATTAATTAAACGATTATATGTACATCTTCATACTACTGTTTGTATTACTTATTATGCTTACGATATTTTTATATCTGATAATTGATAGATACATTATTTGGCGTTGTGAAATATACACTACATATTAATATATTGTAATTATAACTATGCTATGTTTAAAATAATAAATAAATTAAATAATAAGGTACCATAGACAACGCGTCCTACAAAACCTTATCCATTAATCAAATTGATCCATGATCCAATTGTCTAGCGATCAATCGTTGATATCCGGTATGAAAATTCATTTCCACCTTTGGCGTCATCTTGGTCGTTTCGTTTCAACTACTCTCCCATGTAAGTCATTAACTACTTTATTAATTAACTAATTATTTCTCATTATTTCACTCATCTTTTACTCTAACAAACCACAATACATATGTATTAATATTATGTTTAATAGGAAAGCCTCTCAGTACTTATTATACATTATATTATGTGTTCCAATCTCCCCAAGTGGCGTCCGCCATATTGAATTCCCGTATATACCTACCTACGTGTCTTGTATGGAGTACCTACTTCTTATTAATTTACCATTATTTTTCCAAAAGTTTTACACGATATATGATATGCGTCGTTGTGTAAATTCCGCGATTACTCGAAGTGTAATTAAATATTTTTGTTATATGTTACAGTATCCTGACAGAATGAGTGATAAATATTCCGACTCTTATAAGAGTAGTGGAGGCTCCGGGTCTGGCTCCTCATGGGGGAGCAGTTCATCCACATGGGGCTCTTCGGGGACGAACACATCGTCGACCTCATCTTCTAGCAGCAGCAGTGAGTACTTATCTATATAATAATAGAATCTCTCTGTCCTGGGCCTGGCCTGGGTTTCACAATCCTAAGATTGGTTCTCAGTAAGCACTCCCTTCCTTGCAACATCTGTACCTAATAACAATCTATATCCTTAGGCCCGAATTCAGGCTCATGTATAGAAAACAATATATACCTATTTGTAGACAGAGTAGTCTCTCATAGTATATCTCATATGGTATTTCTTTACAATTACAGAAACAGACACAGAGGGGTCGAAGGCCTTTGCGTCAAACACTGCCTCCAGGCTTGAGCACACTCCACCGTGGAAGATGACCACCATCAAAGAGGAGTCTCCTTCACCACGGAAGTGAGGCTGAGCATGGACTCCACCATCAACACAAACTCATCTGCCAATATTTTATATACATACCACACACTATAATGTAACTGCCTATACACACACATTACTTCTCCTAATTCTTCTAATTATTTTGGGATGGTGGATAAAACAATTGCTGTTGCAAGCTCTACAGGATAGTAATAATAATACATACTCAGACTATATAGAATTGTTGTTTCTGTCTACTTGGTGGAGCTATATGTTGTCGTATATTTATGTTCTTAATAAATATAAATAAAAAAGATACGATTTGTTTTAATTGAATACATGTCATCTAACCTGTTTCCTGACAACATTCAGAGAAGAGTGTTGACAAGGGAGACCGCCTAACTAAATCATGATGTAGTTGATCATCTCACAAGGGAATTAAAGGACAAACCAGTTTGAGTAAAAGGAATCAAAGTGCATGTATGACAAATTGTAAGGCCTACTTTTTCTAGTATGTAGTAATTATTTTTTGTTCTCTGAGGATGGCTGATCCAATGTGGTAAAGAATCGTAATGTCATGTAGTTTACACAATTTGTGAATGCGTCAGAGCTCTAGCTTGTAGAATTAATGGGATAAAATTCTTTTGGAAGATTTGGGGAATAGAACGTCCAGTTGAGCAAAATAAAAGCGTGGAGGTTTGAGCCCATAATGTTTTATTACTGTTAAGTTGGTGACTATTATTGGGAATTATGTTGGTACCTCTACCTAAACTGCTGTATTTTTAATAATTTGTAAAACAACCACTTGACTAAAATGAAATATTCCTACTATTTTTTTTTAATGTAAACGTTCCACATTATTTTCAGTATAGTTTATTTTCATTTCACCACGAGAGAGTTTGTAGTTTTAATTTTCTTTGGATTATGAACTATTGTTTCCCTAATTAACCCATGCTGGCCACAAACATATGCACTGAGTAGACATATAATTAACACGCATGGATTTCCTAATACTAGTAAACTGGATTCTCTTCTTGGCCAAATATTGCGATCGTAGGAGAAATGATCAGTTCGGCAAATGAAGCAAAATAAAGGATTTTCCATACTAAAAGGGCTATCGGAAACTGCGGTTTTCTTATGGAATATTGGTTTTCATTATATATATTTTAACTGATAATGAATTATAGACATCATATTGTCATAATTGAAGGACCAAGGGATGTAAATAGTCCGTTATTCAGAATTTATGAGCAATTTTATAACACACGAAACGGCACACGATGGTAACACATTAAATTTATTTTCTTATTTTTTCTTATTCTTTTTTCCAGATTTCCCTTTAAGAATATAACCTTATGCGCCGTTCAAGAGAAAATCTTTGTGAAAAAATGTATTTTCACCAGTTGCCTATCACCAATTATGATTTTGGATATGACGGATGAAAAGACTTTTTAGTATATCTTTTATTAGGTATATATGTAATCATTTTTTCATTTTTTTTTGCATTTTAAGCTAATGTGTATGTATTTATTTATTATTGTCCAATGTTTAATTTATGTTGTAATTTAAAACAATAAAAAAAATTACATATTTAATTTACATCCGTCGTGTGCGGTTTCCTGTGTTGTAAAGTTGCTTATAAATTCTAATTAACGGACTATTTACATCACTCGGTTCTATAATTATGTCAATATGTTATCTATATTTCATTTTCAGATAAAGTATAAACAGTAAAAACCAAAAATCCATTCGAATACCGCAGTTTCCTATAGCCCTTTTAATATGGAAAAACCTCAGTTTTGCTTCTTTTGCCTAATTGTTTATTAGTGACGGAGATCGCATAGAATGTATAGACAAACAGTGATGTTTTCCGTCCAGTTTTATTACAGGTCGTTGCTAATAAGATATGAAATCTGCAAGGCAAGCATACAGCTACCTACAATACAAAAACACATACCAACACAGCACCCTTCCCATTCCTTCTCCCTATACTTCCCATCACGCTATCCCTTTCTATTAATTAAACGATTACTATGTACATCTTCATACTACTGTTTGTATTACTTATTATGCTTAGGATGTTTTTATATCTGATAATTGATAGATACATCATTTGGCGTTGTGAAATATACACTACATATTAATATATTGTAATTACATATAACTAAGCTGTTGTTTATTTATTTATTTATTCAGCTTTGGAATACAAACAGACATCACACATATAAACACAGTACATATAAACACAAAAAAAAAGTCTAATCATAAGTGATGCCCTACTTATATGTATTCACATTTATGTCAGCAAAATTTTGTCAATTAAGTTGCAATCTATACTACTAATAAAGGAAACTAAGCCTTACCAAAATTAAAATACATAAAAACTAAACTAAATACATAGTCACAAAATAAAAGTCATAAATATTAAAAAAAAAAAAAACAATAATAACATTAACTTAACAATTGAATTAAAAAGCAAGTATCTAATCAAATGTTTCAAATAAATAATAAATAAAATAATAAGGTACCATAGACAACGCGTCCTACAAAACCTTATCCATAAATCAAATTGATCCATGATCCAATTGTCTAGCGATCAATCGTTGATATCCGGTATGAAAATTCATTTCCACCTTTGGCGTCATCTTGGTCGTTTCGTTTCAACTACTCTCCCATGTAAGTCATTAACTACTTTATTAATTAACTAATTATTTCTCATTATTTCACTCATCTTTTACTCTAACAAACCACAATACATATGTATTAATATTATGTTTAATAGGAAAGCCTCTCAGTACTTATTATACATTATATTATGTGTTCCAATCTCCCCAAGTGACGTCCGCCATATTGAATTCCCGTATATACCTACCTACGTGTCTTGTATGGAGTACCTACTTCTTATTAATTTACCATTATTTTTCCAAAAGTTTTACACGATATATGATATGCGTCGTTGTGTAAATTCCGCGATTACTCGAAGTGTAATTAAATATTTTTGTTATATGTTACAGTATCCAGACAGAATGAGTGATAAATATTCCGACTCTTATAAGAGTAGTGGAGGCTCCGGGTCTGGCTCCTCATGGGGGAGCAGTTCATCCACATGGGGCTCTTCGGGGACGAACACATCGTCGACCTCATCTTCTAGCAGCAGCAGTGAGTACTTATCTATATAATAATAGAATCTCTCTGTCCTGGGCCTGGCCTGGGTTTCACAATCCTAAGATTGGTTCTCAGTAAGCACTCCCTTCCTTGCAACATCTGTACCTAATAACAATCTATATCCATAGGCCCGAAGTAAGGCTCATGTATAGTGAACAATATTTATTTGTAAAGATAGAGTAGTCTCTCGTAGTATATCTCATATGGTATTTCTTTTCAATTCCAGAGACGGACACAGAGGGGTCGAAGGCCTTTGCGTCAAACACTGCCTCCAGGCTTGAGCACACTCCACCGTGGAAGATGACCACCATCAAAGAGGAGTCTCCTTCACCACGGAAGTGAGGCTGAGCATGGACTCCACCATCAACACAAACTCATCTGCCAATATTTTATATACATACCACACACTATAATGTAACTGCCTATACACACACATTACTTCTCCTAATTCTTCTAATTATTTTGGGATGGTGGATAAAACAATCGCTGTTGCAAGCTCTACAGGATAGTAATAATAATACATACTCAGACTATATAGAATTGTTGTTTCTGTCTACTTGGTGGAGTTATATGTTGTCGTATATTTATGTTCTTAATAAATATAAATATAAAAGATACGATTTGTTTTAATTGAATACATGTCATCTAACCTGTTTCCTTACAACATTCAGAGAGAAGGGTTGACAAGGGAGACCGCCTAACTAAATCATGATGTAGTTGATCATCTCACAAGGGAATTAAAGGACAAACCCACTTTGAGTAAAAGGAATCAAAGGGCATGTATGACAAATTGTATATGTGTTATGTTCTCTCCTCTCTGCCTGCCCTGTTAAGGACGCTGAGTGAGAGATAGATAGATATGGCACCTAAAGGTATCCAAAGCCTACATTTTCTGGTAAGCAGTAATTATTTTTTGTTCTCTGAGGGAGGCTGCTCCAATGTGGTACTGTAATGTATAAGTGAAGTACTATAAATGTTGATTATTAAATAAATTTGAAATAGTTTTAAAATTGCATTGTTTCATGACAATATGAAAATTAACAAGATTACGTTGTTGGGGAGATTTTGTATAAATACTCAGTTGCCTAGAAAAACGGGGCACTTCTTGGTTAGACTTCTTAATTAGACTTCTTTATTTTACTTATGTAATAGCTTAGAATATATTGGTCTTTGATCAGTTATTGTAATTTGCCAATTAATTTATTACTCCAATTATACAGTAATTACCTACACTTCGGAAGATAGTAATTACCTACACTTCAAAAGATAGTATTTATTTCAATATCTGAGTATCCCATCGTAGAAAAAGATACCGCAGCCAAATAACATCTGTGCTGCATACGTAATAGGTACAGAAGGATCTTTTTGATCTTCTAGTCGAAATCTAATGCGGATATGAAAATAGTAGGTATGATTTTTTTTTTGGAAATATTCTTTTCATACATTTTGTACGGAGATTTTTCAAACTTTCTTTTCGTTACCGCCCTTTTTGCATTGAAACAATTTTTAGGTATGATTGATTGATGAGGTTTTTTTTAGAGTTTATAAAATTGGCAAGTTTTTGAAAGTAATTGGGTCTTTATTCCTACTGTGTACTATTAATTGTTTCCTTAATTAATTCATGCTGGCCACAAACATATGCACTGAGTATCCATATAATATTCATACCTACTACGATACGAAATCTGCAAGGCAACCATACAGCTACCTACAATACAAAAACGCATACCAACACAGCAGCCTTCCCATTCCTTCTCCCTATACTTCCCATCACGCTATCCCTTTCTATTAATTAAACGATTACTATAGTTTCCTATTATTGCAATATCTATGTATAGTAGGGGAATGTGGGGGAACCGTGCGTATCTAACCCAAAATGTATGCTACTTCGTAACCTCTTTAGTTGAGAAGGTAGAACTTTGATTGTGGAAGCCTTGTATGCCTTCTATCAAAGTACATACGGCTATTTAATTTCATTGGTCACAAAACTGATCCAGAAAACATTAAATGTCATAAGTAATTGGCGCACCATTCCATATACCGAGGGGTAATTGTGCGTATTCAGGGCGCACTAAAACGACCAAATTAATTAACTTTGACTTTTAAACTAACATTATTAAGGCCTACTTTTTCTAGTAAGCAGTAATTATTTTTTGTTCTCTGAGGCCAGTGGCGGATCCAGGATTCAATTTTGGGGGGGGGGGCTGAATGTCGTCACATGGTAAAAAGTACTGTCACTCAACGTTTTGCGGGGGGCTATGGGGCTGAAATCCCTAGATTTGTTGTATATAAAGTACTGTCACCCATGGTTTTAGGGGGGGTTTTAACCCCCTAGCCCACCCCCTGGATCCGCTAGTGGTGAGTCTTGATACTGCAACATGATATTCTGTTTGTACTGGCTGTAACTCGTCAAAGATGCCGCTGTTTGCAAGGCAGGCATGGAAAACAGTTCGCCAGACCCTATCCTTACACGTATGAACTTGTGGGTACATCAATTTATTATTTTTTTGTGGTAAAAATATTTATGCGTAGTATTTTCTATTCTGTTCAAGGTCCTATATGCAGTCATGCGGCTTAGGCTGAATTGTTCTCAGCCAATACTGAGACAATCGTCTTGAAACTGAAGACAGTCATATTGACTGGACGAACGTTGGTGTTGCGGGGACATTTATAGAATAAGTAGAATATTTAGTTTTAAGTTAGTTTTAAGTTATAATAAATATATAGCCAAAAATCCATTTGGATTAGGCACCACATCTATCACTTATACTCTGTTAAATAATCTGCAATAAATATAAAAAATAAAAAAATAAATGTATGGACTATATAGATTGGCTTTTTTTGCATTACAATATTTGGAAATAACTTGAAAAAAAAATATTCCGAAAATACCCCTGTATATGAGGATTTTCCTTTCAGTTTTTCAGTCGTAGACTAACGATATTAGGCAATATTAGGTCAATGAAAAGTGGTATAAACCGAAGATATTACGTCCGCAGCAACCCTCCAATTCCCATGCTTTACCTAATCATAATATTTATATGAAATTTTGTATACTGTGTCTATATGAAGTCCAAAGGAAGGCCCAATCGACAAAAATTGTTTTTTATATACTTTTTTTATATGGGAGGTGTCACCTGTAGGTGACATTGGGCACTGCAGGTACCAAAGTGAACAATACAACAAATATTTTTACTATGCAAAATTACATTTCTAATTGACGGTAAACGATTGTGTACAATCTGATATCGTTGATATTATGTCAATTGTACATTTTACGCATCATTTACATCACAGTAAGGGCTGGAACATTATTTTAAATAGTGGAATTCGTGCCAGCAATGAATATGTAAAGGAATTCTTCACCTAGGTGGTACCCCTCTAAGCTTTCAGTGTGAACATACAGTTGTTACTGCTCCACATTAGAGGCATGATTTAACTTTTTGGAGGGTCCAGGGTGTTCTATTCATGTTATTCGGTGGGTTTGTTTAAACGGCTATAGTCAAATGTAGCTCCATACCACGCCGTCCAGAGAGGTTGGCATGGGTGTCCAGAGGGGTTGGTATGGGAGTTCTTCCAGGATCCCCTTCCTTATAATCTGTCTGTGTAATTCCGCTATTTCCAGAAGCTCAAGGTGATAAAATTTACGAAAAAGTAAAAATAACAATGCTTACAAATGATTCCTAAATTTTGTTCAATAATGTACTTGTAGTGCCCAATGTCACCTGCGGGTGACATCTCATTTTCAAATACCTATAAATAAAATATTTAAATAAAATTATTATTGAAAATTTGTAAAAATGCTAGATTAATGCTCTATACACCGTATCCAGAAAAAATATTTCACAATACTTAGTATTTAGACATTTTTTATTAAGGATTATTTTAGTACGTAACAATAACACCACTTTTCCCGCCACGAGCTGACAAAAAATGCTAAAATAGACTAGTTTAACGTTTGAAATCATAAAAAATTATAGTTAATCAGGTTGGCATAACATTAAACACCAGTGTAATACATTAATAAAATAAAAAATACAACTCCATATGTTTAAAATATTTTTTTGAAAACGTGTCACCTGTAGGTGACATCGGGAACTGGAGAGTTAAGGCGTTGCAATCGAGAAGTATTTAAGGAAAAATGACGTCACAGTCATTTCCCACAATTTGGAACAAAATAGGGTAGATGCATTGAACCTTTATCTAGGGAATAACCGTAAAAGATTTTTTCATATCTTGAATAGATTTCTCAAAAAAAATATTTAAAACACCTCTGTACTTTTTTCCGAAAGACGGAAACTCGTTTCCCGAAAGTCGCGGAGTAAAATATTTTTGTTGTACTGATAACATGCATCAAAATCTAGGAAATAACCGTAAAAGTTTTTTGATAGACGCAAAATTAACCCAAAAAAATGTAAAAAACGCTATTTTACCATTTTATCATGCGATTGTCACGCGATTTTGAACCTTAATGCCGTGGGAAATGTCTGTGACGTCATTCCTGGTGCCATGCCCTTAATATACGGATTCATGATTGGAACAACTTGCAAAAGATGCCGCGGACCTTGCGTTATATTGTAAGCCGTTTTCCACCAGAATTATATAAGTTGATAGTAATATAAACAAGGATTTTTCCGAGTATTGTACTACAGGTCAACAAACATGAATACAATTTATTTATGTGTGCCGATGATGAGTATTGAACCATTTTTGAGTTAGTTGTATCACTATCTACTATTTTAATGTTTCATTTAATACTTATTTGTTTTACATCTAAGTCAACCATGATTAACAATAAACCATGCTGGCCAAAAACACATGCACTAAGTAGCCATATAATATTCATAGCTATTACGATATGAAATCTGCAAGGCAAGCAATTATGGGCCATAGATGACGCGTCCTACAAAGATCCATGAGCGATTTATCGTTGATATCCGCCGTGAAAAATCATTTCCACCTTTGGAGTCATCCGGGACGTTTCATTTCAACTACTCTCCCATGTAAGTCATTAACTACTTTATTAATTAACTAATTATTTCTCATTATTTCACTCATCTTTTACTCTAACAAACCACAATACATATGTATTAATATTATGTTTAATAGGAAAGCCTCTCAGTACTTATTATACATTATATTATGTGTTCCAATCTCGCCAAGTGGCATTCGCCATATTGAATTCCCGTATATATACCTACCTACGTGTCTTGTATGGAGTACCTACTTCTTATTAATTTACCATTATTTTTCCAAAAGTTTTACACGATATATGATATGCGTCGTTTTGTAAATTTCGCGATCTATAATTATCTACGTCACTAAGCAGATAGGTACAATACATATATTTGGGGACGCAGCCCTGGGATTAGCTCTGTTAGGACTTTGTTATCTTAGATATACTGCTGTGTTTGGTTAACTCGAAGTTTAATTAAATATTTTTGTTATAATTCATTACAGAATCGAACCATCATGAGTGACAAATATTCTGACGCATACAAAAGCAGTGGAAGCTCATCCGGTTCAACATGGGGTTCATCAAGTTCTTCATGGGGGTCCTCAGGGTCCTCGGGGTCGAGCTCAACTTCGAGTTCATCTTCTAGCAGCAACAGTGAGTACTAATCTATATAATAATAGAATCTCTCTGTCCTGGGCCTGGCCTGGGTTTCACAATCCTAAGATTGGTTCTCAGCAAGCACTCCCTTCCTTGTAACATCTGTACCTAATTAGAATCTATATCCTTAAGCCCGAATTCAGGCTCATGTATAGAAAACAATATATACCTATTTGTAGACAGAGTAGTCTCTCATAGTATATCTCATATGGTATTTCTTTACAATTACAGAAACAGACACAGAGGGGTCGAAGGCCTTTGCTTCTAACACCGCCTCCAGGCTTGAGCATACCCCACCATGGAAGATGGCCACCATCAAAGAGGAGTCTCCTTCACCACGGAAGTGAGGCTGAGCATGGACTCCACCAACAACACAAACTCATCTGCCAATATTTTATATACATACCACACACTATAATGTAACTACCTATACACACACATTACTTCTCCTAATTCTTCTAATTATTTTGGGATGGTGGATAAAACAATTGCTGTTGCAAGCTCTACAGGATAGTAATAATAATACATACTCAGACTATATAGAATTGTTGTTTCTGTCTACTTGGTGGAGCTATATGTTGTCGTATATTTATGTTCTTAATAAATATAAATATAAAAGATACGATTTGTTTTAATTGAATACATGTCATCTAACCTGTTTCCTTACAACATTCAGAGTGTTGACAAGGGAGACCGCCTAACTAAATCATGATGTAGTTGATCATCTCACAAGGAAATTAAAGGACAAACCCAGTTTGAGTAAAAGGAATCAAAGGGCAAGTATGACAAATTGTAAGGCCTACTTTTTCTAGTATGCAGTAATTATATTTTGTTCTCTGAGGAAGGCTGATCCAATGTGGTAAAGAATCGTAATGTCATGTAATTTACACAATTTGTGAAAGTGTCAGAGTCAGAGCTCTAGCTAGTAGAATTAATGGGATAAAATTCTGTTGGAAGATTTGGGGAAAAGAACGTCCAGTTGAGCAAAATAAAAGCGTGGAGGTTTGAGCCCATAATGTATTGTTACTGTTAAGTTGGTGACTATTATTGGGAATTATGTTGGTACCTCTACCTAAAATGCTCTATTTTTAATAATTTGTTAAACAACCACTTGACTAAAATGAAATATTCCTACTATATTTTTTTAATGTAAACGTTCCAAATTTTTTTCAGTCAAGTTTCTTTTTTTCATTCACCACGAGAGAGTTTGTAATTTTAATTTTAATTGGATTATGTACTATTGTTTCCCTAATTAATCCATGCCGGCCACAAAAATATGCACTCAGTAGCCATACAATATTCATAGCTAATACGACATCAAATCTGCAAGTTAAGCAATAATAGGTCATAGATAACACGTCCTAAAAACCTTATCCGTAAATCGAATTGATCCATGATAAAATTATCTAGCGATTTATGATGGAAAGATAAAGGTTTACCATTTATGTTTCAATATAAATTAGGGCAAATGTGTGCCACACTGGCTCAAATATCAAAGTTTAAATTTCAAGCACTTTTTTTGCTAATTTTCGAATTCTAACAATTTTTGGTGTCAATGACAAACATTTTAAAAATTGACAGATAATTTTAATCCAGCAATCTTTATTTTGTTTTTAATAAGAATACATTTACATAGGAAAAACATCAGAAAAATGCGTAAATTTGAAAATTTGTGCAAAAAAACACGACCAGTCTATTGCAGGTAACAGCAGTAAGCACGTAATTTCACTCAATGGTCTTGTTGATCGACCTCTACGATCGTCCGATCTCATCGATCTGGATAATTTTCTATGAGGATATGTGAAGTGGGTGATCTACTCAGAGATAAGAGAGTTTGGATCACTTAGAAGTCAACATTCGCAATGTTATTGCCAATACACGGCCCCAACTGCGCCTGAAAAAGTGCTTCGCGGCTTCGATTTCGAGCCAGTGTGGCGCACATAGGCCCAAATAATTTTAAAACATACATAGTAAACTTTCATCTTTCCAATGAAGCCATTTTTACCGACAATAACATTATTTTCAAAGGTTCATTTTCATTTTAAAGGTGTACCTATTAAAGATAAAACGCCCTATATTATATACTCTTCATTGAATGTATGTTTGTATTGCGTTTGTGTCTGTCTGTTATTGGGTTCTTTTGCATAATTTATTTTTAATCATATTCCATTATTGTTAACCTGTTGACAGTCCATGTAATGAAAAAGTAAAATAAAAAAACCACTGGGAATTATGTTGGATCTCCTACCTCAGCCTATGATATACCATTCTATTTATTACAATTTGTAAAAACTTACACATACCTAATATGATATACACCTACAAACTTTTGCTGTTATGTAAGCCTTCAAAATGTTTTTCAGTCATGTATTTTACCTCGAGAGAGTTAGTAATTTTAATTTTCTTAGGATTATGTACAATTGTTTCCCTAACTAATCCATGCTGGCCACAAACATATGCACTGAGTATCCATATAATATTCATACCTACTACGATATGAAATCTGCAAGGCAAGCATACAGCTACCTACAATACAAAAACACATACCAACACAGCAGCCTTCCCATTCCTTCTCCCTATACTTCCCATCACGCTATCCCTTTCTATTAATTAAACGATTACTATAGTTTTCTATCGTTGTATGCTTAGGATGTTTTTATATCTGATAATTGATAGATACATTATTTGGCGTTGTGAAATATACACTACATATTAATATATTGTAATTATAACTATGCTATGTTTAAAATAATAAATACATAAAATAATAAGGTACCATAGACAACGCGACCTACAAAACCTTATCCATAAATCAAATTGATCCATGATCCAATTGTCTAGCGATCAATCGTTGATATCCGGTATGAAAAATCATTTCCACCTTTGGCGTCATCTTGGTCGTTTCGTTTCAACTACTCTCCCATGTAAGTCATTAACTACTTTATTAATTAACTAATTATTTCTCATTATTTCACTCATCTTTTACTCTAACAAACCACAATACATATGTATTAATATTATGTTTAATAGGAAAGCCTCTCAGTACTTATTATACATTATATTATGTGTTCCAATCTCCCCAAGTGACGTCCGCCATATTGAATTCCCGTATATACCTACCTACGTGTCTTGTATGGAGTACCTACTTCTTATTAATTTACCATTATTTTTCCAAAAGTTTTACACGATATATGATATGCGTCGTTGTGTAAATTCCGCGATTACTCGAAGTGTAATTAAATATTTTTGTTATATGTTACAGTATCCAGACAGAATGAGTGATAAATATTCCGACTCTTATAAGAGTAGTGGAGGCTCCGGGTCTGGCTCCTCATGGGGGAGCAGTTCATCCACATGGGGCTCTTCGGGGACGAACACATCGTCGACCTCATCTTCTAGCAGCAGCAGTGAGTACTTATCTATATAATAATAGAATCTCTCTGTCCTGGGCCTGGCCTGGGTTTCACAATCCTAAGATTGGTTCTCAGTAAGCACTCCCTTCCTTGCAACATCTGTACCTAATAACAATCTATATCCATAGGCCCGAAGTAAGGCTCATGTATAGTGAACAATATTTATTTGTAAAGATAGAGTAGTCTCTCGTAGTATATCTCATATGGTATTTCTTTTCAATTCCAGAGACGGACACAGAGGGGTCGAAGGCCTTTGCGTCAAACACTGCCTCCAGGCTTGAGCACACTCCACCGTGGAAGATGACCACCATCAAAGAGGAGTCTCCTTCACCACGGAAGTGAGGCTGAGCATGGACTCCACCATCAACACAAACTCATCTGCCAATATTTTATATACATACCACACACTATAATGTAACTGCCTATACACACACATTACTTCTCCTAATTCTTCTAATTATTTTGGGATGGTGGATAAAACAATTGATTTTGCAAGCTCTACAGGATAGTAATAATAATACATACTCAGACTAAATAGAATTGTTGTTTCTGTCTACTTGGTGGAGCTATATGTTGTCGTATATTTATGTTCTTAATAAAAATAAATATAAAAGATACGATTTGTTTTAATTGAATACATGTCATCTAACCTGTTTCCTTACAACATTCAGAGAGAAGGGTTGACAAGGGAGACCGCCTAACTAAATCATGATGTAGTTGATCATCTCACAAGGGAATTAAAGGACAAACCCAGTTTGAGTAAAATGAATCAAAGAGCATGTATGACAATTGTACCAGAGTTGTGGTCTATCCTCTCTGGCTACCATCTAAAGGACGCTCAGTAAGGGATAGACAGATAGATAGATTAAGCACCTAAAGGCAACCAAAGCCTACATTTTCTGGTATGCAGCAATTATTTTTTGTTCTCTGAGGAAGCCTGATCCAATGTGGTACAGAAGGATCTTTTTGATCTTCTAGTCGAAATCTAATGCGGATATGAAAATAGTAGGTATGATTTTTTTTAGGAAATATTCTCTTCATACATTTTGTACGGAGAATTATCAAACTTTCGTTACCGCCCTTTTTGCATTGAAACAATTTTTAGGTATGTTCCGTAATAACTGCTCAATGTAATTTACAGGGTTTTTTTACAGTTTATAAAATTGGCAAATAATTAAAAAAAATCTACTGTGTACTATTGTTTTCTTAATTAATTCATGCTGGCCACAAACATATGCACTGAGTATCCATATAATATTCATACCTACTACGATATGAAATCTGCAAGGCAAGCATACAGCTACCTACAATACAAAAACGCATACCAACACAGCAGCCTTCCCATTCCTTCTCCCTATACTTCCCATCACGCTATCCCTTTCTATTAATTAAACGATTACTATAGTTTCCTATTATTGCAATATCTATGTATAGTAGGGGAATGTGGGGGAACCGTGCGTATCTAACCCAAAATGTATGCTACTTCGAAACCTCTTTAGTTAAGAAGGTAAAACTTTGATTGTGGAAGCCTTGTATGCCTTCTATCAAAGTACATATGGCTATTTAATTTTATTTGTCACAAAACTGATCCAGAAAACATTAAATGGCATAAGTCATTTGCGCACCATTCCATATACCGCGGGGTAATTGTGCACATGGGTGAACTAATACGACAAAATTAATTAACTTTGACTTGTTAAACTAACATAATTTTATTAATAAGATAATTTACTATCACGAGTGGGTTGCTGAGGCAAAAATAGAATAGAATAGATTATTTACTATCATTGTTCAAAATTACAATTGTTATTGTTGACAGTGAGAAAAGGCAATAAAAATTGAAAAAAAGCAATCTATTTTACGGTATTATGTATTTTACTCATAAAAAAATCTAATTCTGTGATTTTGTCACAAGAGAAATTCCAGCTCCCGGCACAAAGAAATATAGTTGGAAGGTATTCCTTTCAATCCTTTTCACGTGTTGACTCAGGCAGGTATGCCAATTCTCTACCATCAGCTCTGATTTTCCCTTTGTAGCATATACAGTTTTCTGCAGTGCAGTGCTAGTCTAACAATTAATTTACGTCAGTTTTTCTCTCCTATTTTTAGGTATCTAGAGAAATAAAAAAAATTGTACCTTTTAACATTTACGTTGATTTTTTCTAAATTTTGAAATAAATATTTATAGCCATATATGTGGTTTCATGAGGCTGAATCAAAAAACTGGATGCGTCACCCTGAGATTCAACATACATCAAACATCACAGAAACTAATATCCAAATAATTCAAACTATATTATAATCATCGAGAGAGATAGAAAACTACCATACAAGTCATAAAACGTCGAAAAATTACTGTAAATATGGACTCAGCGTCTTACTTTATCGGTGTAAACTTACAACAAAATACTTGTTTTCAATAAAATGGCAACATCTCTATCGAGGGAGCTGAATATTACCAAATGCAATAGCCTTGTCGGTGACTACAAAATAGCATTACTAGCGACATTATTTCGACGAAAGGAATCATTATTACCCACTGCCCACGAGTCCCACACTTTCCCCTACATCTTCATACTATTGTGTGTATTACTTATTATGCTTACGATGTTTTTATGTCTGATAAAATTGATAGATACATTATTTGGCGTTGTGAAATATACACTACATATTAATATATTGTAATTACATATAACTAAGCTGTTGTATCTAATCAAATGTTTCTAATAAATAATAAATAAAATAATAAGGAACCATAGACAACGCGTCCTACAAAACCTTATCCATTAATCAAATTGATCCATGATCCAATTGTCTAGCGATCAATCGTTGATATCCGGTATGAAAATTCATTTCCACCTTTGGCGTCATCTTGGTCGTTTCGTTTCTACTACTCTCCCATGTAAGTCATTAACTACTTTATTAATTAACTAATTATTTCTCATTATTTCACTCATCTTTTACTCTAACAAACCACAATACATATGTATTAATATTATGTTTAATAGGAAAGCCTCTCAGTACTTATTATACATTATATTATGTGTTCCAATCTCCCCAAGTGACGTCCGCCATATTGAATTCCCGTATATACCTACCTACGTGTCTTGTATGGAGTACCTACTTCTTATTAATTTACCATTATTTTTCCAAAAGTTTTACACGATGTATGATATGCGTCGTTGTGTAAATTCCGCGATTACTCGAAGTGTAATTAAATATTTTTGTTATATTTCAGTACCCACCATGAGTGATAAATATTCAGACAATTACAAGGGCAGTGGAAGCTCTTCAGGTTCATCGTGGGGATCATCAGGTTCATCTTGGGGGTCCTCGGGGACGAACACATCGTCGACCTCATCTTCTAGCAGCAGCAGTGAGTACTAATTTATATAATAATAAAATCTCTCTCCTGCGCCTGGCATGGGTTATACAATCCTATGATTGGATCTCAGCAAGCACTCCCTTCCTTGCAATATCTGTACCTAATACAATCTATATCCTTAGACCCGAAGTAAGGCTCATGTATAGTGAACAATATATACCTATTTGTAGACAGAGTAGTCTCTCATAGTATATCTCATATGGTATTTCTTTACAATTACAGAAACAGACACAGAGGGGTCGAAGGCCTTTGCTTCTAACACCGCCTCCAGGCTTGAGCACACCCCACCATGGAAGATGGCCACCATCAAAGAGGAGTCTCCTTCACCACGGAAGTGAGGCTGAGCATGGACTCCACCGAAAACACAAACTCATCTGCCAATATTTTATATACATACCACACACTATAATGTAACTACCTATACACACACATTACTTCTCCTAATTCTTCTAATTATTTTGGGATGGTGGATAAAACAATCGCTGTTGCAAGCTCTACAGGATAGTAATAATAATACATACTCAGACTATATAGAATTGTTGTTTCTGTCTACTTGGTGGAGCTATATGTTGTCGTATATTTATGTTCTTAATAAATATAAATATAAAAGATACGATTTGTTTTAATTGAATACATGTCATCTAACCTGTTTCCTTACAACATTCAGAGTGTTGACAAGGGAGACCGCCTAACTAAATCATGATGTAACTGCGTTGATCTTCTCACAAGGGAATTAAAGGACAAACCCAGTTTGAGTAAAAGAAATCAAAAGGCATGTATGACAAATTGTAGGGCCTACTTTTTCTAGTATGCAGCAATTATTTTTCTGTTCTCTGAGGAAGGCTGATGCAATGTGGTAAAGAATCGTAATGTCATGTAGTTTACACAATTTGTGAATGCGTCAGAAGCCAGTAGAATTAATGGGATTAAATTCTGTTGGAAGATTTGGGGAAAAGAACGTCCAGTTGAGCAAAATAAAAGCGTGGAGGTTTGAGCCCATGATGTATTGTTACTGTTAAGTTGGTGACTATTATTGGGAATTATGTTGGTACCTCTACCTAAACCGCTCTATTTTTAATAATTTGTAAAACAACCACTTGACTAAAATGAAATATTCCTACTATTTTTTTTAATGTAAACGTTCCAAATTTTTTTCAGTCAAGTTTCTTTTTCTCATTCACCACGAGAGAGTTTGTAATTTTAATTTTAATTGGATTATGTACTATTGTTTCCCTAATTAATCCATGCCGGCCACAAAAATATGCACTCAGTAGCCATACAATATTCATAGCTAATACGACATCAAATCTGCAAGTTAAGCAATAATAGGTCATAGATAACACGTCCTAAAAACCTTATCCGTAAATCGAATTGATCCATGATAAAATTATCTAGCGATTTATGATGAAAAGATGAAGGTTTACCATTTATGTTTCAATATAAATTAGGGCAAATTTGTGCCACACTGGCTCAAATATCAAAGTTTAAATTTCAAGCACTTTTTTTGCTAATTTTCGAATTCTCACAATTTTCGGTGTCAATGACAAACATTTTAAAAATTTCAGATAATTTTAATCCAGCAATCTTTGTTTTTTTTAATAAGAATACATTTACATAGGAACAACATCAGAAAAATGCGTAAATTTGAAAATTTGTGCAAAAAAACACGACCAGATTATTGCAGGAAACAGCAGTAAGCACGTAATTTCACTCAATGGTCTTGTTGATCGACCTCTACGATCGTCTGATCTCATATCTCTGGATTATTTTCTATGAGGATATGTGAAGTGGGTGGTCTACTCAGAGATAAGAGAGTTTGGATCACTTAGAACTCAGCATTCGCAAAGTTATTGCCAATACACGGCCCCAACTGCGCCTGAAAAAGTGCTTCGCGGCTTCGATATTCGAGCCAGTGTGGCGCACATGGGCCCAAATAATTTTAAAACATACATAGTAAACTTTCATCTTTCCAATGAAGCCATTTTTACCGACAATACCATTATTTTCAAAGGTTCAATTTCATTTTAAAAGTGTACCTATTAAAGAAAAAACACCCTATATTATATACTCTTCATTGAATGTATGTTTGTATTGCGTTTGTGTCTGTCTGTTATTAAGTTCTTTTGCATTATTTGTTTGTAATCATATTTTATTATTGTTAACCTGTTGACAGTCCATGTAATGAAAAAGTAAACTATAAAAAAAATATTAATAATAATAATGGACAATTTATGTCGCGCAGTTTTGTGGGTATTCCCACCTCAAGGGCGCTCTCAGTTCCTAATCCCTATGTTGTTGGGAAAGATTTCTTAAATAAATGTGTTTTTAATGGCCCTTTGAACCCGGTTAACGTTTTTGCCTCTCTGATGTCTACTAGAAGTCCATACCAGGCTGAAGGACCTGCCGCAATAAATGCGCGGCTCAAATAATTAGGTTTCGCGTTTAGGTTTACGACTTCTAGCTTCGAGGTTTTATCCGAGTGGGAATAATGTTGGTCCTCCTACCTCAGGCTATGATAGACCATTCTATTTATTTCAATTTGTAAAAAAAAACACAAACCAAATATGAAATACACCTACAAACTTTTGTTGTTATGTACTTGAAGCCTTTAAAATGTTTTTCAGATATGTATTTTAAATTCACAACGAACGAGTTTTTAAATTTATTGTTCGGTCAATTTTAATTAAAATAAATATTCTACGTGTATTGGGTACGTAGGAAGGTAATTTCATATAAAAACTCTAGGACTGTGTACTATTGTTTCCTTAATTAATCCATGCTGGCCACAAACATATGCACTGAGTATCCATATAATATTCATACCTACTACGATATGAAATCTGCAAGTCAAGCAATATTGGGCCATAGATGACGCGTCCTACAAAGATCCATGAGCGATTTATCGTTGATATCCGGCGTGAAAAGCCATTTCCACCTTTGGCGTCATCTTGGTCGTTTCGTTTCAACTACTTCCCATGTAAGTCATTAACTACTTTATTAATTAACTAATTATTTCTCATTATTTCACTCATCTTTTACTCTAACAAACCACAATACATATGTATTAATATTATGTTTAATAGCCTCTCAGTACTTATTATACATTATATTATGTGTTCCAATCTCCCCAAGTGGCGTCCGCCATATTGAATTATCGTATATACCTACCTACGTGTCTTGTATGGAGTACCTACTTCTTATTAATTTACCATTATTTTTCCAAAAGTTTTACACGATATATGATATGCGTCGTTGTGTAAATTCCGCGATTACTCGAAGTGTAATTAAATATTTTTGTTATATTTCAGTACCCACCATGAGTGATAAATATTCCGACTCTTATAAGAGTAGTGGAGGCTCCGGGTCTGGCTCCTCATGGGGGAGCAGTTCATCCACATGGGGCTCTTCGGGGACGAACACATCGTCGACCTCATCTTCTAGCAGCAGCAGTGAGTACTTATCTATATAATAATAGAATCTCTCTGTCCTGGGCCTGGCCTGGGTTTCACAATCCTAAGATTGGTTCTCAGTAAGCACTCCCTTCCTTGCAACATCTGTACCTAATAACAATCTATATCCATAGGCCCGAAGTAAGGCTCATGTATAGTGAACAATATTTATTTGTAAAGATAGAGTAGTCTCTCGTAGTATATCTCATATGGTATTTCTTTTCAATTCCAGAAACAGACACAGAGGGGTCGAAGGCCTTTGCGTCAAACACTGCCTCCAGGCTTGAGCACACTCCACCGTGGAAGATGACCACCATCAAAGAGGAGTCTCCTTCACCACGGAAGTGAGGCTGAGCATGGACTCCACCATCAACACAAACTCATCTGCCAATATTTTATATACATACCACACACTATAATGTAACTGCCTATACACACACATTACTTCTCCTAATTCTTCTAATTATTTTGGGATGGTGGATAAAACAATTGATTTTGCAAGCTCTACAGGATAGTAATAATAATACATACTCAGACTAAATAGAATTGTTGTTTCTGTCTACTTGGTGGAGCTATATGTTGTCGTATATTTATGTTCTTAATAAAAATAAATATAAAAGATACGATTTGTTTTAATTGAATACATGTCATCTAACCTGTTTCCTTACAACATTCAGAGAGAAGGGTTGACAAGGGAGACCGCCTAACTAAATCATGATGTAGTTGATCATCTCACAAGGGAATTAAAGGACAAACCCAGTTTGAGTAAAATGAATCAAAGAGCATGTATGACAATTGTACCAGAGTTGTGGTCTATCCTCTCTGGCTACCATCTAAAGGACGCTCAGTAAGGGATAGACAGATAGATAGATTAAGCACCTAAAGGCAACCAAAGCCTACATTTTCTGGTATGCAGCAATTATTTTTTGTTCTCTGAGGAAGCCTGATCCAATGTGGTACAGAAGGATCTTTTTGATCTTCTAGTCGAAATCTAATGCGGATATGAAAATAGTAGGTATGATTTTTTTTAGGAAATATTCTCTTCATACATTTTGTACGGAGAATTATCAAACTTTCGTTACCGCCCTTTTTGCATTGAAACAATTTTTAGGTATGTTCCGTAATAACTGCTCAATGTAATTTACAGGGTTTTTTTACAGTTTATAAAATTGGCAAATAATTAAAAAAAATCTACTGTGTACTATTGTTTTCTTAATTAATTCATGCTGGCCACAAACATATGCACTGAGTATCCATATAATATTCATACCTACTACGATATGAAATCTGCAAGGCAAGCATACAGCTACCTACAATACAAAAACGCATACCAACACAGCAGCCTTCCCATTCCTTCTCCCTATACTTCCCATCACGCTATCCCTTTCTATTAATTAAACGATTACTATAGTTTCCTATTATTGCAATATCTATGTATAGTAGGGGAATGTGGGGGAACCGTGCGTATCTAACCCAAAATGTATGCTACTTCGAAACCTCTTTAGTTAAGAAGGTAAAACTTTGATTGTGGAAGCCTTGTATGCCTTCTATCAAAGTACATATGGCTATTTAATTTTATTTGTCACAAAACTGATCCAGAAAACATTAAATGGCATAAGTCATTTGCGCACCATTCCATATACCGCGGGGTAATTGTGCACATGGGTGAACTAATACGACAAAATTAATTAACTTTGACTTGTTAAACTAACATAATTTTATTAATAAGATAATTTACTATCACGAGTGGGTTGCTGAGGCAAAAATAGAATAGAATAGATTATTTACTATCATTGTTCAAAATTACAATTGTTATTGTTGACAGTGAGAAAAGGCAATAAAAATTGAAAAAAAGCAATCTATTTTACGGTATTATGTATTTTACTCATAAAAAAATCTAATTCTGTGATTTTGTCACAAGAGAAATTCCAGCTCCCGGCACAAAGAAATATAGTTGGAAGGTATTCCTTTCAATCCTTTTCACGTGTTGACTCAGGCAGGTATGCCAATTCTCTACCATCAGCTCTGATTTTCCCTTTGTAGCATATACAGTTTTCTGCAGTGCAGTGCTAGTCTAACAATTAATTTACGTCAGTTTTTCTCTCCTATTTTTAGGTATCTAGAGAAATAAAAAAAATTGTACCTTTTAACATTTACGTTGATTTTTTCTAAATTTTGAAATAAATATTTATAGCCATATATGTGGTTTCATGAGGCTGAATCAAAAAACTGGATGCGTCACCCTGAGATTCAACATACATCAAACATCACAGAAACTAATATCCAAATAATTCAAACTATATTATAATCATCGAGAGAGATAGAAAACTACCATACAAGTCATAAAACGTCGAAAAATTACTGTAAATATGGACTCAGCGTCTTACTTTATCGGTGTAAACTTACAACAAAATACTTGTTTTCAATAAAATGGCAACATCTCTATCGAGGGAGCTGAATATTACCAAATGCAATAGCCTTGTCGGTGACTACAAAATAGCATTACTAGCGACATTATTTCGACGAAAGGAATCATTATTACCCACTGCCCACGAGTCCCACACTTTCCCCTACATCTTCATACTATTGTGTGTATTACTTATTATGCTTACGATGTTTTTATGTCTGATAAAATTGATAGATACATTATTTGGCGTTGTGAAATATACACTACATATTAATATATTGTAATTACATATAACTAAGCTGTTGTATCTAATCAAATGTTTCTAATAAATAATAAATAAAATAATAAGGAACCATAGACAACGCGTCCTACAAAACCTTATCCATTAATCAAATTGATCCATGATCCAATTGTCTAGCGATCAATCGTTGATATCCGGTATGAAAATTCATTTCCACCTTTGGCGTCATCTTGGTCGTTTCGTTTCAACTACTCTCCCATGTAAGTCATTAACTACTTTATTAATTAACTAATTATTTCTCATTATTTCACTCATCTTTTACTCTAACAAACCACAATACATATGTATTAATATTATGTTTAATAGGAAAGCCTCTCAGTACTTATTATACATTATATTATGTGTTCCAATCTCCCCAAGTGGCGTCCGCCATATTGAATTCCCGTATATACCTACCTACGTGTCTTGTACGGAGTACCTATTTCTTATTAATTTACCATTATTTTTCCAAAAGTTTTACACGATATATGATATGCGTCGTTGTGTGAAGAAGTTGTTGAAAGATGGAAAGAATACTTCGAAGAATTGTATGAAAGTGGTACTAGTACAAACCAGACGAATGTAGCAGATAGTATGAATGTAAATATTGCTGAGGACGAGGAAATACGTATGAATGAAGTTGTGCTTGCATTGAAAAAAGCAAAGAATGGTAAAGCTGCGGGACATGACTGTGTGGCCATAGAGTTCATCAAGCAAGGTGGCCCGAAGATTCTCGAGTGGTGCCTGAGGCTCTTCAACTTGTGCTGGGAGAGTGGCTGCACTCCTGAGGATTGGAGGAGGGCAGTCATCTGCCCTTTGTACAAGGGGAAAGGCTCAAGGTTGGAATGCGGCAGTTATCGGGCTATCAGTTTGCTGAGCTCTGTGGGCAAACTGTATGGAAAGGTATTGATTGAAAGAGTAAGAAAAGTGACTGAAAGTAAAGTATGGGATGTGCAGGGTGCTTTCATGAGTGGCAGGGGGTGCACCGATCAGATCTTCTCCCTACGGATGGTCGTGGAGAAGCTTCTGGCTAAACACCAGAGGCTCTTCTGCGCGTTCGTGGATCTGGAGAAGGCATACGATCGTGTGGACCGAGAAAGACTGTGGCGTGTACTGTCGGAATATGGGGTGAGCGACCGACTGATTGGCGCAATCGCGTCTCTATATACGGAGAGCTCTGCTTGTGTCAGGGTGAATGCTGCGTTGTCGCAGTGGTTCACTCTCACAAAAGGGGTTAAACAGGGTTGCGTCATGTCGCCTTGGTTGTTCAACCTGTTCTTCGACTACTGCATGCGTCCTCTGAATGAGCTGAATGTTGGTGTGGACCTAAATGGAGTGAAAGTATGTGCGTTAATGTTTGCAGATGATTTAGTGTTGATGGCTGATGATGAATGTGAGTTACAACGGATAGTATCCTGTGTGTACGAAAGCTGCGATATGAATGGTATGAAAATGAATGTAAATAAAACGAAAGTATTAGTGTTCGAAAGAGAGGAAATAAGGACAAATTGTGTGATAAAGGTTGGTAATGACTGTCTGGAGCAAGTGGATGAGTATGTATATCTGGGAAGTTTGTTTACTAGAGATGGACGCTGTGATGGAGACATTGAAAGAAGGAAGCTGGCCGGTACTAGGACGAATGGTGCGCTCGGTCCGATTGTTAGTAGTAGCAATGTGTCTATGAAAGCAAAAGTGCTAGTGCACAATGCTGTCTTGGTGCCGACCCTGATGTATGCTAGTGAGACGTGGACGTGGATGAAGAAGGATGAATCAGGGTTGAATGCAGTAGAAATGAGGTCATTAAGAAGAATGTGCGGGAAAACGCGGAGAGATAAGATAAGGAATGAGGTTATTAGGGAAATGAGTGACTGCAAGACTGGTGTAGTGACAAGAATGAAAGTAAACAAACTAAGATGGTTTGGGCATGTTGAGAGAATGAATGATGACAGGATGACAAAAAAGATATATCTGAATGAGCGAAGAGGGGTGAGAAAGCGCGGCCGTCCGAGACTGACCTGGTCCGATCATGTCGACCAGATCCTCAAGGATGGACGCGTTTTGAGTAAAAGGAATCGGAGAGCGTGTATGACTAATTGCATGAATGTGACGGAAGCTAGGAGTGTGTGTAAGGATAGGGCTGTCTGGCGCTCTGTCCTCTCTGCCTACCCTGCAAGGGATGTGGCGTGAGGGTATAGATAGATAGATAGATAGATAGTCGTTGTGTAAATTCCGCGATTACTCGAAGTGTACTTAAATATTTTTGTTATATGTTACAGTATCCAGACAGAATGAGTGATAAATATTCCGACTCTTATAAGAGTAGTGGAGGCTCCGGGTCTGGCTCCTCATGGGGGAGCAGTTCATCCACATGGGGCTCTTCGGGGACGAACACATCGTCGACCTCATCTTCTAGCAGCAGCAGTGAGTACTTATCTATATAATAATAGAATCTCTCTGTCCTGGGCCTGGCCTGGGTTTCACAATCCTAAGATTGGTTCTCAGTAAGCACTCCCTTCCTTGCAACATCTGTACCTAATAACAATCTATATCCTTAGGCCCAAATTCAGGCTCATGTATAGAAAACAATATATATACCTATTTGTAGACAGAGTAGTCTCTCATAGTTATATCTCATATGGTATTTCTTTACAATTACAGAAACAGACACAGAGGGGTCGAAGGCCTTTGCGTCAAACACTGCCTCCAGGCTTGAGCACACTCCACCGTGGAAGATGACCACCATCAAAGAGGAGTCTCCTTCACCACGGAAGTGAGGCTGAGCATGGACTCCACCATCAACACAAACTCATCTGCCAATATTTTATATACATACCACACACTATAATGTAACTGCCTATACACACACATTACTTCTCCTAATTCTTCTAATTATTTTGGGATGGTGGATAAAACAATCGCTGTTGCAAGCTCTACAGGATAGTAATAATAATACATACTCAGACTATATAGAATTGTTGTTTCTGTCTACTTGGTGGAGCTATATGTTGTCGTATATTTATGTTCTTAATAAATATAAATATAAAAGATACGATTTGTTTTAATTGAATACATGCCATCTAACCTGTTTCCTCACAACATTCAGAGTGTTGACAAGGGAGACCGACTAACTAAGTCATGATGTAGTTGATCATCTCACAAGGGAATTAGGTTACAAACCCAGTTTAAGTAAAAGAAATCAAAAGGCATGTATGTCAAATTGTAAGGCCTACTTTTTCTAGTATGCAGTAATTATTTTTTGTTCTCTGAGGAAGGCTGATCCAATGTGGTAAAGAATCGTAATGTCATGTAGTTTGCACAATTTGTGAATGCGTCAGAGCTCAGAGAATACAGTAAGAATACAGTAAGCACGTAATTTCACTCAATGGTCTTGTTGATCGACCTCTACGATCGTCCGATCTCATCGATCTGGATAATTTTCTATGAGGATATGTGAAGTGGGTGATCTACTCAGAGATAAGAGAGTTTGGATCACTTAGAAGTCAACATTCGCAATGTTATTGCCAATACACGGCCCCAACTGCGCCTGAAAAAATGCTTTGCGGCTTCGATATTCGAGCCAGTGTGGCGCACATAGGCCCAAATAATTATAAAACATACATAGTAAGCTTTCATCTTTCCATTAAGCCATTTTTACCGACAATACCATTATTTTCAAAGGTTCAATTTCATTTTAAAGGTGTATCTATTAAAGAAAAAACACCCTATATTATATACTCTTCATTGAATGTATGTTTGTATTGCGTTTGTGTCTGTCTGTTATTGGGTTCTTTTGCATAATTTGTTTTTAATCATATTCCATTATTGTTAACCTGTTGACAGTCCATGTAATGAAAAAGTAAAATAAAAAAAACACTGGGAATTATGTTGGATCTCCTACCTCAGCCTATGATATACCATTCTATTTATTACAACATACCTAATATGAAATACACCTACAAACTTTTGCTGGTATGTAAGCCTTCAAAATGTTTTTCAGTCATGTATTTTACCTCGAGAGAGTAAGTAATTTTAATTTTCTTAAGATTATGTACAATTGTTTCCCTAACTAATCCATGCTGGCCACAAACATATGCACTGAGTATCCATATAATATTCATACCTATTACGATATGAAATCTGCAAGGCAAGCATACAGCTACCTACAATACAAAAACACATACCAAAACAGCAGCCTTCCCATTCCTTCTCCCTATACTTCCCATCACGCTATCCCTTTCTATTAATTAAACGATTATATGTACATCTTCATACTACTGTTTGTATTACTTATTATGCTTACGATATTTTTATATCTGATAATTGATAGATACATTATTTGGCGTTGTGAAATATACACTACATATTAATATATTGTAATTATAACTATGCTATGTTTAAAATAATAAATAAATTAAATAATAAGGTACCATAGACAACGCGTCCTACAAAACCTTATCCATTAATCAAATTGATCCATGATCCAATTGTCTAGCGATCAATCGTTGATATCCGGTATGAAAATTCATTTCCACCTTTGGCGTCATCTTGGTCGTTTCGTTTCAACTACTCTCCCATGTAAGTCATTAACTACTTTATTAATTAACTAATTATTTCTCATTATTTCACTCATCTTTTACTCTAACAAACCACAATACATATGTATTAATATTATGTTTAATAGGAAAGCCTCTCAGTACTTATTATACATTATATTATGTGTTCCAATCTCCCCAAGTGGCGTCCGCCATATTGAATTCCCGTATATACCTACCTACGTGTCTTGTATGGAGTACCTACTTCTTATTAATTTACCATTATTTTTCCAAAAGTTTTACACGATATATGATATGCGTCGTTGTGTAAATTCCGCGATTACTCGAAGTGTAATTAAATATTTTTGTTATATGTTACAGTATCCTGACAGAATGAGTGATAAATATTCCGACTCTTATAAGAGTAGTGGAGGCTCCGGGTCTGGCTCCTCATGGGGGAGCAGTTCATCCACATGGGGCTCTTCGGGGACGAACACATCGTCGACCTCATCTTCTAGCAGCAGCAGTGAGTACTTATCTATATAATAATAGAATCTCTCTGTCCTGGGCCTGGCCTGGGTTTCACAATCCTAAGATTGGTTCTCAGTAAGCACTCCCTTCCTTGCAACATCTGTACCTAATAACAATCTATATCCTTAGGCCCGAATTCAGGCTCATGTATAGAAAACAATATATACCTATTTGTAGACAGAGTAGTCTCTCATAGTATATCTCATATGGTATTTCTTTACAATTACAGAAACAGACACAGAGGGGTCGAAGGCCTTTGCGTCAAACACTGCCTCCAGGCTTGAGCACACTCCACCGTGGAAGATGACCACCATCAAAGAGGAGTCTCCTTCACCACGGAAGTGAGGCTGAGCATGGACTCCACCATCAACACAAACTCATCTGCCAATATTTTATATACATACCACACACTATAATGTAACTGCCTATACACACACATTACTTCTCCTAATTCTTCTAATTATTTTGGGATGGTGGATAAAACAATTGCTGTTGCAAGCTCTACAGGATAGTAATAATAATACATACTCAGACTATATAGAATTGTTGTTTCTGTCTACTTGGTGGAGCTATATGTTGTCGTATATTTATGTTCTTAATAAATATAAATAAAAAAGATACGATTTGTTTTAATTGAATACATGTCATCTAACCTGTTTCCTGACAACATTCAGAGAAGAGTGTTGACAAGGGAGACCGCCTAACTAAATCATGATGTAGTTGATCATCTCACAAGGGAATTAAAGGACAAACCAGTTTGAGTAAAAGGAATCAAAGGGCATGTATGACAAATTGTAAGGCCTACTTTTTCTAGTATGTAGTAATTATTTTTTGTTCTCTGAGGATGGCTGATCCAATGTGGTAAAGAATCGTAATGTCATGTAGTTTACACAATTTGTGAATGCGTCAGAGCTCTAGCTTGTAGAATTAATGGGATAAAATTCTTTTGGAAGATTTGGGGAATAGAACGTCCAGTTGAGCAAAATAAAAGCGTGGAGGTTTGAGCCCATAATGTTTTATTACTGTTAAGTTGGTGACTATTATTGGGAATTATGTTGGTACCTCTACCTAAACTGCTGTATTTTTAATAATTTGTAAAACAACCACTTGACTAAAATGAAATATTCCTACTATTTTTTTTTAATGTAAACGTTCCACATTATTTTCAGTATAGTTTATTTTCATTTCACCACGAGAGAGTTTGTAGTTTTAATTTTCTTTGGATTATGAACTATTGTTTCCCTAATTAACCCATGCTGGCCACAAACATATGCACTGAGTAGACATATAATTAACACGCATGGATTTCCTAATACTAGTAAACTGGATTCTCTTCTTGGCCAAATATTGCGATCGTAGGAGAAATGATCAGTTCGGCAAATGAAGCAAAATAAAGGATTTTCCATACTAAAAGGGCTATCGGAAACTGCGGTTTTCTTATGGAATATTGGTTTTCATTATATATATTTTAACTGATAATGAATTATAGACATCATATTGTCATAATTGAAGGACCAAGGGATGTAAATAGTCCGTTATTCAGAATTTATGAGCAATTTTATAACACACGAAACGGCACACGATGGTAACACATTAAATTTATTTTCTTATTTTTTCTTATTCTTTTTTCCAGATTTCCCTTTAAGAATATAACCTTATGCGCCGTTCAAGAGAAAATCTTTGTGAAAAAATGTATTTTCACCAGTTGCCTATCACCAATTATGATTTTGGATATGACGGATGAAAAGACTTTTTAGTATATCTTTTATTAGGTATATATGTAATCATTTTTTCATTTTTTTTTGCATTTTAAGCTAATGTGTATGTATTTATTTATTATTGTCCAATGTTTAATTTATGTTGTAATTTAAAACAATAAAAAAAATTACATATTTAATTTACATCCGTCGTGTGCGGTTTCCTGTGTTGTAAAGTTGCTTATAAATTCTAATTAACGGACTATTTACATCACTCGGTTCTATAATTATGTCAATATGTTATCTATATTTCATTTTCAGATAAAGTATAAACAGTAAAAACCAAAAATCCATTCGAATACCGCAGTTTCCTATAGCCCTTTTAATATGGAAAAACCTCAGTTTTGCTTCTTTTGCCTAATTGTTTATTAGTGACGGAGATCGCATAGAATGTATAGACAAACAGTGATGTTTTCCGTCCAGTTTTATTACAGGTCGTTGCTAATAAGATATGAAATCTGCAAGGCAAGCATACAGCTACCTACAATACAAAAACACATACCAACACAGCACCCTTCCCATTCCTTCTCCCTATACTTCCCATCACGCTATCCCTTTCTATTAATTAAACGATTACTATGTACATCTTCATACTACTGTTTGTATTACTTATTATGCTTAGGATGTTTTTATATCTGATAATTGATAGATACATCATTTGGCGTTGTGAAATATACACTACATATTAATATATTGTAATTACATATAACTAAGCTGTTGTTTATTTATTTATTTATTCAGCTTTGGAATACAAACAGACATCACACATATAAACACAGTACATATAAACACAAAAAAAAAGTCTAATCATAAGTGATGCCCTACTTATATGTATTCACATTTATGTCAGCAAAATTTTGTCAATTAAGTTGCAATCTATACTACTAATAAAGGAAACTAAGCCTTACCAAAATTAAAATACATAAAAACTAAACTAAATACATAGTCACAAAATAAAAGTCATAAATATTAAAAAAAAAAAAAACAATAATAACATTAACTTAACAATTGAATTAAAAAGCAAGTATCTAATCAAATGTTTCAAATAAATAATAAATAAAATAATAAGGTACCATAGACAACGCGTCCTACAAAACCTTATCCATAAATCAAATTGATCCATGATCCAATTGTCTAGCGATCAATCGTTGATATCCGGTATGAAAATTCATTTCCACCTTTGGCGTCATCTTGGTCGTTTCGTTTCAACTACTCTCCCATGTAAGTCATTAACTACTTTATTAATTAACTAATTATTTCTCATTATTTCACTCATCTTTTACTCTAACAAACCACAATACATATGTATTAATATTATGTTTAATAGGAAAGCCTCTCAGTACTTATTATACATTATATTATGTGTTCCAATCTCCCCAAGTGACGTCCGCCATATTGAATTCCCGTATATACCTACCTACGTGTCTTGTATGGAGTACCTACTTCTTATTAATTTACCATTATTTTTCCAAAAGTTTTACACGATATATGATATGCGTCGTTGTGTAAATTCCGCGATTACTCGAAGTGTAATTAAATATTTTTGTTATATGTTACAGTATCCAGACAGAATGAGTGATAAATATTCCGACTCTTATAAGAGTAGTGGAGGCTCCGGGTCTGGCTCCTCATGGGGGAGCAGTTCATCCACATGGGGCTCTTCGGGGACGAACACATCGTCGACCTCATCTTCTAGCAGCAGCAGTGAGTACTTATCTATATAATAATAGAATCTCTCTGTCCTGGGCCTGGCCTGGGTTTCACAATCCTAAGATTGGTTCTCAGTAAGCACTCCCTTCCTTGCAACATCTGTACCTAATAACAATCTATATCCATAGGCCCGAAGTAAGGCTCATGTATAGTGAACAATATTTATTTGTAAAGATAGAGTAGTCTCTCGTAGTATATCTCATATGGTATTTCTTTTCAATTCCAGAGACGGACACAGAGGGGTCGAAGGCCTTTGCGTCAAACACTGCCTCCAGGCTTGAGCACACTCCACCGTGGAAGATGACCACCATCAAAGAGGAGTCTCCTTCACCACGGAAGTGAGGCTGAGCATGGACTCCACCATCAACACAAACTCATCTGCCAATATTTTATATACATACCACACACTATAATGTAACTGCCTATACACACACATTACTTCTCCTAATTCTTCTAATTATTT
The DNA here is from genome assembly GCA_963576895.1 of Ceraclea dissimilis. Classification (NCBI taxonomy): domain Eukaryota; kingdom Metazoa; phylum Arthropoda; class Insecta; order Trichoptera; family Leptoceridae; genus Ceraclea; species Ceraclea dissimilis. The sequence goes on from OY756368.1 coordinate 648,920, forward strand.
TGGGATGGTGGATAAAACAATCGCTGTTGCAAGCTCTACAGGATAGTAATAATAATACATACTCAGACTATATAGAATTGTTGTTTCTGTCTACTTGGTGGAGTTATATGTTGTCGTATATTTATGTTCTTAATAAATATAAATATAAAAGATACGATTTGTTTTAATTGAATACATGTCATCTAACCTGTTTCCTTACAACATTCAGAGTGTTGACAAGGGAGACCGCCTAACTAAATCATGATGTAGTTGATCTTCTCACAAGGGAATTAAAGGACAAACCCACTTTGAGTAAAAGGAATCAAAGGGCATGTATGACAAATTGTATATGTGTTATGTTCTCTCCTCTCTGCCTGCCCTGTTAAGGACGCTGAGTGAGAGATAGATAGATATGGCACCTAAAGGTATCCAAAGCCTACATTTTCTGGTAAGCAGTAATTATTTTTTGTTCTCTGAGGGAGGCTGCTCCAATGTGGTACTGTAATGTATAAGTGAAGTACTATAAATGTTGATTATTAAATAAATTTGAAATAGTTTTAAAATTGCATTGTTTCATGACAATATGAAAATTAACAAGATTACGTTGTTGGGGAGATTTTGTATAAATACTCAGTTGCCTAGAAAAACGGGGCACTTCTTGGTTAGACTTCTTAATTAGACTTCTTTATTTTACTTATGTAATAGCTTAGAATATATTGGTCTTTGATCAGTTATTGTAATTTGCCAATTAATTTATTACTCCAATTATACAGTAATTACCTACACTTCGGAAGATAGTAATTACCTACACTTCAAAAGATAGTATTTATTTCAATATCTGAGTATCCCATCGTAGAAAAAGATACCGCAGCCAAATAACATCTGTGCTGCATACGTAATAGGTACAGAAGGATCTTTTTGATCTTCTAGTCGAAATCTAATGCGGATATGAAAATAGTAGGTATGATTTTTTTTTTGGAAATATTCTTTTCATACATTTTGTACGGAGATTTTTCAAACTTTCTTTTCGTTACCGCCCTTTTTGCATTGAAACAATTTTTAGGTATGATTGATTGATGAGGTTTTTTTTAGAGTTTATAAAATTGGCAAGTTTTTGAAAGTAATTGGGTCTTTATTCCTACTGTGTACTATTAATTGTTTCCTTAATTAATTCATGCTGGCCACAAACATATGCACTGAGTATCCATATAATATTCATACCTACTACGATACGAAATCTGCAAGGCAACCATACAGCTACCTACAATACAAAAACGCATACCAACACAGCAGCCTTCCCATTCCTTCTCCCTATACTTCCCATCACGCTATCCCTTTCTATTAATTAAACGATTACTATAGTTTCCTATTATTGCAATATCTATGTATAGTAGGGGAATGTGGGGGAACCGTGCGTATCTAACCCAAAATGTATGCTACTTCGTAACCTCTTTAGTTGAGAAGGTAGAACTTTGATTGTGGAAGCCTTGTATGCCTTCTATCAAAGTACATACGGCTATTTAATTTCATTGGTCACAAAACTGATCCAGAAAACATTAAATGTCATAAGTAATTGGCGCACCATTCCATATACCGAGGGGTAATTGTGCGTATTCAGGGCGCACTAAAACGACCAAATTAATTAACTTTGACTTTTAAACTAACATTATTAAGGCCTACTTTTTCTAGTAAGCAGTAATTATTTTTTGTTCTCTGAGGCCAGTGGCGGATCCAGGATTCAATTTTGGGGGGGGGGGCTGAATGTCGTCACATGGTAAAAAGTACTGTCACTCAACGTTTTGCGGGGGGCTATGGGGCTGAAATCCCTAGATTTGTTGTATATAAAGTACTGTCACCCATGGTTTTAGGGGGGGTTTTAACCCCCTAGCCCACCCCCTGGATCCGCTAGTGGTGAGTCTTGATACTGCAACATGATATTCTGTTTGTACTGGCTGTAACTCGTCAAAGATGCCGCTGTTTGCAAGGCAGGCATGGAAAACAGTTCGCCAGACCCTATCCTTACACGTATGAACTTGTGGGTACATCAATTTATTATTTTTTTGTGGTAAAAATATTTATGCGTAGTATTTTCTATTCTGTTCAAGGTCCTATATGCAGTCATGCGGCTTAGGCTGAATTGTTCTCAGCCAATACTGAGACAATCGTCTTGAAACTGAAGACAGTCATATTGACTGGACGAACGTTGGTGTTGCGGGGACATTTATAGAATAAGTAGAATATTTAGTTTTAAGTTAGTTTTAAGTTATAATAAATATATAGCCAAAAATCCATTTGGATTAGGCACCACATCTATCACTTATACTCTGTTAAATAATCTGCAATAAATATAAAAAATAAAAAAATAAATGTATGGACTATATAGATTGGCTTTTTTTGCATTACAATATTTGGAAATAACTTGAAAAAAAAATATTCCGAAAATACCCCTGTATATGAGGATTTTCCTTTCAGTTTTTCAGTCGTAGACTAACGATATTAGGCAATATTAGGTCAATGAAAAGTGGTATAAACCGAAGATATTACGTCCGCAGCAACCCTCCAATTCCCATGCTTTACCTAATCATAATATTTATATGAAATTTTGTATACTGTGTCTATATGAAGTCCAAAGGAAGGCCCAATCGACAAAAATTGTTTTTTATATACTTTTTTTATATGGGAGGTGTCACCTGTAGGTGACATTGGGCACTGCAGGTACCAAAGTGAACAATACAACAAATATTTTTACTATGCAAAATTACATTTCTAATTGACGGTAAACGATTGTGTACAATCTGATATCGTTGATATTATGTCAATTGTACATTTTACGCATCATTTACATCACAGTAAGGGCTGGAACATTATTTTAAATAGTGGAATTCGTGCCAGCAATGAATATGTAAAGGAATTCTTCACCTAGGTGGTACCCCTCTAAGCTTTCAGTGTGAACATACAGTTGTTACTGCTCCACATTAGAGGCATGATTTAACTTTTTGGAGGGTCCAGGGTGTTCTATTCATGTTATTCGGTGGGTTTGTTTAAACGGCTATAGTCAAATGTAGCTCCATACCACGCCGTCCAGAGAGGTTGGCATGGGTGTCCAGAGGGGTTGGTATGGGAGTTCTTCCAGGATCCCCTTCCTTATAATCTGTCTGTGTAATTCCGCTATTTCCAGAAGCTCAAGGTGATAAAATTTACGAAAAAGTAAAAATAACAATGCTTACAAATGATTCCTAAATTTTGTTCAATAATGTACTTGTAGTGCCCAATGTCACCTGCGGGTGACATCTCATTTTCAAATACCTATAAATAAAATATTTAAATAAAATTATTATTGAAAATTTGTAAAAATGCTAGATTAATGCTCTATACACCGTATCCAGAAAAAATATTTCACAATACTTAGTATTTAGACATTTTTTATTAAGGATTATTTTAGTACGTAACAATAACACCACTTTTCCCGCCACGAGCTGACAAAAAATGCTAAAATAGACTAGTTTAACGTTTGAAATCATAAAAAATTATAGTTAATCAGGTTGGCATAACATTAAACACCAGTGTAATACATTAATAAAATAAAAAATACAACTCCATATGTTTAAAATATTTTTTTGAAAACGTGTCACCTGTAGGTGACATCGGGAACTGGAGAGTTAAGGCGTTGCAATCGAGAAGTATTTAAGGAAAAATGACGTCACAGTCATTTCCCACAATTTGGAACAAAATAGGGTAGATGCATTGAACCTTTATCTAGGGAATAACCGTAAAAGATTTTTTCATATCTTGAATAGATTTCTCAAAAAAAATATTTAAAACACCTCTGTACTTTTTTCCGAAAGACGGAAACTCGTTTCCCGAAAGTCGCGGAGTAAAATATTTTTGTTGTACTGATAACATGCATCAAAATCTAGGAAATAACCGTAAAAGTTTTTTGATAGACGCAAAATTAACCCAAAAAAATGTAAAAAACGCTATTTTACCATTTTATCATGCGATTGTCACGCGATTTTGAACCTTAATGCCGTGGGAAATGTCTGTGACGTCATTCCTGGTGCCATGCCCTTAATATACGGATTCATGATTGGAACAACTTGCAAAAGATGCCGCGGACCTTGCGTTATATTGTAAGCCGTTTTCCACCAGAATTATATAAGTTGATAGTAATATAAACAAGGATTTTTCCGAGTATTGTACTACAGGTCAACAAACATGAATACAATTTATTTATGTGTGCCGATGATGAGTATTGAACCATTTTTGAGTTAGTTGTATCACTATCTACTATTTTAATGTTTCATTTAATACTTATTTGTTTTACATCTAAGTCAACCATGATTAACAATAAACCATGCTGGCCAAAAACACATGCACTAAGTAGCCATATAATATTCATAGCTATTACGATATGAAATCTGCAAGGCAAGCAATTATGGGCCATAGATGACGCGTCCTACAAAGATCCATGAGCGATTTATCGTTGATATCCGCCGTGAAAAATCATTTCCACCTTTGGAGTCATCCGGGACGTTTCATTTCAACTACTCTCCCATGTAAGTCATTAACTACTTTATTAATTAACTAATTATTTCTCATTATTTCACTCATCTTTTACTCTAACAAACCACAATACATATGTATTAATATTATGTTTAATAGGAAAGCCTCTCAGTACTTATTATACATTATATTATGTGTTCCAATCTCGCCAAGTGGCATTCGCCATATTGAATTCCCGTATATATACCTACCTACGTGTCTTGTATGGAGTACCTACTTCTTATTAATTTACCATTATTTTTCCAAAAGTTTTACACGATATATGATATGCGTCGTTTTGTAAATTTCGCGATCTATAATTATCTACGTCACTAAGCAGATAGGTACAATACATATATTTGGGGACGCAGCCCTGGGATTAGCTCTGTTAGGACTTTGTTATCTTAGATATACTGCTGTGTTTGGTTAACTCGAAGTTTAATTAAATATTTTTGTTATAATTCATTACAGAATCGAACCATCATGAGTGACAAATATTCTGACGCATACAAAAGCAGTGGAAGCTCATCCGGTTCAACATGGGGTTCATCAAGTTCTTCATGGGGGTCCTCAGGGTCCTCGGGGTCGAGCTCAACTTCGAGTTCATCTTCTAGCAGCAACAGTGAGTACTAATCTATATAATAATAGAATCTCTCTGTCCTGGGCCTGGCCTGGGTTTCACAATCCTAAGATTGGTTCTCAGCAAGCACTCCCTTCCTTGTAACATCTGTACCTAATTACAATCTATATCCTTAAGCCCGAATTCAGGCTCATGTATAGAAAACAATATATACCTATTTGTAGACAGAGTAGTCTCTCATAGTATATCTCATATGGTATTTCTTTACAATTACAGAAACAGACACAGAGGGGTCGAAGGCCTTTGCTTCTAACACCGCCTCCAGGCTTGAGCATACCCCACCATGGAAGATGGCCACCATCAAAGAGGAGTCTCCTTCACCACGGAAGTGAGGCTGAGCATGGACTCCACCAACAACACAAACTCATCTGCCAATATTTTATATACATACCACACACTATAATGTAACTACCTATACACACACATTACTTCTCCTAATTCTTCTAATTATTTTGGGATGGTGGATAAAACAATTGCTGTTGCAAGCTCTACAGGATAGTAATAATAATACATACTCAGACTATATAGAATTGTTGTTTCTGTCTACTTGGTGGAGCTATATGTTGTCGTATATTTATGTTCTTAATAAATATAAATATAAAAGATACGATTTGTTTTAATTGAATACATGTCATCTAACCTGTTTCCTTACAACATTCAGAGTGTTGACAAGGGAGACCGCCTAACTAAATCATGATGTAGTTGATCATCTCACAAGGAAATTAAAGGACAAACCCAGTTTGAGTAAAAGGAATCAAAGGGCAAGTATGACAAATTGTAAGGCCTACTTTTTCTAGTATGCAGTAATTATATTTTGTTCTCTGAGGAAGGCTGATCCAATGTGGTAAAGAATCGTAATGTCATGTAATTTACACAATTTGTGAAAGTGTCAGAGTCAGAGCTCTAGCTAGTAGAATTAATGGGATAAAATTCTGTTGGAAGATTTGGGGAAAAGAACGTCCAGTTGAGCAAAATAAAAGCGTGGAGGTTTGAGCCCATAATGTATTGTTACTGTTAAGTTGGTGACTATTATTGGGAATTATGTTGGTACCTCTACCTAAAATGCTCTATTTTTAATAATTTGTTAAACAACCACTTGACTAAAATGAAATATTCCTACTATATTTTTTTAATGTAAACGTTCCAAATTTTTTTCAGTCAAGTTTCTTTTTTTCATTCACCACGAGAGAGTTTGTAATTTTAATTTTAATTGGATTATGTACTATTGTTTCCCTAATTAATCCATGCCGGCCACAAAAATATGCACTCAGTAGCCATACAATATTCATAGCTAATACGACATCAAATCTGCAAGTTAAGCAATAATAGGTCATAGATAACACGTCCTAAAAACCTTATCCGTAAATCGAATTGATCCATGATAAAATTATCTAGCGATTTATGATGGAAAGATAAAGGTTTACCATTTATGTTTCAATATAAATTAGGGCAAATGTGTGCCACACTGGCTCAAATATCAAAGTTTAAATTTCAAGCACTTTTTTTGCTAATTTTCGAATTCTAACAATTTTTGGTGTCAATGACAAACATTTTAAAAATTGACAGATAATTTTAATCCAGCAATCTTTATTTTGTTTTTAATAAGAATACATTTACATAGGAAAAACATCAGAAAAATGCGTAAATTTGAAAATTTGTGCAAAAAAACACGACCAGTCTATTGCAGGTAACAGCAGTAAGCACGTAATTTCACTCAATGGTCTTGTTGATCGACCTCTACGATCGTCCGATCTCATCGATCTGGATAATTTTCTATGAGGATATGTGAAGTGGGTGATCTACTCAGAGATAAGAGAGTTTGGATCACTTAGAAGTCAACATTCGCAATGTTATTGCCAATACACGGCCCCAACTGCGCCTGAAAAAGTGCTTCGCGGCTTCGATTTCGAGCCAGTGTGGCGCACATAGGCCCAAATAATTTTAAAACATACATAGTAAACTTTCATCTTTCCAATGAAGCCATTTTTACCGACAATAACATTATTTTCAAAGGTTCATTTTCATTTTAAAGGTGTACCTATTAAAGATAAAACGCCCTATATTATATACTCTTCATTGAATGTATGTTTGTATTGCGTTTGTGTCTGTCTGTTATTGGGTTCTTTTGCATAATTTATTTTTAATCATATTCCATTATTGTTAACCTGTTGACAGTCCATGTAATGAAAAAGTAAAATAAAAAAACCACTGGGAATTATGTTGGATCTCCTACCTCAGCCTATGATATACCATTCTATTTATTACAATTTGTAAAAACTTACACATACCTAATATGATATACACCTACAAACTTTTGCTGTTATGTAAGCCTTCAAAATGTTTTTCAGTCATGTATTTTACCTCGAGAGAGTTAGTAATTTTAATTTTCTTAGGATTATGTACAATTGTTTCCCTAACTAATCCATGCTGGCCACAAACATATGCACTGAGTAACCATATAATATTCATACCTACTACGATATGAAATCTGCAAGGCAAGCATACAGCTACCTACAATACAAAAACACATACCAACACAGCAGCCTTCCCATTCCTTCTCCCTATACTTCCCATCACGCTATCCCTTTCTATTAATTAAACGATTACTATAGTTTTCTATCGTTGTATGCTTAGGATGTTTTTATATCTGATAATTGATAGATACATTATTTGGCGTTGTGAAATATACACTACATATTAGTATATTGTAATTATAACTATGCTATGTTTAAAATAATAAATACATAAAATAATAAGGTACCATAGACAACGCGACCTACAAAACCTTATCCATAAATCAAATTGATCCATGATCCAATTGTCTAGCGATCAATCGTTGATATCCGGTATGAAAAATCATTTCCACCTTTGGCGTCATCTTGGTCGTTTCGTTTCAACTACTTCCCATGTAAGTCATTAACTACTTTATTAATTAACTAATTATTTCTCATTATTTCACTCATCTTTTACTCTAACAAACCACAATACATATGTATTAATATTATGTTTAATAGGAAAGCCTCTCAGTACTTATTATACATTATATTATGTGTTCCAATCTCCCCAAGTGGCGTCCGCCATATTGAATTATCGTATATACCAACCTACGTGTCTTGTATGGAGTACCTACTTCTTATTAATTTACCATTATTTTTCCAAAAGTTTTACACGATATATGATATGCGTCGTTGTGTAAATTCCGCGATTACTCGAAGTGTAATTAAATATTTTTGTTATATGTTACAGTATCCAGACAGAATGAGTGATAAATATTCCGACACTTATAAGAGTAGTGGAGGCTCCGGGTCTGGCTCCTCATGGGGGAGCAGTTCATCCACATGGGGCTCTTCGGGGACGAACACATCGTCGACCTCATCTTCTAGCAGCAGCAGTGAGTACTTATCTATATAATAATAGAATCTCTCTGTCCTGGGCCTGGCCTGGGTTTCACAATCCTAAGATTGGTTCTCAGTAAGCACTCCCTTCCTTGCAACATCTGTACCTAATAACAATCTATATCCATAGGCCCGAAGTAAGGCTCATGTATAGTGAACAATATTTATTTGTAAAGATAGAGTAGTCTCTCGTAGTATATCTCATATGGTATTTCTTTTCAATTCCAGAGACGGACACAGAGGGGTCGAAGGCCTTTGCGTCAAACACTGCCTCCAGGCTTGAGCACACTCCACCGTGGAAGATGACCACCATCAAAGAGGAGTCTCCTTCACCACGGAAGTGAGGCTGAGCATGGACTCCACCATCAACACAAACTCATCTGCCAATATTTTATATACATACCACACACTATAATGTAACTGCCTATACACACACATTACTTCTCCTAATTCTTCTAATTATTTTGGGATGGTGGATAAAACAATCGCTGTTGCAAGCTCTACAGGATAGTAATAATAATACATACTCAGACTATATAGAATTGTTGTTTCTGTCTACTTGGTGGAGTTATATGTTGTCGTATATTTATGTTCTTAATAAATATAAATATAAAAGATACGATTTGTTTTAATTGAATACATGTCATCTAACCTGTTTCCTTACAACATTCAGAGAGAAGGGTTGACAAGGGAGACCGCCTAACTAAATCATGATGTAGTTGATCATCTCACAAGGGAATTAAAGGACAAACCCAGTTTGAGTAAAATGAATCAAAGAGCATGTATGACAATTGTACCAGAGTTGTGGTCTATCCTCTCTGGCTACCATCTAAAGGACGCTCAGTAAGGGATAGACAGATAGATAGATTAAGCACCTAAAGGCAACCAAAGCCTACATTTTCTGGTATGCAGCAATTATTTTTTGTTCTCTGAGGAAGCCTGATCCAATGTGGTACAGAAGGATCTTTTTGATCTTCTAGTCGAAATCTAATGCGGATATGAAAATAGTAGGTATGATTTTTTTTAGGAAATATTCTCTTCATACATTTTGTACGGAGAATTATCAAACTTTCGTTACCGCCCTTTTTGCATTGAAACAATTTTTAGGTATGTTCCGTAATAACTGCTCAATGTAATTTACAGGGTTTTTTTACAGTTTATAAAATTGGCAAATAATTAAAAAAAATCTACTGTGTACTATTGTTTTCTTAATTAATTCATGCTGGCCACAAACATATGCACTGAGTATCCATATAATATTCATACCTACTACGATATGAAATCTGCAAGGCAAGCATACAGCTACCTACAATACAAAAACGCATACCAACACAGCAGCCTTCCCATTCCTTCTCCCTATACTTCCCATCACGCTATCCCTTTCTATTAATTAAACGATTACTATAGTTTCCTATTATTGCAATATCTATGTATAGTAGGGGAATGTGGGGGAACCGTGCGTATCTAACCCAAAATGTATGCTACTTCGAAACCTCTTTAGTTAAGAAGGTAAAACTTTGATTGTGGAAGCCTTGTATGCCTTCTATCAAAGTACATATGGCTATTTAATTTTATTTGTCACAAAACTGATCCAGAAAACATTAAATGGCATAAGTCATTTGCGCACCATTCCATATACCGCGGGGTAATTGTGCACATGGGTGAACTAATACGACAAAATTAATTAACTTTGACTTGTTAAACTAACATAATTTTATTAATAAGATAATTTACTATCACGAGTGGGTTGCTGAGGCAAAAATAGAATAGAATAGATTATTTACTATCATTGTTCAAAATTACAATTGTTATTGTTGACAGTGAGAAAAGGCAATAAAAATTGAAAAAAAGCAATCTATTTTACGGTATTATGTATTTTACTCATAAAAAAATCTAATTCTGTGATTTTGTCACAAGAGAAATTCCAGCTCCCGGCACAAAGAAATATAGTTGGAAGGTATTCCTTTCAATCCTTTTCACGTGTTGACTCAGGCAGGTATGCCAATTCTCTACCATCAGCTCTGATTTTCCCTTTGTAGCATATACAGTTTTCTGCAGTGCAGTGCTAGTCTAACAATTAATTTACGTCAGTTTTTCTCTCCTATTTTTAGGTATCTAGAGAAATAAAAAAAATTGTACCTTTTAACATTTACGTTGATTTTTTCTAAATTTTGAAATAAATATTTATAGCCATATATGTGGTTTCATGAGGCTGAATCAAAAAACTGGATGCGTCACCCTGAGATTCAACATACATCAAACATCACAGAAACTAATATCCAAATAATTCAAACTATATTATAATCATCGAGAGAGATAGAAAACTACCATACAAGTCATAAAACGTCGAAAAATTACTGTAAATATGGACTCAGCGTCTTACTTTATCGGTGTAAACTTACAACAAAATACTTGTTTTCAATAAAATGGCAACATCTCTATCGAGGGAGCTGAATATTACCAAATGCAATAGCCTTGTCGGTGACTACAAAATAGCATTACTAGCGACATTATTTCGACGAAAGGAATCATTATTACCCACTGCCCACGAGTCCCACACTTTCCCCTACATCTTCATACTATTGTGTGTATTACTTATTATGCTTACGATGTTTTTATGTCTGATAAAATTGATAGATACATTATTTGGCGTTGTGAAATATACACTACATATTAATATATTGTAATTACATATAACTAAGCTGTTGTATCTAATCAAATGTTTCTAATAAATAATAAATAAAATAATAAGGAACCATAGACAACGCGTCCTACAAAACCTTATCCATTAATCAAATTGATCCATGATCCAATTGTCTAGCGATCAATCGTTGATATCCGGTATGAAAATTCATTTCCACCTTTGGCGTCATCTTGGTCGTTTCGTTTCAACTACTCTCCCATGTAAGTCATTAACTACTTTATTAATTAACTAATTATTTCTCATTATTTCACTCATCTTTTACTCTAACAAACCACAATACATATGTATTAATATTATGTTTAATAGGAAAGCCTCTCAGTACTTATTATACATTATATTATGTGTTCCAATCTCCCCAAGTGACGTCCGCCATATTGAATTCCCGTATATACCTACCTACGTGTCTTGTATGGAGTACCTACTTCTTATTAATTTACCATTATTTTTCCAAAAGTTTTACACGATATATGATATGCGTCGTTGTGTAAATTCCGCGATTACTCGAAGTGTAATTAAATATTTTTGTTATATGTTACAGTATCCAGACAGAATGAGTGATAAATATTCCGACTCTTATAAGAGTAGTGGAGGCTCCGGGTCTGGCTCCTCATGGGGGAGCAGTTCATCCACATGGGGCTCTTCGGGGACGAACACATCGTCGACCTCATCTTCTAGCAGCAGCAGTGAGTACTTATCTATATAATAATAGAATCTCTCTGTCCTGGGCCTGGCCTGGGTTTCACAATCCTAAGATTGGTTCTCAGTAAGCACTCCCTTCCTTGCAACATCTGTACCTAATAACAATCTATATCCATAGGCCCGAAGTAAGGCTCATGTATAGTGAACAATATTTATTTGTAAAGATAGAGTAGTCTCTCGTAGTATATCTCATATGGTATTTCTTTTCAATTCCAGAAACAGACACAGAGGGGTCGAAGGCCTTTGCGTCAAACACTGCCTCCAGGCTTGAGCACACTCCACCGTGGAAGATGACCACCATCAAAGAGGAGTCTCCTTCACCACGGAAGTGAGGCTGAGCATGGACTCCACCATCAACACAAACTCATCTGCCAATATTTTATATACATACCACACACTATAATGTAACTGCCTATACACACACATTACTTCTCCTAATTCTTCTAATTATTTTGGGATGGTGGATAAAACAATTGATTTTGCAAGCTCTACAGGATAGTAATAATAATACATACTCAGACTAAATAGAATTGTTGTTTCTGTCTACTTGGTGGAGCTATATGTTGTCGTATATTTATGTTCTTAATAAAAATAAATATAAAAGATACGATTTGTTTTAATTGAATACATGTCATCTAACCTGTTTCCTTACAACATTCAGAGAGAAGGGTTGACAAGGGAGACCGCCTAACTAAATCATGATGTAGTTGATCATCTCACAAGGGAATTAAAGGACAAACCCAGTTTGAGTAAAATGAATCAAAGAGCATGTATGACAATTGTACCAGAGTTGTGGTCTATCCTCTCTGGCTACCATCTAAAGGACGCTCAGTAAGGGATAGACAGATAGATAGATTAAGCACCTAAAGGCAACCAAAGCCTACATTTTCTGGTATGCAGCAATTATTTTTTGTTCTCTGAGGAAGCCTGATCCAATGTGGTACAGAAGGATCTTTTTGATCTTCTAGTCGAAATCTAATGCGGATATGAAAATAGTAGGTATGATTTTTTTTAGGAAATATTCTCTTCATACATTTTGTACGGAGAATTATCAAACTTTCGTTACCGCCCTTTTTGCATTGAAACAATTTTTAGGTATGTTCCGTAATAACTGCTCAATGTAATTTACAGGGTTTTTTTACAGTTTATAAAATTGGCAAATAATTAAAAAAAATCTACTGTGTACTATTGTTTTCTTAATTAATTCATGCTGGCCACAAACATATGCACTGAGTATCCATATAATATTCATACCTACTACGATATGAAATCTGCAAGGCAAGCATACAGCTACCTACAATACAAAAACGCATACCAACACAGCAGCCTTCCCATTCCTTCTCCCTATACTTCCCATCACGCTATCCCTTTCTATTAATTAAACGATTACTATAGTTTCCTATTATTGCAATATCTATGTATAGTAGGGGAATGTGGGGGAACCGTGCGTATCTAACCCAAAATGTATGCTACTTCGAAACCTCTTTAGTTAAGAAGGTAAAACTTTGATTGTGGAAGCCTTGTATGCCTTCTATCAAAGTACATATGGCTATTTAATTTTATTTGTCACAAAACTGATCCAGAAAACATTAAATGGCATAAGTCATTTGCGCACCATTCCATATACCGCGGGGTAATTGTGCACATGGGTGAACTAATACGACAAAATTAATTAACTTTGACTTGTTAAACTAACATAATTTTATTAATAAGATAATTTACTATCACGAGTGGGTTGCTGAGGCAAAAATAGAATAGAATAGATTATTTACTATCATTGTTCAAAATTACAATTGTTATTGTTGACAGTGAGAAAAGGCAATAAAAATTGAAAAAAAGCAATCTATTTTACGGTATTATGTATTTTACTCATAAAAAAATCTAATTCTGTGATTTTGTCACAAGAGAAATTCCAGCTCCCGGCACAAAGAAATATAGTTGGAAGGTATTCCTTTCAATCCTTTTCACGTGTTGACTCAGGCAGGTATGCCAATTCTCTACCATCAGCTCTGATTTTCCCTTTGTAGCATATACAGTTTTCTGCAGTGCAGTGCTAGTCTAACAATTAATTTACGTCAGTTTTTCTCTCCTATTTTTAGGTATCTAGAGAAATAAAAAAAATTGTACCTTTTAACATTTACGTTGATTTTTTCTAAATTTTGAAATAAATATTTATAGCCATATATGTGGTTTCATGAGGCTGAATCAAAAAACTGGATGCGTCACCCTGAGATTCAACATACATCAAACATCACAGAAACTAATATCCAAATAATTCAAACTATATTATAATCATCGAGAGAGATAGAAAACTACCATACAAGTCATAAAACGTCGAAAAATTACTGTAAATATGGACTCAGCGTCTTACTTTATCGGTGTAAACTTACAACAAAATACTTGTTTTCAATAAAATGGCAACATCTCTATCGAGGGAGCTGAATATTACCAAATGCAATAGCCTTGTCGGTGACTACAAAATAGCATTACTAGCGACATTATTTCGACGAAAGGAATCATTATTACCCACTGCCCACGAGTCCCACACTTTCCCCTACATCTTCATACTATTGTGTGTATTACTTATTATGCTTACGATGTTTTTATGTCTGATAAAATTGATAGATACATTATTTGGCGTTGTGAAATATACACTACATATTAATATATTGTAATTACATATAACTAAGCTGTTGTATCTAATCAAATGTTTCTAATAAATAATAAATAAAATAATAAGGAACCATAGACAACGCGTCCTACAAAACCTTATCCATTAATCAAATTGATCCATGATCCAATTGTCTAGCGATCAATCGTTGATATCCGGTATGAAAATTCATTTCCACCTTTGGCGTCATCTTGGTCGTTTCGTTTCTACTACTCTCCCATGTAAGTCATTAACTACTTTATTAATTAACTAATTATTTCTCATTATTTCACTCATCTTTTACTCTAACAAACCACAATACATATGTATTAATATTATGTTTAATAGGAAAGCCTCTCAGTACTTATTATACATTATATTATGTGTTCCAATCTCCCCAAGTGACGTCCGCCATATTGAATTCCCGTATATACCTACCTACGTGTCTTGTATGGAGTACCTACTTCTTATTAATTTACCATTATTTTTCCAAAAGTTTTACACGATGTATGATATGCGTCGTTGTGTAAATTCCGCGATTACTCGAAGTGTAATTAAATATTTTTGTTATATTTCAGTACCCACCATGAGTGATAAATATTCAGACAATTACAAGGGCAGTGGAAGCTCTTCAGGTTCATCGTGGGGATCATCAGGTTCATCTTGGGGGTCCTCGGGGACGAACACATCGTCGACCTCATCTTCTAGCAGCAGCAGTGAGTACTAATTTATATAATAATAAAATCTCTCTCCTGCGCCTGGCATGGGTTATACAATCCTATGATTGGATCTCAGCAAGCACTCCCTTCCTTGCAATATCTGTACCTAATACAATCTATATCCTTAGACCCGAAGTAAGGCTCATGTATAGTGAACAATATATACCTATTTGTAGACAGAGTAGTCTCTCATAGTATATCTCATATGGTATTTCTTTACAATTACAGAAACAGACACAGAGGGGTCGAAGGCCTTTGCTTCTAACACCGCCTCCAGGCTTGAGCACACCCCACCATGGAAGATGGCCACCATCAAAGAGGAGTCTCCTTCACCACGGAAGTGAGGCTGAGCATGGACTCCACCGAAAACACAAACTCATCTGCCAATATTTTATATACATACCACACACTATAATGTAACTACCTATACACACACATTACTTCTCCTAATTCTTCTAATTATTTTGGGATGGTGGATAAAACAATCGCTGTTGCAAGCTCTACAGGATAGTAATAATAATACATACTCAGACTATATAGAATTGTTGTTTCTGTCTACTTGGTGGAGCTATATGTTGTCGTATATTTATGTTCTTAATAAATATAAATATAAAAGATACGATTTGTTTTAATTGAATACATGTCATCTAACCTGTTTCCTTACAACATTCAGAGTGTTGACAAGGGAGACCGCCTAACTAAATCATGATGTAACTGCGTTGATCTTCTCACAAGGGAATTAAAGGACAAACCCAGTTTGAGTAAAAGAAATCAAAAGGCATGTATGACAAATTGTAGGGCCTACTTTTTCTAGTATGCAGCAATTATTTTTCTGTTCTCTGAGGAAGGCTGATGCAATGTGGTAAAGAATCGTAATGTCATGTAGTTTACACAATTTGTGAATGCGTCAGAAGCCAGTAGAATTAATGGGATAAAATTCTGTTGGAAGATTTGGGGAAAAGAACGTCCAGTTGAGCAAAATAAAAGCGTGGAGGTTTGAGCCCATGATGTATTGTTACTGTTAAGTTGGTGACTATTATTGGGAATTATGTTGGTACCTCTACCTAAACCGCTCTATTTTTAATAATTTGTAAAACAACCACTTGACTAAAATGAAATATTCCTACTATTTTTTTTAATGTAAACGTTCCAAATTTTTTTCAGTCAAGTTTCTTTTTCTCATTCACCACGATAGAGTTTGTAATTTTAATTTTAATTGGATTATGTACTATTGTTTCCCTAATTAATCCATGCCGGCCACAAAAATATGCACTCAGTAGCCATACAATATTCATAGCTAATACGACATCAAATCTGCAAGTTAAGCAATAATAGGTCATAGATAACACGTCCTAAAAACCTTATCCGTAAATCGAATTGATCCATGATAAAATTATCTAGCGATTTATGATGAAAAGATGAAGGTTTACCATTTATGTTTCAATATAAATTAGGGCAAATTTGTGCCACACTGGCTCAAATATCAAAGTTTAAATTTCAAGCACTTTTTTTGCTAATTTTCGAATTCTCACAATTTTCGGTGTCAATGACAAACATTTTAAAAATTTCAGATAATTTTAATCCAGCAATCTTTGTTTTTTTTAATAAGAATACATTTACATAGGAACAACATCAGAAAAATGCGTAAATTTGAAAATTTGTGCAAAAAAACACGACCAGATTATTGCAGGAAACAGCAGTAAGCACGTAATTTCACTCAATGGTCTTGTTGATCGACCTCTACGATCGTCTGATCTCATATCTCTGGATTATTTTCTATGAGGATATGTGAAGTGGGTGGTCTACTCAGAGATAAGAGAGTTTGGATCACTTAGAACTCAGCATTCGCAAAGTTATTGCCAATACACGGCCCCAACTGCGCCTGAAAAAGTGCTTCGCGGCTTCGATATTCGAGCCAGTGTGGCGCACATGGGCCCAAATAATTTTAAAACATACATAGTAAACTTTCATCTTTCCAATGAAGCCATTTTTACCGACAATACCATTATTTTCAAAGGTTCAATTTCATTTTAAAAGTGTACCTATTAAAGAAAAAACACCCTATATTATATACTCTTCATTGAATGTATGTTTGTATTGCGTTTGTGTCTGTCTGTTATTAAGTTCTTTTGCATTATTTGTTTGTAATCATATTTTATTATTGTTAACCTGTTGACAGTCCATGTAATGAAAAAGTAAACTATAAAAAAAATATTAATAATAATAATGGACAATTTATGTCGCGCAGTTTTGTGGGTATTCCCACCTCAAGGGCGCTCTCAGTTCCTAATCCCTATGTTGTTGGGAAAGATTTCTTAAATAAATGTGTTTTTAATGGCCCTTTGAACCCGGTTAACGTTTTTGCCTCTCTGATGTCTACTAGAAGTCCATACCAGGCTGAAGGACCTGCCGCAATAAATGCGCGGCTCAAATAATTAGGTTTCGCGTTTAGGTTTACGACTTCTAGCTTCGAGGTTTTATCCGAGTGGGAATAATGTTGGTCCTCCTACCTCAGGCTATGATAGACCATTCTATTTATTTCAATTTGTAAAAAAAAACACAAACCAAATATGAAATACACCTACAAACTTTTGTTGTTATGTACTTGAAGCCTTTAAAATGTTTTTCAGATATGTATTTTAAATTCACAACGAACGAGTTTTTAAATTTATTGTTCGGTCAATTTTAATTAAAATAAATATTCTACGTGTATTGGGTACGTAGGAAGGTAATTTCATATAAAAACTCTAGGACTGTGTACTATTGTTTCCTTAATTAATCCATGCTGGCCACAAACATATGCACTGAGTATCCATATAATATTCATACCTACTACGATATGAAATCTGCAAGTCAAGCAATATTGGGCCATAGATGACGCGTCCTACAAAGATCCATGAGCGATTTATCGTTGATATCCGGCGTGAAAAGCCATTTCCACCTTTGGCGTCATCTTGGTCGTTTCGTTTCAACTACTTCCCATGTAAGTCATTAACTACTTTATTAATTAACTAATTATTTCTCATTATTTCACTCATCTTTTACTCTAACAAACCACAATACATATGTATTAATATTATGTTTAATAGGAAAGCCTCTCAGTACTTATTATACATTATATTATGTGTTCCAATCTCCCCAAGTGGCGTCCGCCATATTGAATTATCGTATATACCAACCTACGTGTCTTGTATGGAGTACCTACTTCTTATTAATTTACCATTATTTTTCCAAAAGTTTTACACGATATATGATATGCGTCGTTGTGTAAATTCCGCGATTACTCGAAGTGTAATTAAATATTTTTGTTATATGTTACAGTATCCAGACAGAATGAGTGATAAATATTCCGACACTTATAAGAGTAGTGGAGGCTCCGGGTCTGGCTCCTCATGGGGGAGCAGTTCATCCACATGGGGCTCTTCGGGGACGAACACATCGTCGACCTCATCTTCTAGCAGCAGCAGTGAGTACTTATCTATATAATAATAGAATCTCTCTGTCCTGGGCCTGGCCTGGGTTTCACAATCCTAAGATTGGTTCTCAGTAAGCACTCCCTTCCTTGCAACATCTGTACCTAATAACAATCTATATCCTTAGGCCCGAATTCAGGCTCATGTATAGAAAACAATATATACCTATTTGTAGACAGAGTAGTCTCTCATAGTATATCTCATATGGTATTTCTTTACAATTACAGAAACAGACACAGAGGGGTCGAAGGCCTTTGCGTCAAACACTGCCTCCAGGCTTGAGCACACTCCACCGTGGAAGATGACCACCATCAAAGAGGAGTCTCCTTCACCACGGAAGTGAGGCTGAGCATGGACTCCACCATCAACACAAACTCATCTGCCAATATTTTATATACATACCACACACTATAATGTAACTGCCTATACACACACATTACTTCTCCTAATTCTTCTAATTATTTTGGGATGGTGGATAAAACAATTGCTGTTGCAAGCTCTACAGGATAGTAATAATAATACATACTCAGACTATATAGAATTGTTGTTTCTGTCTACTTGGTGGAGCTATATGTTGTCGTATATTTATGTTCTTAATAAATATAAATATAAAAGATACGACTTGTTTTAATTGAATACATGCCATCTAACCTGTTTCCTCACAACATTCAGAGTGTTGACAAGGGAGACCGACTAACTAAGTCATGATGTAGTTGATCATCTCACAAGGGAATTAGGTTACAAACCCAGTTTAAGTAAAAGAAATCAAAAGGCATGTATGTCAAATTGTAAGGCCTACTTTTTCTAGTATGCAGTAATTATTTTTTGTTCTCTGAGGAAGGCTGATCCAATGTGATAAAGAATCGTAATGTCATGTAGTTTACACAATTTGTGAATGCGTCAGAGCTCAGAGAATACAGTAAGAATACAGTAAGCACGTAATTTCACTCAATGGTCTTGTTGATCGACCTCTACGATCGTCCGATCTCATCGATCTGGATAATTTTCTATGAGGATATGTGAAGTGGGTGATCTACTCAGAGATAAGAGAGTTTGGATCACTTAGAAGTCAACATTCGCAATGTTATTGCCAATACACGGCCCCAACTGCGCCTGTAAAAATGCTTCGCGGCTTCGATATTCGAGCCAGTGTGGCGCACATAGGCCCAAATAATTATAAAACATACATAGTAAACTTTCATCTTTCCATTAAGCCATTTTTACCGACAATAACATTATTTTCAAAGGTTCAATTTCATTTTAAAGGTGTATCTATTAAAGAAAAAACACCCTATATTATATACTCTTCATTGAATGTATGTTTGTATTGCGTTTGTGTCTGTCTGTTATTGGGTTCTTTTGCATAATTTGTTTTTAATCATATTCCATTATTGTTAACCTGTTGACAGTCCATGTAATGAAAAAGTAAAATAAAAAAAACACTGGGAATTATGTTGGATCTCCTACCTCAGCCTATGATATACCATTCTATTTATTACAACATACCTAATATGAAATACACCTACAAACTTTTGCTGGTATGTAAGCCTTCAAAATGTTTTTCAGTCATGTATTTTACCTCGAGAGAGTTAGTAATTTTAATTTTCTTAAGATTATGTACAATTGTTTCCCTAACTAATCCATGCTGGCCACAAACATATGCACTGAGTATCCATATAATATTCATACCTACTACGATATGAAATCTGCAAGGCAAGCATACAGCTACCTACAATACAAAAACACATACCAAAACAGCAGCCTTCCCATTCCTTCTCCCTATACTTCCCATCACGCTATCCCTTTCTATTAATTAAACGATTATATGTACATCTTCATACTACTGTTTGTATTACTTATTATGCTTACGATATTTTTATATCTGATAATTGATAGATACATTATTTGGCGTTGTGAAATATACACTACATATTAATATATTGTAATTATAACTATGCTATTTTTGAAATAATAAATAAATTAAATAATAAGGTACCATAGACAACGCGTCCTACAAAACCTTATCCATTAATCAAATTGATCCATGATCCAATTGTCTAGCGATCAATCGTTGATATCCGGTATGAAAATTCATTTCCACCTTTGGCGTCATCTTGGTCGTTTCGTTTCAACTACTCTCCCATGTAAGTCATTAACTACTTTATTAATTAACTAATTATTTCTCATTATTTCACTCATCTTTTACTCTAACAAACCACAAAACATATGTATTCATATTATGTTTAATAGGAAAGCCTCTCAGTACTTATTATACATTATATTTTGTGTTCCAATCTCCCCAAATGGCGTCCGCCATATTGAATTCCCGTATATACCTACCTACGTGTCTTGTATGGAGTACCTACTTCTTATTAATTTACCAATATTTTTCCAAAAGTTTTACACGATATATGTTATGCGTCGTTGTGTAAATTCCGCGATTACTCGAAGTGTAATTAAATATTTTTGTTATATGTTACAGTATCCAGACAGAATGAGTGATAAATATTCCGACACTTATAAGAGTAGTGGAGGCTCCGGGTCTGGCTCCTCATGGGGGAGCAGTTCATCCACATGGGGCTCTTCGGGGACGAACACATCGTCGACCTCATCTTCTAGCAGCAGCAGTGAGTACTTATCTATATAATAATAGAATCTCTCTGTCCTGGGCCTGGCCTGGGTTTCACAATCCTAAGATTGGTTCTCAGTAAGCACTCCCTTCCTTGCAACATCTGTACCTAATAACAATCTATATCCTTAGGCCCGAATTCAGGCTCATGTATAGAAAACAATATATACCTATTTGTAGACAGAGTAGTCTCTCATAGTATATCTCATATGGTATTTCTTTACAATTACAGAAACAGACACAGAGGGGTCGAAGGCCTTTGCGTCAAACACTGCCTCCAGGCTTGAGCACACTCCACCGTGGAAGATGACCACCATCAAAGAGGAGTCTCCTTCACCACGGAAGTGAGGCTGAGCATGGACTCCACCATCAACACAAACTCATCTGCCAATATTTTATATACATACCACACACTATAATGTAACTGCCTATACACACACATTACTTCTCCTAATTCTTCTAATTATTTTGGGATGGTGGATAAAACAATTGCTGTTGCAAGCTCTACAGGATAGTAATAATAATACATACTCAGACTATATAGAATTGTTGTTTCTGTCTACTTGGTGGAGCTATATGTTGTCGTATATTTATGTTCTTAATAAATATAAATATAAAAGATACGATTTGTTTTAATTGAATACATGTCATCTAACCTGTTTCCTTACAACATTCAGAGTGTTGACAAGGGAGACCGCCTAACTAAATCATGATGTAACTGCGTTGATCTTCTCACAAGGGAATTAAAGGACAAACCCAGTTTGAGTAAAAGGAATCAAAGGGCATGTATGACAAATTGTAAGGCCTACTTTTTCTAGTATGCAGTAATTATTTTTTGTTCTCTGAGGATGGCTGATCCAATGTGGTAAAGAATCGTAATGTCATGTAGTTTACACAATTTGTGAATGCGTCAGAGCTCTAGCTTGTAGAATTAATGGGATAAAATTCTTTTGGAAGATTTGGGGAATAGAACGTCCAGTTGAGCAAAATAAAAGCGTGGAGGTTTGAGCCCATAATGTTTTATTACTGTTAAGTTGGTGACTATTATTGGGAATTATGTTGGTACCTCTTACTCAACCGCTGTATTTTTAATAATTTGTAAAACAACCACTTGACTAAAATGTAATATTCCTACTATTTTTTTTAATGTAAACGTTCCAAATTTTATTCAGTCAAGTTTCTTTTTTTCATTCACCACGAGAGAGTTTGTAGTTTTAATTTTCTTTGGATTATGAACTATTGTTTCCCTAATTAACCCATGCTGGCCACAAACATATGCACTGAGTAGACATATAATTAACACGCATGGATTTCCTAATACTAGTAAACTGGATTCTCTTCTTGGCCAAATATTGCGATCGTAGGAGAAATGATCAGTTCGGCAAATGAAGCAAAATAAAGGATTTTCCATACTAAAAGGGCTATCGGAAACTGCGGTTTTCTTATGGAATATTGGTTTTCATTATATATATTTTAACTGATAATGAATTATAGACATCATATTGTCATAATTGAAGGACCAAGGGATGTAAATAGTCCGTTATTCAGAATTTATGAGCAATTTTATAACACACGAAACGGCACACGATGGTAACACATTAAATTTATTTTCTTATTTTTTCTTATTCTTTTTTCCAGATTTCCCTTTAAGAATATAACCTTATGCGCCGTTCAAGAGAAAATCTTTGTGAAAAAATGTATTTTCACCAGTTGCCTATCACCAATTATGATTTTGGATATGACGGATGAAAAGAATTTTTAGTATATCTTTTATTAGGTATATATGTAATCATTTTTTCATTTTTTTTTGCATTTTAAGCTAATGTGTATGTATTTATTTATTATTGTCCAATGTTTAATTTATGTTGTAATTTAAAACAATAAAAAAAATTACATATTTAATTTACATCCGTCGTGTGCGGTTTCCTGTGTTGTAAAGTTGCTTATAAATTCTAATTAACGGACTATTTACATCACTCGGTTCTATAATTATGTCAATATGTTATCTATATTTCATTTTCAGATAAAGTATAAACAGTAAAAACCAAAAATCCATTCGAATACCGCAGTTTCCTATAGCCCTTTTAATATGGAAAAACCTCAGTTTTGCTTCTTTTGCCTAATTGTTTATTAGTGACGGAGATCGCATAGAATGTATAGACAAACAGTGATGTTTTCCGTCCAGTTTTATTACAGGTCGTTGCTAATAAGATATGAAATCTGCAAGGCAAGCATACAGCTACCTACAATACAAAAACACATACCAACACAGCACCCTTCCCATTCCTTCTCCCTATACTTCCCATCACGCTATCCCTTTCTATTAATTAAACGATTCTATGTACATCTTCATACTACTGTGTGTATTACTTATTATGCTTAGGATGTTTTTATATCTGATAATTGATAGATACAATATTTGACGTTGTGAAATATACACTACATATTAATATATTGTAATTACAACTAAGCTATGTTTAAAATAATAAATAAATTAAATAATAGTGTACCATAGACAACGCGTCCTACAAAACCTTATCCATAAATCAAATTGATCCATGATCCAATTGTCTAGCGATCAATCGTTGATATCCGGTATGAAAAATCATTTCCACCTTTGGCGTCATCTTGGTCGTTTCGTTTCAACTACTCTCCCATGTAAGTCATTAACTACTTTATTAATTAACTAATTATTTCTCATTATTTCACTCATCTTTTACTCTAACAAACCACAATACATATGTATTAATATTATGTTTAATAGGAAAGCCTCTCAGTACTTATTATACATTATATTATGTGTTCCAATCTCCACAAGTGGCGTCCGCCATATTAAATTCAATACCCGTATATACCTACCTACGTGTCTTGTATGGAGTACCTACTTCTTATTAATTTACCATTATTTTTCCAAAAGTTTTACACGATATATGATATGCGTTGTTGTGTAAATTCCGCGATTACTCGAAGTGTAATTAAATATTTTTGTTATATTTCAGTACCCACCATGAGTGATAAATATTCAGACAATTACAAGGGCAGTGGAAGCTCTTCAGGTTCATCGTGGGGATCATCAGGTTCATCTTGGGGGTCCTCGGGGACGAACACATCGTCGACCTCATCTTCTAGCAGCAGCAGTGAGTACTTATCTATATAATAATAGAATCTCTCTGTCCTGGGCCTGGCCTGGGTTATACAATCCTAAGATTGGTTCTCAACAAGCACTCCCTTCCTTGCAACATCTGTACCTAATAACAATCTATATCCTTAGGCCCGAATTCAGGCTCATGTATAGAAAACAATATATACCTATTTGTAGACAGAGTAGTCTCTCATAGTATATCTCATATGGTATTTCTTTACAATTACAGAAACAGACACAGAGGGGTCGAAGGCCTTTGCTTCTATCACCGCCTCCAGGCTTGAGCACACTCCACCGTGGAAGATGACCACCATCAAAGAGGAGTCTCCTTCACCACGGAAGTGAGGCTGAGCATGGACTCCACCAACAACACAAACTCATCTGCCAATATTTTATATACACACCACACACTATAATGTAACTACCTATACACACACATTACTTCTCCTAATTCTTCTAATTATTTTGGGATGGTGGATAAAACAATTGCTGTTGCAAGCTCTACAGGATAGTAATAATAATACATACTCAGACTATATAGAATTGTTGTTTCTGTCTACTTGGTGGAGCTATATGTTGTCGTATATTTATGTTCTTAATAAATATAAATATAAAAGATACGATTTGTTTTAATTGAATACATGTCATCTAACCTGTTTCCTTACAACATTCAGAGAGAAGGGTTGACAAGGGAGACCGCCTAACTAAATCATGATGTAGTTGATCATCTCACAAGGGAATTAAAGGACAAACCCAGTTTGAGTAAAAGAAATCAAAAGGCATGTATGACAAATTGTACCAGTGTTGTGTTCTGTCTTATATGCTTGCCTTGAAAAGGACGCTCTGGAATAGTTAACTTTTGGAAAAATAATGGTAAATTAATAAGAAGTAGGTACTCCATACAAGACGCGTAGGTAGGTGTACTAATAGGATCGAATCCTATATGACAGACGCCAATTGGCGAGATTGGAACACATAATATAATGTATAATAAGTACTGAGAGGCTTTCCCTTTAAATCTATTACTACTGATCTCTTCATTTCTCATCCTATGTCTCCACACATCCTTCCCGATCTCATCTCGACAGCACTATTACCTGATTCTTCCTTCTTCAGCCATGTCCACGCCTCACTCGCATACATCAGTGTTGGCACCAGGACGACGTTGTGCACCAGTATTCCTCTAATATACGTTTTCTTTTTAAAAACATTTTAGAGGCTTTTAGAATGAACGAACTTGTTCCTGAAAAATATGTGAAATATCTTGTGGAAGTTTAATGAACCCATGACTGTTACAGGAGACTTGAAAAAGTAACAGAAAAGAGTGGGGGCTATGTATGGACATGCTTAATATTTATACCTACGCGAACGTGACTTTTTAGAATTCCAAGAACCACGAGCTATTTCATATGCAAGTCAAAGAAAAAATATACTATTATAGTAAAATTATTTCAAACTAGTGGGTACCTACCCGTGAATTCACGGAGGTTGGTTTAATATGTTTTTGTGTAACCACTATTACTACTCCACCCTTCAAAATTCTTCGAGAGAACACAGGAAGATCACAAGGCTCCGTTTTTTCCCCGTCTTTCCAATATCGTTGAGAAAGTCGTAAAACCAGATTCAAATCGTCGACTTTCTTAGTTGGTACCCACCCGTGAAAGCCACAAGACTCCTCTTTACCTGTGTCATTCCCATACTCATACTGCCACTCTACCACGGTCTTTAATGTTAATCGAAGGAACACATCAGGGAAATCACAAGGCTCAGTCTTTTCCCATGCCCCTGATATTGCTGTTGATAATGCTGCCCTGACAATGTTCTGATCATTGTAATTGGAACAATGTATCGTACCTATAGAGCAAGGGGGTTTCTGTGCATGGGAAACCCTGTGTGTCTTGCATTATTGGAACATGCCGAATATAGGACCATGCGAAACTTTTCGTAGCCAACATCTTCTTACAGTTGGCGAACTGGAATATAGTAGATATACATGGATTACTTTGAATCCCCTAATTCGCTGTCGTGAATCGTTATGTCCCTTCACATTCACTGATGTATTTGATACATCTCCACTCCATGTGCTGTGCACTTCGCACAGTATTGGAGATCGGTCTGATAGTCTTCTGGTTTGGGCACGTAAAAAAAAACAAATACTAAAAATAATCAAAGGTAACATTACCGTCTTTTCGGTAAGAGGTGTGGAGAATGGGTCGCATTTAGTGTGAAAAAATATAGGGTCTTACCTACTTTCCATACTAATTTTACATCCGTACCTATTATACCTACTGAATGGCTATATCAATAATTAATATAATAGGTATAGGTAGGTATATATGCAGTACTTGATTGTTTCGAACCAACTGATAGTACCTAATCAAAATTATTTTCATTACATTTGGCTATACGTACCTACTATATAGTATGTAGGTATACAAAATTCGAAAGAATTCGATGCATTCTGTATCAAGTAGGTATGTGCCTACCTATAGTCACTTAAATAATATTATTTCAGTAAGTGCCTATAATTCGAAATTTCAAAAAGTTTGTACTAAGTTTGTAAAAGTTTACTTCAGACGTATTGTTCAACCAACACTTATCGTCCGATGTAAAGCGCTAGTGTAGAGAACATTTTCAAAATTTCATAGATTCGATCCATTAGTTTGCAAAAATGAAAAAAATGAAGCCGCCTTAATTAGATGCGGAAGTGACCAAAAAGAAGCGAATATACGGCAAGGTGTAAGACAAGGCTGCTCTCTATCACCAGTACTCTTTAATGGATATATACAATATGCAATTGATGAAATCAGGGAAAGAATGAACCATAGAAAAGGTATAAGAGTCCATGGGCAAAAAATAGACATGATAAGATTTGCGGACGACATTGCTTTGATAGCGGAAAGTGAAGAAGAACTGCAAGAAGCATTAGAAACCATGGAGAATGTCCTCAACACTAAATATAATATGAAAATTAACAAGGACAAAACAAAGGTGACAACAGTAAGCCGAAATGAACAGCAAACGAGTGTGGCGTTGTCTGGAGCCCCATTAAAACACACCAAAGAGTTTGTCTACCTCGGGAGTAAGATCACCTGGGATGGCCGTACAAGAAGAGAGGTTGATAGTCGGTTACACCAAGCAAGACTCGCTTTTAATAAAAAAGCAAAGATCTTTGAGTCACATAATATAGATATAAAGCTCCGCAAACAACTGGTAAAAACCTATGTGTGGAGTATCCTATTGTACGGCTGTGAGACATGGTGCCTAACCGAAAGAGATCGAAAGAGACTAGAGGCCTTCGAGATGTGGTCATACAGAAGAATCCTAGGAATATCCTCGAGGGACCACATCACGAATGACGAAGTTCTCAACAGAATCGAAGAAGGAAGGCACCTTCTCAAAACAATCTCAGAGAGACGGGCCAAGTGGATAGGCCACACAATACGACACGAAAACCTCCTCCACACCGTAATGGAGGGAATGACCGAGGGGACAACTCACAGAGGGCGACCCTGACAGGAATATATGGAGCAGGTTCTCCAGGATATGAGCTGCTCCTCATACTTGGAGCTGAAGCGTTGTGCGAAGGACCGGGGGGAGTGGAAAGCGAGGTGTTCTTTGCTGCAAACAAATCCATTGGATTGAAACCTGAGAAGAAGAAAGTTTGCATAATAATCACGGTACTATTTATTTTCGTCGCGCGCTGAGCACAGACAGATGGACAGACATAGGACAATTATTTAAATTGATTGTCGAACGCAGTCATAAAATTTGACCGAGAAGGGGATATTCGCACCTTATGGCTCTATCATAAGTGCGAATAAAGCAGGTATTCGTCCCTTCTCTGTCACACTTTTATGCCTGCGTTTGACAGTTTGAAATAATTTGACATAGTAAATTCTACTCAGAAACATTCATTAAAATATTAGGTACATTAAACGTATACACATTGTTTTTAAAAGGGTTGCAGAGAAATTTTTATTCTCCATTTTTTTATTCCGTTTTTATTTGTTTTTTGTCTCACATATGTATGTATGTATATATTTTCTACTTCGTATATTTTTTTATTCAATTTCTTTTTTCTGTTTTTTCCTATGTTTTTGTTCAATTTCTTTTTTTTCTGTTTTGTCCTGGGGTTAACTGGAAGAAATCGCAGTTCTGCGATAAGTTCGCCCTAGTGAACAACGTTATATAATCTGTACTATGTCCATTTTGTATATTTATATGTGTTTGTTATTTACTTTAAGTTTATATAAATAAATAAAATAAATAAATAAATTCTTAGATTTCGCGTAAGTAACGCGAAGTCTAAACATTCGCGTAAATAACACGGAATTCTCGAATACATCAACTTATAACTCCCACTATTTTTTCTTTTCTAAAAAAAAATCTTAGGTAAACATTGTGTACACATGCAAATAAGTCAATCGATACATAAGGTATAATACAGGGTGTTTCATAGATAGATACAGATACCTTCAGTAGTAGTGAGAGTAGAGATCAATTTGGTCAAATTTAGCTTTGTCCAAAGTCGCACGCTTTGCGAGTTATTCGAGACTAATTTTTTATTGAAATAATTCGATATTCGATAAAAAAAAATGTCTTATGATCCAGAATTCTGGAAAAATATTTTCTGGTTTGTGCTCTTTCAAATGATATACAAAACATTATAAAAACATTAGTTTCATAAAAATACGATACAATATATAAAGAGATTGTAACTAATATTAGCAAATTTTCAATCAAATTCAGAAAGATGATAGCATAGGTGCTTAACGTTATGATAGTGATCCATACTAAACTGGACTTATTGTCTTGGATTACATCAAATTAGACACTATTACATATATCTGTCATAGCCAGCCGCGAATAACAACGCAGGACTAAGACGACCCCTTAATAGACTTACATGTCTTTATGACGATACATTGACAGACATTGACATCTTATGCAGAGCATCCCCCCTCCCCCTTCCCCCCTCCTCTTCCCCTTATCCCGAACTCTTCCTTATTTTTATAAATATTTTTTTTGTGTTCTTGTTTGTTTTCTCTTTTTTTATGTTTAATAAAATAGTAAAATCAGGGGTGCGCGTGTGCGATGGGTGAGCGTGTGAGCGAGATCGAGTATGGGTACAGAGACGACAGGAATGGACTTATATGTTTTAATTTAACTGTGGCGCATGCTTGTGGGTGACAGCTGAATTATGAATGGACTAATTGTCTTTATCTACATGTTATTACTTATATCTAAAGTTGTTGCTTGTTTTGTGCTTTTGTTTGTAATAAAATAAAAAAATAAAATAAATCATTTTATCCAAAGGATGACTCGATCGTGTTCTTAGGTATCTTCGCGCCTGCTAACTTCATTGTTTTTAAAAATAATAATTTTACAAAAAGTTCAACGTATACTTAATGAATTTATTAGCTTTGTGACCTTCCAATAGCAAAACTTTTTTTAATATCGTAACTTGTAAGACGAAATCTGTTTTTATATGAAAATACGTTTGCATTACGTAGGTATAAGAACAAAGAACAAAGAGAATATTTAGAAAGCATATCTCTTCGTAATCCCATATATCATTAAGTAAACTTAATGGAAAGTTTTCACAGAATATTTGTAGTCCCGCAGAGTATCGCATTAGAAATTTATTTATTTATTTATTATACTACAAACGGCCAAAAGCCTTTTGAGAGTACGCATACTGATATTAGTTACTGGGGTTAACTGGAAGAAACCGCAGTTCTGCGATAAGTTCGCCCTAGTGAACAACGTTTTATAATCTGTACTATGGCCATTTTTTATATTTATATGTGTTTGTTGTTTACTTTAAGTTTAAATAAATAAATAAATTAGTACGGATAGTACGTTGAGATGGTTGGGACATGTAGAGAGAATGAACGATGAAAGGACAACAAGGAAAATTTACCTGGGTGAAAGAAGTAGCGTAAGGAAACGCGGCAGTCCAAGTACCAGATGGCTGGACCACGTTGACCAGATCCTCAATGACGGACGTGTTTTGAGTAAAAGTAATCGTAGAATGTGTATGAGGAATTGCATGAATGTGACGGAAGCCTGAAGTGTGTGTAAGGATAGGAAAGTCTGGCGATCCGTTCTCTCCGCCTACCCCGCAAGGGAGGTGGCGTGAGGGTATAGTATAGTATATTGACATTTCAAAAATTTCTAAAAACGGGAGACCTTAGATCTCGCCTAATGCCTAGCCGCCATTTTTTCCATTAACGATTTAACTGATTATTAACGTTAACATTTTTCAAAAAATAACGCTTTAACGATTAACGAATTTAACTTTTTAGTTTACGGATTAAATTATTTTTATGATTAACGGTCAAGGACAGAGAGAAGTCACATCAGAACGAAGAGGCATATATCCAACAGTGGATTGAGACAGGCTGACTATTGTTATATTAATCCTCTCCTGTTATTGCGTATTTGTTTTTCCAGGTGTCTTATATTCTGGGATTATTTCTGGAATTATTGTAATACGAGTATATATGAGAATATGTATTTTAATAAAGCAGGGGAAAGAATCTCGGATTTTACTTGCTTATTTTCCCTTCCTTTCTCTGGAATTCCTAAGCAGTTTATAGTAGCAGTGTGTGGGGAGATAACGTTACGTATACATATTATGCTGTACTAGCTGTAAAATGACCCGGTTTGTGGGGTAATCACTGGGAAAACTTGGTGGATGATCGCAAAAACTGGCGGAGGATCATAAATAACTACGCCGGCCTGCAAAACAGAACCACCTGCAGACCCGTTACAAATGAGGAGCAGCCTTGTCCAAAAAGCGACAGAGTGTGCATGTCCAGAATCGGTCTCCATAGTCACCTTCATTGGCATCTTTGGCAGGACCAGTGACAACGTGGCTGAGTTAAAGACATGCTGGACAACAAGCTCTTGGCATAATTATTATTGCAAACAGTATCCTTACATGCATATTTATTGTACGTACATTCTTATGGTGAATATTTTTTTATTTCGCGTAGTATTATCTATTCTACTTAATAATTAAAACAATATGAATTTGTTTACACCACTTTTATATTAATAAAAGTGGTGTAAACAAATTCATATTGTTTTAATTATAATATAATGTCGCCACAAAGTAAAACCTTCAAAATCAAAGAAGTATTCTACTTAATATAATTTTGTTTTCTACAACCAATTCAATTTATCAATCAAAATGTGCAAATTTAATAAAAGGAGCTCCACATCTATCGATGAATTCTCTAAACATTGAGTAAGGTCGTATAATGTCAATGGAAACTAAGGATTGTGAACAACGATATTGTAGCATATATGCGAATGTACCTATACGTACTCGTATAGTGTATATACGAATGTATATACCTACGATCCAAATACGTTTCTCACGGGGAACTATTTGCTGATGAGACAAAATACATCAGTTCCCGTGTTGCGTACTGCACGACATTATTCAATAAAAAATAGTATTTACCAAACAATTTCGACCGTAGCTAAATGCATTAATGTTTCAAATTCTAGATTCGAGATATATCTAAATTATTTTAGGTATTGAACTAGATTTGAAGATGCATTGCACAGACGGAAATACATTACAGTTTTTTTCTCAACAGAAACGAGAGGCACCCTCATTCATACAATGTAGCGTATGCGAACTCCCTTGGGGAGGAAGCAGGATGGGTTTAAGTGATCACTTAATTTTTGATGTTGTATGTATGCTACTGCTGGAACTTATTTCACATTGAGCCAATGTTTCTGATGCTAACGCCATCTGCCGAGGAATGGACGCAACATTTGCAACCTACTTATTACAGTGAAGTGAGGTCCTGCTTCCTCCCCAAGGGAGCTCACATAACGTTACATGAATGAATGAAGGTGCCTCTCGTCTCGGTTGAGGAAAAAACTGTAATGTTTTAAATTCCTTATAATTTCCGAACAACTTAGAACAATTGTCACAGGGCCCGCGTTAGATTCTTACCCGACTTCTACCAGAATTATATAAGTTGATAAGGACGTCACTGCAGGAGAATGGATTTGGAATTTTTATATCGACTTTTCAGCTTTCAGGGAAAGTACGCTTCCAATAGTATATCTACATACGTATCCATGGACGCCGGCAGGGGGACAGGGGGGCAGCTGTTCCTCCCTAAAGCTTGGAATAGGTATATACTTTTTCATACTAAATGATAAAACCTCACAAAAATCACATTATTACTACGCATTATCACATCATGTCATACATTTTCTAAAATTAGTATAAAAAATCCATCAAAATACAATTTTTTCTTCGAAAAATTGTCTGCTGCGCTATTTTTTTATTAATTTTCGTAAAAATTATTTTTCATACCTACATGTTATTGTGCAAATTATTATGCACATTTTCAGATAAACCAAACTACATCACGATCTTCTTCTCTATGTCTCACAAAAAAAATTGTCTGCGGCGCTATTTACGCGTTTTTCATGCTATATCCATTTTTTAAATTTTTGTTGCCCCTCCCCCCTCCCACTCATGTACCCAAGCCCGTGTACGTATCTACGTACAACTTCACTATAAAATACTCGTATTAGTTAGGAAGTCCACCCTCAGTCACGTCAATCTATGTTATGTTAAAGTTTTTTTTTTTTATTTAAATAGTCTTCATCATCGTAAATTCAATTTTAAAAGATTATGTCATGCTTTTTTTGTAAACTTAGCCTGGTCTAAAACCGATCTGAATTTCTTTTCCAGCGCGCTTTCATACGATATCACACGATAAAACTGTAAGTTGGCATATGAAAAATATTTTCAGCAAAATAATACAACAGAGACATCTACTGATCAGAAAACCAAACACAGCTGAACTGTTTCCGAATGGTTTGAAACTTCGCTAGCAGCTTTTCCAGAGTGAGAGCTTTTACTAATTTTGTTAATAGGTTTAATTCGTTTGGTGTTCCCAATGTCGCGATTATTTTATTAGCACTTTGGAAAAAATTAACTTTTGGAAAAAGTTGCTGAATTTTTTTTATTTGAGAAATCTATACAACATATCAAAAATCTTTTACGGTCATTCATTAGATAAAGGTTTAATGTATCTACCTTATTTTCTCCAAAGCATATTTAGTAAGTTTGTGGAGATGTTAAGTCTCAAAAAAAATTTTTTTTTTCATATCAATATGCCTCGTAAGGTCCTATATGTTGTTATCAGGCTTCGGCGCCCTGAATTGTTCTCAACCAGTACTGAGAGAATCGTTTTGAAACTGAAGACAATAAATGAAAGTGTGGACTAGAGATTGGCTGTTTTAGAATTACAATATTTGGAAATCCCTTGAGTATAAAATATTCCGAAAGTACCCCTGAAATTTACGGGATCTGAGTATTCTCCGTTCAGTTTTTCAGATATAAAAGTATAATTTAGCCAAAATACTGGTAATTATAATCTTAACAAATTGTCTGTTTTAGATTTTTAAATTTGTTCCCAGGCTCTTCTTAAAAATTTAAAATTAACATTGTCGCTTACGTTATTCTTATTACGCGCTAACATTCTCATATAAAATTTGAAAAAATTTAAACGAAAATAGAACGATTTGTGCTCATAGCATATAAGCCATTTAAGAGTATGCATACCGACATTTCAAAAATTTCTAAAAACGGGAGACTTTCTATCTCGACAACCGTTACTAAATATGCTTTAGAACAAAATAGGGTAGATGCATTGAACCTTTGTCTAGGGAGTAACCGTAAAAGATTTTATATATCTTGTATAGATTTCTCAAAAAAAAAACACATCTGATCTTTTTTCCGAAAGACGGAAACTCGTTTCCCGAAAGTCGCGGAGTTTTTTTTTTGTACTGATAATATGCATTAAAATCTAGGGAATACCCGTAAAAGTTTTTTGATATACGCAAAATTAACCCCAAAAAATGGGAAAAAAAAACGCTATTTTTACCATTTTATCATGCGATTGTCACGCGATTTTGAACCTTAATGCCGTGGGAAATGACTGTGGCGTCATTCTTGGTGCCAAGCCCTTAAAAATTAGAGTGTCTGGTTCTATATCGTATGGCGTTGGGGAGACCGAACCACATGCATCCGTTCATTCATTCTGACAACTTTCTTGAAGGTTCTGCAATGTTCTATTTTATACGATTGTCACGCGATTTTGAACCTTAATGCCGTGGGAAATGACTGTGACCTCATTCTTGGTGCCAAGCCCTAATTATCAATTATCAGAATCTTATTTGCCCCAACTTCAAAATTAGCGTCGATCTTGCGGTCCATTATAATATACGTCTCATATTAATAAGATAATACTGAGAAATGTAGTCTATTTTTCAATACGTATTACGTTCTAATATTTTATGTAAGAGGGTTGCTGGGCTCGACAGTAATTTTAATTCCACAACACAGGAAGTGGTACCATATTGTGGTATTTGGTATCCATCCATAATAAATAATTAGAACGTATGATAGGCAAACGTGCAGCCGGAAAATTGGGAACATATTATATACACGGTGTAACATAACCGGTGGATCAACCGAAGCATGTATGTTCAGCAATTTTTTGTAGTTTTCGTGTTATGAATTTTTTTCATATTTTTTCGCCAAACCTCGACTTGCAAGACGTTATTGGTCACAGAGACACCAATTATTAAGATACATACATGTTTTTTTTTTCAAAATAGGTGAATAGCATACCATGCTGACGCCAAAACTATTGTAGGTTTATTTGGTACCATCGCGCCATAAAAAAATGTTGAATCTCAAAATTAGTCACAATCCGAAATTGTCAAAAAATTGAAATTTGTCCCAAAGTATTTCAAAATCTTACTTATTTTATTACGGAGGAGTAGAAGGCAGAAGAGGTAGAGGAAGATCCCCCACTAGATGGACTGACCAAATCAAGGCTGCCACAGGTACATCAGTATGGTTGGAGCAATGCGTACGGCGGTGTGTCGGGAGAGGTGGAGGACTACAATCCAGAACGTGTTACGGACAAGGAGAGAGGATGGTCACGACCCTCAGCAGTGAGGACATCGACGCAGAAGAACTTATTTTATGGAATATTTATCTTACAGAGTTCGTTAAGCAATCTCTACGGCACCATGCATAAAAAAAGTAATCCAAGTACAAAAGGGTGCAAATTCACGTAGAGATTTTTTTATAAGACTCCAAACAAAATGTATGGGAAGAAAATTGGGGTATTTAGGTACCCCCAGAGGTGCTCTATCTCTGGACTTTCACTTGGTCGTACTTCCTGGGACACCCTGTATACCCTGTGATTCGAACAAGGATAATTCGTAAAAACAAAAATAATTCAAGTAATTAAAAAAAAAAAATGTATTTTAAATATATTTTTGTCCTTCAATTACCTGCGGCAATCTTACTTGCTATAACCTTTCCTTTGTACATTGTTTACAAACAATAAACAATATTATTGTTTGTGAACATTGTTTTGTTGTTGTTTGTTTCATACGCGAACTTGAATTATTTATTTCGGTAGTTCAGTTCTAGTAGAAGGAAGGCATATAACAAATTACCGTCAAGTCCTATAACTGAAAATTAAAATCAGAAAGGCGGAATGAAACAGAAAGGTAATAATATCTTATACTATTAAGAGTGTGCATACCGACATTGCAAAAATTTCTAAAAACGGGAGACCCTATATTTCGACAACCGTTACTAAATATGCTTTGGAACAAAATAAGGTAGATGCATTGAACATTTATCTAGGGAATAACCGTAAAAGATTTTTTCAACTTGTATAGATTTCTCAAAAATAAATTTAAAAAACACCATCTTTTTCCGAAAGACGGAAACTCGTTTCCCGAAAGTCGCGGAGAATTTTTTTTGCATTGATAATATGCATTAAAATCTAGGGAATAACCGTAAAAGTTTTTTGATAGACGCAAAATTAACCCTAAAAAATGGAAAAACGCTATTTTTATCATTTTATCATGCGATTGTCACGCGATTTTGAACCTTAATGCCGTGGGAAAAGACTGTGGCGTCATTCTTAATGCCAAGCCCTTAAAAATTAGAGTGTCTGTTTCTTTGTCTGGTTCTATATCGTATGGCGTTGGGGAGACCGAACCACATGCATCTGTTTATTCATTCTGACAACTTTCTTGAAGGTTCCGCAATGTTCTATTACCTTCCATAACTTTCTAGAAGGTTCTACATTTTTTTTTATATGAATCTGGGTTTATCGAAATAAACCCAAAGACATATTTGTACACTTCACAGAAAGCTTAAAAGCTTGTGTTGTGAAGTGGAGTAAGTCGGGGGTTGAACCCGCGCCCACTGGGTTAACAGTCGAGCGCGTTTCCAACCAGGCTACCGACCACCTCTGTCCGATTAAACCCAACAATTTTCTGCAGTGTCTACCGCTGCTTAATCTGGACTAAATATGACTTGCGATCTGAATTTCTTTTTCAATGCCCTTTCATACGATACCACACACAACCCTTAGATCCACCATCGGCAAAATTTCTCAGAAGGTTCCGCATTTCCAGAAGTTTCTACCACACAGTATTCGTTTCCAGATAGCGAGGCATCCGTGTACCAAGTTTGATCGAAATTTCTGCAGGCGTTCCAGAGTTATGGTGAAACAAACATACACACATACATACATTTTTTATTGTATGTATAAGATATTTACATCACACAATACCATTGCAAAGAACAACTTTACAGAAAGAATATTTGATACAAATAAATAAAGAAAATTTAAGGCTCGCGACCCGACTATGACGCGACCCAAGTGTTATATACATTTTCAAATAAACAAAACCACGACAGTCTTCATCATGTTTCACATAAATATACGCGTTTTTTACGCTGTATCATTTTTCAAATTATTGTTATCTCAACCATAAAATAAATAGTTATCTCAACAGATATACAGCAAAGGATGGACCAATCAAAATTATATATATTTTGCCCATGACGGATACGTCAGCATAGGAATAGTACTTATAGAATCGATGTGGAACATAAGTAGGTAGGACCCCATATTTTTACATACTAAATGGTAACGCCCTTTCTTTATATAGATTTCTTCATACTGAAACGACTGGGTTACGACTTCTCCTTAGTTTGGAATGTTATGTTGTAATAATATAGCGTCCATGTTTGTACGATTATATAGTACCAATATAGTACATTAGTAATAAATGCTAATGTTACATAGATGGCGGTAGTTGTCAAATAACCTATCATTTGAATCGGGTTACGGAATATTATAAGCCAGAGAAGTTTCGTTCGATCAACGTGGCGGACGTCGCGGATAGTCTTGTACATTGTACATTTTCCGCTGAATACAATTTTTGGAGATCTCTAGTTGGGAGGGGACAGGAGTCCCACTTCCCATATGACTAGAGATCATAACACACAATAGTATCGGGCCTGGGCTGGGCTCAGGGCATGCTATGTCAAACGCAAAGTCACTAGCGGGCCAAATGCATGAAGCAACATGAAGACCATAGACGAGGTGGGCCGTAAAACCTAATCTTAATGGAGATAAACTACTAAAAATCTTAACGAAAAAAAATAGAAGATTTCATTTTCCTAGGTGTGTACCGATTAGGAGTTATTAGTGAGAAACTGAAAAATGTTAATACGTTTCTAGGTTTTTAGGACAACCTGTATATAGCAAATGCGTAAAAGTGGTGCAAACTTAAATAAAAAATACTCGCTAATGAAGAGGGCAATACCGTTTCCAGCTTTCCTAAAATTGCTGTGTATTTTTACACACCTTTTTCATTTATTTTTGTAGGAAATATTCTCTTACAATAAAATTAATATTTTATTCTATTCTATCCCCTCACGCCTCATCCCTTGCGGGGTAGGCAGAGAGAACAGATCACCAGACTTTCCTATCCCTGCACACACTTCGTGCTTCCGTCGCATTCATACAATTCCTACTTTTACTCAGAACACGTCCGTCCTTGAGAATCTGGTCTACACGGTCGAGCCATGTGGTTCTTGCCAGACGCGTTTCCTTACACATCTTCTTTCTCCCAGGTATTTTTAATTAATATATACATAAATGGATTTCTTCTTCTTTATCTCTTCATAGATCTTGAGATCTGTTTATTCAAGAACGCCCTCATTCTTGGGAGGCTGAAGTTCAGCTGTTCCTCCATGAATTTATATTATAAAATATCATTTAAGGGCATGGCACCAGGAATGACGTCACAGTCTTTCCCACGGCATTAAGGTTCAAAATTGCGTGACAATCGCATGATAAAATGGTAAAAATAGCGTTTTTTCCATTTTTTGGAGTTAATTTTGCGTCTATCAAAAAACTTTTACGGTTATTCCCTAGATTTTAATGCATATTATCAGTACAAGAAAAAAAATTACTTCGCGACTTTCGGGAAACGAGTTTCCGTCTTTCGGAAAAAACAACAGAGGTGTTTTTAAAAAAAATTTTTTGAGAAATCTATACAACATAAAAAAAATCTTTTACGGTTATTCCCTAGATAAAGGTTCAATGCATCTACCCTATTTTGTTCCAAAGCATATTTAGTAACGGTTGTCGAGATAGAAGGTCTCCCGTTTTTATAAATTTTTGAAATGTCGGTATGCACACTCTTAAATCATAACTACATGGAAAATTTTCTGTAAAATGTAAGATCATAGGATTCCACGGCCGGTGTCCACACTGCTGTGTGTATTTTCCGGTCTATAGGCCGGGGCCTATGGAATTTTTGTTTGCCCAACGTTTCCCAGTAGACCACGGCCCCGTAGCCGGGAAAATGCACACAATTTTACACATTTTTAAAAAATTGATCTTCGACAAAACCAGTTTTACGGGTACCTAACACACACGGGTGTGAGAATTTTTCCTAGAACGGTTAAAAAACTATTATATCAAACAAATATTTTTGCATAGTTGACAAATTGCTGAGCGAAGTCGTGGAATCAAACCCGGCGGGTATAGAAATTATTCTGGGAATGCACATAAATATATCTATTGTTTTACTTGTCCTTTTGAGTCTTGAGTTCAGAGACCGTCCGTAGAAATTATTAGAAATACAATACAAATAACTTTATGTACGGGAAAAATGAAAAACTAGATATACCTATAGAAGAAAATGACTTTAGTTCGCGACTAGTATTCGAGGATTTGCACCCTCATCATCATGCGATCGCCTGAAAAATGGACTTCCACCAAGTACCGACGGTCAAAGACATCGAGATGACTTTATGTAGTTTTATTTGTTGAAGCATTGTATTTCGTATTATGTTATGCGTACAGCATCCTCGATGTACAAAGGCACACGCCAAATCTATATAAGTAGTCAGTTTTTATTATTATCCTGATTTTCAACCGACAGTACATGGTGAAAGTCCATTGATAAAGGTAAAAAAGAAAGACTAGGTAGTATATAGTTTAAAATCTACGACTTACATTATGAAAGCGACTAGTGTTCATATCTGAAAGAGATAAAAAGAGACTGGAAGATTTTGAAATGTGGTCCTTCAGGAGAACTGTAGGAATTTCTTGGAGGGATCATATAACGAACAAAGAAGTTCTCAACAAAATCAAAGGAGTAAGACACCTGCTCAATGCAATAGCAGAAAGACGTGCCAGATGGATCGGCCACATAGTGCGTGAAGAGGGTCTCCTACTTGAATTAATTGAAGGAATGAACGAGGGGACAAACTACAGAGGACGACCAAGGAAAGAATATCTGGACGACCTCGACTCATATAAAGAGTTAAAAAGAACCGCACAGGACAGGGATGAGTGGAGAAGGAGACATGGGGCTTTGCGGCAAACCAATCGTAACGATTGAAACTGGAGAAGATGAAATGTTTGAAGATTCTATCTTCATCATCAGGCGTTTGACAAGAAAGTTACTTGTTTTGGCATCATTACGTGGTTTTTAAATTATATATTCTTTAATTTTTACCTTTATGAACTTTTATTTTTAAAAATAGATTGACAAATTGACGCGTCTATTTCATCGAAAAGAATGGATTCGTCCATATTTTAACGATTGCTGATGTAGGAAATTGAGAAATATTACTATAGAGTACCTACAACATAAGACACATTTTAACATATCAATTATTTGTGATAAATATCATATATTTTTTGTGTCTTCTATTCTACCTGTTCTTGTAATACTGTCGAATTAATATTTCTCAGTCAAGCGATATTTGAAAATCTTTATTAGAGAAAATAATGTTATGATATACCTGGATGAATTAATGGAAACTCAAGACGCGAAAGACTGCGTCGGAAAA
This sequence comes from Ceraclea dissimilis, assembly GCA_963576895.1. Classification (NCBI taxonomy): domain Eukaryota; kingdom Metazoa; phylum Arthropoda; class Insecta; order Trichoptera; family Leptoceridae; genus Ceraclea; species Ceraclea dissimilis. The sequence goes on from OY756368.1 coordinate 689,735, forward strand.
AGGAAATTACTCAGCTAATACTATAGTTTTTTTCTACAGATATACAGCAAATGATGTACTTTCCGTCAGGCTTATGACTGTTTGTCGGCTGGCTTAATGTCATCACTTTACACTTAATTGAAGGACTCCGAGAAAATTACAAAATTCAAATCAATTGTTGTAAATTTCCTCGTCGATGTCTCCCTGGACTCCGCCCTCCCAAAAATGAGGACTTTCTAGACCGTACGGATAGCCAGATCTAAAAAAAAGAAGAAGAAGAAATTTTCGCGATAAAAATACGTATAAAATTTTCAGAAGAAACTTACTCAGTATGGAGAAAATCTACAAAAAAAAAAACAATTTCTACCCACTAAAGTCACTAAAACATAATTATTCTCATTTATTGATATCTTTAGTATTAGCTGAGTTCTAGTAATATTTCTCTCCCAGACGCAATTTTTCGTGTGTTTATTTACTATGAATAAAATAATTAAAACCTACCAGCTGTAACCTGCGCACCTTGCTACACCTTCAACTTTATCCTCAACCGTTACACTCCCACAAACACAAAAGTGGCACTGTACGGTACAGCTACCGTACAATATCGATGTAGACGGCTGTAGTGTAGGGCTGGTCTGCTCTGCGAAGCGCCAATGCGTGTCGCCGCCTTGCGTCGGGGAACGTCTCTCTATTGCGCCTGTAGACAGCGGTGGATACACGATGAGCGGGTTGTAAGGCCGCTCCGTGTCGTCCAGGATCCGTGTCGTCTCTTCTACTCGTTCAGGGGGCGCGTCTGACACACGGTAGCAGGTTGTAAGGCTGCAGCGTGTCGTCCAGAATCCGCGTCCTACTCGTCTTCTTCTTCACCCGGCAGCTCGTCTGCTTCTTCGCCCGGCGCCGTCCCAGGTACGATCTCTACCAGCCAGTGAGGAGTGTTTGCTGAGGGCACCCAAGGTCGCACCGTCAAGCGGTACTGACCTGCGACTTATACCAGACAAACACACACACACCAGTAGATAGCGATCGCTTACCACCCTTACAATAGTCACTACCCGCTAGCGGCGTGATATGTACTAATTAAATAGTACAGCTCACTGCAGCCATTAGGTATCGCGCAACTATTTGCAAGGCAGCCTGCGGTCCGTGGTGAAAGCGATGGTCAATGTTGATGAGCTGCGTAGTCCAATATCCAATCCGTGGTAGAGGCGAAGGTGATCCAAGAGAAGTCCAAGGTGAGTAGTAGAAGAGAAGGTCAGAGAGATGTAAACAGCGTTGTGGTCGGTTCAAGACTAACTTTATTTTCCGTTTGTACTGCTTATATACTATTTCTGTGTGGTAGGGGTAGCGCGCGGGTAGCGGGGAGGTACGCAGTCGTCGTACACGGCCCGTGCGCCGTGTACGCACGCCTGTTTTTGTGCTATAAATCCCTCGGTTTTTTCGCGCGCCGCCCCTAATAGCATCCGTCTCTCGTCGCAGACGGTCGACTGGCGATGCGGCCACACACATACAATTTAACACAGGAAAATAAATCATACATATTACCCTATGCACGGGCCTCCTAGCGACGGTTACGTATATTTGACGTTCTATTTATTGGTCTGTGGAGGCCCGTGCTTACAAAACTACATATTTCAATACATATCAGCATAATTATAATTCTATAGCCTACTGTACGTACTTTGAATATCGTATCTTGTAGCTGCGGGTGTTGGGGGGGAGTATCATCTGGATCCCGTTCGATACACTCCCCCCGTGAGGGTTCCCCTTACTAGTCTGAGAACGGTGATGATGTGCGTCACTTAGACACGAAAAACATAGTCCCTTTTCTTTGGCGTAGGCCCACCGTTCACTAACACTCTTCAATGTCCAATCACGACACTTTGCACTGTTATGTCCCGTACGCGCACATATCACACAGTTCTTCACAGGCCGTCCTTTAGCCGGTGCGACCGCGGTCGGTTCAGCATGTCGGGGGGCCGTTTCAGCACTTGGCCCCTCCTCATCGTCCCGGTCGTCCGGCTCAGCATACACGGTCAGCACTGTTGCATGTTTGCGCGTCTTGGGTAGTCTCAACTTCCTGGTGAATCCCGCCTTTGTCATCGAGGAGCGCCATCCTCGGTACCACTCACACAGTTGTGCGAGGGTTGGTGATCCTGGTTTGGGGGCAACTGCAGTCATCCAGCCGGCGGCCTCCATCACTGTCATCTTCGCCAAGAACAGCTGCAAGATCCTGGGATTTCTCAGCAACTCTCCATCCTTCACAGGGGCGAGGGTGGCTACTGCGTTCTCAAGCAGCAACCCGAACTCGTGGACTTCGTCGAGGCTCACAGCATGATGGGTTCTCTCTGGGAATCTCTGGACCATGTCTCGGACGACGCTTTCGGCGGCATCAGCTCCTCCGAACGCCTGCTCCAGTAGGTCCATGATCTTTGATGCTGCTCCCGGCTCCGCCCAGTACAGCGTCGGTCCAACCGCCCGCTTGGCCTCCCCCCGTAGAGCGTTGAGTAGACGCACCCTGTTTTCGCCGTCGGACATCCCAAACATCTTGGTGGTGTCTGCGTAGACCAGCCGGAACGCCTGCCACTCTGCGGGGTTTCCATCAAAGGGTGGTAGGTCCTTGGTTCCCGACTGCCGCGCCAGGATAGCGTCCCTCCACCTCCGGTCAGCTATGTCTTCATTGATGTAGCCTGGCCGGTTGTTGTAGAATCTGTCGTAGCCGCCCGGTGGATCGTAGAACCTCTCGTAGGCCTCCGAACGCTCGTTGATTCTCTCGTAGCCGCCCGGACGATCGTAGTACCTCTCGAACTCGCCGGGCCGGTCATTGTTTCTCTCGTAGGCGCCATGGTTATCACGAATCCTCTCGTAGCCACCGCTGGGATGATCTGGGAACCGCCTGTAGCTCTCGTAGCGTTGGTCGTAGTCCCTCAGGCCTCTCGGTGGCTCAGCGTCCGTGATAGGCATCGTGCTTTGTCCTCTTGTAGCAGCTGCAGTGGTTGTTGTGGCGGGCTGCGTTGCATCTGCTTGCGTCGGGGCGGCATGCATTGCGGTGGCCTGCATCGTGGAGGCTTGCGTCCCGGCGGTACGCGTCGCGGCGGCGACCATGTCACTGTGGGTCTTCGCCAAGGCGTCGTACTTCAGTTGCAGCTCTGCCATCTGTTTCTGCATCTGCTTGAGGGTCTCGTCTGTGCACGTTCCACTGGTACCGGTAGTGCTCCTCCGGTCACCATCCTGGCTGCCTTGTAGGGTGACGTCTGCATCGCTGGCGCCATCCCGTTCTTCCTCGTCTCGTGCTGTACCCGATCGCAGCGACATGGGCATCTCGCGTCTTCTGGGGCAGATCCGCGGTTCGAAGGACCAAATGTACGGTACAGCTACCGTACAATATCGATGTAGACGGCTGTAGTGTAGGGCTGGTCTGCTCTGCGAAGCGCCAATGCGTGTCGCCGCCTTGCGTCGGGGAACGTCTCTCTATTGCGCCTGTAGACAGCGGTGGATACACGATGAGCGGGTTGTAAGGCCGCTCCGTGTCGTCCAGGATCCGTGTCGTCTCTTCTACTCGTTCAGGGGGCGCGTCTGACACACGGTAGCAGGTTGTAAGGCTGCAGCGTGTCGTCCAGAATCCGCGTCCTACTCGTCTTCTTCTTCACCCGGCAGCTCGTCTGCTTCTTCGCCCGGCGCCGTCCCAGGTACGATCTCTACCAGCCAGTGAGGAGTGTTTGCTGAGGGCACCCAAGGTCGCACCGTCAAGCGGTACTGACCTGCGACTTATACCAGACAAACACACACACACCAGTAGATAGCGATCGCTTACCACCCTTACAATAGTCACTACCCGCTAGCGGCGTGATATGTACTAATTAAATAGTACAGCTCACTGCAGCCATTAGGTATCGCGCAACTATTTGCAAGGCAGCCTGCGGTCCGTGGTGAAAGCGATGGTCAATGTTGATGAGCTGCGTAGTCCAATATCCAATCCGTGGTAGAGGCGAAGGTGATCCAAGAGAAGTCCAAGGTGAGTAGTAGAAGAGAAGGTCAGAGAGATGTAAACAGCGTTGTGGTCGGTTCAAGACTAACTTTATTTTCCGTTTGTACTGCTTATATACTATTTCTGTGTGGTAGGGGTAGCGCGCGGGTAGCGGGGAGGTACGCAGTCGTCGTACACGGCCCGTGCGCCGTGTACGCACGCCTGTTTTTGTGCTATAAATCCCTCGGTTTTTTCGCGCGCCGCCCCTAATAGCATCCGTCTCTCGTCGCAGACGGTCGACTGGCGATGCGGCCACACACATACAATTTAACACAGGAAAATAAATCATACATATTACCCTATGCACGGGCCTCCTAGCGACGGTTACGTATATTTGACGTTCTATTTATTGGTCTGTGGAGGCCCGTGCTTACAAAACTACATATTTCAATACATATCAGCATAATTATAATTCTATAGCCTACTGTACGTACTTTGAATATCGTATCTTGTAGCTGCGGGTGTTGGGGGGGAGTATCATCTGGATCCCGTTCGATACAGGCACTATTCATCTTGTTTTTACAAAGAAAATGTGGATTCGACACTAATATCAGTTTTACAAGTCACCCTTTATCCCGCCTCCCCCTGTCGACGTTCGTACTTCTTCTGAATCAAAAATCTTGGAATCCTTTAAAAAGACTTCTTCTTCATTAGCCTTCTTCCCTCCACTGCTGGATGTAAGCGTCTTCTAACTGTTTTCAGTCCTCGCTGCTCTGACCCTTTCGCATCCAGGTTCCCCCAGCGATTTGGACAATGTCGTCGATCCATCTCTTTGGTGGCCTTCCGACGCACCTTCTATCTGTCCTCCACTTCAATATTCGTGTCGCCCACATGGTGTCACCCTGCCTGCCCATATGTCCTGCCCATTGCCACTTGAGTTTTGACACACGGGTCATTATATTGGCAACTTTGTTTCTCCGTCTAAAAAGCAGGTACGTGAAATTATCTCATCTTATTATCCAAAGCATACTTAGTAACAGTTGTCGAGATATGAGGTCTCCCGTTTTTAGATTTTTTTTAAATGTTGGTATGCACACTCTTAATGTGTTATTGTATAAATGGCAATGGGCGGTACATGTGGCAAGACAGGACAGCGTCAGATGGTAACCTAAAATCCTGAAGTGGAGACCCTAGGAGAACAAAAGAGGCGTAGGAAGACCACAGAAAAGGTGGACAGATGACATTGTCCAGCTTACGGGTCGTAGATGACAGCAGATAGCTGAAGATAGAAGACAGTGGAATAGTTTAGAAGAGGCCTATCTCCAGCAGTGGAACTCAAGTGACTAGCAGTAAGTAAGTATAAGCCTTCCCGGGGGTGAGCACAACAAAGCTTTAATATTTTTTAATCGGATGAACGGTTTAGGAGTGCATTAAGGACGTCAGTCAGACATTCATTTTTATAGTATAAGAAGACTATGAGCGGATCTAAATCTAAGATTAGAGTTAGACAATGTTCGTGTTAGTATTGAGATGACGGAAGATAGAAACTAGGAAGATAATCTCAGTTTCCTCAATCAAAACACGGTTTGCGCTTCGCTGTCAAATCTTCCAAACGAAATGTTTATCACGAACATGACAGATGGGCAAATAATAACTGTTTCTTTAGATATAGTATATTATATTGTTATAACAAGGAAGTACTTTTTTGAGTAAAAGGAATCGTGTGTACGAGGAAATTGCATGAATGTGTATATGTTACGGACAGGAAAGTCTGCAAAGGATGCAGCAGATATAGGCCTCTTCCAACTTCCTTCACTCGTCTCTGCTTTGACCCCTTCTAGTTTCACCAGCGATTTGAACAATGTCGTCAGTCGTTCTTCCCTATACTCATTCTATCCGTCCAAGGCCTCCACTTTAATATTCGTGGCGCCCATCTGGTGTCGCCGCCCTGCCTGGCCATTTCCCCTGCCATTGCCACTTTGTGAAGTTTCAGCACAGGGTTCATGATTTTGATAATGACATGAGTAAAGGTTTTCGAAAAAAAAAATAGTGTGTGTTTTGTCAAAAGTTGACAACGTTGATCAACTGTAGTATAGTTTCAGTGGCGCTATATGTTCTATAAGAGTACGAGTATATTAGCTCCCTCTATTGTTTGCTCCACATTTCTTAGTAACATATTAGTGTCAGGTAGATTAGGTATATTTATCATATCTTTCTATGACTATGACTCATCTGCATTGTCTTGCATACAACATACGTACCTACTAGAGTGGAATTGTTCCAAGCTTGATTCGGTTCTTTTGAATCTACAAAAACCTATAGTCTGAGAGCCCGCTGCCTAAATTATGACGTATCTGTTTTTTTGATAGAAATGTGGTATAACCAAAGAGATTACATATTAAGTACTAGAGATCTGATTCTATGTATTTTCAATAGAAGGGAAGTGTAGCAATTTCACGCACGGCACTTTTTGGTATTTTAGAGTCGCAAAGCTCACACTATTAACAAGATATCAATAATAAAAACTAAAACATCTTTAAAACAGTCGTTTTAGTCCTAAATAACGTTGAAACTAATACCGTTTTTAACTATGAGAGCAAAATTTCGAATCCGTTGCCCACAAACTGTCAAAATTTTCCATACGATTTGACAGTTTGTGGGCACCAATTTCGTTACACTTCTAGCATTGAGTACTCTGTCTAGGTAGTACTTAATATATTATGTCGCTGGGTATAACTGATAGCTTACCAATAGGGTATTACATCTCACTAGATCATAACATAATATAATAATATATATTCTTGGGCTTGGGCTGGGCTCAGGCACCGATCAAATATCAATATACAATGTTTTTAAGGGCTTATATGCACTGAGCAAAAATTGTTCTATTTTTGCTTCAACTTTTTCAAATTTTGTATTAGTTAGGGCTCAATAAGAATAACGTAAGCGAGAAAGTGAATTATACTTTTTTAAAAGAAACCTGGGAAGGAATTAAAAAATCTGGATTTGTTAAGATTATAATTACCAGTATTTTGGCTGAAAAACTAAACGGAAATCTTCAGATCCCGTAAATTTTAGGGGTACTTGGTAATTGGCTGAGTAAAATTCAGGACAGCATATAGGGCTTGTGTTTTCTGACGGCATATAGGGCTTGTGTTTTCTGGTGATCAATATGAACAAACTCCTTAAACTCGAGGAACGGATTCGAAAATTCGGTTCGCAAAATGTACCGGTTTTACATCCTCTAACTAAACAAGCATTGTATACATTTATTGTACATTCGTTGTCATATGTCATATTACTGTTATTGTTATACAAATATTATGCAGTTATGTCTCCATGCTCTCGAGTTGTTATAAAAATAAACTACACCCTTCCATTCTTAGTAGAAAAGATACCAGTGAGTTCCTGCCTAGTAGTGTGTTCTATATGTGGGTCACATACTTTAGCGTTTTCAGCATATATCTAGAATAAAAACAATAACATATAATTTTGCACAATAAATCATACTGTCATTCTGGCTGATAACATCGCAGATCTTCAGGAACTCCTCATCTTCTTCTTGATGTGCCCTGTCAGGTCCCCCCGACGTTGGCAATCGCTCTGGCGAAGGCTTCTCTATCTTGTGCGACCCGGAACAGGTTATCTCGTTCCGGTCCAGTCCCTTATATTGCGCTGCCAAGACGTTTGCCTTCTACCTGGATCACTCTGGACCGTGGACAGTATATATACATGTTGGAGGTCTGGGTTCGATTCCCGACCGCGGCAGATGGATGGACTGGAATTGGTGAATGTTACTTAAGTGTAAAGTGATGACATTAAGCCAGCCGACGATCAGTCATAAGCCTGATGGAAGGTCCATCCTCTGCTGTATATCAGTTGAGATATAACTACTTGTTAAAAATTCAACTATAAACATGTAGAAAAATTCCGTTGGCCTCACAAAGAAATTGTGATTTCAAAAATAATATTACAATAATGTTATTTGGTAGTGGTACTACGTAGAGTAGGTACAAATCATAAAACCTATTCGTAATTAGTCAAGTAAATTACCTTCGCATTGATATTCCAAACGTCAACTAGGTAATAGTTTAGTACACTAGAGGGTCCAGGGGGGGTAAAGGGGGGCACCTTCCCTGACGATCCACGTAGCATGGAACCAAAATATATCGAATGAATTGAAATCGCATGGCTATAATACATGTGAACTGAATTGTGTAATTAAGGCGTCAAGGTAATTTCCCACCAAGGTTCAAAATCGCATGATAAAATGGTAAAAACAGAGTTTTTTGCATTTTTTGGGGTTAATTTTGCGTCTATCAAAAAACTTTTACGGTCATTCCCTAGATTTTTTAATGCTTATTATCAGTACAAAAAAAATACTCTCCGACTCTCGGGAAACGAGTTTCTGTCTTTCGGAAAAAGATCAGAGGTGTTTTCCACTTTTATCTTGAGAAATCAATACAAGATATAAAAAATCTTTTACGGTTATTCCCTAGATAAATGTTCAAGGTATCTACTCTATTTTTCCAAAGCATATTTAGTAACGGTTGTCGAGATATAAGGTCTCCCGTTTTAGAAATTTTTGAAATGTCGGTATATGGTGTAAATGGTTACGTTAGATTTGGATTATCAGTTTATTCAAGGTTCCTTATAGTTAAAAAAAAATCGAGCGTGTCCGAATATTTTTCGATGTTAGTTCGAGACGCCGCTATCGCTTAGTGTTTTAAATTCCATACATATTTTAATTTTGCGTAAAATTTCACGGTTTTGCGTTACTTTCATACCTAGTTACAATGAAAATTATGTCAAGTAGATTATTATTTGCGTATGTTATTTTAAGTATTTATTTTATTTTCATATAGATGGAGTGTGTACTGTGTAGCTATGAAGATAAAGAATGAGGGAGCCATCTATGTGAGAATGTAACAAAGCAAAAGGTTCATACGTTATTGCCATTAGTATGACTCTTGACTTTGTATAAGAACCCCACTTCACAATTATTATTGTACATTGTATGAGATTCTTTCCTCACAAAAATATACAATTGTGATACAGCCAGAGCTGGGCAGAAATGCGTTAATCCGTTAATCGTTAATTAACGAAGTGAACATTTTGGTTAACGATTTAACGCACCTCCAAAAATTGTTAACGGATTATTTTACATCCGTTACATTTGACTTCCGTTAATTAAGTCCATTAATATTTGATTGTTTGCATAGACATCATGCACTGGCGGCGCTGGCATTAGATAATCCAAGGGTTGTATGGGGATATGTGTGGTATCGTGTATGGGTTGGGAGTTGGAAAATAAATTTCACTTTGTTGGGATACATCACGATAGTGTTAATATGATAGTAGTTGTACTTATGTAGTTCTATTTCACGCCATTTAACCACATTTTTTTACATTAACGCTTTAACGGATTAACGTTAACTTCCGTTAATTTTTTCAAAGTTTAACTTTTCAGTTAACGGATTATCAATTAACGAAGTTAACTTTTTGATTAACGGTGCCCACCTCTGAATACAGGTAGGCACCTCTCCATTCAAAACATAGTTGAACTGAAAAATATGAATAGATGATTCTAATATAGGCGCTTCAGAGAGTGAGTAATATTTGTAAGTATCTGTAGCCTTTTTTAAAATAAAATTCAGGTACATAGTTTTCTATTCTATTCTATCCCCTCACCCCGCTGTCATCCCTTCGGGAGAAGTGACTAATAAGAAACAAAAAAAAATCTTTTTACTCATAGCACGTTAGTCCTAGAGAATCTGGTCTACATGGTCAAGCCATATGGTACATAGTACGCATAGTGAATCCGACTTATAGCTAATTTGACCAGGTACATAATAGTCGAATAAAGTATTTGTCGAATTCGTATAAGTAGAATTCTAAATGGTAGAATTATTTTATATTTCCTATTCTATTTCTTTCATTATTTCTTGAACAAATACCCGAGTAGTACGATGCGAATCGCACTGGGAGCCTTTACTGTAGGTATATTATAATACAGATGTGTCTTTAGTATAGGATGTAAAGGTGCGCTTAGACGAGCAGTCCTTCGAGAAATAATTGTGGCAACTCGTACAGTGTTGGGCATGTTGAGAGAATGAAGGATGACAGGATGACAAGAAAGATGTATTTGAGCGAACGAAGTGGTTTGAGGAAACACGGCCGCCCGAGACTGGCCTGGTCCGATCATGTCGACCAGATCCTCAAGGATGGACGCGTTTTGAGTAAAAGGAATCGGAGAGCGTGTATGACTGCATGTGTGAATGTGACGGAGGCTAGGAGTGTGTGTAATGAGGGATGTCTGGCACTCTATCCTCTCTGCCTACACTGCAAGGGACGTGGCGTGAGGGTATAGATAGATAGATAGAACTCGTACAAATCGTATTGATTAACATTATTTATTTATTTCGCAATATGTAGCAATTATTTCGGTAATATTTCATGCGAGACAACGATATTGCGTGCGAACGCAAATTTAAATCTCTCGACCCGAGTTGCCGCATTATTGAAATGAAAAGAACTATTGTCACTTCCTTTCTCCATTTTCCTTCCTATTCCTGGATCCATTCCTATCCTATTTCCTATTTCTTGCTTATATATATAATGTACCTACTTATACTTTTGTTAATAAAACGTAGAATACTATAATTGGCGCTATAAAATGTAAATATATATAAAATATCATATTATGTAATTAGCTGTTATATTCTCTAAATAAATTAATAAAATAATAAAAATTATTGCTCGAACAATTGCTCGTGTTAGGACACCTTAAGCGGGAAAGCAAGCGGCAAGGTATTGCTAAGTTTAATTTCCATGTAATGTTCTATACCTCGCCACGTTAATTGACATCAAGTTAATGTGAGCTGAATATATAAGATCTAATTAAACATACCTACAGTTCTCTACTGAACACATATCTTCAATAATATGATATAATAATATAAATATTTCTTCTATAAAGATGAAGTGTGGGGTCTAGAACGAACGAAGGTGAATTCTTATACAAAAAAATGATCATCATCATCATCAGTGGCTCTACAGCCTCCTCCAGCGTTCGCTCCCTCTATCTTGGCATGTACTCCTCCAGTCCCTAATCCCAACAGCATCCACATCCTTCTGTATTCCATCCATCCAACGGAGTTTGGGTCTTCCAACACTACGCCTACCTTGTGGCCTTGTATGGAAGATTTTCTTTGGCACTCTTTCCTCATGCATTCTCTCCACGTGCCCAGCCCACCTCAGCCTTCCTATTTTGATACATTTTATAATGTTGGGCTCATCATACAGGTTGTAGACTTCTTCGTTGTATCTTATTCTCCAAACTCCGTTGTCTCGCACGGGTCCGAATATCCTTCTGAGTATTTTTCTTTCAAATATTAGAAGGGAAGTCTTGTCCTTTTTGCTCAAGACCCAGCATTCGGATCCATACATCAGTACCGGTCGCATAAGTGTCTTGTAGATAGTGACAAAAAAATGATACTTAGATGTTTTTTTTTTTTATATGTGACACCCACAGAGACATCAACAAAACATGAATACATTATCATGCTAAAAAGAAGAACATCTCACGTCGACTCTCCAATTAAGGGCGCCCGCAGCATACACCAACAACAAAGGCAGTCAAATAAAATAATAATAGTAAACTAACTAAAGTCAATCAGTGTTCGCAAAAATACCACCAAACGGCGAAGTCGTTTTCGAAAAACGATGCCAAGTTCATGTTAATACAAGTATTAGAGACACTTAGAAAGACCAACCAACAGTTAATGAAGCGTATCTATATTCAGGGATAGCGTTAGTTTATTATACAAATCTGAAACATAATTAAATTAGGTGATTAAAATTTACCAATTGAAACGTGTTTATGATAAAACCAGCGACATAATATATTAAGTACTACCTAGACAGAGTACTCAGTGCTAGAAGTGTAACAAAACTGGTGCCCACAAACTGTCAAATCGTATGGAAAATTTGGTAACCAGACAGAAACTCACAATGACAAAATCTCAACTGTCAAAAGGGTAACCTACTATTGATTGATTGCAACTCAACACCGGAAAACCTGTTGCCGAAATTTCAGTATTGTTGGGTTAGGTTCGTTAGGTTGTTTTTTTTTTTTTTTGCACACAAAAACAAATAAAAAAAAACAACGGCATCAGATTTCCCGGTGTTGAGTTGCGATTCTGTCAATAGTAGGTTACCCTTTTGACATGTGAGATTTTGTCACTTGAGATTTTGACATGGAACCGGAAAATTTTGACAGTTTGTGGGCAACGGATTCGAAATTTTGCTCTCATAGTTAAAAACGGTATTAGTTTCAACGTTATTTAGGACTAAAACGACAGTTTTAAAGATGTTTTAGTTTTTATTATTGATATCTTGTTAATAGTGTGAGCTTTGCGACTCTAAAATACCAAAAAGTGCCGTGCGTGAAATTGCTACACTTCCGTTCTATTGAAAATACATAGAATCAGATCTCTAGTACTTAATATGTAATCTCTTTGGATAAAACACTACCAAAATATGGTAAATTTACAGGTGCTGGGACATTGGGAAGTTATTAAAAATTGTAGAGGAAACTGCAGACTCAGAAAGTGAATGTTTCAAAGGTTCAATCAGTCTGGAAAATAGTTGAAATTCGATTGCAAGATTTTGAGACAATAATGACATCTTGTTTATTTATTTTTTATTTTTCATGTAAAGCGAATAAACAGATCTCCAGACTTTCCTAACCTTACAAACACTTCGTGCTTCCGTCACTTTAAACTTATTCACGGGATCATACAAAACCCAACAATATTGGCCGAGATCAATTTTTATGTACCCAACTCATACACTCGTTCACGTTCGCACATGTTGTTCTACCCTCCTTGGGGCAGAACCAACGTTATGGTTAATGCACCGGTCAGCAGGGCTGTCCGTTACTTGAATGAACTGGCACAGTGGGTCGACATATTTGGGGTGACTTATAATGAGTTTACCAGACGTGTCGAACAGCACCTGATTTGACATTATTTGTAAGTGTAGTATAAGTGTATTGTTGAATCTGTTTGTAATGTGAAATGTCATGATGTATTGTAATTGTTTACACCGAGCGACGCAAAGGCCAAAGCTGTAATGTTGCTCGGTGTAATTTCAAGTTCAAATAAATAAAAATTCATGCAATTTGTCATACACACTTTACGAATTCTTTTACTCAGAACACGTCCGTCTTTGAGAATCCGGTCTACGTTCTCGAGCCATGGAGTTCTTGGACGGCCGCGTTTCCTTACACTACTTCTTTCTCCCAGTTATATTTTCATTGTTATCCTTTCATCATTCATGCTCTCTACGTGCCCCAACCATCGAATAATATGATAATAATAAAACTTTATTAGCCAAAATACACACAGATACAAGAGAAAAATTCAAAGAACAAAACAATCTTGTTGGCTAAAGGGCGGGCTTGTCGCAGGACTGCAATGTCTTACAGCCAAACTTTATCCCAACCATATCTCAACTTGTTCACTTTTATTTTAGTCACAACATCCGTTTTACATTCACTCAACTCTCTGACCTTATTAACCCTTAGTTTAACTAGGGTCTCAGACATTGCGGAGAGAGTAGGGACACTGAAATGGCAGTGGGCGGATCATGTGGCAAGGCAAAAGGGCGGCAGATGGACCCCCAGAATACTGAGCTGGAGACCCTACGAAAATAAACCAAGTGTAGGGAGACCACAAAGGAGATGGGCCGATGATATCATCGGGTCGGTGGTACATGGGTGGAGGCAGAGCGCCCAAAACAGAGCATTGTGGAAGAAACAGAAAGAGAGGTCTATATCCAGCAGAGATCCAGAAACTAATTTTCATAATTTAATTATTCCTGGTGACTTTGTCTTATGTTGTGGGGTCGACGTAGTTATCTAATACGATTAGTAATGTCATTTATATACTCGTAATTTCCAATATACGTTTCGAGAGAGCAAGCAATGGTTGACAATGCATCAGATAAGTGTATCAATACGTTGCTTCGTGGGAAATTGTTTAGCAGATTGAACTGGGAACATGTTATTGTAGTTACTAGTGGTGAGCGCTTCCAAGAGCATTAATCTTGGATTGAACGAACATTCAGGCACAGTTAGTATCAACAGATGAACTTTCTATCTAACTATACCCTCACGCCACGTCCCTTGCAGGATAGGCAGAGAGGACAGAGCGCCAGATAGCCCTATCCTTACACACACTCCTAGCTTCCGTCACATTGATACATGCAGTCATACTCGCTCTCCGATTCCTTTTACTCAAAACGCGCCCATCCTTGAGGATCTGGTCGACATGATCGGACCAGGCCAGTCTCGGGCGGCCGCGCTTCCTCACTTAAACTTTCTTCTGTGACAAAATAGATTTTTGATTATTGTATAAAAAGGGAGATCTTGGATCTCGACAACCGTTACTAAATATGCTTTGAAAAAAAAATAGAATAGATACATTGAACCTTTATCTAGGGAATAGCCGTAAAAGCTTTTTGTTTGAAGCGAAATTAACCCCAAAAAATGGAAAAAACGCCATATTTACCATTTTCCATAAGAAATTACGGTGACGTCATAGTTGTGTATTGAAAATATTTGCCTGCGGCGCTAATTTACCTGGTGGTATTATGCATTGCATTCTTAATACTTAAGTATTTTTGAACTAATTGGTATTGTTGGTATACGTGTTAATTTATAATAGAAAAAAAAACTTAAAAATTATGATTATAAAAAAAATAATATAATACCTGTCATCTTTATTTTGGTCTCAGGTATTCTGTCTTGATTTGGTCGTGTTATTTTAACATTTCTCACACGATTACGTCACATCACTATCTAATAATGATGATATAAGGAAGAGAACATATTATTACAGACGTATAACTACACTACGGGGTTGCATTATCCCTGTCAAGCTGTAGGTTCAGTTGTATTGTGCTGGATGTTGTATTGTATTGTATTGGAATGGAACTAAATGTATCGGACAGGCAAACTACATATACTACAAATCTCTTCTCCATTCTTCTCGGGTGTACCGTGTGTAGATTGTTGATGTAGTCGAGCTTTCGGCCTACTTGCTGAGGCCATCTTCAGGACTAATGTAGATTAAGATGGCCCCAGCAAGTAGGCCGAAAGCTCGACAACGTCGACAATCTACACACGGTACACCCGTGACCCGAGAAGAATGGAGAAGATATTAGCAAGAACCGTGAAAATCTACAAAGCTATCTACATGATAATAAATTTGTTGATAGGAGCCACCTATCTCACAAAATTTGTGCCAGGAGGCTCCTAACTCCGCTTTTGCTCACCTAAAAAGTTGGTGAAATCCAGCATGAACCTTTTAGGTCTACTTCACTTGTTTCAAGTGTAAGCAACCTCCAGATTTTTTCTATTCTGTTCTATCCCCTCTTCTTCTTCTCCAGTTTCAATGGTTACGATTGGTTTGCAGCAAAGCCCCATGTCTCCTTCTCCACTCATCCCTGTCCTGTGTTTCTTTTCTACTAATTCTACATTCTTGCATGGGCGTCGCCAGCCTCGGAGCTAGGGGGGGCAACAAAGTTGAAAAAATTGGTGCAGCATAAAAAACGTGTAAATAGCGCCGCAAGCGATTTTTTTTTTGTTAGACATAGTGGAGAAGGTCGTGATGTGGTTTGTTTATTTAAAAATGTAAACAATACTTTACACAATAATATGCATAAAAATAGCGCCGCAGGCAATTTTTTTTAATGAATCTTATACTAATTGCAGAATATTTATATGATGAAAAAATGTGTGGTAGTAATATGATTTTTCGTGACGTTTTACCATTTAGTACAAATATTTAGAAAAAATAAATACCTATTCCAATCTCTGACGACGCCCATGCATACTTGTATGTACCAACTACGTTAGAATACTAACGTATACATGGTATGTTTAGCTTCTAAATCATACATTAGAGCGAATAATTATTTCTAGATATGTATTTTTATTCTCAATAATTATTAACGAATGCCATATTATATTGTCTGCCGATTGCGTAGGTGAGCAAGAATACGCACGCTTGTATTTATCGTTGAATAAATCACTCTCAACTTGAAGTATTCCCACAACAGTATAGAAGAATTAAGGATGAACATTGTCGGGCTTACGACCGACCTCGGCTGGCTTAAGTGATCACTTTACACTCGAGAAACATTCGCCATTTCAGTTCACCCCGGCTGGGATTCGAACCCATACCTTCGTCTCGCTTAGTAGGGATCATATCCACTACACCACGAAGAGCGACGGCTGTGTCGTAAGCCCGACAATGTTCATCCTTAATTCTTCTATACTGTTGTGGGAATACTTCAATGTATTTACTACGGCTGTAGAAAAAATGCTTTACAAGAATAAAAATTTGTACAATCAAAAATAATTCAAGCCACTCTCAACTTGTTTATCTAACATGGATGCTCTCTAGGTTAGGTTAGGACTTATTTCGTTCTTATCTTCTACAAGGAGCTTACGATATTTCCAAATATATTAAGAGCTTCGTCTTTGAGGGCTCACAGAACACAATCCCACACAAATATTTTAGTCCGTAAATTTATTTATTCGTATCACGTCCTCTCCGTTTCACATTATTTGTCTCATGGGTTTCCGTGGATGCGAAATTTTTCCATGGAATTACTACTATAAATCATGTATCCAGTGGACAAGTTATTTGTAACAGAGGGTAAAAGTTATTTGAAACAGAGTAATGTTCTAATTTCAAACTTGACATTTACTGAAGTAAAAATATCTGGCATAGTGTCAATCATAACACCTACTAAACGTATTTAGGAGTGTTGACTGCTGCTATTTATAAAATAATGTGGTAAAAAAAAAACAGACATATTAGTTTATTATGTTTCAGTATTAAACTTAATCCTTATTTATGAATAAATTATGCAAGAATCTGAAATTTAAAGTCTTGGCTAAAAGTTCTTAAATGCACCTCCGTAGATGTTAAAGTCAATCAAACATTGCAATTGTTCTACTTCATCAGCCAAATTTGCCGTCGCGAAGCACGGGTAATTCAGCTAGTATATAGGCAACATTAATATGTAGATATGTCCTATCTATAATAAATATAACGCTTCTAAATAAAAATCACTTTTGCTAAGAGCTGAGATTTAAGAGTAAGCATAGTGACAAAAAATTCTAAAAACGGGAGACTTTAGAACTCGACAACCTTAACTGAATATGCTTTGGAAAAAAATAGGGTAGATACATTGAACCTTTATCTAGGGAATGATTGTAAAAGATTTTTAATTTCTTCTGTAGATTTCTAAGAAAAAAATGTGAAAGACGCCTCTGATCTTTTTTCTTAAAGCAACTCCTTTCCCGAAATTCAGGGAGAATTTTTTTTATATTGTTAATACGCATTAAAATCTAGGGAATCACCGTAAAAGTTTATTGATTGAAGCGTAATTAATGTAATAAAATATAAAAAACGCTATTTTTTATATTTTATCATGCGATTGTTTATGCGATTTTGAACCTTTTTTAGCCTAAATGCCGCGGGAAACGACTGTTGCGTGTAGGAAACCTAAAACCTATATAAATGTAGGAAGTCCTAACGGATAAGCCATAGACAAAAATTAACCGCCGCCAGCATTTCCGCTAGGTATACGCAATTTTTTCTCAATGTAAAGTACGCTAATTTACCATTTGATTACATAGGTTATGTTCCAAAGGTATTTCAACATTATACATAATGAGTTGCAAAATCACTGAAATATCACCAGGATTCATGCAATTGTGGACAACCAACATGACACGCAATCATATGTTTGCAGCTCTAATGGAGTCCACCATAGATTTTGTTTTGACATACGGTGCGTATTTTTTCCTTGTAAAAAGTCTATGTTTATATTACATCTATGGTAATTTCCACAGACTTGGATAAGTACCCGCCTACTCAGTAAGTACAGACAATTCGAATTCGTAGAAAAATATAAGTACTTAATAAAATATTCTTCGCATCGTTGAAAGGTTGCTATGGGGATGTGGCTTTGGTTTCCTTGGCAACCGATAAACAACTACTCTGTTGTTGTTTGAATTGTAAAGTAGGTACTATGTAAATAAAATAAATATATTACGCGTGCAAAGCTTGTTCCATAATTTTACCTGTCAATTTACGAAGGTGAGAGTCATGATGATATGGTTGCAATCTTGCAGATTGGTTTATACCAAGCCTTTCAGTTCTTTCTCTCCACGCCGTCCTCTCACTCGCCAATCTCTTCACTTCCGTGTAGGTGCTACAGCGCACAATCTCAATAATCTGGTACACATTTTATATTTTCTCTTTTTTCTATTCAATAAAATTGTAAAATCTGAGGTGACGTGCGCGATGGGTGAATGTGTGAACGAGATTGAGTATGGGTGTGTGTGACGAGTACTGACGAGCAGAATGAACTTATATGTTTTAATTTAACTGTGGCGCATGCTTGTAGGTGACAGCTGAATTATGAACATATTATGAATAGACTAATCGTTTTCTCTTCATATTATTACTTATATCTATAGTTGTTGTCTGTTTTGTGCTTCTATTTTTTAAACTGCTTAGGTAAGGTAAGAGTAAGGAATTACCAATCTGTTTGTCAGTCGTATAGTTAGGTAATTTCTATCTCTCTTTTCTTGACCAATGTTGTAAAGAGTCTATACAAACTTAAACGAGTAGTAGTCTACAATCTTTTTTTTTCAGAGTCTCTCGGAGCAAACTTGGTTTAGTGTTACTTGATTTGATAATAAGATATGGTTACATTTTTTCGCTACCTTCATATTATATTTCAGAACTGTCGTGTAAAAAAACTAGCCAATTTTTGGATTGTTAAAATAAACTGGTAACATTGTTTTTCAAACTTGTGATGACGCTTTAAAGGGATTATCGGAGTATTTTTTTTCTTTATCCAACTCGCAAAACAATCTTGCCTTTAAAATAATTTCTCTAACGCCGCTTTGCAATATTTTCGGCATTGCAGGTTACATGTAAAAGATACAATGTGAGAATATTGCGGATATTTGACAGCTCTTATGACAAGATTCGACAATCAGGGCTACCAACAATACAATCTTGAACTCCACTTACAGCTAACGTCCGCCATGTGTCAAGATATAGTAAATAGATAATAAGGTAATTTCTTTCTATGAAAACAAGTACTTAATTCTACAAAGTAAATTAGATAGGTTCGCTTGAAATAATTATTTAGAAGTTCGCGTTCTCTCACACTTTCAAATAAAAATCTCCATAACAATTTGTTAATTTTTCAATAAACAACTTGATAAAATCGTTTACTAAATAATTATATTTCATCGTAATTTGATATTCTTTATATTATTTTATACTTAAATCAATTATTATTTATTTATTAGAAAAAGTGTGTGGGTTGTATTGAATATAAAGAAATATATTATCAGAAATGAACGGACTCAGTTTTGTGAGGAACAATTTGATACGCAATATTATAAGAACCCATACGAAGCACAATATAGGAACTCGTAAAAAATCATCTTGTGGATCAGGTATTGTTGATGTTTCAAAGTATCTCTAATTAATTAACGAAAAATTCCCTTGAAAAGGAGTATTACTCAGCTAATACTAAAAATATCATCCCAATACTTAAAACATGGATAAATTACAATAATTATGCTTAAGTGACTTTCTCCGCATAAAAAAATGATTCCAAAGTCACCTACTGAAACAAGATTATTCACAGTTTCTTTTCAGCCCTCCCACTCCTGGATATAAGCCTCTTCCTGTCTCTTCCATAATTCTTTGCTTTTGACGCTCTGCCTGCACGCATGTCCCACCGACTCGATGATAGCATCGGCCCATCTCCTTTGTGGTTTCCCTACACTTTATTTTCGTAGGGTCTCCAGCTCAGTACTCTGGGGGTCCATCTGCCGTCCTTTTGCCTTGCCACGTGACCCGCCCACATGAGTTTGTCATAGTTTGTTAGATATATTGCTGTAATTTTGTTGAAAAAATGTTTACCCAGTGCTCGTAACACTTCGTTAATAAAGTCAATATTCCTAAATTTTTAAGTACTCACCAGTTTTTCCTCGTAGTAATTAGTTGTCAAAAATTTGTCCGATTTTGTAGGTACAGAAAAGAAGAGTCCTTGTGAGCCAGTCCAGGAATCTGGTCAGCCAGAATGCATTCCATGTCCCGAAGCTCCCTGCTTACAAAAGTATACAGTGAAGACATGGCAACCAGCTTATCCACCATTTCCAGACTGTATTCCAATCAGACCAGAGCCAGAAGAAGGGGCTCTTAAAGGTCTCTTCAAAATAACATTGAAGGTAATTGTTAAATTATTTTACTACAGACATTGGGTAGTATTGGGTGTTGATTAAGGCGGGGAAACAAGACAAATCTTGAATAAGATTGCCCAACAGCGAGCGCGATGGATAGGCCATAACATCAGGCACCCCGGCCTGTTCATTGCCATAGCAGAAGGAATGGTAGAGGGCAGTCATGTGTGAGGTCGCCTAGAAGCAGTTATATGGATCAGATTATTGAGAGCGTGCTCTGTAGCACCTACACGGAAGTTAAGAGATTGTCAAGTGACAGGACGGTGTGGAGAGAAATAACTAAAATGCTTGGTACATCCCATTCTACACAGTTTTAACCACATCATCATCATTCATATTGATTTAAACTGTATTATAAAGCAATCGCTCAAATTATCACACTAGAGACTTCTTAAATTACTCGTATTACATGTGTTGTGTCCTTCGTTAAGTGGGTCTTGGCTTCTCCGGGTTCGCCCTTGAATAATGAGTATTAGACTACGTATATCGGGAGCCGTGGTCCTGTTCAGAGATGCTTTAGTGTTGGATGGCCGACCGGCAAATTGTGATTCGGAATTTTGGTATTGATTGCTAACTGTGAAATTTGAAGTTTGTGATCTGCTGTGCTGTCTCTATATCGTGTAGAAGCTCATCCAATAAATTAACTTATTTTATTATTTCAGGCTTCGATCCTCGGTTATGTAATTTACTGGACGTACTCTGAAGGAGTCTGGGGAGAACCCAAAGACACTATTGCAACTTACGACAAATGGTTTGGTCCGATATTGAACCCTCCAGAAGTCGAGGAAATTGGAAAAGATGGCAAGAAAATTATTAAGAAAGCCCCGAGCGGATTTCAAGCCGCCAGAGACATGGCGAAGAATGCTGCTAACACTGCTAAAGATTCGGCAAAAAGTGCCGCTGATACTGCTAAAGGTTCGGCAAAAAGTGCTGCTGACAGTGCTAAAGGAACAGCAAAAAGTGCCGCTGACAGTGCTAAAGGAACAGCAAAGAGTGCCGCAGACACTGCTAAAGGTACAGTTAAGGACGCTGCTAACACTGCTAAAAGCACTGCAAAGAACGCAGCTGACACTGCTAAAGACAAAGCAAAAGCTGTGAAAGGATGTGAGTATATAATGTATACTTTTTTATGTTTTAGTAGTCACTCAATATAACAAAATTAATTTCCCATAATTGTAGTGTTTCGGCTCAAGCGAAAGGCGCATTACACCGTGTAATTGATTGTTTCAATCTGTCAGTTAGTCTTTTTGTTACAGTCAGTCTTTTTTTAGTCAGTTAGTCTTTTTTTAGTCAGTAAGTTTTTTTTTGTACTTTGGTCGCTCGCTATATAGACTGATGACCATATAGTAGAGAGGTGTCCTGACAAGAAGTTTGCGGGGGTTCTTGAGGAAATCCACAAGGTGACGCCAAGGGCAGTAGATTACTTGCAGAATATTGACGCGGAGCTATGACTCCAAGATAACTTGTACAGTGGTAGCATGGATACGAAAGAAGAAGTTTTTTTTTAGTCAGTTAGTCTTTTTGTTGCAGTTACTCAGTTAGTATTTTTGTTACAAAGCGTCACCTCTCTGTGAGTTTGAAATATTGTAAAGATAAAAGAATATTAAATAGGTCAGCGTCACCGGGACTATTTGTTTATTAATAACATTCTCTCTAACATTTTCATTCAATTCCATTTAGGGCTCTCGACCCAACTATGACGTCATGGTCATTTCCCACGGTATTAAAGTTCAAAATCGCATAATAAAATTGTAAAAATAGCGTTTTTTCCATGTATAATGATTAATTTCGCTTTAATCAAAAAACTTTTACAGTCAAGTACTTACTAGTTTTTATTCTATTTTATTATCAACACAAAAAAAACTCGGCGACTTTCAGGAGACGAGTTTCTGTCTTTCAGAAAAAAGATCAACGGTGTTTTTCACTTTTTTTTTTGAGAAATCTATACAAGATATATAAAATCTTTTACGGTTATTCCCTAGATAAAGGTGAACATTGAAATGCATCTACCCTATTTTGTTCCAAAGCATATTTAGTAACGGTTGTCGAGATCTAAGGTCTCCCGTTTTTAGAAATTTTTGAAATATCAGTCACCTCTTTTTCCGAAAGACGGAAACTCGTTTCCCGAAAGTCGCGGAGTAATTTCTTTTTGTACTGATAATATGCATCAACATCTAGGGAATAACCGTAAAAGTTTTTTTATAGACGCAAAATCAACCCCAAAAAATGGAAAAAACGCTATTTTCACTATTTTATCGTGCGATTGCGTTCACGCGATTTTGAACCTTAATGCCGTGGAAAATGACTGCGACGTCATTCTTGGTACCAAGCCCTAAATTATGACGTTTCTGTTTTGTTGCAGAATGTACAAACTCCACCAGCCGAATAGCAATGAACGCGCCGTAGTACTTTTGATTCTGAACTTATTAAGGATTTATGAAGGAGAAATTCAGTCCGCAGTTTGGTGGATGTTTTTTGCTTTGTTCTGTACAACTTTTTAATTACATTTTTTATAAGACTGCCATGTTTCCATCGTACCCTCGCACCTGCAGTGCATTCATGCATTAAACATTACTTACTGCATCAAAAATGCTCTTTGCTTTGCATTAATTACTAGCAGTAGTGCACTTTTCATGCTTTTTATTTAGAATATGTACCATATCCTGCATAATAATTATTCTAGGACATCAAATACCTATTGAAAAGAGACCAAGTTACAAAGGCGCCCATGATGGCAATTTTTAGAACAACTGTGCAAGAACATAAACTGTACCTCATAAGACAGTTACTGTGCCGACTGGGACGTACAGCAAATATTATGCACAATATCAATGCTTAAGAGTGTTAAGGGCTCTGTTAGCATTTCGTGAGAGACAGTAACATAGTATGAAGCAGTGTTGCCATATATACAGATTTATCTGTATTTATACAGATTTTAGGCAACGGGAACAGAGAAATACAGATGACGAATTTCGCTCTGTTTTATACAGCGTTTTGGGATTTTGGAAATTTTCTATGATAAATCCGAAGAATGAAGTAAAAAAGAAACAGATTCGGTCATAATTGTCATTTGATAATAAGTAAATAGATGAAAATCTTATTTTTAGAATGAGTAAAAATATGTACAAAAAGAAATTAATATATTTTATGTAAGCACGAGTACTGTTATTTTCTCAAAAATGTTAGTTTTTCAATAAACTACCATATTTTGTTTGTTTTAAAATTTCATTTATACAGATTTTGGCTTATTATAATCTCATACAGATTTATACAGATTTCTAGACTTTGAAATACAGATTTGTATTTTGAAAATGTGGCAACACTGGTATAAAGCAAGATGACTATCTAATAATGTAAATGGTTGATTCCAGCATGCCATACGACGTATTTTGCTGATATTTAATTAGGTAGATGTTATTGATATTATAAAGACTTGTTATTTTCTTATAACTTCTCTTGTTCATTTAATTAATCAATTTCCCATTACGGTATTTGTTTAACCCCAGGCTACTACGCTACATCTCATGGGTATACTTCTTCTTCTTAACGAGCCCTGCAGCTTCCATTTATGGATATAGGCCTCCCTCATTCGTCTCCATCTCTCTCAGATGACCATTTGAGGCCAGCTGTCAACTTCAGGTCGTCTGTCCAACGCATCTGTGGTCGACCTCTAGTCTATAGATTTCTCAAAACAAATGTGAAAAACGCCTATGATCTTTTTTACGAAAGGCTAAAAAAACTCATTTCCCGAAAGTAACACAGATTTTTTTTATTGATAATATGTATTACAATCTTGGGAATGACCGTATTTTTAAAATGAAGCGTAATTAACTCAGTAAAATAAAAAAACGCTATATTCAACATTTTGTCATGCGATTGTTCATGGGATTTTGAAACTTAACGCCGCGGGAATTGACCGTGACGTCATTTTTGTGTACTCTTGGGTAATGCAATACGTGGAATCGAATTTCTAGTTAATGTTTTTGAACGAATGTTCGAGATATAATATTGTACGTGCAAGTTAGAAACCCGCATTAGAGTATTTGCAATACAATCCGGTGACGTCATCCAAAATGCAGTTCTATATAGACTATATACCTAACCTATACAGTATACATATTATCCTTTTTCTTTCAGAAGTCTCACGAAGAAAACTTGGTTTACTGTTGCTTGATTAGGTATGGTTTTATTTATTCGCAACTTTAAAATTATATTTCAGAACAGGTGTTTAAAAAAATTAACCAATTTCTGGATTGTTCGAATAAACTGACAACATTGTCTTTCAAACTTGTGATGGCGGATTGAAGGAATTATCGGAGTATTTTTTTCTTTTTCCAACTCGCAAAACAATCTTGTCTTTAAAATGATTTCCCTAGCGTTGCTCTGTAATATTTTCGGCATTGTAGATACAACGATACCACGTGATAATATAGAAAAAAAAATCAGCGACTTTCGAGAAACGAGTTTCTGTCTTTTGGAAAAAAAGATCAGAGGTGTTTTTCACATTTATTTTGAGTCAAAAAATATCTTTTACTGTCATTCGCTAGATAGAGGTTCAATGTATCTAATTTTTTTTTCCAAAGCATATTTAGTAAGGTTGTCGAGATATAATGTCTCCCGTTTTCAGAAGTATTAATTAGTTAGTGATTTAGTATTCAGTTATACTACTGAACTTTCTCAGACTTCAGAACTGATTAGAATCTCGTGTTGATTGAAAAAAAACACTGTTTTTTGTGTTAATTTACGTCTTTTCTTTCGACAGTTCTCACAGCACAATATCTAAATATATAATACAGTAGAGGTAAGGGTGAGGTCAGTTCTCTTCTATTGAAATGGAAATTAGATGAGTTTTTACTTTAATTTCAACATAAATGAATCAAAAAGGGGGATTCAAACTGAAAATGCGAAATATTGCATCAGGAAAAGTTAAATTACTCGGCTTATACTAGAGATATCATCCTAAGACTCAAAACATGGAAAAATAAGAATATGTTTTAGTGACTATAATCATCAGAAATTTAGTTATAGCAATTTTTCTCCATAAAAAATCATCTCAATGCTACCTCTGAATTTTATTCAAAATTGCGATTTTCGCCTTAGTTTGTTAGATATAATGCTATAATTTGGTTGATAAAATGTTTAACGAAAGACGCAGTGATCCTAATGGATATTTTTTTGATATTCGCTCCCCTTTTTTATACAAAAAGTCAAAGTTTTTTTTATCGTTACATTGTTCGTACTTTGGGCCTACATTCTCATACAAAACTAGAAAAATTGAACGATAATGATAGAAAAGCAAAAATAGGGATGAGTGAAAAGGGTGGAAGAGGCCTATATTCAACTGTGGAGGAAGAAGAGCTGAAAATGACGAAGGAAGAAGACAGTAATAGAACGATTTTTACTCAGAGCATATCGCCCCTTACATAAAAATCTATACAGGGTGTTTGATAGATGGATACAGATATCTTCAGGAGTGATAGTAGAGGTCATTTAGCATCTTTTGAGCCAAACTTAGCTTAGTCAAAAGTCGCACGGTTCTCGAGATATTCGAGATTTTAACTTGATTTTAAGGTGATCTATTTAAGTTTTTGTATCATAGATTCTCGAAACTAATGTTTTAGGTAGATTTCCACAAAGGAATTCTACCTATTCGTTTCTCCCGTGATGTCGCAGAATTGAAAAATTTCTACTTAGTATCACTAATTAGGACCAGGAGAACCCGAATCCGAACTTGGTTTAAAAGTTTATATATATAAGCCATATATATATATGTCCCTTTTCTTGTGCGCACGTTTGAGGCCAAACTATGCGTCGCAGAAACGTGAAACTTGGGTGGTAGATTTTTAGTAAGGGGTAGATGAACTGATAGGAGATTGGGTGAAATCCATTAAGAGGAAGGTTCACTTTTTAAGGCTTTAAATACAAAAACAATCATTCTGAGGGGATCCAATGATTGTGAGGGTCTGTGTCTGGTATCGCATGAAAGGGGATTAAATAAGGAATACATATCAAAAGTCAGATTTTGTCTAGCTCAATTCTTCGGACGACACTGATCGATCGAAAGATCTAGTTAAGTAGTTACCGCATAGGTACTAGCGTGTTTGTTGTCTTAGAAAAGTGCTTCACGATACGAGTAGAACTCACATCTTTTTTTCAAATTTCTAGTACTTAAGTACCGATACCAATCCATATTATGAGTTGAATGAAAATTGATTGATTGAAAATAATTTGATTTTTGGATTAGGTACTTCGATAATCAAAGAATAAACTACATCCATACTACTTCATCACTTCGCTGGTTTATTTGCTGATGATATTGTGATTGTTTTTATTATATGTACAGATGTACTCTTAAAATTAATAAAATAAATAAATCAATTGAAATCTACCTATGCCTGTGGCTTGCCAAAGGTTTTTTTTTTATAATGTTTTGTATATCATTTGAAAGAGCATAAACCAGAGAAGTTTTTTCCAAATTTCTGAATCTTTAAACATTTTTTTTTCTTATCTAAAATCCTCTCCAAAGTCGTAACTCGTTTTTGAAATATCTCTTTCTCGAAACTTTAATCCGATATTTTTTTAACATGATTGTTTTTCAGATTGAAACTTATGATTTAAATAGACTAAAAACATATTCAGGTAACAAAAAATAATGATAGAACTAAGTAGGTACCTTTACTTACGATGCTATCGGGCTAAAACTTGAGTAATTAGGGGTATTTCGAAAAAAAGTTAAAATCTCGAATATCTCGAGAACCGTGCGACTTTAGACTAAGCTAAGTTTGGCTCAAAAGATGCTAAATGACCTCTACTATCACTCCTGAAGATATCTGTATCCATCTATCAAACACCCTGTATAGTGTATAATGTCACAGTAAAAGATTCCACGAACTGAATGTACACTTACTAGTGAGAGTGTGCACTTTTATTCATATTTTTTTTTCCTTACAAACATCCACCGGCATTACAGCATAAAAATGGATTGCGTCGGATCTTTTTAGCAATGTCACTGCACACTTTGCTTATGACAATGTTGGTACAAGTATTAAAACAAATTTAATATTAATATTAACGTTGGGAATAAATATAGTTAACCTTTATCCATAAAAAAAAATTAAACGGGTTAGTTATGTAGGTATATATTTGTATATGAAAGAGTTTAGGTACATAGATAGCTATATTTTATGAGGCTATGCTGTTTTGTGAATATCATGTTAGAAATGTCAATAAAAAAAAATATAACGAGTCGTATTGACACAACGGCATCCCGGCCGATGGATTTCAGCAATTAAGAATGAAATAAAATAAATACACTAGAAGTAATGTGAGTGAATAGTAGTGAGTGTACAGTTTTTCTTGTTTTTGTAACTATGCATATTTTCTCTGGCCAATAAAGATTTATTTATTTATTTATTACACACTGAAAACGATGTGAATGTATAATAATGAGTGTATACATTTTTTTGTGTATACTTCCTTAAGATTGAATATTTCGCTTTAACCTTTTGAGTTATTAGGCGTCACTGAAGGACGTCGACCTTTTGTTTTCCTCCCTTCTTCACGGGCAGTATTCATCATACAGTCTTTTATCTTCTCAAGCACTCTCTCTCCATTCATTCACTAATTATTTACAGTTTTCGCCTTTGACAGATAACAGAAGTGCTATCAATTAAGTGCACACCGAATATAATGCTTACTACACTATAGTCCGGTAAACAGATAGATTTTTCCCACAAATGGACGGGTAGTTGTGAATTTATATACTGTTTCTAGAGCTGGGTAAACATTAATATTGTATTTCTTTTATTAGCTGCACCATGGCTGCACCTACATTTTGTATCGGATTTCATTTTGTTAGGTAGGTATACGTATTATATTTATTTTTCTTGGTAATATTGTCTGTGGTGTAAGTAATTTAAACAGGGTTAGAACGGGACATGGAAGGTGCGGTCTCCTCCTCCATAGATGGGGCAAAAGGGAGCACCCATATTATTGCCCCTGTGGAGGGGTAAAGTCTGTCGCCCACATCACCAGAGAGTGTCTACTAATCATGTTCAGCGGCACCATGGAGGACATACACAACCTGTCTCCTGAGGCTCTTGCGCATACAAAATATTTATAATATATTTTTGTAATATTGTAATAGTTTCGACGCAAATGACTTTTTTTCAATTTTGAGCCAAAATATTAACTAATAAAGGATTAAATTTGTTGTATTTATTGTATGTAAGTACCTATTTTACTTTGCTTTATATTTCTAATTTAATTATTACTTCTGCTGTACATTTAATGGTAAAATTTGATATGGCTCACTGATAAAGTTTATTTCAAATCGGTTTATTACTTTTTGTTAGTAAACATTTAAAGCATAATGTATGAAAATTCTGATTTTTTTAAGTTTATTGGAGATGCCGAAGTATGCGAAGGGAGAAAAATTGTATTTCGCATTACTCAATCGATCTACGTACGATAATATAACGTACTAACAATTTACAACTACCCGACCCTTTTCAGGATATCTGTTAATCGGACTGTAGAGCATTCATTACTGAAAAAGTGCATTCAGTTGAACAAAATGCACTTCTTTTAACTTTCAATTAGTACAAATCAATTTATGACAGTGGGCCATTCCACGTTCAAATGGTTTCTCAGATATATTTTGCCAATTTATATTTATCGATAGTTGCTTCCACCGCAAACACGACGATTGTTTTATTGCATTTTTATTCAATCTATTAAATTGCTCCATTGCAGATAATCTAATAAAGCAGCGATACAGCAATTAATTACCCGAATATAAACATAATAACTTTATATCGCAAGTAGGGTTGCCAGGTGTTTGGTATTTTACCGAATTCTTTAATATTTCACTAGAATTATTTTTGGTTTACAAAAAAATGTTGGCCTTTATAATTCGGTTTCCTCGCAGTCAGCCCGAGACGGCTTGTGGATTAGTGGGTAGAATCCTTGCGTCACAGTCGTGGGGTGTAGGTTCGAATCCCACCCAAGGTGAGAATTTTTCAAAGTATAATATACTCTGGAAAGGTGAAGGAATACACAGCAGGTGTTAAGGGCTGAATGGTGAACGTTTTTCGAGAGTAAAGTGATCACCTAAACCAACCGATGGCTGGTCGTAAGACTCGTAAGTCCAGCATGCCCGTCTTATGCGGTTCGTTAGTTGAGAGACTACATAATTGTTAAAATGATGTAACTATAAATTATTATTGACTTTGCTATCGTAACATCGATGTGCTCAAATGCTCCACAGATGGCACGTGCGAGATTCTCCTGCCTGTGACTGCGGAGAGCCAGTGAAATCCATCAAGCACATTGTCGAACTGTCCTCTGAGAGCATTCCCTGAACCATATGCAGATATTCACAATGCCACACCCAATGCCCTTGAATGGCTTGGAAGCCTGGATGTTGCTCTGTAGGGTACATGTCTCCTGTATGTAACAGATAGCATAATTCTCTTATCTTCTGACGTTGCCGCCTAACGTTGGCAGAATCCATACGAAATAAAAATAATCGTAACATGTAGAGAAATTAGATATACTCATATGAATATAATACCCGTACCTAATTCAAGTATGAGAGATGATTGAGAAATCACGTAAAGCCGTCAAGAGATAAACAGAAATGTTTAGATTTTCAAGACGTTTGATTATTCAGGAGAATCCCCTTGAGATTATAGAGGTGAACAATGAATACATAGTACAGCTGTAATGGTTCTAATGAAATACACACAATAATACAGGGTCATGGAAAAAGATGTTTATTGTTTATTGTTGTTTATCGTCCTTAGACCCTATGTCGGGCACTTGGACTCGTCAGTTTTACATAATCAACTCTATAACAATTAAAGCAATAATAATAATGCACAATATCAATGCTAAAGAGTGTAAAGGGCTCTGTTAGCATTTCATCAGTGACATAGTATGAAGCAAGATAATTATATAGTGAAAGCACAATAAAGAATTTATGATATAGTCAGTTCAATGCTGGAGTGAATGTAAATGGTTCACTCCAGCATTTCGTCGACAGAGTAAAATGATTTATCAACCAGGTACGTTTTCACTGCTTCCCTAAATTTATGATGTAGTCTGCGCATGCGCTACTGTATCATAATGTGCATCAAACCAAACTCACATTCATCAGTTACCATGCAGTGACAGATCACTCATTTAACGTATGCGGTTCCGAAATTACACCCTTTTCAAAATAGGGCCCATCTTTTCGATGGCTCTGCATTAATAAAAAGGTACTATGGTAACTAGGGCATGCATTCCGAAATTTCAATCCCAGAATTAAGAGATCCCATACCTGAATTTCAATACCGTATTCAGTTCCCAAACTGTCGTATATTTATAAATTGTTTATACTCTCAGACTTCGCCTTCGTAAGCTTACATAGTCGTATGATCTCGCAGATAAGTGTATGAAACTCAATGTTTTTTGTTTACGGCTTAAGGGCTTGGCACCAAGAATGACGTCACAGTCATTTCCCATGGCATTAAGGTTCAAAATCGCGTGAACAATCGCATGATAAAATGGTAAAAATAGCGTTTTTTTTTTCATTTTTTAGGGTTAATTTAGCGTCCATCAAAAAACTTTTATGGTTATTCACTAGATATTAATGCATATTTTCAGTACAAGAAAAAAATTACTCCTCGAGTTTCGGGAAAAGAGTTTCCGTCTTTCGGAAAAAAGATCAGAGGTGTTTTTAATTTTTTATTTAGAGAAATCCATATTAAGATATAAAAAACCTTTTACGGTTATTCCCTAGATAAATGTTCAATGTATCTACCCTATTTTGTTCCAAAGCATATTTAGTAACGGTTGTCGAGATATAAGGTCTCCCGTTTTTTTTTAATTTTTGAAATATCGGTATGCATACTCTCAAACTGTTTTCATTTAAATGTAACTTAGCTATAAGCTCAAACGATTAAAAGTCGGATTCAGATCAAGTTATGTTCAGTATAATAAACAGACGATAGGGACTGTAGAAATTCCGTAACTAGAAAGACATTTGTTTTTTGATAACTTTCTCCATAAAAGTTTTCTCTGAAATTTAGTAAAACGTGATATTATTCCCGTAGTTTGTTAGATATAATGCTGTAATTTGGTTGATAAAATATTTCACGTAAGATGCAGTAACTCTAGTGAACATTTTTTTGATATTTATGTGATTGTTATGCAATAAGCTAAAATAGTTTTTTTCGCTTGCTTTGCTTATTTTGCGCATACGCTCTCACGCAAGGCTGCGTTTTTTGTCGTTAATTTTCACTCAGCGAGTCAACGGACCATTATCGCACGAAGACAGAATGCATTTGAGTGATTTTTTCAATTGGAATTGTCAAATAGAGATAGAGATATGAGAATACTAATAAGAGGGAGTTGATAGATATACATCGAGATGGCGATATCACAGCACTCTTCTTTGGTAGAAAGGGATACACATATTGCGTGTTAATAAGAGTGAGTGAACAGCACTTGCGGACCACTCTATTATCTATGGCGTTATTCATAACAACTGAACGCATCAACTGTGCACATAGAACAGGTTGAATCGCACAACTGGTTGTCTGGCACAACTGGTTGTCTCGCACCTTTAATAGAACGGAGAACAATAGAATCACAAACAATCGAGCGAATCACCGAGTGAAATTTAACGAACCCAGAACGCCCCCCAAGAGTTGAAACGATAATAGAACGATTTTTATTCAGAGCATATCTCCCTTTAATTATTGGAATGATCAATTGTAAGCAATCATTACACAGAATGGACACGCGGGGTGAAAAGGATAGAATATATGAAAATAAATCGATAATACTAATTGTGTACAAATAATTGTATCTTCGTCCTTTTCTACTCTGGTGGACTCTCATTTTATAAAGCGTTCCCATGTCAAAATACATTCGTACATAATTACCTCGCACAACATATTTTTAATTAATTTCTAAAAATAAGCAAATGTAATGAATTCTATTCTGAGTATTTTGTTAGGTAGATGACCCCTCTATACATAATTTATAATTATGGAGGGGTATGTATAGAGGGGTCATCTTGTAACAATTATTAATTATGGTACCTACTTGCTAAAGTAATACATACCAACACCACGCCTAAGTATGTTAATTCGTACATCTACAGATCAGCTGTTTTAGAATTACAGGATTTGAAAATATTTCTAAAGTACCCCTAAAATTATTTACGGGAGTTAAAGATTTTCCGTTCAGTTTTTCAGATATAAATTGTATAATTTTGCCAAAATACTGGTAATTATAATCTTAACAATCGGCTGTTTTAGATTTTTAAATTTCTTACCAGGTTTCTTTTAAAATGGTATAATTCACATTGACGCTTACGTTATTCTTATTTCGCGCTAGCATTCTCATACAAAATTTGAAAAATTTGAACCAAAAATAGAACGATTTTTGCTTAGTGCATATGCCCCCTTAATACCAATAAAATCAATAAAACAAAATTCATGACTTTCAGTCAAAACCGTGAAATCGAATAAAAAAACAACCAGCAAACACTATCTTAATAATTGTAAATGGAGTGTGTTTAGCTGTAGGAGTTTCGTTCTATAAAAAGGAAAATAAACTAGAACTAGAGGGTTTGAACATTTTTAAGCACGTGAAAGACTTTTTATCACTTCTAAGAGATTTTCTACACTAATGTCTCTCAGCTTATTACGAGTGTAATCCCTGTTTGAAGTTTTAAAGTTCACCATCACCTATGTACGAGTACACCATCCATTGAGTTGAGTGCTTTGCCATTTTACAATAACTAAATGCTCAGACGGATTAGTATCTAGTATGGTGTGCTTGTATTCACTAAAGTTGTATAGTGCAGAAAATTTCCTCTGAGATAACCTTAAAACACTTCATATATGCAGGTGTATTGTGTTAAGCTGTATAACCAGGCACTATCCCAAACAAATAAATAATGAAACGAAAATAAACAATAGACAATTGGGATATACCGTGATGGTAGTAGTAGTAAAACGTACTTAATTGAAATAAATATATTCTATTTGTGTTATTTCATTTTAATTTTTCATTTTTGCCCTTTAAATAAGCCAGATTACTTAGTAAAACGATGCAAAAGCTCTAAAACTTAAATGCGATTTACTCACTTCCTATATCAACCACGGCGATAAAACTTCTACACAGTAATTGTAGGTATAAAATATACTAGAAAATATCAAAATTATTTCTGGCCGCGGATGGACCAGGCTCCATACAAATTTGCCCATTCTCCTTTCTGTATGCATACTCGTTCAATTTCAAAAAACTACACAATTCACAGCAAGATATGGTGGAATGGTTGAACGTTACCCCGGACATGGAGTGTTCACTTGAGCCAGTCAAGGCCGACTCGTGTACGTCGGAACATCCATCCTGCTTCGTCCCCAGGGCAATTCACTTAATGCTACATTATGTGAATGAAGATACCTCTCGCTTCAGTTGAGGAAAATCTGTAATTCACCAGACACTCGCAGGTTTTCAAAAGGGCCATTGACAACTCATGGAGCATAATAATAATAAAAATACCTTCAGCCTACTCCCGTCCATTCCTAGACGAAGACGTCCTCCATCTGCTTCCACACAGCTTTATCTTGGGCTCTCTGGATCCAGTTGACACCAACGTACCTGACTAGGTCGTCTCTCCATGCATCGTAGTGGTGGTCTTCCTACTCTCCTGGTAGTCGTTCTATGTTTAAAAATCCCTTGATTCCGTTGCATTTATACATTGATACTAGAGAATTTATACAGGTAGGAACATTGTGACGCACTTACCACGCACTAAGGGCGTGCTTATAGGGAACCTGTATAAATGTAGGAAGTCCTAACGGATAAAGCCGTAGACAAAAATTAACCGCCGCCAGCATTTCCGTTAGGAATACGCCATTTTTTCTCGATGTAAAGTACGCTAATTTACCATTTGATTACATAGGTTATATTCCAAAGGTAGGTAATTTCCACACTGATTATACATAATGAGTCGCAAAAATCACTGAAATATCACCAGGATTAATGTAATTGTGGACAACCAATATGACACGCAATCATATGTTTAGATACTCAATGGCGTCCACCATAGATTTGTCATAGATATAGAAGGGGCTCAATGTTCAATAGTTCTTACCACCTTTATATAGGTTCCTTAAGCACTTAACGACTGCATTGAATGCAAGAATGAAGCGTTAAAAGTTTGTTTTAGATAAATTACCAACTTGCTTCATGCAATTACATTCCGCTGTATAACTGGCGAACTAAATGTTGTTTATGTCTCCAGTTTATGTTCCTCTAGTCATTGTTAGTGTGATATGACAAAGTTTGCATGAATCGCATGATAACATATGTTTAATCTATCCCCTGTATATCTATAACCATATTACAAGAATAGAGCATAAAAGTCATGACTGTACAAAAAGGTCATGTTTTGGCCACCATTGGGATAAATGTCATGTTTTGACAAAATTGTAGAATAAACCTCATATTTTACCAAATAATGTAAAAAAAAACTACGAAAAAAACACAACATTTTTTTAAAATTGATAAATGAATATGGGTTTATCGAAATAAATCCAAATACATTTTTGCACACTTCACAGATAGCTTAAAAGCTTGTGTTCTGAAGTGGAGTAAGTCGGGGATTGAACCCGCGCCCACTGGATTAACAGTTGAGCGCGTTACCAACCAGGCTACCGACCACCTCTTTTATTTTATATGTGACATCAACAGAGACATAAACAATACATGAATACATTATAATATTAAAAAAAACATCTCATATCGACTCTCCATTTAAGCGCACCCGCAGCATACACCAACAATAATTGCTGTCAAAAAATTAATAACTAAAATCGATCAGTGCTCGCAGCCATACCACCAAACAACGAAGTCGTTATACAATAAAAAAGGAAGCAATACAAAGTTCAACAGATGAAAAACAAACAAGTTATCTAACATTCTAACCCATAACTGAGTTGTTAGTTCTTCGGGTTTCCTTACTGCGTGTAGAGTGGTTGAATAACCAAGCTTTCGACAGCGATACTATAATTTCAATTTCAGCTCAAAATACTTATAATACTTTTGAGTAATTTATGAATATACAATATTAATTAAAAAAAGACACAAATGTTAATTAGCCGCCCCCAGATAGCATATTTATATGTAGCTGGTATAAGGGGGACATACTAAACTAAACTAAACACTTCTCCCACACACAAGTCTTGCTTTAGTGGGAGAATATTAGTGAAATCGTATTATATGTATTAGTTATAAGAAAACATTGTACTACTATATTACGTTACATAAATAAATAATGTGAAATTGAAATTGAAATATACACTTAAATTAAATTTACTACTGTAGAATAAACACATCATTACCACGGTATCAAAAATGCAAAAATAAGTCATATTTTGAGTTTTTAGGGTCATAAAATACCTGACTCTGTGCAATGTGCATGATATACTGTATACTCTGAGAATAAAGACTGAACATGATACCCTGCCTTGCATTAAGAGTAGTAGTTCTGATTTTAGGATACATTATAAAGGTCAGTCAAAAAATCTATTTTTTTACGATTTATATGAAGTTTTCTTATTATTATTTTTTTTTTCAAAAATATGACATTTTGGACAATGCATAACTTTTTTAATAATCACATTAAGACAAAACGCAATAAAACAAAGTTATATAAAATTTAATATTCTATATTTCTTATTTGAGTCTTTTTTCTCTAGGGTACACCTGTAAAAAGTTATTATTAAACTGAAAAACGGCCGGAATTTCGACGGTTTTAGGCTCGCCCTAAAAAGGTCACTAAGGAGGTCACAAACTTGGATTCTGAATCACAAGACTGACCTTTGTAACATATCCAAAAATCAGAACTACTACTCTTAATGCAAGCTAAAATCCTTGATTACTCGGACTAGTAACATAGTTTGTTAGTATTTAATAGTAATGCATACATATCTCTTACTAGAATTCCTCCAGTGGCTGGCGGCGTTGGATGTCAGACTTTAACTTTGTGACAATACTCGACGCTACTAAACGATACTAAATAAACAAACGAACACATATTATCTAATTTGAAAGCGCATTATAACT
This sequence comes from Ceraclea dissimilis, assembly GCA_963576895.1. NCBI lineage: Eukaryota > Metazoa > Arthropoda > Insecta > Trichoptera > Leptoceridae > Ceraclea > Ceraclea dissimilis. The sequence goes on from OY756368.1 coordinate 726,160, forward strand.
TGTAATACACGCTGTCCTCTTGCATAGAATAATACATCCAACTGTATACCTTTAGCTTAGTTCAGAACACATTTGAGTAAGAAGTGGCAAAAGCGCCTAGCGTTACAGCTTCAGGTACCTTACTTACTTACTGGCAGCCACTTCCATTTCCACTGCTGGACATAGGCCTCTTCTAAACTATTCCACTGTCTTCTGCCTTAGGCTGTCTGCTGCCACTTACGACCCGTAAGCTGGACAATATTATCGGTTCACCTTTTCTGTGGCCTTTCTACGCCTTTTTTGTCGTCCCATGGTACCTACTAGGTTCAAAACGATGGTATCTATTATCTACTGTAGTGAAATTATTTTAAACTGTCGAACGCAGTCATAAAACGTTTGACCGAGAAGGGACGACTACCTGCTTTATTCGCCTGGCATTAAATTAAGGTCGTGAGAGAGAGTGACGTTATACCGGAGGATGCGCAAGATAGAGCAAAGTGGCGGCGAAACACCAGAAAAGTAGACCCCACCACCTAATTAATAAATGCAAAGGAGAAAAAGGTGTGACAAATTAATAAGTAGGTGCGAATGGCAAAGAATTCTGGAGAAGACCAAGGCAAAGAAAGCAGTGATGACTTTACATATAATATATTAAATAGAAAAATTCTTCTTCTTGAATATTATTTTGATTGGTTTAGAAATTAAGGTTGACAAATAAGTCGTTCTTGAGTGAAAGTAAAATCTTTACAATTAATTGAAGTTGCCTTATGACCTTTGAGACACAGAAAGAGGTCGCACTCTGCGAGACACTCCTATAACAACATTCACACAATGTTTACAATATGTTTTGACAGGTAGCCTCCTAGTACAATACTCGCACAACTAGCTGAGATACCCACGCTTCGCTACGGCAAAGGAGAATTTGCAAAAAAAAACCCAGGCCCCAGGAAAAGTAAATCAAATGGTAGCTAAAAATGAGTAATTAAATACTGCATAGGAAGCATAATCAAAATCAATGGCTTAATGTGTGAAATACCTATTTGAAGTCTACAGGGGTCACATGAATGTATTAGTAAATGGAGCATTAAACAGTTATAGTTTGAAAATTTACATAATAATTTGCACAATATTATCTATGAAAAATGTTCTCTATAAAAAGTACTAAAAAAATAGTGCCGCATTGTATTTTGATGGATTTTTTATACTAATTTTTGTAAAATTTATGATATGGTGAGAAAATGTGTGGTAATAGTGTGATTTTTAGTGAGGTTTCATCAATTATAATAGGTATATGAAAAAAATATAAACCTATTACAATTAGGGGGGAGGCAGGGGGGGCAGATTTCATACGAGACCATGGATGACCTTACACAGCCCTTGGATCCCTTCATCAGCAAAGTTTCTCAGAAGGTTCCGCATTTCCAGATAGCAAGGCATTCGTGTACCTACCAAGTTTTGTCAAAATGAATTGCTCCAGATGTTCCAGAGTTATGGTGAAACGAACATCCATACAATGCCATATAATATTATTATGTAGATGACTGTTATGTATTGCTGTGTTATTCATTGAAATGATGTGTCGCTGTGTATTCAGCCTGAGAATATATTAAAGTATTAACCCACATAAGGTAGGCACTGTGTCATTCTTACGTTTTATTTACACTCGCATCCCTCATCTCAGACTTCCCCGAGTAGGTGCGAGTCAATTATACTTGAAGAAATTTATTTTATTTAGTTTCTCTTTGGCTTAATTTAACTAAAATAATACGTCTCGCAAATAATGTATGTAGATCACTGATGCTCGATATCACCAACTTCTTCTTCTTCTTCCTTCAGCCATATCTCCACTGCTGGATATAGGACTCCTCCATTTTCTTCCATTGTCCTCTATCTTGAGCTTTTCGAGCCCATATTCTACCCGCGACTGGGATTATATCGTCGGCCCATCTTTTCTGTGGCCGACCTACTCCTCTCTTTTTGTCCCACGGTCTCCATTTTAGAACTCTGGCAGTCCATCGCTCTGTCCCCTGTCTGGCAACATGACCCACCCATTGCCATTTTTGTTTGGCAACCCGGTCCATGACCTACGACCAACTTCTTAGGTGAGGAATATGAGGGTATCCATCAGTGGCGAAGAGGGGATTTCTACAGAAGGGAAGCCGGGGCTAACATGTCTCATTGGATTACGTCAGATTAGGCATTATTGTACCTATCATTTTATCCAAAAGGTAACACGATGGGAATCGTGTTCTTCTGTAGCTTGGCGCCTGCTATCCATAGACAAGATCCCAAAGTTTCAACTTGGAAATTTTTACAAAATTCACATACATTTGGAACCTATGACGACTGGACTACTAGTATTTAGAATGGTTATCTAGGCATACTGACATTTCAAAAATTTCTAAAAACGGGAGACCTCAGATCTCGACAACCGTTACTAAATATGCTGTGGAAAAAATAGAGTAGATACATTGAACCTTAATCTAGGGAACGACCGTAAAAGAAATTTTATAAATTGTATAGATTTTTAAATAAAACATTGAAAAACACCCATGATCTTTTTTTTCCGATAGGCAGAAACCTCGTTTCCCGAAAGTCGCAGACGATTTTTTTTTGTATTCTTCTTCTTCTTTCGAATGCTCATGATTATTGTATAAGTTGTCTTGGAGTCAGAGCTCCGCATCAATATTCTGCAAATGCCCTTGGCGTCACCTTATGTATTTCCTCAAGAACCCCTGCAATCTTCTTGATAATATGCATTAAAATCTAGGGAATAAGAGTTTTTTGATTGAAGCGAAATCAACCCCAAAAAATGTGAAAACTCTATTTTTATCATTTTATCATGCGATTTTGAACCTTAATGCCGTGGGAAATGATGGTGAAGTCAAAGTAGGTCGCGAGCCTAAATATTAAGTATCATGAAAAAATATCGGAGTATTTACTGTGAATGTGATATACATATAGGGCTGCCACCTTTGAAAGTGCGTAGGCCCAGAGATTTCTTAAAAAATAAATTTGTAATTATAATTTTTAAAATAGTTGATGACTTTTTTTTGGACCATAATTACTAACCCGGAGATATAGTATGCTGACCCGGAGCCCCGGTCTTAGTATCGGGAAGTTTTTTTTTTTTATTTTTTATTTCTGATCCAGAGATACACTATGCTAATCCGGGGCCCGGAGAACACCACTGAAACCCGAATTCTCCGGGTCAAAACCGGAGAGGTGGCAGCCCTGTGTACATAATATGTAGTGTAGTAGATAACACATCAATTCTCATTATTCCAACTTCTTTTTTCCCTACTTCTTACCGTATCTTCCTTCCTACAAAACAACGCAACCTTACAAACTGTGAGTAATGGTCTGTATCCTTAACTTTTTTATAACAGATCTGTAATAATAATATACAGACTATTTATATTGTACCGTTTTGTGTATCCAGTTTTGTGTATATAGGGGTTTTGGGGGTTCAACCCCTCCCCCCTGAAATTCCTCAATGAACTCACCGTTTTGTGCAAAGGAAGAGTTAATCGCATTATCACCAAGTCGTTTTACATCATGTCAAGAATTTTTAATTAATAGTAAATAATATAATAATTGGACCACTTATTTGGCGCCGTTTATTTATTATAATTTAATTATTATAAGACGCACAACAAGATTGATGTACATTATATATTTTGCTTTTTATAGGTATATTAGTTTAAGCTGATTTTTACTGTATTTATTGTGTTGTTGTTGTTTGCATACAGATGTAATTGGTCTGCTTCGTTAATAAATTTTACTCTTATCTTTGTATTAAATAAATAAATAAAACTTTATTGGCCAATAAATATATGTAACAACAAAAACAAAACAAGATAATACAGTGTGCCAAAAGGCGGACTTATTGCAAAAGCAATATCTTACAGTCAAGTTGTATATGACTGTATCTGTACCTTGAAATAAATAAAATAAAATAAAACAAGATTGAAAATGAGATGTCCTTATACAGGGTGTTTGATAGATGGATGTATATATCTTCAGGAGTGATAGTAGAGGTCATTTGGGATCTTTTGAGCTAAGCTTAGCTTAGTCCAAAGTCGCACGGTTCTCGAGTTATTCGAGATTTTAACTTTTTATCGAAAAACCCCGAATTACTCAAGATTTACCCCAATAGTTTCGTAAGTATAGGTACCTACTCAGTTCTGTAATTATTTTGTGTTTCTTGAATATGTGTTTGGTCTGTTAAACTCATAAGTTTCAATCTAAAGAAACAATAATGATAAAAAATATCGAATTAAAGTTTCGATAAATAGTTATTTCAAAAACGAGTCACGACTTTAGGTGAGATTTTCCTTAAGAAGAAAATTGCCTTCAGATTCAGAAATTTGGAAAAAACTTCTCTGATTTATGCTCTTTCAAATGATGTACAACACTTAATAATAAAACATTAGTTTCATAAAGATATGATAGAATAACTTCATGAGATCACTACAAATTAAAGCAAACTTCCATACAAATTTACCATAGGAACAGGTCGCATACTGAATAATACATTTCTTTCGATTTCATGTTTTCAAACTTGTATGGAAATTCTCTTAAATTAGCAGTGATCTCATGGAGTTATTGTATCATATCTTTATGAAACTAATGTTTTATTATTAAGTGTTGTACATCATTTGAAAGAGCATAAGTCAGAGAAGTTTTTTTCAAATTTCTGAATCTGAAGCCAATTTTCTTCTTAAGGAAAATCTCACCTAAAGTCGTGACTCGTTTTTGAAATAACTATTTATCGAAACTTTAATTCGATATTTTTTATCATTATTGTTTCTTTAGATTGAAACTTATGAGTTTAACAGACCAAACACATATTCAAGAAACACAAAATAATTACAGAACTGAGTAGGTACCTATACTTACGAAACTATTGGGGTAAATCTTGAGTACTTCGGGGTTTTTCGATAAAAAGTTAAAATCTCGAATAACTCGAGAACCGTGCGACTTTGGACTAAGCTAAGTTTAGCTCAAAAGATCCCAAATGACCTCTACTACCACCCCTGAAAATATATACATCCATCTATCAAACACCCTGTATTATTACACTGATTATTGTCACAAAAATGTACTTAGAATTCAGAGTATTAAGTTTTTATTTATTTTCAGATCAAATGTTAAAATTATTCACAGATTTAATATTAAAATAGTTAAAGTAACATCACAGAAAGTTAATTGACTCACAAGACGCACAAAATAATTTAAAAAAAAAACAAATCTACACAGCACAAAACTGCTGTAGTGGCAGCTAGAACAGCGCCATCTGAATCTTAATAAATTAATTATTTTTAAATCCACAGATAATTAATCAAAAAACATAGAAGTAATCCATAAATATCTGACATAGGGAACCAATCACCCTGTAGAAAAAGGATATTGGTAAATGTCTACCAGACAAGTATCACAAAGTTAAAAACCTATTTTTAGGAGTCTCGGAAAGTTTTGTGACCCAAGATTCCTATAAATAGGTTTTTAGTAGGCAGATAGGTAGAGGTGCTGCACAATCCAAAGTACCTACGTTTGTTTCCCAGTACGGGTGAAACGTTATTTATAGAAAATAATGGTATTATAAGGGAGACATGTGTCTACTTTCTTTGTTTCATAATCGATTTATTCTTGGAGCTAGTACTGAAGTACTCTATAATAGGAAGAGATTTATTATAATACAGTCTATAGCGTACTAAAGGGGAATATCATATTCATATATTATTACAAGATTATTTAACTTCGCAACCGGTAAATACAATGTATCTGACATTTTACAATTTTTGATTATCATTGTTTCTTGATTTTCGGGTAAACCGTGTGAAGATAAACTTGATCGACGTTTCGACACTCCTACTGGTGTCTTCTTCTGTTCCTTCCAAGATCAGAAAATCAAGAAACAATGTCAATCGTACACCGTGAAAACCTTCAATTTAACATTTACTAATTTTTGATTATGTATCTCATTCAGCCCGCGATTGCCCACTGCAGGATATAGGCCTCCCCTCTCCTCCTCCACTTCTCCCGCTCCTGTGCGAGTCCCATCCACTGGGGTCCGGCAAACCTCTTAACATCGTCCATCCATCTGGTAGGTGGTCGCCCTTGTGGCCTTTTGTCGCCCCTTGGTCTCCACTCCAGCAGTCTCCTAGTCCATCTGTTGTCCTGCATTCTTGCAATGTGCCCCGCCCATCTCCACTTCTGCACCGCTATCCTCTCAACCACCACATCAGTCACTTTAGTCTGGCTGCGTATCCATACACAATATTATGTATGTATACACAATAAAAAATAATTTTTCATAATATTGTATATGCTTGTGACTGATGGTAGCTGGCTTAATATGATCACTTTACACTTAATTATTATTATATTATATTCATCTACGATATGTAGAAAATTCTGATGTTCTCACAAAACATAAATTGCGATTTTCAAAAATATTCAATACATTTCATATTCTCCCCCCCCCCCCCCCGACAATTTTTAACACTAAATGAATACTACCAAACAGAATAACTTGGAATCTTCCAAAAGTATATTAAATTACCGCTTCCTATACATAGTATGTACATTATAAATTAATTTGGTAATTTGTTCAAAGCTATATCCGTGTTGAAAATTTATAATTAATTATCGCTGTGAAATATTATTTAGTTACAGACTGCCCCATATAATTCAGCCATTCTGAAGCTATCTACAAGCGACGTATTTCATGATGGTATAGATATTATCTTGTAAAAAAAAACGCGCTCAAATTTTATGACGTAGCAGAGTGAAAATCAGAGTTGTCTTTCACAATATTTTTTTGAGAAATCTATACAAGATATAAAAAATCTTTTACGGTTGTTTCCTAGATAAAGGTTCAATCTAACTACACTATTTTTTGCAAAGCATATTTAGTAACGGTTGTTGAGATCTAAGGTCTCCCGATTTTGGAAATTTTTGAAATGTCAGTATGCCTAGCTTAATTATCAGGTTTATAATTTAATGTTTATATTACCATGTGTTGCATTTAACGTTGAATTTTTATAATAAAATTGTAATTATGCCTGCGGGGCGGGCAGGGTAGTCCCGAGGGATTATTTCGCCCTTTAATAATAATACATCAACATGATTCATAGGTAGTCGTGTCACCGACGTCAAAATTTAGGAGTGTTGTTTGAATTTTTTCAGTTTCCCCAGGTGACCGTCGCTGTGACATTAAGTATAACTAGGCTGCCACCTTTGACAGAGGACAGACCCGGATATTTCAGAAAAAAATGTATTTTTTATTGTAGTACAAACGTGGAAGATAAACACGTAAATAGCGCCGCAGGCGGTAATTTTTTGTGAGATTGAGCAAAGAAGGTCGTGGTGTAAACAGATTTATTTCCTATAAAAAAATAATAACACGGAACCTATCAGAAAGGTAGCGCCGCAGGTGATTTTTAGGATGGGACAATTTACTTTTTAATGAGCTTTAACGGATTTCCAAAATAGGTATATAGGTCGGGAGGGGACTGCCCCCCGGTGATAGTTAAGCCACTGTCTCACCACCCAGTTTGACCCGGAGATATACAATGCTAACTCGGAGCCCGGAGAACACCACTCAAATACGTAGACTCCGGGTCAAACCCGGAGAAGTGGCAGCCCTAAGTATAACTAACTCAGTAACTACATCAACTCTATAGAACATTGGATACAATTAAAACAAAGGGTAATAAGGAATAAACACCCATTTTTAATACAAGTATTATTGAATAATAAATTAACTAGTTTCCAAAGTTATAATCAACAATTTTGGAATAACTGAATTTATTATTCTATTATTTTTATATGAATGATATTTATTTATTTATTTTGAATGTTATTTTCGAATGATTGAATTGTAATTGAATTTTATATATGTATGCGAATGAAAATTCTGGAAACTTTTAGGATTATTATTTTTTACCCTCTCGCTACCACTGTCCTTGCTGGAGGACACGAAGATAAAATAAATAAAACCCATTTGAAGCAAATTCTAATCCATGGTAAACTTATTATAGAATGTTTATTGTCTATGACTAAACATGTTTTACCAGTAAATAACTACCAGTGTTCTCCGTGGAGGGCATGGGGCGAAGTCCTAAACGGAAAAAAGGGAAAAAAATGTTGTTTCTAAATTCATATAAAAATATATAGATATTAAATCTATAGTCAAAAAATCTATAACCCTTCTATTATATTCTGGAAATGAGAGGGTAGTACTTTAGAATGACTGAATTTATCATTTTGTTATTTCTTTAGGTAACATTATCGAATTGTGGTTTGCTTATTCCTGTGATTGTTGTATTATTGTGAAGATCTTATACCGTGTGGTGAGATACAATCAGCTGAGCAATCAGCCCTAGTTCACCCACGGTTATGCTCTTAAACGTAGATGAACTATTTACATATTATACCTAAATTATTTTAGGTATGGAACCGGAATGCACCTGCATTGCACAGACGGAAATACAATACAGTTTTTTCCTCAACGGAGACGAGAGGCATCTTCATTCACATAATGTATCTCACTTAGGATGCCTGTCGTCTCCGTTGAGGAAACAACTGTAATGTATTCCCGTCCATACCTAATAAAAAATACCTAGAATAATTAAAGAAATCCATACCTAGAATAATTTTAATCAAAAATCAGTGATTTAGGCAGTAAAAGTGATCCATAAAGTAAGATTTCTGATCCATGGATCAACGAGTATTCGGATGTATTACGTTGGTTACGACCTCAGATCTTGAATGGTCGGTGATAAAAACACGAAGTAACAATAAGAGGGACATCGTAAAAATTCGACAGACAATTTTTAATCCAGACATCCGGCGCCCTCTGTGATTCAATGTCTGAATTAGGGCAAACGAATTTTCACCCTGAAATAATAACATGACAAATAATGATGGCCGATTTTCATCGTAAAATATTACAAATATTTTATGTTTTATTTTTATTCAAGATTCATTCATTTTAAGATTACGTATACTGACATTTCAAAAACTTCTAAAAACGGGAGACCTTGGATCTCGACAACCGTAACAAAATTGAGTAGATACATTGAACTTTTATCTAGGGAATAACCGTAAACCACTTTTAATATCTTGTATAGATTTCACAAAAAAAAATGAAATACACCTCTGATCATTTTTCCGAAAGACAAAAACTCGTTTCCCGAAAGTGGTAGAGTATTTTTTTTACTGATAATATTCATTAAAATCTAGGGAACGACCGTAAAAGTGTTTTGATTGAAGCGAAATTAACCCCAAAAATGGAAAAACCGCTACCATTTTATCATGCGATTTTGAACCTTAATTCCGTGGGAATTCTTAAGTCGTGGACCGTGACGTCATTCTTAACGTCCTTAACGTCCTATATGCTGTTATCCGGCTTCGGCGCCCTGAATTGTTCTCAGCCAATACTGAGAGAATCGTCTTGCAACTGAAGACAGTGGAAAAGTGAAGACTTTCGGATTATTTCGAAAGACGCACGTACCTACACTAGACACTTTATGTAATGCTAACAAGCGTGTGTCCTGATTAAAATTGCATGTTGAGAGAATGAAAGATGACAGGATGACAAAAAATATATATTTGAGTGAGCGAAGAGGGGTGAGGAAGCGCGGCCGCCTGAGACTGACCTGATCCACTCTCGACCAGATTCTCAAGGATGGACGCGTTTTGAGTAAAAGAAACCGGAGAGCGTGTATGACAAATTGCATGAATGTGACGGATGGTAGGAGTGTGGGCAAGGATAGAGGTGTCTGGCGCTCTGTCCTCTCTGCCTTCCCTGCAAGGGACGTTCCGTGAGGGTATAGATAGATAGACTGTTTTAAATTTTAATGTTAATTATGTACGAGTCGTATGTATTATTTATTTTATTATTTCTGTCATGCAATAAATTACTGCTACCCCCAGAGACAGGATGTACTAGACAGAACTATATTATGTAACAGTATTTCACCATACAAGTTGTTACTTTTCACAATGGCGATACAAAATAACGAATGTGATAATAATATAAATAAATCCACACCTGTGACTCATTAAAAACATTTCAGTGCATGGGCGTCGCCAAGGGGTGGCAATTGCCCCCCCCCCCCCCCCCCCCTGTTAACCCAATTTTTATAAATTTGTGTAATGGACATGGTCTGGCGAAATGTAAACTGAGCCCTTTACACTCTGTTTGCATTGATTCTACTTCTCTGGCACATTGTCACTGTTGATTGTTAAAAAACTATAATTGTTCTTTTCTTCTTCTTCGTTAGCCCATTCCCGTCCACTCCTGGACGAAGGCCTCCTCCATTTGCTTCCACGCCGCTCTGTCCTGGGCTCTTTGGATCCAGATGGTACCCACGTAATTTACCAGGTCGTCTCTCCATCGTAGTGGTGGTCTTCCTACACCCCTATGTTATAACTATGTAAATTTGACGAGTCCAAGTGTCTGAAATAAGGGCCTAGGGACGATAATGAGAAAAATGGTTTCTAGTGCGTAGGTTGTCACTGGTAATATACGCGACTCGTAGACTTTTCGAACATACTGAGATTTCTTATCTTAGAAAATTAATTTCAGAAGGCCGCAAAAAGATGTGCTGGTGACATAACCTGAAAGGAAAGTGCTGAGAAAAATCTTTGGACCTCTCTGCGAAAATGGAACTTGGAGGATTAGGTATAACCATGAGCTGGAAAGTCTAAACAACGAACCCAACATAGTAAAGTACATAAAATAATATCGCCTAAGATGGTTGGGACATGTCCAGCGAATAGAGGACAACTGAATACCGAAGAAGATTCTCAGCACGCGACCAGATAAGAGACGAAATGTGGGGAGACCTAAGCTGAGATGGATGGATGGCATGTAGACTGTAGAGGGACCTCAGGGCAATTGGAGTGACGAACTGAAAGGTGATGATGATGACGTAACCTCGGTAGCAGGTAAACAAAGGTTCAGAAGAGCGACTGAAAGAGAATAATGGAAAAATTTGTAAGAGGCCTATGTCCAGCAGTGGAGAAAGCAGGGCTAAGGTTGAAGAAGAAGAATTATCATTATTCTATTACCAGATATTCTCTCCGCGTGTCCTACCATCTCAACTAATTCACTTTCATCCTAATATAACACTCATCCTACCTATATTCTTCTTCTCTATTTTCAATCCTGCGGATTAGTTTGCAGCAAATTGATATCCACTCTTCTCTGTCTCCCGCATCTCTAATAAATTCTGTTTAATTTTACATCTTTCTAATTAACTCACTTCTTACTGCCACTTCCACAAATTTTCACGTTTACATTGTAAAGTACACACCTTTGTACTAATTGTTTGCTTGAAAACTTTTTCAATTAAAACGCATCGATTAAGACTACATTAAGTTACTAGTAGGTACCCGTGAAAATTATATTTTCGTAATTTGGCATTTTTTATTAACTAACTACTCATACTGCCACTCTACCACACACCCTTCAAAGTTCTTCGAAGGAACATAATATTATCAGAGAGGGTTATGGTCTTACCTACTTTCCATAGTAATTCTACATACGTACCTACTATACCTACAGTATGTTTGATTACTAAAAGAATTCGAATTGCATTCTCTATCAATAATACATACTATAATAGGTAGGTATGTATGTATGTAGTACTTTTACGCGGAAAATTATTTTCATTCATAATTTTATTAGTAGGTACATTCGAAATTTCAAATTTTCTTTCATAATACTTTACGTAGAAGCGAATTGGTCAACCAATTTTTTTTGCCTGAGTTAAAGCGCTGATGGTATGATGAATTCAAAAAATTCCATACATTCAAACAAAAAAACTTACGAGTATATTAATTCGATTAATTACAAAGTGCCCATTCGATTTCACCTAGCTCTGCTAACATTCGACACAAAAAGTGAGACTTCGACGAAATTTTTTAGCTACCCATGAACACCTCGCTGTTTTAAATTTACATACATATTGATCTTCTTCTGCGTCGATGTCCTTACTGCTGAGGGTCGTGACCATCCCTCCTTGTCCTAATTACGTTCTGGATTGTTGTCCTCCACCTCTCCCGACACACCGCCGTACGCATTGCTCCAACCACTGATGTGCCTGTGGCAGCCTTGATTTGGTCAGTCCATCTAGTGTGCTGATGTGCCTGATGTGCCTGTGGCAGCCTTGATTTGGTCAGTCCATCTAGTGGGGGATCTTCCTCTACCTCTTCTGCCTTCTACTTCTCCCACGACCATTAGTTTTTCAAGGCTATTTTCATCTCTTCTGGCAATGTGTCCGAAAAACTTAAGGACTCGCTTTAGACAGATGGAGGATAGTCTGTCTTCTACTTTTAGCTCCTTTAGAATGGAGATATTGGTCCTTCTCGCTGTCCAGGGGATTCTCAGCATTCGTCTCCAGCACCACATCTCGAAGGCATTGATCCTTTGCCTTTCTCGGGCTTTTATTGATACATACATTTGATTGTTACATATTGATAAAACTTGCAAAATTTGCCATTACAAACATACTGGACTTGGATTCTACCAGTATTATGTAATGTATATAGATATATACGTGTGTTATGTAGTAAGTCCTAACCTCTGCCCTACATACAGTAGGACAAGTCTTAAGGACATGGTCACTATCCAAGTTTTCCCCAACAACAGTTGTATAATTGTATTGTAGCTAGGTAGCTAGGGTTGTCAGATGTCCGGTTTTTAACTGGACAGTCCGGTTTTTATTACATCTACCCGCTCCTAAAAATCTTGGAGTCTAGACCCTTGGGCTATAAGTTCAACATGATCAATACCTGCAAATTGCGAACCATTTCTCATGTGCTTTTGATCTGATATTTTATATTTGGTTGTCAATGTTTCAGATGTACCTTAACTTACTTATTTTTGTTGTTACTTATATTGTACTTGTTATTATTATTATTCATGTTAAAGGCTTGCGCCGTGAATAAATAAATAAATAAATGATCAATTGTATAGGTTTTTCAATTACCAATTACCTATAAAGTCCTTCAAGAGAATACAATGTTGATTATTTCTATCATGTTCTCATTTTTCATACGTAGCTAGCACCTATATTCCCTGTGAAAACTCGAGTATTTAAATAGGTGTCATTTTTTTCATAAAATGAAATTCGTCTACTTACTAAGCACTGTTTTCAACAAATTACGTTTTATTGTTTTTATTGTTCTCTATCGTCCGTAGGCCCATTCGGGCACTTGGACTCGTCAATTTTTACAATATCATTTCATCACAGCATATCATCGATATCGAAAACAATATCATTATCAGATCAATGCCAATCAGAGTGTAAAGGGCTCTGATTGACATTTCGTCATACATAAAATCAATTTTTCAACATATCGTCAACGGAATAAAATTCTTTACGTATCTTTGTATATTATTTTTATATTTCTTTAAGAGAAAATATCACTCTTCAGAGCTTATAATCAAATAGTGTGTGCTTTTCTGATAATATTTTTATGGAGGGGGGCAAAAATTAAAAAAATCATCATATTTCGGCCAAATCCTTAGAGGAGAAAAATACTCCATTCTCCAGCTCGTTATGAAGGGGAAGATAGAGGGCCGTAGAGGGGTCGGAAGGAAGCAGCTATCCTGACTTCGAAACATTCGGCAGTGGACCGGAATCAGGACTGTGGAGGAGCTGTTTCGCACTGCCCAGGACAGAGAGGCGTTCTTTTAAGTGCTCGTCAACGTCGAGGGGACCCGACAGGATACATAGGGAAGATGAAGAAGGGGCAAAAACTAAAAATTTGTCCGGTTTTTTTATCCGACATATCTGACAACCCTATTAAGGTAGCATGTACGCACAATGTACATCACCCCTTGCAAACATACCTATAACACTCAATACACTAAAGTATAATATACACACAACAAACTTATGAAGGATATTTCAAGCTTGAGGGCTTTTTGACAAATGTACGTACATACCTACACACAAACATTTTGAAGTACATTTCTACGAACAGTGGTAGTTTTAAGGTTAAGGCTTCCTGACTTCCCACTCACTCCTAAAAACCTTTCCTTCCCTCCTCATTTTATTATGTATGTTTAATTTAAGTTGAGATTTATAAGTTTTTTTCACTTATCTATATATATGTGTGTACATGTAAGTGTGGAATGGATTACTTCTGTGTTTGTGTTAGTTTGTCTAAAATCTATGTATTTATCTCTCTATCTATACCCTCACGCTACGTCCCTTGCAGGGTAGGCAGAGAGGACCGAGCGCCAGACATCCCTATCCTTACACACACTCCTAGCTTCCGTCACATTCATACAATTTGTCATACACGCTATCCGATTCGTTTTACTCAAAACGCGCCCATCCTCGAGGATCTGGTCGACAAGATCGGACCAGGCCACTCACGGGCGGCCGCGCTTCCTCACACCTCTTCGTTCACTCAAATATATATTTTTTGTCATCCTGTCATCCTTCCATCCTTCATTCTCTCAACATGCCCTGTACATCTTAGTTTATTCACTTTCATTCTAGTTACAACACCAGTGATATAATTTGCAATGTCAATGGTGTAAAACAGATAAATATAGGCTTCACTGTACCTATTATGATAGTTAGACTATTTTTCAAACATTTTACGGCGGCACCTCTACAAAATATAGGAGAAACGTTTTAATTAAATTATCGAACCCTTGTATGTATCTCTGATATCTTTCCTCTAGCACTGCTCTGTAATATTTTTTCCATTTTTACACTCTTACGATTTTGCTAGCCAGATGATGTGCCACCTTCTATCTGCCCAAGGCCTCCACTTCAATATTCGTGGCGCCCATCTGGTGTCACCCTGCCTGGCTATATGTCCTGCCCATTACCACACACGGCTCATGATATCGGCAACTTTGGTTCTCCGTCTAATTTCTTCGTTTCTTAACCTATCCCGGAGACTAACACCAAGCATTTGCCGTTCCATGAACCTTTTGTGTGCATTTTTTACAATATCACTTACACATAACTCCACAATAGCATTCTTAAACGGTAATGAATATATTTATACGAGTTTTGCTCTCTCTAATGTATTCTTCTATAGTAGGTACTGTTTAAAGTAAAAGATAAATTGGCGATACGTGGAGAATGCACTACATTTTAATTTCCTGATGTACGTCCAGCCAACAGCTCGTGTGGACGTATATAGGTCACATGAGAATGATAGGCCAAGCCAGTCATGTTATATCATATACAGAAAGTATGATCGAGATATCTACGAGTAAGTATCTGCTCGTTCCATGCTTCAAAGGCAGTATTACAACCTGTTCAAAAGTTTCTAGGCAGATGAAAAGTATATCATACATTGTTCTTCTTTCGTATCTTCACATACGAGCATTGTACAAGTTATCTAGGAATGTGAGAAGAATGGAATCACCCAGGCTCCATCACATTGTGCTGCACGGCCAACTCAAAAGTAGGCGACCCCCAGGCAGACCACCAAAGAAATGGATTAACGGCTTGGAGTCGACCTCGCAAGAGACTAATAATCCCCAAACAACAGGCCACTAGGCCTACCGTAAGGACAAGGAGAAGAAAATCTAGAAATCATAGCTCCGCGTCAATATTCTGCAAGTAATCTACTGCCCTTAGCGTCACCTTATGGATTTCCTCAAGAGCTCCTGCAAACTTCTTGCATACAAGTGCATAATACCATAACTTCTTCTACGTTTTTCTCAGCCGTTTTTATTCCAATGCTGGATGTCGTAGATCTGCCCGTTTTCCTTTGACTTTCCACAGAACCCTATCCTGGGCATGGTGCATCAACTTGCTTCCTGCGATTCGTCCACATCGTCAGACCATCTTGCCTGAGGTCTTCCTACGCTCCTTTTGCTTGTCCTAGGTTGCCGCTCGAGAATCTTTTTTGATCCATCTAGAATCTGAGCGTCTGGCAATGTGACCTGCCCAACTCCATTTTAAGGCAGCTGCTCGTTTTACGACGTCGGTGACCTTGAATTTATCTCGAATCCATTCATTTGTCCGTCTATCTCTCAACGAAATACCCACCATTCTCCTCTCCATGGCTCTTTGTGTTACCAACAAAACATTATAATATTGTATTTATTTTTTAATATTGTCATTATTTACTGTTGGAAAAGTATGATACAAAGAATTTGACCATGTCAGCATATTACGGAAATAATAGGTACCTACTGACGCAGGTGTACAATGGCCTGAATTAAATTTATAATGTGTTATTAATAACAGCAGTAGGTATACTATTTTAATACATTTCCATTTGAAACTGTGGTAACAATTACACTATTATGTTGCATTGACGTAATTAACTAGTGGACTTACTACCACTAATAAATAAGTACAAGGTGGTCGGTTGAAACATTTACAATATTTTCGCAAAAAACTTGTTTATTAACAAAAATTTTACCGCAATAGCCACAAATAAGATCTTTATCGAAACCCTAAATTGTTTACTGTGATTTTTATTTATTTATTTAAACTTTAAGTAAACAACAAACACATATAAATATAAAAAATGGCCATAGTACAGATTATAAATCGTTGTTCACTAGGGCGAACTTATCGCAGAACTGCGATAAGTTCGATTTTTTATTGTTTTATTGAAATCGAGTCAGTGGTTTGAGAGATATTGTAAAAAAAAACCTAAATGAGAAATTTTCGTAATCTACAAGTTTCAACAGAATATATCCAGCACATCGTGGAGACGTTCCCTCTGAGAGCGTTCTCTGCCACATATATCGACATACATAACGCCACTCCAAACGCCTTGCAATGGCTTGATGATTTGGATGTTGCTCTCTAGTGTCTCCTGGATGTAACCCCAAAAAATCTTTGACTCTCTTTTCTTCTGACGCCAAACGATGACAATAATAATAACAGGCCATATCTCCAAAACGGTTGATTTTTTTGACAAGCGTCCATTTTTTTTTTTTAAATATTTTTTCACCTCTATCACTTCTCGTACGGAACCAATCACCCTGTATATCCAGACCGTGGATAATAGTACTATCCCAATTAGGTATATCAGCTTTTACTATGACTTATGTAACTGCTAGTAGTGCCCCCCTTTCCCTCCCGCCCCCCCCCCCCCCCCCCACGTACACGACCGATCGATATAATTAATTATATTATAGTTGCTCATAAAAATACATAATTAATGTATAGGTGAAAGGACTGTAAATACACACACTATCTATAGACGCATTTCCTAATTATTCTAAACTTTTGTTATTTCAGAGTACGCATACTGACATTTCAATAATTTCTAAAAACAGGGAGATCTTATATGTCGACAACCTTACTAAAAATGCTTTGGAAAAAAATAGGGTGGATACAAATTGAAAAAAAAAAAAGGATTGAAAATTAAGACTCGCGACCTAACTATAACGTCACTGTCATTTCCCACGGCATTAGGGTTCAAAATCGCGTGAACAATCTCATGATAACATGGTAAAGATAGCGTTTTTTTTTCATTTTTTGGGGTTGTTTCCGTTTCCAATTCCCTAGATTTTGATGCATATTATCAATACAAAAAAAACTCCGCGACTTTCGCGAAACGAGTTTCCGTCTTTCGGAAAAAAGATCAGAGGTTTTTTACATTTTTTTGTTTTTGAGAAATCTATACAAAATATAAAAAATCTTTTACGGTATCTACTCTATTTTGTTCCAAAGCATATTTAGTAACGGTTGTCGAGATATAAGGTCTCCCGTTTGTAGAAATTTTTGAAATGTCGGTATGCATACTCTTAATGGAGAAAATTTCCAATAATCAGATTTCTGAACTGCTAGAGTCACCAAAACATATTCTCGTTTATCCACGTTTTAAGTCTTGTGATGATATCTTTACTTTTCCCGAAGACCAACAGAGTTGCAGAACTCCGATTTGTTCCCTCAGACATACGAAAGTAAACCGACTCGAGTTATCCTCCAAGTATTTTTGAGTATACCTCACATAATGTAAGATAGATTTGTATTCCTCTCTCAAGCGACACTTTACTAAGAAGTCAATATTTAAGTAAGGCATTACGTCGGTGGCTGTGTTAATGTATGGAGACACATTTGCTTGGGTAAACACCGTAATAGAAAATCTACATATCGAAATAATAATATTAGAATAATGTCATGTACTACAGAAGGCAAGGAGGTTCAGGGGAATCGAAATATCTAATGCATAATATTCCTAGAGTACGTGCGTCTTTTGGGATTTTTGGGAAGACTTCTTTGAGCTTATTCTTTCACTTATTACTTTACCGCTAGCCACTTGCGCTCCACTGCTGAACATAGGCCACTTCCACTATCTTCTTCGTTCGTTCTTTCTCCCAAGTATATTTTCTTTGTTATCCTTTGGTCATTCATTCTCTCTGCATGTCCTGTACAACTCAACTTGTTCACTTTCATTCTAGTCACAACATCCGTTTGACATTCGCTCAACTCTCTAATCACTTGATTTCTTATCCTATCTCTCCAACTATTCTTCTCAGAGATTTCATCTGGACGGCATTTATACCTGATTCTTCCTTCTTCAGCCATGTCCATGCCTCACTCCAATATACCAGAGTTGTGCACCAGAATCTTGGGCTATCTGCTACCAACTTTTCTACTCGGTTGAAATTGAATAACATGTATAAAATTCATACAAATCATAGTTTTTTGTTTAGTTTGCTTGTCTTTAGCGTCTCCTAGATTTACCTATCTATTTTAATTTTAATTTATTTGAAATGAAATCCACAAATGGATACCTATTTTTCTGTTTTATTTTAATTAACCATTCATTTAATTATCTAGATACGAGTATGTTTTTGCCATTATGAATAATTTTATCACTAGATGAAGCCCGAATTTTCGAGTGAAACCGCAGTCCAATTAAAACGCGTAATTACGAGTGTTTTTGCACTAAGCAAAAATGGTTCTATTACCGCTTCAACTTTTTCAAATTTCGTATGAGAATGTTAGCGCGAAATAAGAATAACGTAAGCGACAAAGTGAATTATACCTTTTTAAAAGAAACCTGGGAAGTAATTTAAAAATCTAAAACAGTCAATTTTTTAAGATATAATTACCAGTATTTTGGCTAAATTATACTTTTATATCTGAAAAACTGAACGGAAAATCCTCAGATCCCGCAAATTTCAGGGGTACTTTGAGAATATTTTTTTATTCAAGGAATTTCCAAATTTTCTAATTTCAAAACAGTCAATCTGTAGTCCATACTTTCATCTATCACTGTCTTTAGTTTCAAGACGATTCTCTCAGTATTGGCTGAGAACATTTCAGGGCGCCGAAGCCGAATGACAGCATATAGGACCTTTATTGTAGTTATTCACAGTTTATGTCCAATAAAAACATGTTCACGTGAATAGTAAAAGTCTTAAAAAATATATTTTGTTACAAAAAACTGGCATTGAGTTATATCTATGTACTTTGCAAGTCGCAACGGACGAGGCGTAAGGAGGAAAAGAATAGAATTTCTATTATATTCTATCAACTTTTATGAGTTGGACAGGTACATGGGCGTCGTCAGGGGGAAACAAGGGGCAGCTGCCCCCCTCCCCCCCTAGAGAATCGAATAGGTATTATTGATCGAATCGATCGAATCGAATGAATCGAATATTTCTATTCTAAATGGTAAAACTTCACAAAAAATCACATTTACCACACATTTTCTCATCATGACATAAATTTTCTGAAATTAGTATGAAAATCCAACAAAACACAATTGTTTCATAAAAATAAATTGCCTGCGGTGCTATCTTTTTATTACTTTTTATGAAAAACATTTTTAATACATACTATTGTGCAAATTATTATAGACATTTTCAAATAAACCAAACCACATCACGACCTTGTTCACTATGTCTTACAAAAAAATTTCGTCTCAGGCGCTATTTATTTTTTTTTTATTTTTTTTTAAACTTAAAGTAAACAACAAACACATATAAATATAAAAAAATGGACATAGTACAGATTATAAAACGTTGTTCACTAGGGCGAACTTATCGCAGAACTGCGATTTCTTCCAGTTTCTTCAGTTTACGCGGTTTTCGTGTTATATCATTTTTTTTAATTTTTGTTGCCCCCCCTAGCTCCGAGGCTGGCTACGCCCATGGACAGGTGTACAAACAATCTGTCTATATAACATTATAATATGTAGTGGCAGAGTAGTCGCTAGGTAATGTACTTTCTTTATTGACACCTCGAGTGCCAACTTTCTAGAGGCGAAACAAGAAGAAACTTAAGTTAAATGTCGGGTAGTTGCTATTACTGTTTGCTTCAATTTTTCTTTATATTCGTAAGAAAATATTCTCCATAGAGACATCAACTAATGTTCTGCATAATTTAAGTATTTCAAGATACTCGTATTATGTATTATGTATACGAGGTGGTCGGTAGCCTGGTTGGTAACGCGCTCGACTGTTAATTCAGTGGGCGCGGGTTCAATCCCTGACCTACTCCACTTCACAACACAAGCTTTTAAGCTTTCTGTGAAGTGTGCGAAGATGTATTTGGGTTTATTTCGATAAACCCAGATTCATTTTTTTTTAAAAAAAATAAAAAAAAAAAAAAAAAAAAAAAAAAAAGATTCGGTAATATGTATTAAGAGTATGCATACCGACATTTCAAAAAAATCTAAAAACGGGAGACCTTATATCTCGACAACCGTTACTAAATATGCTTTGGAACAAAATAGGGTAGATACATTGAACATTTATCTAGGAAATGACCGTAAAAGATTTTTTATATCTTGTATAGATATCTCAAAAAATTTAAAAAACACCTCTGATCTTTTTTCCGAAAGACGGGAATTCGGTTTTCGAAAGTCGCGGAGTAATTTTTTTTTTGTACTGATAATATGCATTAAAATCTAGGGAATAACCGTAAAAGTTTTTTGATAGACGCATAATTAACCCCAAAAAATGGAAAAAAACGCTATTTTTTCCATTTTATCATGCCATTGTTCACGCGATTTTGAACCTTAATGCCGTGGGAAATTACTGTGACGTCATTCTTGGTGCCAAGCCCTTAAGGTCGTAACCCAATCCTCTCGATCTCTCTAGGCTAGAGCTGGACTTACGATCTGGATTTCTTTTCAAACGCCCTTTCATACAATACCACACATGACCCCACACGACCCTTGCATCCCCCTTAAACCCTTTACATCTTTTTTGTCTCTGGAGTAGGCTGATCTAATTTGGTACAGAATTGTATTGTCACAGGGTTTACGTTTGTTTGCAAGGTCTCTAAGTAGTCAGACCCTTATACCTTATTTATAGTATCGATTAGTTCACCCAATTTGCATTAATTTTTCTACAGATTTGTACAGACCTCCTCTTGCTGCCAGAATGTATGGTCTATGTTAGCGCCGATTACTGTTTGACGAGAATGCTGACCTGATCCTTATACACTCAGTTCAGCATTCAATCCTGTTATCACCATGTATGCCTCCAACGAAACACCAATTGGAACTCTTTACACTCCAATCGGCATCGATAGATTTGATAAACTCTTTAATCTGCTCAATTGTTTGCTCTGCCATGTTCAATTTTGTGTCATTGTTTGTGTTGATAGTTTGATTGTATATGTTATGTAAAAATTGACGAGTATAAATGCCCATCTCGGGCCTACGTATGATTGAATACAAGAAACAATCAGAAAGTGGTTGAAAAATCCATATAGCCCTGTCACTACCAGAATATAATAGAGGGGTTATAGATTTTTTTGACTATGGATTTAATATCTATATATTTTTATATGAATTTAGAACAAAAAATATTTTTTGTTTTTTTCCGTTTAGGACTTTGCCCCATGCCCTCCACGGAGGACACTGGTAGTTATTTACTGGTAGAACATATTTAGTCATAGACAATAAAATTCTATAATAAGTTTACCATGGATTAAGTATGAGAATTTGCTTCAAATGGATTTTATTTTTTTTATCTTCGTGTCCTACAGGAGGGACAGTGTTAGTATGAGGGTTAAAGATTCGGGTCCAGACAAAAATAGAAAAAACAGCACGGTGAAGTTATATAAAATCTTTTTGTCTAGCTTTGATTGAAGTATGTTTTTATTTTCATTTCATAAATGTTCCATATAATATTTCCCCATCCCCTTACCGCATCACGTTGCTTGACAGATTGACTGTTCTACGTCTGTCTGATGCCTAGCATGACTTGATAAATAAATACCTCTATCACTCAACCACGATTACTTTTACAACAGAACGTCTTCAATTTGATTCTATCAGAACGATTTACTTTATCCAAAGATTTTTTTAGAATTACCCTAGTCCAAGTGTACTTCAATAAATTTCAAATCAAGAGGCTAATAAAGCATAAACCTTCTTTAGAAACAGCGAGGTGTTGAGTCAGGCCGGAGTGGCAAGACAAATTTGGAATAAGATTACCAATGGATGGTGTAGCCTCAATTAGGACGATGGTGAATCATATTGTAATCGCAGGAGGTGGGGTAGATTTAGATATACTATAATGTGGACAATCGGCAGCAGAAATTGCGGCTGCTTTCAGCCTGTGAAATGTGGTACTACAGACGCTTGCTTAAGATTCACTGGACAGATCACACTACAAACGGCGAGGTGTTGAGTAAGGTCAGAGGGACAAGACAAATCTTTAATAAGATTGCCCAACAGCGAGCGCGATGGATAGGCTCATAACATCAGGCACCCGGCCTGCTCATCACCACAGCAGAAGGAATGGTAGAGGGCAGTAATGTGAGAGGTCGCCCAAGAAGCAGTTATATGGAGCAGACTACATGGAAATGAAGAGATTGGCGAATGACAGGACGGCGTAGAAAGAAAGAATGAAAATGCTTGGTACAAACCAATCTGCAAGATTGTAACCACATCATCATCAGGATCTTTTTTTAATGAATCCGGATTTATCGAAATAAACCCAAATACATCTTTGTACACTTCACAAAAAACTTGAAAATATTGTGTTGTGAAGTGGAGTAAGTCGGCATCGGGGATTGAACCTGCGCCCGCCAGATTAACAGTCGAGCGCGTTACCAAGCAGGCTACGGACCACCTCAAATATCATCCGAGAGTTCGTAAAAATTAGAAATTGTACAATTATGGATGAATAAATCCGTTGACAGAAATATCTCTTTAGAGAATTAAATCGATTTTGTCTGAATATGAAAATGTTTCCAGTCATTCAAAGAGTAATATAATTATGTGAGTGGGTGGGTGGGGTAATATCGCATCACATGCACTGGCGTACTGGCAACATTGCTGCCCGGGGCGGACTATGAAAATGACGGACCATTCCAAGTTTTCTTTCTGATGGCGAAAATACAACCCCCCCCCCTACGACAAAGTTTCCCTAGATTTTGATACGCTAAAGTCCATACGCTCCTATAACTTCAACCTTGTCTCCCTGGAAAAGGTAGTTTTGTTAATAATTAGCGCCGCAGGCAATTTTTTCTGAAAGCCTGTGAATGAAATGATATCCCATAAAGAAAGTCGCACATTTAAAAGAAAATTTTGCTAAATCGTAGATGTTGTGAAAAAGGTTCTGAATAATTCGTTTTTCAAAAACCAGATACTTTTGAAATACGCTCGTTTAGAGCGCTTATCGAACACTTTTTGCATACTGTTAGGAGTGCAGAGAAGTATTTGGGTGTAGTTTTGCCCAGATCTTTTTTTCAAGAAAAAAAAATGCTGCCCCTCTAATGCGCCGTCCGGGGCTGACTGTCCCTAGTTACGCCACTGTCTATAACATGTCACAATGGAGAAGATTGGCTATATGAGATTACTGCCTTTGCATTTTGCTCATTGGAAACATCAAAGCACACAGAGAAATCAAATATTACTCGTATGTCACATGCAAAGGCAAAACAATAATGACATTCGTAAGCTCTGCCGCTACGATCACTTGGAGCTGGGACTTCCAATCAGAGGGTACCAGGTTCATGCATAGTCTACTCAATTTGACCAAATTTATTTTCATTTCATTTATTTAATATCCAAAAAAAAAAGCATTTAACAAAGTAAAAATATAAGCAAAAAAACAAGTACTGGATTTTATTGCACCACGTGAGTTTTTTTATATAAAGGATCTGGGCTTGCATACACAAACCCAAATACTTTCCTGCACTAGGCTAAAAGCCTGTATCGCAAAATGTGGAATACATCGCCAGCGTCGGGGTTTGAACCTGGCACCTCTTCCTTGAGAGACTGCCGCCTCAACGAACTGCGCCAACTATATACTCATGAACTGTATTATAGCATTTCAGATATTTTTCCCCTATCCAATTCATTCTCCTTTCCCTTCCTCTACTCCTCCCAGTCCCATTTCCTTCCAATCCTTACATCTACATTGTGTATATTAGTTATATTGGTGTTTATTGTATTGTTTGTGCTGTTATTGTTGTTTGTGTACAGATGTAATTGGTCTCTTTCAATATCTTCAATCACTTTGGCGTTTTGCAGTTTCCTGACTTTCGCGACATCTTTGATCCTTTCCTCTGCGGTTTCCAGAACTCCCTCTTACTTTCGTAGGGTCTACAGTTAAAGATTTTGGGGTCCACTTATTATCACTTTCTCTCACCGCATGACCCGCCCACTGCCTTTCGTCTTCCCACACTTCCCACATTTGTGACCTTTGAATGGCGTCTTATTTCCGTCTCATTTAGGTACACTAGATCGTTTAGGTACTACATGTACGTACGTATATTTTATATCGTATGGCATTGGAGAAATCAGTCATTTACGATGGTGAGAACTCATGTAAGTACTGAAGTTCTTCAATAGATCGTCAGACTTTTCTATCCCTACACGCACTTCGTGCTTCCGTCACGTTCATACGATTCGTCATATACACACAATCTACGATTCCTTTTACTCAGAACAGAATGTCCGTTCTTGAGAATCTGGTCTACATGGTCGAGCCGCGTGGTTCTTGAACGCCCGCTTCGTAACACCTCTTCTTTCTCGCAGGTTTATTTTCTTTGTTATCCTTTCATCGTTCATTCTTTCTGCATGTCCCAACCATCTCAACCTCTTCACTTTCATTTTGGTCACAACATTACACTGGTATAATCATGTATGAGAACGACCCAATGGTAGTGTATTTGAGAGTCAAAGCTCCGCGTCAATATTTCTCAAATATTCAATTGCCCTTGACGGACTTACCCAAATCCATGCTTCTATACACATTGGTACAATAAGTAATATTATCTATTAACTATATCTTGGCAGCCGGCGGTCGTTAGCTGCAAGTGGAGTTGAATACTGTATTGTTGGTAGCCCTGATTGTCGAATCTTGTCATAAGAGCTGTCAAAGGTCCGCAATATTCTCATATTTCTTTGACAAGAAAGCTAAAATGCCGAAAATATTATACAGAGCAGCGCTAGAGAAATAATTTTAAAGCAAGATAGTTTTGCGAGTTTGATAAAAATAATTTTTTTCCGAGAATCTCTTTAAACCGCCATCACAAGTTGCCAGTTTATTCTAACAATCCAAAAATTGGCTTATTTTCTTTAAACAACAGTTCTGAAATGTAATATGAACGTAGCGAAAAAATGTAACCATATCTTATTATCACATCAAGCAACACTAAACCAAGTTTGCTCCGTGAGACTTTTGAAAAAAATAGACTATACATATTTCATACATTTTCGTAAGATGTCACAAATTTCCAACGAGTTTATCTTAAAAAAATGCGAATTACCGAGTTTCTAATTACAATATTATCATCATTATTAAATAGTGATTAGTATGCATCAAACGACTCAGCTGTACACGAATAAATCCACTTTGTAGAAAAGGTCGAGTCTGGATAAACGAGACGTATTCTTTTGGGTGTAAAGGTTAAGATGTTCTTGTTAATGGGTGAAATCTTCTCTAAGTTGTAATCCACATTATTATTCGCGCTAGTCCTGACTTGACTATAAGCTCCAATAGCGTTTAGTACTTTCTCTACGTTACTTTCGGCTCTCATACATTTAGGTAGGTACCAGTGACGAAGGGGAGATTTCCGGAAATGGGAAGTCGGGGCTAACATTTCTTATGGGATTACGTCAGATTAGACACTATTGTACCTACCTTTGTTTTCCAAAGGGTAAATCAAAGGGGAATCTTGTTCTTTGGTAGCTTCGCGCCTGGTAGGTACTTGGTACCAGGGATGTTGCGAATATTCGCGTCCGCATCCGCGGAAAATCCTCATATTTTCAGACATCCGCATAAATCGGTAAACACACACACACACACACACACACACACACACACACACACACACACACACACCATGTGTAGGAAAACATCAAATGATATGAAGTCAAACTTCAAGGTAGAACAAAGAGGTCAAAAAATGCAAAAAACAAAGTCAAAGTCTAAATTTGAAAATACTGTTTTTAAGAAAACCAACTCTGTTATATGTCTCATAAGAAAATTTCGCCTGCGGCGCTACAGATAAGAGGTTGAATATGAGACCATTATTCAAGGGCGAGGGCTTGAAATTTTTAAAACTCTGGGCTTCCATGGGAGAAAATTTCCAGCAGTGAGCGTAATTGCTAAAAAATGTTTACAAAAACCAGATAAGAATAAGCATTGAATGTCGTCCTTAAGTTGGTAACATCAATCTGAAGTCGGCCACTAGTGACACCCTGGCAACAATCCTGGAATCCCACGGCACGATTTTTACCCTTGAATATGATATACTATCATGATGTTGCAGTCCCTACCTATGTAGTAGTAAAATTGGTGTATTTTGAAAAAAAAAACTTGATTTTTTACTACATCCGCATCCAATATCCGCGGATGTAAAAACTAATTATTCGCATCCGCAACAAAATGCCATCGGCGACAACCCTGGTGCCTAGCCAAGTATTTTATTACTACACTATTTGGTACTCGTAAAAATTCAATAAAAAGGAGGAAATGTTAATGCAAATCTCGTTTACTATCCCTTAAGGGCAACTCTCTCTCTCTCTCTCTCTCTCTCTCTCTCTCTCTCTCTCTAACGGTGAACCCTTGACATGGCTGCTTGGTTTTCGGGCAGATTGACTTTGGATCGACGTTTCGACACTCCTGCCGGTGTCTTCTTCTCCAAGGTCAATCTTCCCACGACTCTCCCGAAAACCAAACAGCCCTCTCTTGCGTATTAAACTCAGGGTCTCTCAAGTAAGAAAGATGAACATATAATCTTTTTCTCCTACTGTTATTACCTTTGTCTAGCCCTGGGCCCAGCCCGAGCCTAATAATATTGTATTTCATGATCTCTATTCATATGGGAAGTGAGACTCCTGTCCTCTCCCAACTAGAAATCTCCAAAAATTGTAATTCAGTTGCACGTAATGCCAAAACCAATACGAACCGTTGATCGAACGGAGCTCTCATACTATATATATTATTCTATAACCCGTTTCATATGAGAAGTTATTTGACAACTACCGCCATCTATGTAACGTCGACATTTTTAACCAACACAATGTACTCTAGGGTTGTAATCATACCAACACGAATACTTTATTGTCACACTGACTAAACGCTAATGACGTTCAAAACTAAAGAAGAATCCCGATGCCACCGTTACGGTAAGAAAACAGCGGAGAGGAAAGAGGGGATTACTATTTTGGACGAAAAAATATAGCGATATACACAGTGAAGATGAAATAATTGGATTTATAACTCGGAATGATATGTGTTCTAATGAACTTTATAAGTTCCCTATGTTCCCACACGGAAGGTTAAATACGAGTACTTAGTAGTGATGGATGATTTACATGGCAAAGGAGTCTCTGTCTCTGTATTATAATTCCTCAATATATCCAATTAAAACTTTAAGTTTCATACCAAGCGACTGAACATCTCAAACACCTGGGGGAAGGAAGATAACTCAGCTAATACCTACTAAAGATATCATCCCAAGACTTAAAACAAGATAAATGTTGGATATGATTTACTGACTCTAGTCGGTAGAAATATGATTTTTGTAAATTTTCTCCATTTTTCCAAAGCATATTTAGTGAGGTCTCCCGTTTTTAGAAATTTTTGAAACGTCAATATGCCTACTCTTAATTAAATATTATTTAACATTCTTACAACAGACTTTCGCTCCTCTCGCGCCGTGTCCCTTGCGGGGTTGGAAGAAAGGACAGAACGCCAGACCGCCCCATCTTTACATTCATACAATTCATCATACATGCTCTACAATTCCTTTTATTCAAAACACCTCCGTCCTTAAGGGCTTATATGCACTGAGCATAAGCCGTTCTATTTTCGCTTCAACTTTTTCAAATTTTGTATGAGAATGTTAGCGCGAAATAAGAATAACGTAAGCGACAATGTGAATTTTACCTTTTTAAGAAGAGCCTGGGAACAAATTAAAAAATCTAAAACAGCCAATTTGTTATGAATATAATTACCAGTATTTGGCTAAATGATACCTCAATGGAAAATGTTCAGATCCCGTAAATTTCAGGGGTACTTTCGGCATATTTTTTTTATTCAAGGATATTCCAAATATTGTAATTCTAAAACAGCCAATCTGTAGTCCATACTTTCATCTATCACTGTCTTTCATTTCAATTTTTTGTTTATTTATATTTGTTTGTTCTCAATGAATTATGTGTTTGAGCCATCCCTATACTGCATTATTTCCTCCCTGTTTGCCCTCAAGGAATATTAAAGGGTGATATAATAATAGTTATAGTTTAGATTGAACAATTTTCTTCCTTCATACTTTAGTACCTTTATCTAAACCTCTAATTTTATACCATTTTCTGATACTTTCCTTGTAACAAAATCCTTTTCTCTCAGAGTCTGCGTGTCATAAAATGACCCCACTGTCTCTTCCCTCTGTAAAAAATATATAAGTATGTTGCTATCAAATTATTGGAGGTGAATGAAAATGGCAAACAGAAAATCTAATCAGTTCGTACTGATTGTATGAGGGGGCAGCGTACGAAACGTAACTTTTCATTAATTTTGAAAAAAAAAAAATACTTTGGAATGTAGGCCCCTGAAAAGATAACACGATTCATTGTACGTCTTATAACATAATATACGTATATGACAAACAATTCTCATCTACCTTCAAATTGTCCGAAATCTCTGATCTCAACGAGCGATCAGTCAAACACTTGACCCTTTACTACATGTAATGTAATTCTGAATACAGAGTGGTTTGTATTACCAAAGTACAAACAGAGAAGGCCAATAAAATGTTTTACTCGTGTAGACAGAAAACCAAATATACTCGTATTTTAGAGTGGACGCATTTCGGAATCCATACTACGTAATATTTGACTTTTTGCGCTTGTTTGTGAAGAAAACTTTACATAGCCCATGGACTAACTAGGAATGGGTCGGATGAGTGACTTTCGACTAGACTAGATACTAACTCAGGTAAAACTTCTTCATTCGCCGCCGATACGATGCCGTTATCACATGTCTACGTGGTCAGAAAACGGCTCGTGAAGAAGAAGAAATTACTGCACACTTGAAATAAACTTTTTTTAAGAAATTACACTATTCTATTGCAAACTTTTTTTAGAGCAAACCCGTCTATTCCTCGAGTCAGTAGGGAATTGTGCCGGGCGCCCATAATATTAATAAAAACGAACAAACACATTAACGAACAGAAAAATTTTATCGCCTGAGGTAAATGTGTTGTCACGTTTTTCGTGTTATTTTATTGTTCGCGTTGTGGTTGTGGAGGACACATGTAAGTAAATACTATACATAGAATAGTCGAACATGGTTACAACCAATGATACGTAGGGATGCGAATGCTTTGTAAAGGGAGAAATAATATTTCGAGGAGAGAATACGATTGCAGTAATATATTTTCAATACCTATTAATATTTTCAAACGACGCGACGGTAGCTAAAAGCCCATGACTGTTAAAGGTAAAAAAAGGAAAGACCGTCTTCTTCTTCTTAAACTTGGGCCTGTTTGTGCAGAGTCTGCTGCCTCATGGGATGTAGACTCCCAGCTGTCCTTCCGTCGTTTGGGGGGCCTTCCAGGTAATCTAGTCTCTGGATTTCCACGTAGGGCTAGGTGTGGTAATCTTCGGGAGTTCATTCGCTTCGAAAAGACCGTAATATAGTTTAAAATCCACGTAACGACATTGATACTGGCGACTAGTAGTGTTCTAGGACTCATCATCAGACGATTAAAAACAAAGTATTTGAGTTCTTAAACACTACTCGCGAATAGTAAAAGTCATTACGTGAATTTTAAACTATCGATTTTCATTTTATACCTTCAATAAATACATAGAAACAAAACTTAACCTGCCGTTTTTTGGTTTGTAGTAGTACTTGGTAATGCCTTTTGCACTTCGAAATTCTTCAGCAGATTTCCAAAGACTCATCAACGGTCGCTTTGAATTTTGAGTACGAAAATCAACATAACAAAGCAGTTTCTCGTTACAGTCCTCATTGAGTACATCACAATGTGGTCTGAGTAATGAATTTTAATATGATTACCACATTTTTAGGGGTCATTAAAAACCACTACAATATCAAAACTGTTTGAATAATTTTGTATGTAAAACGAAAATATCTGTTGTCCCTAAAGCTATTACGCTGTAGGGACATAACGTTGAATTGTTTTGACAAGAGTTCGGGACATTATTATTGCAACCCACCACACAAAGAAAAAATGTGTATTTTTATATCCGAAGATAAAATCCGTCCCGGTGAATATTAAATTGACAAGTGTGTGGGGCGATATTACAGGATTGTTAGGGATTTTACTTCAACTATAATAATAATGTTGAAGTTGAGTTAGAAGAATTGAAATTCACGAATAAACAATGGATCAAAGGGTCAACCGTAGCCGGGGGACCTTGGGACCGAATAACAATATTGAAATACTGTCAGACATCAAATTTATGTAAATGTTCAAAAGATGTTAGACAAAAGGTGAGACTAGGATATAATCTATTGTAATGGCGCCTAGAACCTGCTATGTTTTGAAAGAGCTGAAGAATCATCTTCTAGTTAAAGTTTTTTCCCTATTGACGAAATGTTATCTGGTCCACAAATACTCTTTAGTGTAAATATAAAGGTGTTTCATTATTATCTTCACCGTGTTTCTCTGAATAATCATTATTTCGCTGTATAACTCACATTAAGTCTAGGGACTATGACGTCACAGTCATTTCTCGCGAAAAAATTACGTTTTTTTCTTTTTGGGGTTATTTTATTTCATTCAAAAAAACTTTGCAATCAAATCATAAATTTCGATTGAGATTTCTATCGATCGCTCAGCACTAGTGAACGGGTAAATTTAGCTATTATTATTAACATCTTGATATTCTTACAAAATTCTTAGGTTCCTTAGTAGGTGATAGTACCTGAACGCGAGAAAAACTGCGTCGGGAAAAGCAAGATCACTCAGATAACTTAAAACTTATAAAACTTAAAATATGGATAGACTCCAGCTAGAGGTGGTCGGTAGCTGAGTTCATAACGCCCTCGACTGTTAATCCAGTGGGAACGGGTTCATTCAATCAACAACAGCTGTCTGCAATATCGCCCTGAAGGTAACAGACGTCTGGGCAGGCCTGCAATGACCATCCAGAGGCTGTACACATCAGAGCTGCGCCAGGCTGGCATACGTAGATAAAATGTTTTAGGAAAATGACCCTTATGATTATATACATAAGGTCGTTTTTCGTGTGCATTTTATCTGCGTGTTTCGGGTGAGAAACCATTAGAAAGTTCCAGTACTGGATATGTATAGCAAAAATCGATTTTGTCTCTTACAATATTCTTATTTTGGCATACATTTTCATACAAAATTTGAAATAGCTGAAGCGATAATAGTAGGATTCTTCTTCGGAGCACATCGCCCTTTAAGCCTTTGAGTATCGTGTGGTGTGGTGGGTATAGTGATTATTTATTCATGTGAGATGTCGGGAATATCATCTAAAGGTTTACAAGTATTTTCTGTGGAGTTTTATTCTTCTCCTTTTCTATTTTGTTCCAGAATAGAGAAATACTTTAATAATTTATAAGAGACTCCTCATTGAGAATGATAATTCGCCATAAGCGCAAAGGTAACTAATCAGGTGTTAACTTATTCTTTTTAAAGTTGATTTTATTAACTGAATCGGTCGTAACTTTATGGTAGTTTGAATAAAATTATATTTTTGTTGCACCTTTTTTTCAGTTATAAATTTCAAATTAGCTAAAAAAAAGAAATTTTTGAGACCTTGAATATCAACAACCTTACTCAATACGCTTTGAAGAAAAATAGGATAGATAATTTTAGCCTGTATCTAGAGAATGATTGTAAAAGATTTTTTATATCTTGTATAGATTTCTCAAAAAAAATGTGACAAACACCTCTGATCTATTTTCCGAAAGAGAGAAACTCATTTCCCTAAAGTCGCGGAGTCTTTTTTTGTATTGATAATATGCATTAAAATATAGGGAATAACCGTAAAAGTTTTTTGATTGAAGCGAAATTAACCTCAAAAAAACGGAAAAGAAAAAACGCTATAATTACCATTTTATAATGCAATTGTTCATGCAATTTTAGATAGATAGATAATTTATTCGTCATTTCAGTGTACATAAAAAGCATAGATGGGTATTTCAATTAAAAATATAGCGACATTTATCAATATGTAAATAGTTCATCCTTAATGCTTTGGGAAATTACCGTGACGTCGTAGTTGAGTCGGGAGCCTTGATAAATATAAAGCATTTTACGTAGCGTAAATTTATTTTGATGAAATAATATAATATGAAAAAATATTCCATTACGCGGTAGTACAGTTGTAAGTCAGAGTATCTCCATACGCCGCGCCCCCTGAGTTTGTTTGAGAGGATAAGATAGACGTTCTTATTCCTTCTATTATGTTCTTTCACTTCAACTTCACCTCACTCGAGTGTTCATGTCTTTCACATCATTTACATCACAAAATATACAGAATCCACTATTTTATTTTCATACACAGCTGTGGAGGCAGTCATTAAAAATAAACCTGGATATTTCAAATACCGTTAAGAGTGTGCATACCGACATTTCAAAAATTTCTAAAAACGGGAGACCTTCTATCTCGACAACCGTTACTAAATATGCTTTGGAACAAAATAGGGTAGATGCATTGAACCTTTATCTAGGGAATGACCGTAAAACATTTTTTATATCTTGTATAGATTTCTCAAAAAAAAAAATAAAGACACCTCTGATCTTTTTTCCGAAAGACGGAAGCTTGTAATATAAGAGTATTTTTTTGTACTGATAATATGCATTAAAACCTAGGGAATAACCGTAAAAGTTTTTTGAGAGACGCAAAATTAACCCCAAAAAATGGATAAAACGCTATTTTTACCATTTTATCATGCGATTGTCACGCGAAAACTGAACCTTAATGCCGTGGGAAAAGACTCTGACGTCGTTTTTGGTGCCAAGTTCTTAACTCCTACATTGTGTTATCCAGGTTTTAAAGTTTCTGAAAGGGATCACAGCTATGCAATAAGTTTGCCCTGGTTGACAATTTTATGCTACTTATTTGATTGCATGCCTCTTTTACTGTGTTTTGTTTTAATTGTTAATAAATAAAACATTTGTTTCTTTATTAGATACGTTTTTATTCACCATCTCGGCTGCGAGTAAAGCCGCTTGCACAAAATAATATAACTTTTTAAGCTACATTAAAAAAATCGACCGACAAACCTAACCTCCAATATGATTTTCACATTCAATGTGTTCGTCCCCAGCAAGACAGTCGTAAATCAAGCCTGACATTTCTATAAGTGGGCCATATTTTGAGAATGTCTGATGATAGTTTTGTTTATTGTATTCAATCATACATAGGCCCGAGTCGGGCACTTGTACTCGTCAATTTTTACATATCATAAACAAACTATTGACAATTAAATACAATAAAAAACACTTGAACAGATTAAAGAGTTTGTCAAATCTATCGACGCCGATTGGAGTGGAAAGAGTTCCAATATGTAGGCGTTTCGTCAGAGGCATACATGGTAATAACAAGATCGAATGCTGAACTGAGTGTATAAGGATCATGTCAGCATTCACGGCAAACAGTAATCGGTGCTAACTGGCTCATGAAGAGGGCTATTTTTTAATCCATAAACGTTGGCATGTAAGACCCAATGTTAGCATCTATCGTTCATGGTATATTGTTTATTGTTTGTTTATTGTTCATTATCGTCCCTAGGCCCTAATTTCGGGCACTTGGACTCGTCAAATTTACATAGTTATAACAATTACAGTTTTTTAACAATCCAGAGGAGCAACAGTGGTGCAAGAGAAGTAGAATCAATGCAAACAGAGTGTAATGGGCTCAGTTCGTATTTCGTCATGAAGATGATAACATTAACGTTATGATAGTTATCCATGCTAAACTGGACTTATTGTCCTGGACAGCATTTCGTCAATTGCATATTATTCTTTAGCCACAAGATACTTTTTCACCTCTCTTCTAAACGCTCCAAGCTCCAGGTGTTTCAAGCTGTCAGGTAATACATTAAATAAGCGTACACTCAAGCAAATAAAATAAATTAAATAATGCGGTGAAAAGGATAAAATTGTCTGCACATAATCACGAGTGACGAGTGACGAGGCTTGGGGACTTCCATGTGTTTGCAAGAGGAATGATGTGAGTTAGTCAGAGTTTCAAGTTTCAATAAATGATATGTAAATATAATGAATGTTTACTGAGGGGGTAACTAATTTCCTGAATAAAATTACAAAGTCTATAAATATAAGTTTTGTAAATTTTATTTATTGAAATCATGCACGAGACGGAAGTTGTGTTCGCATGGCCGACTTATATTTATTTTTACTTAAGGAAAACCTAGCTCCAATGATTCATAGTTTTATAATATACAAACAAAGGGGGTTTGTAACTAAACATCGCGTCGGGAAAAGTAAGATTACTCAGCTAATACTAAAGATATCATCCTAAGGTCCTTCCACAGACTAGTTTGTTGCCCTCCTCAGAACGGAATCCTCGTCCCTTCTCTGCACGTGTCCATACCAGAGGTGGGCATCGTTAATCAAAAAGTTAACTTCGTTAATCGGTAATCCGTTAACTAAACAGTTAACTTCGTTAGTCGTTAAAGCGTTACATTTTTCAAAATGTAACGGAAGTTAACGTTAATCCGTTAAAGCGTTAATGTAAAAAATCGTGGTTAAATGGCATGAAATAGAACTACATAAGTACAACTACTATCACATTTACACTATCGCGATGTATCCCAACAAAGTGAGATTTCTTTTCCAACTCCCAACCCACATACGATACCACACATAACCCCATACAACCCTTGGATTATCTAACTCCAGCGCCTCCAGTGGATGAAGTCTATGCAAACAATCAAATATAAACGGACTTAATGAACGGAAGTTAAATAATCCGTTAACCATTTTTGGAGGTGCAAAAAGCGTTAAACCAAAATGTTAACTTCGTTAATTAACAATTAACGGATTAACGCTTTTCTGCCCAGCTCTGGTCCATACCACCGAAGTAGGGCCTCTCGCGCTTTTAGGTCAAAAAAACATCAGAGAATATCGCCCCTTAATACACGATTTTATAAGTAGTCGTTAAATGACGCAGTCGATACAGTAACGTTAAAATTCAATTTACAATATGACCCATATATCCTTTGTAAGCGATTGACGCATTGTGACTGACTACGGTACCGCAATATACTTACGTGTATGAGTGAAACGTTGCATCAAAAACTGTATAATGAAAATCTATTTTTACACCGGAGCAGAACTTACCAACACACTTTTTATTTATTGACTTATTTTATTCATTTTTTGACATTATTTTACTTACCATTTTGTGAATATACACATTTTATAAATAAAATGATAAGCGTAATAAAACTAGTAGTTTATCAACAGATCTCCATTTACACCCTGAATACCAATACCCATTTGAGAGGACATTCTATAAAGCTCACCAAGAGACTCACTCACCACAATAATCCCAGAAAGAATTTTATTTGCAGTAGAGTGGTGAATATGTGGAACCGTTTACCCCAAAATGTGATACAAGCAACATCAGTGAACGCTTTTAAGAACAGATTGGATGACTTTCTCAGAACAACGTAGGTAAATGGTAGGCAACTCTTTCACAAAACGTAGGTAAATGGTGATTTTCTAAATAATCATATAATTGAATTAATTAAACTTTATCAATTGAAACGTGTTTATAATAAAACAGTACTACAGTTTTAAACTGCCATTTGAAGAATATATGTGTGGAAAAGTTCATGCTACTCAGATATTGTAATTTGAAGAGAAATGTATACGCAAACAAAGATATGATAAAAATAGATGCATTTTTATCGAAGTTTTCGCCCGCATAACATAATATCAATGTCAGATCTCAAATTTTACAATTCACAAATAATCCCATCGAATAAATCATTGAACCATGCGAGAGATAATATGTTCCCTATACTAAAATAGTACAACGGATCCTTTCTAAATAAAGACCGAATGATATAACCCAAATCCCACATAAATATTTTAGTCCGTCAATTTATTTATTCGTATCACGTACTCTCCGTTTCACATTATTTGTCTCATGGGTTTCCGTGGATACATTTTTTTCCATAAAACTACTACTAAGAATCAAGTATCCAGTGGACAAGTATTTGAAACATAGGAATGTTTTAATTTCAAACTTGACATTTACTGAAACAAAAATATATGCCATAGTGTCAATCATAATACCTACCAAACGTATTTAGGAGTGTTTACTGCTGCTATTTGTAAAAAGTGTGGTCAAACAAACAGACATATTAGTTTGTTATATTTCAGTATTAAACTTAATCCTTCTTTATGAATAAATTATGCAAGAAT
The DNA here is from genome assembly GCA_963576895.1 of Ceraclea dissimilis. Lineage (NCBI taxonomy): Eukaryota > Metazoa > Arthropoda > Insecta > Trichoptera > Leptoceridae > Ceraclea > Ceraclea dissimilis. The sequence goes on from OY756368.1 coordinate 762,984, forward strand.
CTGAAATTTACAGTCTTGGCTAAAAGTTCTTAAATGCACCTCTGTAGATGTTAGAGAAATGTTAAATGCACCTCTGTAGATATTAAAGTTAATCGATCATTGCAATTGTTCTACTTCACCAACCAAATTTGCCGTCGCGAAGCACGGGTAATTCAGCTAGTATAATAATATAGTCGTAAGCAAAACGGGTGGCCTTTTACACTATAACATTTGATTTTAATGACTGAATCCGTAACTCAATCCTTACTAAAATTATCCAGTGCTAGTATTGTTTCAAAATATAATAGTTATTAATCTCACTAACCTTTGATACTGTGGGTTAGTAAGCAAAACTTTAAAAGTCTATGATGGTATCAAATACAATAATCTGTAGATTTTGCGTAAATTGAGTACATACTGACATTTCAAAAATTTCTAAAAACGGGAGACCTTAGATCTCGACAACCGTTACTTAATATGCTTTGGAATAAAATAGAGTAGATACATTGAACCTTTATCTGCGGAATAACCGTAAAAGATTTATTACATCTTGTATAGATTTCTCAAAAAAAATGTGGAAAACACCTATGATCTTTTTTCCGAAAGACAGAAACTCGTTTCGAGTATATATTATATCAATCGTGTAGTATAATATTTAGTCTTTTCTGGCTGATAATACTAACAAAATAAAACAAAGTTTTAAGCCCGAATCTACGTATGTCTGTAGCATGATATTCTAGAATTCAGACAATCGCATTGTACCAGGTAGACAAATATACGTCTACAGATACAATACCAATTTGCCATATCATACTGATACGATTCTCATGGGTCGTTTTGTTGAAATAATATATGTTTCGCATTCACAGCAAACTCGTTATGCTTAAAATCCTGTGGCTCTTACTGTCTGCCTCTATTATAATCAAGATTACTATTTGTGATAATAAGCGCAAACGAGAATAGACTTTATTATACAGACAACGACAACACATACTAGTATCTACAAATCTAGATATTTTTAAGGGGAATATGCACTGAGCAAAAATCGTTCTATTTTTGCTTCAACTTTTTCAAATTTTTATGAGAATGTTAGCGCGAAATGAGAATAACGTAAGCGACAATGTGAATTTTACCCTTTTAAAAGAGCCTGGAAACAAATAAAAAATCTAAAACAATCAATTTGTTAAGATTATAATTACCATAATTTTGGCTAAATTATACTTTTACATCTGAAAAACTGAACGGAAAATCCTCAGATCCCGTAAATTTCAGGGGTACTTTCGGAATTTTTTTTTATTCAATGAATTTCCAAATACTGTAATTCTAAAACAGTCAATCTGTAGTCCATACTTTCATCTATCACTGTCTTCAGTTCCAAGACGATTCTCTCAGTATTGGCTGAGAACAATTCAGGGCGCCGAAGCCGGATGACAGCATATAGAGGACCTTAACAAGTTTTAGGTACACATATTTTGCTACGTAATTCTGCTAATGTTTTCAGTCGCTGTATCAAACAGAAGCAACTTTGATATAACGTATGAATGATATAAGACAATGATTAACGCACTAGATATGGGCTGGGCATCTCTTGAAATACAAACAGAACCCTTTATCTATAATCCAAGACCTTTGGAATCCCACTACTAGTGTTGTGAAGGACAAGATTTTAAAATGAGTTTGTATGAGGTGCTCAAATAACAACATGAGCCGTTGAGTTGAATCACTTCAAATGAGGTGAGGCAGTAGAGAGAGTTAGTGGCTTCGAGATAAAATTAGAAATGAGGAGATCAGACGTCGAACAAAAGTTGCCGACATCGCAGAAAGAACAGCAAAGCTGAAACGGCAGTGGGCGGGACATGTGGCAAGACAGGGCAGTGTCAGATGGGCACCTAAAATCCTGAAGTGGAGACCTTGGGAGGAAAAAAGAGGCGTAGGAAGACCACAGAAGATGTGGACAGATAACATTGTACAGCTTACGGGTCGTAGATGGCAGCTGATAGCCCAAGATAGAAGACAGTGGAAGAATTTAGAAGAGGCATATGTCCAGCAGTGGAACGCAAGCAGCTAGCAGTAAGTAACTAAGTAAGTAAAGTACAACTCCCTCAAATATATGGGACATTTGAAGTGAGTTACACATCACTAGATCCCACACGTCCTAATAATAGGGCATCGTAATTCAAAACACTCACACGAGATAAGGAACAACCTTACAGTACACAATACAATACATAGTAAAGGATCACTGGTGATGTATTATACAGTGGTATGTAAAGGTCACAGTATAAATAAATAACTTCAAAAGCTGATAGATTATGGAGATTCCTATCAGTGTGTCAATAATATTATTGTCTTGTATGGTTTACAGGATTTACATGGTACACAATATAAGTCTTAGATATAATTGCAGAAAGAACAGAAAACCAGATCGCCTATACTTGTACCATGCTGACCAGATCCTCAAGGACGGACGTGTTTTGGGTAAAAGTAATCGTAGAATGTGTATGAGGAATTGCATGAATGTGACGGAAGCCCGAAATGTATGTAAGGATAGGAAAGTCTGGTGATCCGTTCTTTCTGCCTACGCCGCAAGTGCGGTGGCGTGAGGGTATAGTATAAATATAAAAATATTGCCAAAGATTTGACTAATGAAAAAAAACTACTGAAAATATAGAAACTTCTCCCGCACCTTCATAAATGCCTTTCAGCACCCCAGGTTAAGAAACACTGCTCTAGTATATTTTCTAACTAAGGAAATTGTTTTTTGTCGTTTCTTTTACAGTTTATAAATAATAAACAATAAAAAACTGACACTCCGCGATCCGAAGTCTAAAACATGTTGTCACTGTTGCAAACTTTCCAATACAAAAACTTCTTCCAACAGCAGATGTACTTGGCACCAACTTGACACACTCTTTAAAATCTTTCCTAGCCTTGGGCTTCAAGAGGGGCTTCTGTATGACAAAGTTTCATCTCATATACAAACATGTATATTGTATAGGTATTATTTGTAAATGTAAATTGCAAATTAAATTGTTTTTACCACCATGCATTAGACCAGATTTGTGAAATCTGGGCAAACAGCACAGGGTTGAAACATGCGAAGGAACTAATTACAGGGTACTCGCAGAAGTTCACCACCGAAGCACTCAAGCTTCCAAAAAGAGAAAAAGTAAAATAAAATAAGACTATTAGACACCCCAGTCTGTAGATTCTGCTCAGAGGACAATGAAACACCTATTTACATCCTCTGAATGTAACTGTAACGCACTCGCTCACACAAGAAGTCGCACTCTTGGAGGGCCCCTACTGGACTCCGAGAAGGCAAGACTACTCACACCAAGACAGATCGTGAGCTACATGAGACACGTCGGTCTTGAAGGCGAGATGTAGCATTGAAAGATGTCACAATAGGCCTACTCTGGTCGCAGTGACGCAGGGGATAAACGGTCCCCTAACCAAACTAAATTCGTTAAAATGTAATTATTGGTACAGCCGGTTGAAAAGCGGACTACTAATCACGAGGTGCTGTTTTCGAATCTCGATGTTGATGATTAATTCTACACTTCAAGACACAAGCTTTTAGATTACGTGTGCTAGGAATTATTTAGGCTTGTCCTTATTTAAAACACTACAGTGTCCTTATTTAAAAGGAAAAAAGACGGATGGTACTCTTAACAAGAATTAGTATGGATCGTTATTAAGAGTGCCCTACTTTTATATTCAATGTTTTACTGACTTATTGTATGAGATTGCTCACTGAAAAAATACATAAATGAAATACGAAAGTAGATATTAAATATACGTTTATGATAATTTCTTATAATCATTCAAGGACTTATAGGTAATACGTACTACGTATAATCATATTAAATATGTATGTATTGTAGAGCTGTGTCAATAATAGTCAACAGCTAATCTTCAACAGTTGTTTTATTTAACACGTCAACACTGTTGACATAAAAGTATATTGTCTGCTAACGTTAATCCATGCCAATACCAGAGTGAGAATGTAAATATTCCAACCAAACGCACGAGAAGAAAACTACGCAAAAATCCCGCGCGTATTAGCCCGTCAACAGTAACACTAATATCAACAGAAAAATGATCTCGCGATCTCATTAGTCACCGGTCAACAATCGCTACTGTTATTAATCTCGCAATGTCATTGGTCATCGATCAACAGTAGCGCCTGTCGACCGGTGACCATTGACATAGCGAGATTCATTAGCATTACGCGCGGGACATTAACGGGGATTCTTCCGAAATTGATTAGTAACAAGATGACCATATTAACGTCAGCAGTAAACGATAACTATTAATCTAGGTTAACATTAGCGTGTGTTAAAGTTAACTTTAGTTAGCATAAACGCCCACCACTAATGTATTGTATTAAGACTTCATGGTTGTACAAATTTTATACTTCAAACTGTCGTAAAATGCTTGTGAAATTTAACGAGTGTTTGCCTTCGAGGGAGTTACGTTTTTTTCTTATTCCTTTATGATTACAAAGCACTAAGCAGATAATCACGCATATATAACATAGTTGGAGTACCTGCCTAGTACGCAGTTACATACTCTACAGTCTACATATTATTCCAATAAGGAGCTCATTTAACTGCCTGCCATTTTGTTCGGATAATTTGATAACTCTGTTATGTACGGAAGAAAGTACATCGCCCAATATAATACACAAACCCTCACAATTGAATGGTATTTTTTTTATGAATTTAATGATTTTAAATGATTTCCTAATAATGTATAAAATTATTTCAACTGTCGAACGCAGTCATATAAGTGCGAGCAAGAAGGGACGACTACTTGCTTTATTCGCACCTTATGACTCTGGCATAAGTTTCAATTACGATGTTTTCCAAAACAATATGCGAAAGCTCGTGTTAATCCTGTGAAAGAATGCTGAATTTTGCATTACACGCGTAAAAAGCAAGAAAATTGCGAATAAATTCGTTTTTATTCGCAAAATTTTCCGGTCTCTAGTTATAGGGTATACTAGTTAGTAATATTATGTTCTGTAGTACAATATTGTCTGTTAATATGTATTTGAATGGTGCTTACCTTTCTCCGTCGTCGTTGTATGCATAGTCGCCCATGATGAGATCCCTGAAGCGATACCGCGGAGGTAGCGGGCTCAGAGGGGCGGCCGCGGGGGCACCCTCGGCCACGCTCGCGGGTTTCCCCGTAGCACTCAGCTTGCCGGCTTACACTCAAAACCAACTCCCGACTCACTCATTGCACCACAACAATACATCAACCACGCAACTATATAAACCAATTAATACTAACACGCAACTATATAAATGAATAACGCAACTATTTAAATTAAGAACGCAACTTTATAAATTATTACAACGGTGCACTATATCAACGTAATAACTAAAAGCTCAAATTGTAACGAACTTTAAGACTCTCCTTCAAATATTATTATTATTATTATTTACAACTTAAATTGACTTGCGATTTATTTATAATGATTAAGAGAACTTAGTTTATAAAGTTAGCGATTCCTTTTTTTCACACCATTGATTATGAAATAAACCGATAATTACTTCTTTTATCTCTTCACAGCCTTTCAAATCTTTTGAGTATTTTTCGACGTATTTTAAAATTCGTTTTTCTAGCGAGGGTGACAATTATTATTTACAAATTGAGTATTTCTGTAATTTTCTTACAAATTGTTTTATTATGTTTAATTACGGTATATTAATCACCTACGTACATACAAACATTGTTCTAATCAAATTAGGAATTATATTATACTAGTTTGGTACCCGAGATAATTCACGTTTTTAAATTGAAAACCCGTTTAAAATAATTAATAACATAATTTTTGGCAAAAGTTTCTATTAATCTGTCCGCAATTTGTTGTATTTTGAAAGAGATTTTTTGCGTTTCTTTGTAATTATATAGGAAACCAGTACCAAAGCGAACGGACTTTCGCCTATTTATTTAATAAATACTTTGGTACTATAAATTTACTTATTTTCCTAATTTATGATAATGTGCTTAATTGTATTTAGTCACGTGATAACTTTTGGTCCGCCCATACGTTTTCATTTCAGCCAAATGTCATTGAATTATTTAATAAACTATTAGCTAGGAGAATATATTATTTACTTGGTCTATTGTTCATTGGTTCTAGTTTTGGCACCGAGTATCATTATATGTACAATGTACATATCACGTAAAATATAATCCACTCCAATATACAAATATAATCCACTATAATAATCAATATAATCCACCGTAATATACAATTTATCGTAATATTATACTCTGTTTATGTATAGATGTGTATTTATATATTATTTTATCTCTTGATTAACACTGTATATTTGTAAAATAAATTATTTTTGAAGGCTTCTAATAAATAAATAAATATAATCCACTGAAATACACAAATATAATCCACTATAATATTCAATATAATCCACCGTAATATACAATTTACCGTTATATTATACTCTGTTTATGTATAGATGTGTATTTATATATTATTTTTTCTCATGTTTAACATAGCACATTTGTAAAATATATTATTGTTGAAGGCTTTAAATAAACAAATGAATATAATCCACTGTAATATATAAATATAATCCACCGTAATACATAGAGTTCAAGCAGCTATACCTTATCGTATGTACAATTAATATTTGTTAAACTGCCACAACACAGCTAATTTGTGATTTTTGACACTTTTGGATGGTGTGTTCTACAGTACTTACTTCATTGTAGAAATACTTTTTATAATTATTCACCATTTTAATATAATCCACCACAATACACGATACAATCCACCGTAATACACATTTATAATCCACGATAATACACACACAGTTCAAGCAGTTAAATTAAGATAACACAATTAACGTATAATTGTTGTCACCCGACGCCTTCGTTTTGGGAATATTCTTCATAATTATTCACCCCTATCTGTTTGAACTTTTCACACAGTTCGATTCCAATTCCACGTGTGTTTGAGTATCACCATATTATCGAGTCCTCGAATATCCGAACATAATAGTTAAATTATATTATGTAGGTTGAGAGCAATTAGACAAACAATAGTACTTCAAATGATTTAACGAATCCACGGATTACCTGTAGACGTATTTGTTAACGAAGTTATGTTATTAAATTTTTAATTGTCAAGGATCTATCAACTTATTTTCATAAATTAACTTTATTAACAACAAATTATTATCTATATACACTAGGTCTAATAATGACTAAGTTAATGTAGATTACCGCTAAAATTAACCCTAAGATAATTCAAGTCCAATTTAAGTTTTAGAACTACATTTTTATTTGTCTTTAAGTACCCATTATTTTTAACAAGATCTCTCCCCGAGTGTTTTATTTGATTGCACAACTCTTAAGAGAACTCATTATAATTTCATACATTTAAAATGTCTTTATTGTCCGACGGACGTGCACTTGTTAATAATTAACGAATGTCTATTCACACAACATTCAACTAATGAGACAATTATTTTCTTTGCTCTCAAACAACAATCGTCTAAAACATTTTTTTATTAAATGTAAACAAAGGAAAAACTGTTATCAATCGCCGGAAAACTTTAATAAAAGTTCATTTCTTATTTGACTTTTTAATTCAGTTCGTTAAGGCAAACTATACTTTAATAACAGTTTGTCGAGATAATCATCGTTCGTCGGATGCGACTTGCGAATTTCAAACAAAAAAATTAAAAAGAAAAAAGTGTCTGTCAGTTTAGTGTCACCGGAAGTGATAGCCGACTCTACTCAGCCGTTGCGAATATCGTCTGGTGGTATAAGCGATGAGTGCTTTCTGTATCGCATGGTGCATAGACGCATGCGCCAAAAACCTTAAATTATTTTCAAATTTATTAATTATGCACTCCCGTTGTATTGCGAAAAATAAAAGTCGACACGCGATTAATTTTCTTCCTTCACTACTGTTTATTTATTCTCTCTTACGCTACTGGATATGAAAATTGCAAACACCTTGATGAATTGAAGGTTATTTATTATATTCAAGTACAGAAAAATTATACAGAACCTTGCGCTGGATTCTAAAATAAATTGTTTAAATAAACACGAGGTCCAGGAGCGTCGCAAGGAAGCTAAGAAGGGAGAGAAGTAAAATTTTGATAAACACGTTTTTTTTAATGCAGTATTCCTAGAACAGTGTAGAAGAATTAAGAATGAACATTGTCGGGCTTACGACCGACCTCGGCTAGCTTAAGTTATCGCTTTGGACTCGATAAACATTCGCCATTTCGTTTCACCCCGGCTGGGATTCGAACCCAGACCTCCGTCTCACATAGTAGAGATCTTATCCACTACACCACGAGAAGTGACGGTTGTGTTATCGAATTCCGTATACGTAAGGTAGGTAAAGCTGTGTATATTCTCTCAATTCTCTGTAAATTTCGCATTGAATGAATTATTTAAAAACGAGTAAAAGAATGGGTGAAGTCTTTCTTTGTCTTGTCTTTCAATAGTAACACATCTGGTTAAATTGTGAGAGTCAGCGAAAGCAGATTAAAATTTTGTTATAAGACGTAAATACTTGTAGGCAAATAGATACATGAAAAAGGTAGCTTTTGTTTCGTGGATTAAAAATATTCAGGTAGTAGGCAATTAATTGTTTTAAAGAATTCTTATATTGTAGATATGTGGTTTGTTATAAAGTTTTTTATATACCGATTCGTTTCTCTACGGGGGGGGGGGGGGGCAGTTGACCATCCGCTGTCGACACCCATGACAGTGTCTGAATATATTACTATATTAAAATACATAAACCTTCATACATACAGACAAATCTAATAATATATAGCGATACTTAATCATTTTCTTCTATGACGTACATACTCGGAAGTAAATAACAAAGAAAATCGTTACTAAAGAATAGACGTAATACTATATATTTAATGTTACCTATAAAGGTCTCTGTCTCTGGGCGGAATTCATAAGAAATAAAAAAAATATATTAATACATTGTCGAAGACATGAAATGTCCCACCCAAATCATTGTATAAAATCATTGGTTATTGATGTATAAATTCAGTATCTGGATGACCCTTATTAAAGTCGCCAGCATTGCGGGTTAAAAATAAATAATGTTTTCTTAATTTCAACATGGTCCTTCGAGCCGGATATGAACAACTTTGTAGCGTAAATCCTAGGGTATTTTACGAAGTAAAATTTCACTGGAAAAGACTATAAGTCTATATAGATTGTATGAGCCCTTATTAATACCTATTATTAACAGGTGGTTTTCACGTGATGAAGAAAATCATATCAGGCCGAAGGGTTCAAATTGCAATCGATGAGTCCGCACTACATTAAAACTCCGCGCATCGTGCAAAAACTGTTTAGAATGTCTCATTCCTGATGATGATGGCATGACGATCTTATTCTTATAAGCATACTGAGACCTGAAAATGTTCTGATTATCGACCTCATCGACTTATCAAGCGTTGATAAAATGCGAGACTGTACTTTCCCGATTTAAATCAACCCACGCCCACGCCTTGTTGTACAATATTCGGTGTTGCGCCTGGGTTTTATGTAACATCTATAGCACGTTTTTTGAAGCTCATCAACATGAGCAAAAACCACGTGTCGAAAAACATCACGTATCGCCCATACAATTCCATACATGTGCGTCGTGAATTGGTTTGGAAAGTAGGGATTGTGTATGGAAACCCTACTTTTTATCATAGAAACAGAGGGATCTAAGATCTGACGTAGATTGATCTGGGTACGTTAAATTTCACTCATTGATTCCGTCGATTGTGTATGGTTCTGTTGTTCTCCGTTCTGTCATCGGTGCGAGTCAACCGGTTGTGCGATTCAACCTGTTCTATGTGCATAGTTGACACACTCGGTTGTTGCGAATAACACCCAACTATTTGGCTGGGTGACATTCGCTCGCTATAGATAATAGAGTGGTCCGCACGTGCTGTTCAATCACTCTTATTAACACGCGATATGTCTATCCCTTTCTACCAAAAAAGAGTGAATAACGTTCTCATCAGAAAAAAGTACAGTACTTGAACTGTTGTGAAGCAGATATTTATCATTTGATTGTATTACTTAGCCATTTCTTTGCGTCCCATATTCCTATCGATCTAGTAATCTCTTCTTCCTTCAGCCACCTCTCCACTGCTGGATATATAGGCCTCTTCCATTTGCTTCCATTTTTCTCTATCCCGAGCTTTGCCAATCCATTTCCTACCAGCGATTGGGATAATATCGGCCCATCTTTTCTGTGGCCGACCTACTCCTCTTTTTTAACCCCTCGGTCTCCATCCAAGAACTCTGGGTGTCCATTGCTCTGTCCTTGTCTGTAATGCTATATATTTTTACTGTCAGGAATTATTGGAATAAAAACTCAGTTTATATACTATGAATTCTATTTTATTGCAGAGTCTGTTTAACAAACGATAATAATATAATCAATATTAAATAACAAAACGAAGAGATCAGTGTAAAAAGAGAAAGAATACAATATTATGCAAATTGGATACAATTAATATACCTAGTATTATGCTGTTATCAAAGTAGTGTGTGGAGGCAGTGGAATGTTAATATCAAAGTAATGTATGAGATGTACAAACAGATATTATGGGCTTATATGCACTGAGCAAAAATCGTTCTATTTTCGCTTCAACTTTTCCAAATTTTGTATGAGAATGTTAGTGCGAAATAAGAATACCGTAAGCGACAGTGTGATTTTTACCTTTTTAACAAGAGACTGGGAACAAGTTAAAAAATCTAAAACAGCCCATTTGTTAAGATTATAATTACCAGTAGTTTGGCTAAATTACACTCTTATATCTGAAAAACTGAATGGAAAATCCCGAGATCCTGCAAATTTCAGGGATACGATGGGAATATTTTTTTATTGAAGGAATCTCCAAATATTGTAATTCTAAAACAGTCAATCTGTAGTTCATACTTTCATCTATCTGTCTCAGTATTCGCTGAGAACAATTCAGGGCACCGAAGCCCAATGACAGGATATAGGACCTTAAGAAATATATATATATCCACTGTTATAGAGGATTTTGAGGAAAGTGTGATATAACAAGGTACTGGCGCATTGTTAAGAATAAGTATGAGTTAAATTATTATGATAATATCATAGATATGAATAAATCAGGAATATGTGTAATGAAACAATAAACAAAATATAGTAATTTCATAAAAACCCTTGAATCAGAGTTAATAGAAAACTAGTCTAACTAAAGTACATATTGCATCCTCAGAGTACAAAGTAATCCTAATATACATACATTCATACACATAACTCATACACATATAGGGACTGGAATAAATCGGTGTTATTTTTCGAGAAATACGGTTATTTTTTGCAAAAAGCGGTGTTATTTTTCACAATTTTGGCAAAATGTGGTGTTATTTTTCATAAATTTATATCATGAAAGTGGTCTATTTTACAGGTTTTATTAGAAGGACGTAAAAAAAATTATCGTGAACAATATTTTATACAAAAATCACTAAAATCCCTAAACTAAATCAAAAATATTTGAGAAAAACAAAAAAAGCCTCTTTGGAAGATTTTTTCAGTGCGGTTCTTCTCACTTTTAAAGCTACATACATTCCTTTCGATAATGTTTCAATTACAATGTCTTTCAAATTCAAGGTCGAAAACTGCGTCAAATATGCGAAAATTCGCGTTATTCCCATAAAAGAATGCTGAAATTTGTGTTCTTCGCGTATAAAGCACGAAATTATGAAATTATAAATTTATTTTATGGCGATTGCAAAATTTTCCAGTCTCTACTCATATATTAGGTATACAGTAGTCACCTCTTAATAGTAAGTGATTGCTAACAATAAGACCCGATATGCACTGAGGGAAAAACGTTCTATTATCCCTTCAACTCTTTCTAATTTGGTATGAGAATGTTATCGCGAATTAAGAATAACGTAAGCGACAATGTGAATTATAACCTTTTTAAAACAAACCTGGGAACAAATTAAAAAATCTACGGCAGTCAATTTGTTCTTTTAGTTACATATATTTTGGCTAAATTACACTTTCACATCTGAAAAACTAAACGGATTATAGATTATTACCGTAAATTTCAAGGATACTTTTGGAATTTTTTTTTGTTCTAGTAGTTTCCAAATATTGTATTTCTAGGACAGTCTACTTTAAAAGAGTTGTCATATTTTGTACTGATTTATGATAACAATAATTAGTTTTAATCACAATAAGTGATTTGGGAGAAAGTGAAATGGATAACATTAACCGATTGTGAACATTAACTGATTGACAACATTAACCGATTGACAACATCAACCGATCGACAACACAAACTGATTGAGAACATTAACCGATTGACAACACTAACCGATTGAGAACATACACCGTGATTACATTTAAGAGGCGACTACTGAACTATCAAATCATCTATGTACTTGTACCAATATATTATTCCTACATTTAATATCTACAAAATTATGCATACTTCATTTATATATATATATATCTATAGTAATGTACATTTGCTTACGTGTAATCATTCCTATGTATTTACATTAATTTACTACAAATTATACATACATATTCCCTACTTACTATTAGGATATAAATATTTCATACAATTTACATGTCAGATTATTAATTTATTTGCTGTTATACCAGTTTGGAGTTTAGGATTCACTTAATCTGCGTAATATCAATCCTTTCCAATAAGTAGTTCGTATATATACACACATATTTTTATTTACATTATATAAGTCAATCAATGTAATCATGTCTTTTTTTAAATTTTAACAGAATTGTACTAATCGACAAACAAACAGAATCGTAAGATATTTTTATTGTTTCACTGTTATTGTTACGTTGAGAGAGAGGATAAGAAACGAAGTGATTAGAGAGTTGAGTGAATGTAAAACGGATGTTGTGACTAAAATTAAAGTGAACAAATTGAGATGGTTGGGACATGTGGAGCGAATTAACGGTGAAAGGATAACAAGGAAAATTTACCTGGGAGAAAAAAGTGGTGAAAGGAAAAGCGGCCGTCCAATAACCACATGGCTGAACCATGTTGACTCTAATTTACAGTTTGGTTTGTTTAAATGTATAAAGAAATAAATATAAAACTTACAGAATACATGACTTTTTAATGAATGCTAGCAAAGTTCACCACCCATTCTGACAAAGCCGTGCACACCTATACGGCTATCATTGGTTACGTTTTTGGAAGACACTGCGACAGCAAATTATGTACTATGTGAAAAAAGGTTTGAAGATGAATGTCAACAAAATGAAAGCGAAAAGATAAAAAATAATTGTGAGACAGAGACAACAACTTAATCAATGAGAAACAAATCACTTTGAACAGAACAATATTCACATAAAAATATTTACCTACATATTTACAATCACAATTTGTTCTAGTCCAATAGCCAAAAATAAATAAATTGCATAAACAACCCAAGTAACAATTTACTAGCTCGTTACTAGATGGGTTCTGTATCGGTTTTAGAACTGTTGTAGAACTACATTGGTACTATGACAGTCCTTGAGGCGAAATTGTTACATGAAAATGGACATGTACCGTAAAATGAAATAACAAAATAGGGTGTCGGTAACCAATATCCTGACTTATTTGATCTACCAAATCACAACTTGTTCCACAATTATTTACGAGTAGTTAACAGACAGTTAAGGTAATCCATACTGTTGATGAGTTCAAACACGATAAATTTTCGGTAGTTAATCTTATCTTTTATTCACATAGCTATACATCGGGAATTTGGATGCCACTTGCCTGATGAGGTGCAATAAAACTTTACTAACCATATAATTCCATTTTTCGTATTTAAATTACGGGGGTTTCCATCTGTACCTGAATTCTGTACAACCATCAATATCTATAGGGGAATAAAATAATAAGTGAAGTGTAAACAACAAATTCCATGTAACTTGTATCAGCGTGCATTATGCAGGTAGTATTATACAAGTAAATAAACCGTGTAATATTTTTGTTCACTCTACGTCCCTGCACATCTCTAGTCCCAGGTACCTAGGGCATTGAATCTCCCGATGTATGCACATAATTATTAACACACTATTTGAAACGATGTCTCTGTTGGTTCACACACTGTCGCCTGAATAGTGCGGACTCTGCGAATGTTCCGGACTTGATATTTTAAACGTGGCCAACTCTTGCTGATCATTCACCGAGGTATTGCTGAGCATCTGACTGGAAGAAGTGATGATTGCATTGTGGGACGAGATCCTAATTTGGTTTGCTGCAGACATCGGTGAGTCCAGTTGTGTCTGATTAATCTGCGGTGTGTTTATGTTGGTAGTTGCATTTAACTGCGCTTGAATGAGAGAATTTATTGTCGTATTGGCGTTGGTGTTGTGTATCTTTGGTTCCAGGGCCACTAAAAAGATAAATAAAAGAATTAAAAAAATTAAATTTTAATAACCAGTAATTCAACAGATATACAGGAATGGTTGTTAGACTAAATACCGACTATGGATATCGGCAGTACAATGATATATAATTTTTTCATCTCGCCTCAGTCAATAGCCTGTATAGCACAGTGAGATAAAAGCAGAGTTTCATGTTAGAGATCCTGTTTTCAAATTTCGGATAAACTGGAATCGCTGAATATTACTTAAGTGTGAAATGATCACATTAAGCCAGCCAACGATCAGTCATAAACCTAATAGAAAATGCATTCTCTTTTTTTTTTAAAAAAAAGTATCTGAGCTTGCATACACAAACCAAGACACTTTCCTGCACACCTTGCACTAGGCTAAAAGCCTGCATCGCAAAGTGTGGAATACAATGCCAGCGCAGGGGTTTGAACCTAGCATCTCCCATTTGAGTTTTTTTATATCTGTTAAAATTACTACAACTCAATACTGATGACATTGTTCATATTAAAGATGTCAGTCCACACAACATTTATGTCGTCAAATATTATTTATCATAAAGCTTTTGCTATTTGTCTGAAGATGTCGCTTTTTCTTATTAATATTGATTAACTTACACATTGGATGGTGCACTTTGATGTGGGCCTTCAGGGCAGAAGACTGCTGGTAGGGAGTCCCACACACGGTACAAACGTATGGTCGCTCCCCCGTGTGCGTCCTAATGTGAGATACCTGGAACATCAACCATTTATTAATATTATAATATGTACATATGTATAAAGTGTTGTTTGTTGTTATTTAGTGTCCGTAGACCTTAGTTCGAGTGTTATTGAGAAATTGCACGTGGTCTGTTCTCCCTGTCTACCCCGCAAAGGATGTGATGTGAAAGGATAGCATAGAATAGAACATTGGTTCTTGACTCGTTGGAACGATAAATAGATATACAGTTTGTTTTTGATATCATAAAACATTATTAGAAACTGGGAAATTTGACGATTGAGATGAAACAATTTTATTTGCGAATTTTCTACACCTTACGTCTGTACCTAATTAAAACCAATTGTTTTTTAAAGAAATAATGTGGATTTCAGCATTTACCACAAGAATAACGCAAATGTTCTAATATTTGATGTAGACTTTTATTGTGAAAACAATCCTAAACGGATTCTAGTGAACCCTGTTAATAACATCATCATAATTAAATCACATTTCAAAAATAGGTAGAATTCCTTTGTGGAAATCTACCTAAGAACACTAAAAAAGTAGCAGTAATTTGCAAAACAGTGACATACCAAATCACTCTTCTGAGCAAATGCTCTAGTACAGTGAGTACAAGCAAATGGCTTTTCGCCTGTGTGAGTTCGTCTGTGATTCTTTAAGGTCCCGAGCGCCGTGAATCTCAAAGGACACAAATCACAGGCGTACGGGCGCTCTCCTGTGTGTATGCGCTTGTGCTTAACCTGGGGACAAAGAGATACTCGAGGATAAGTTAATGAAATGGTAACAAATTATAATAGGTGCACTCAATATGGGGTACATGATAAAATCACACAGGAAAAAAATATCACGGGAAAAATATCAGAACAAGAAATAACGCATTTATATTGCTATTCAAAATTTGTTATATATAATTTGGTATTCGATAAAAATTATAATTTTTATAATGGTAGATTAGACAGATCTTTATAAAATACCAATTATGGTGTCTAATAATAATGTGTTATTTCTTGTGAGATTTTTGCATGTGAGATTTTTCCTGTGATATTTATTCCTGTGTGATTATGTATTTTCCAACACCCTCAAAATGCTGCTTATAATATACAACCAATCGTGTGCAATAAACTTAAAAATAATTTAAAATAAAATGCGTCCAAAGTATTTTTTTAGTATTTATAAAACAAATATTAATCACAGAAACAAACACAATCCTTCCTTCCATTCCTCTGACAATCGTCGATAATGTGCATAAAAAACTGTAAGATTTATAATTTTGAGTACTCAAACCTGAAAAACTATCGCGACCCCACCGGCAGCCGAGCGAAGTAAGTAATAGAAAAAGAATTTACTAAAATGGCAGATTTGAAAAAACTGAGTTTATTAGACTATGTAATCAGTCTCGTGCGTCTGTAAAAAACGCTACCTAGTTTTTTTTTACGCTAGTAAATGATGCGCAAGCGTTGAAACCGAGGTAGCATTTTTTATAAACTCACATGACTGATTACAGAGTCTAATAAACTCAGTTTTATCAAAATGTCAAAAAACAGTCTCATAATAAATGCCGGAAACATGACAGATGTCTAATAACAGAAACAGAAGTAAAATAACAGAACTATGGAAAATGACAGTTGGCGAGTTAGGTCGTTTTATTTTAAAGCACTAAATATGGTTATCTAGTGCTTACTGGCCACCCGTAGCCAAGTAAAAAAAAAGCCTCCGTTAAAAAATAACCTCGCTGTAGAACCAAGAAACAGACCATCACTTTGCTATGACCATAGATAAAAGACAAATTCTATGACTTACACGCTCGGCTATGGGTGGGCTCACAATACTGGAATTATACCAAAGCATTTAAAATAAATTACATAAATTTCGCAGCCAACAAAGACAAAAGGTCCAATACAGTAACTTTTTGAAATAAAATAAGTGTGTTTTAATATTTTAGTACGAAATATTTTTCAAAAATGTCTCATTTTATGTAGAATTGTTTTTCGAGCAAATCGTGTAGTGATTAGATGCTCCGATGTTTCGGCTAACCTACTGCTGCCTTGGTCACGGATAGCGATTTTGTGTGTATGACATGGTGACTGAAGTATGAAAAATTAGCATTCACAGCGAGAGCAGGTGTAGTCTTGCGTGTGTATCTCGGGTGGTGTATGGGTGTGAGAGACATGCGCGCATCGCTATGACTAATGGTGAGTAGACATGTTGTGTTGGGGATATCGCTATATATTATTTTTATAAACGTCGGAGTGTCTGATCACTACACGATTAACCCGAAAAACAAATCCACATATGGATCATCGTGAAAACCTGCAACAAATGTCTTATTTTAGTTCGTACGCACTTAATAAGTTACAGAATAGGACCCAATTACAATTTATTCGTTCAATATACATTTGTATTCAATTATTGCATCGCGATTCGGAAACAAAGGTCTCACCAGCGAACTGGAAGTGGTGAATCCGGAACCGCAGGTGTCGCACACAAACGGATGATCCCCAGTGTGCTTCCGGAGATGCGCGTCCAGCTCGCCCTTGGACACGAACTTGGACTGACACATGGGGCATCCAAACGGTTTAGTGGCGTTGTGTCGCATTATGTGCTGCTTCAGGTTAGTGTTCTGAGTAAAACCTGGAAACAAGAAATAAGGAATACATGAAAATACAATCTTTTAAGCATCTCATCTATCCTTCTTTGAGGATCTGGCTGACATATCAATCCATGTAAGTCTTTGACAACCACGCTACGATTATACACATCTTCGTTCATCAATTTCAGTCATCGTATAATCATTCATTCTCTCAACATGCCCTGTACATCAAACTTATTTGCTTTCATGCTAGTCACTACACCCTAATGTCTTACAGTCACTCATCTCTCTATTAATAACCTCATTCCTTATCCTATCTCCCTCCCCACACATTCTTCTCAACCATCTCATTTCCACTGCATTCAATGCTGAAATACAATCTTACGCACTGAGAACATCATTTTTTAACACAGAACAGACTTTTTTTTACAAAATGAAAACACAGTATTTAGTACCTTCCACAGACTTTGTATAAGCCTGACGAAAGTCATGGAAAAAGAGACTAAACAGTATGTTTTCATTTTTTAATAATATTACAACGAACTTAAGAACCAGAGGCCAAAACACTCAACATTTTTAAATGCAACATAGATTACTTAATAATACAAGCCATAAGATAAGATTTCAATATGTTATTACCTTTTCCACAAGTGGGACAAAGAAACGGCTTCTCCCCACTGTGAGTGCGAATGTGATCCTTCAGGGTGGACAGCATGTTGAAACCTGGAAATAAACCAAAATACAATGAATGTAACATACAAAACATTGCATAAATAAAACTTTATTAGCCACAGACCAAATATAAATAACAAATAAATCTTATTAGACAGTACTTAGTAAGTGCTGAGAAAAATCTTTGGACCTCTGTGAAAATGTAACTTGGAGGATAAGGTATAACCATGAGCTGGAAAGTCTAAACAACGAACCCAACATAGTAAAGTACATAAAATCATATCGCCTAAGATGGTTGGGACATCTGCAGCGAATGGAGGACAACCGAATACTGAAGAAGGTTTTCAGCACGCGACCAGATGGGAAACAAAATGTGGGGAGACCTAAGCTGAGATGGATGGATGGCATGTAGAGGGACCTCAGGGCAATTGGAGTGACGAACTATAAGGTGCGGGCGATGGACCGAACAGAATGGCGAAAAATTCTGATGAAGGCCAAGGTTCACAGTGGGCTGTAGCGGCAGTGATAGTGATAAGTATACCAAAGGACGGACTTATTACAAAAGCAATGTCTTGCAGTCAACCTAGTAGTAATAAAAAATAAGTTCTATATGTATTGTTTCATTACCTTTATCACAGAATGTACACTGGTGTCTCTTCTTGCCAGTGTGATTGTTCATATGTAAAATTAGTTGGTCAGGTCTAGTGAAGGCTCTAAAATAAAATAAAGAATTAGTATTAACAAACAGTAATCACAACAGACAAGCATACTTGCTGTATGATTTAAGAGATCTACCTAAAATAATTTAGGTAGATCTCCTAGATAGATTGCAGTTTTCCCTCAGCAGTAGCAATAGATATCTACATTCATAAAGTGTAACGATGTACAAACTACCTTGGGGAGGAAGCAAGATGGGCGTACCAACGCTTACTGACTGACCTGTCAGGATGTAGTGGAATGTGTGAACGTTGCTCTGGGCACAAAGTGATCACTTAACCCAGCCAACACCAGATCTTAAGCGTCGGAATACCCATCCTGCCTCTTCCCCAAGGGAGTTCACATAACGCTACACTATAACATGATGTAATTGTTATTATTATTATTTGTTATTGGGTAGGCAGCTTTCGCTGTTTTGACCCAAGTCCCAGTTAAGTTGTGTTGCATGACTATTACTATATTTATTTACCTGTGACAGAGAGTACATTTATTAGCCTTTTCCTTGTTGTGAATTAGAACATGTTGCTTCAGATTCTTGCGTTTGTTGAACACCTTGTCACACATAGTACATCTGAAATCAAAGTTTCATTACATTAATGCATGTAGGTTAGTGGATTTTTTACAATAACGTCGTAACTTACATAGATTATTTTTGGAAATCACAATTTACGTGTGAGAACATAGGATTTTCTACATGTTGCAGTTAAGTGGTGATCACAACAGATATACAGCAAAGGATGGACTTTCCATCAGGTTTATGACTGATCGTCGGCTGGTTTATATGACATCACTTGCTCATAAATAACATTCACCAATTCCAATCCATCCATCCGATTAAGTGCAAAGTGATGACATTCAGTTCAGACGACGATCAATCATAAGCCTGATGAAAAGACCATCCTTTGCTGTATATCTGTTGAGATAGCTAATGTTGCAACTATTAGGGACATAGTGGATTCTCTCGAGTGCGACTGTGGAGCGGAGAGGCACGCTGTGAGCCATATCGTGTCCGAGTGTGCTCTCAGGGCATATGGGGGTGAAACATCTGACTTCATGTGTCTAAATGAAGCGGCGACGACATACCTAAGGACACTGGATTTGGAACTCTGAGAAACAGTTTTCATTGTGCAATATACATGTAGTGTCTCTCTGATTATAATGTTGACGTGATGTACATACTTTGTATGACTGTACGATACATAAAAATAGGAACATACTTGAATTCAGTTTGTCCTTTGGGTACTGGCCCTGAGTGTTTGGTCATGTGCGCCGCGTACGAGTGCTGGTTGTTGTACTTAATGCCGCACGTGACACAACAATATTGCACCTCCAACACCAGATCCACTCCGTCATTGTTCTCCTGCTTCTGTTCCTTGATTGTTGCCGTGGCGCCACCTGTACTCGTCGTCACGGAACCAATCTGAAAATAATACCAAACTAAATTAATCATGAATGTTTAAGTCCTATATACTGTCATTTGGGTTCGGCGCCCTGAATTGTTCTCAGCCAATACTGAGGGAATCGTCTTGAAACTGAAGACAGTGATAGATGAAAGTATGGACTACAGATTGACTGTTTTAGAATTACAATATTTGAAAATTCCTTAAATAAAAAAATATTCCTAAAGTACCCCTAAAATTTAGGGGAACTGAGGATTTTCCATTCAGTTTTTCAGATATAAAAGTATAATTTAGCCAAAATACTAGTAATTATAATCTTAACAAAACGGCCGTTTTAGATTTTTTAGTTTGTTCCCAGACTCTTTATAAAAAGGCAAAATTCACATTGTCGCTTACGTTATTCTTATTTCGCGCTAACATTCTCATACAAAATTTGAAAAAGTTGGAGCAAAAATGGAACGATTTTTGCTCAGTGCAATATAAGCCCTTAAGAATTATGCTCACCGTCTTCCTGTCGTCAATTTCCTCCGGCTCTTCCTCCTCTTTTGTCTCCTCGTCCCCTTCCCCCTCCCCCTCGCTGCCTGAATCCTTGAAGATGTCTGAGAAGCTGTTCTTGCGCTTGGGCAGCTTGTCCTTGTGACAGGCGCGCAGGTGCTTGGCCATGGCTACTTTATTGGGAGCGTCCACGCCACAATATTCACAATCATATTTCACAACACTCTGAAAGAATAGAAACACAAAATGACATATAAATAAAACTTTTAAATCATATAGGGTGTTTGATAGATGGATACAGATATCTTAAGGGGTGATAGAAGAGGTCATTTGGGATCGTTTGAGCCAAACTTAGCTTAGTCAAAGTCTCACGGTTTTACAGATATTCCAGATTTTCACTTTCAATAGAGAATACCCAAATTACTCAAGTTTTACTTCAATATCACCATAAGTAAAAGAAACCAACTTAGTTTTATCATTCTTTTTAGTTACTTGTGTATGTGTTTAGTCTATTTAAGTCATTAATTTCAATCTGAAGAAACAATAATGATAAAAAATATCGGAATAAAGTTTCGAGAAATGGATATTTCAAAAACGAATTACTACAACTTTGGATGAGATTTTCGTTAAGATAAAAATCGCCTCAAGATTCAGAAGTCTGAAAAAACTTTTCTCATTTATGCTCTTTCCATTTATGTCCATCCTTAGCTGTATATCCATTGAAATAACTCCTGAATATTTATTTACCTTTACAGCTATCGCATTCATCACAGTCTCCACATCCTCCACATTGTGTATTCGTTGCAAGTGTCTCCGCAAGTGGTCTCTCCTGCAGAAGACTTTATCACACTGGTTGCAACAGTGCCCCCCTCCCTTGTGGATGATCATGTGCCTCTTCAGAGACTTGGAGCCCGTGTAACACTTGCGGCAGATAGTGCACGGGTAAACCTTGAATCAAATCAATATTGCACAATTAATTAGTCATCCGGATGCCAGAGGAACGACTTCCGTTAAAAGTTCTGAAAGCCGAGGGTGCAGATGGAAGACCGTTGGGCCGCCCCAGAAATAGCGGGCAGAAGCAAGTGGGAAAGGTGTGTGAGGAGAGACTGTGGTTGGAGTGGCCAAAGGTCCTGGAAACTGCAATTGACAGGGGCCTCTGGGGAAGATGTGTAGATATTTTGAGCTCCCGACCCAACCAAGTTCATGCCTGGACACATGAATACTTTAATAAATAAATAAATAAAAATCTCTGCCTATCCCGCAAGGGACGTGGTGTAAGGGGACAAATAGATACACAGCGGTAAACAAACCTTGGGAGTCTTAACAGACTTCTTAATAGACTTAGTATCTTCGTCTATAATGGGTTTCTCTTCCATGATGTCGACCTCCGGCTTGTATTCAATAAAACTCGCATCGTCATAATCGTTTCCATAGTCGTCACTCACTGCCAGGAAGTCTATGGTGGTCTCTTGTTTTATATTAACACCGCCACTCACGGCGTTCTCCGATTCGTCATTTACTTTCTCGCCGTCATTACTGACGGCTTTGTGGAACAAAGCGTCAGATTCTTCGCACTGTTTCTTGAAATTGATCGCGGAATCTAATATGTGGACACACTTGTTGCACAGTTGAGTGGGGAATCCATCGTTCTCCGCAATCTGAAATAAAAAATTATCATTAGATCAAGTGGAATTGAGAACAATTCTTTCGATTGAATAAAAATGACAATTGTCTGCTACAACTTAAGTCATGATAGCAATAAATCATAGCATTCTCAATGTTTTTGACTGTCGGTACATGGTGGAAGTCCATTTGTAAGGAAAAATGAAAAACTAAGTATTTAGATTGAAATCCACAAGAATGATTTAAGATTTCGCGACTAGTATTAGAGGATTTGCACCCTCATCATCAGGCGATTGTGTATAAAGTTATGGCAAGCGAGAGAGTAGGAACCTATAACACATCTACCTACGCCTACATTAGTATTTTGTAGGGCCACAGTACCAGATTTCATAAAACAATGAGAAAACAGAACCACAAACTTTCCTATCCTTAAACGCACTGATAGCTTCCGTCACATTCATGCAATTTGTCATACACACACAATTCATTTTATTCAAAACACATTCACACTTGACCACCTGGTTGACGTGGTCGAGCCAAGAAGTTCTTTGTTGGCTGTATTTCCTCATAAGCAAAGGATGGACTTTCCATCTTATGATTGATCGTCGGCTGGTTTAATGTGATCAATTTACACTTAACTCACCAATTCCAGCCCATTCATATGTTGCAGCCGGGATTCGAACCCAGACCTCCAGCCTAACACGCTGGTACTCTATTCGCTGTGTCATGAAGGCTTACACCTCTTCTTTCACCCATCTTTTTTATCGTTTCATCATTCATACTCTCTACAAGTCCCAACCATCCCACAATAAATACTACTGTAAAGCAACAATTATGTAAACACATGATGTTCGTATCTTTTTGTTATATTTTAATTGATGTGTATTCAGTTGGCTACTTACTGTATTCACTAGGCCTCATTTGGACAAGGTTATATAGATAAAATACACATTTTTCACAAAGTAATGGTTGAAATGGTAGCGCAAATCGTGTTAAAAACTGTCCGCGCATTAACAAACATACGAACATCAAATAATAATGGCGTGGTAATGAATCAAGTGTGTATTATTGAGTAGAAATACTGTAATAAGGTTTCAGATACTTACTTTGACAGCTGTAATCGACATGATGGAGTCACACAATTTCCTGCCCATCGACGCTTTAGTTTCCGCAAATAAATCGTGCATTTTTCTACTTTCGCCCATACAGGCGCGGCAAATCTTATCGTAATCCATTGTGATCAATTAACTCCCCATACAATTATATACATTTAAACAGGGAGCAACTTTGTCAACACATCACCACCACGAAACTACATTGTATAAACAATTCAAAGATGACATATCTACATTCCAACCTAAAATGTCTGCAGTATAACTTTTATACGATGTTAATCCACTTAACAATTTGTTAATTAACAGGTATTAATTGTCGCAAACGCTAAATAACTAAATATCTATAAACCTCACAAACAGAACACGGTGGAATAAGCGCCGCCATTATTATTTTGCCAGTTCATTCCATAGATAAATTATAAAAATCATCTTGTATTTTTTTATCTATGCACCAACTTTAGGGTTGTTTCACAAAAAAATATTTACTTACTCATTTTTTTTATAAATACGATTTAAAAATTTAAAATAAAATCCTATTAGGTACTATTACAGGTAAATGACATGAAATCGTAATCAATATTATATGATCCTCCCCTGTTATTGGTGTAGGTCTAGAGGAATTAGATTCCATAGCAAAACCTACTTACGCAAAAAATGCAGATTTGCAGACCCCAAAGTGGTCAAGTAATTATGTGGGTATTAACTAAAATTATGCGTATTTTTTTCAGTAATTTTATAGTAAAGAAAATCTGTGACTTGTACGGATAAAAGTGAACAAGTTGAGATGGTTGGGACATACAGAGAAGATGAACTATGAAATGATAACATTATAACAAAGAAATGAGGTGGTCGGTAGCCTGGTTGGTAACGTGCTCGACTGTTAATCCAGTGGGCGCGGGTTCAATCCCTGACCTACTCCGCTTCACAACACAAGCTTTTAAGCTTTCTGTGAAGTGTGCAAAGATGTATTTGGGTTTATTTCAATAAGCCCAGATTCATTTAAAAAAAAAAAAAAACATATCTGGAAGAAAAAAGAGGTATAAAGTGGCGCGGCCGTCCAAGAACCACATGGCTTGGCCGTGCAGACCAGATACTCAAGGACGGACGTGTTTTGAGTAAAAGGAATCGTAGAGTGCGTAATATGACAAATCCCATGAATGTGACGAAAGCAAGAAGTATGTGTGAGGATAGAAAAGTCTGGCGGTCTGTTCTCTCTGCCTACCTCGCAAGGGAAGCGGCGTGAGGTGTGAGGCGGGGGGATAGAATAAAAAAATCACACTTATTTTTTAAAGTTTAAACAAACTGCATTATTGCCTCCATCATTCGTTAGTCATAACCTTTTCATTACACAAAAACTATGGCACATTATTATAATATTTTTATTGTACCTATTATAATAAATATCCGGTACGCCATTGCTCATTCACAAAATTTTTGACCTATTTTTAAAATAGGAAACTAGGTGAAATGATTATGGTGACCTCTTGTTAAAACATTGTAATACGATTGGTTGTTCCAACAATACGTCAAAGTCAACTGCGCATTTAATTGGTTACTGTGTAGAACGTTTCTAACTTCACACCAAAAAAATACTGGAGCACTTGTAAGTAATCGCCACATGTCAAAATATCGTAACCGTATCTTGCTGTCATGCATCATGGAAGGAAATTGTGGCTCTGTCAAATTCGTGAGGCGTTGTTCTAGTTTTCCGCTTTCTAATTCTGTCGTATTAAACTTATTTGAATTGAACACATATTAACTATGATTTCAAACGATAACGTAAACAATTGAGCAAACTCTACAAGTGTTGTTACAGTGTTTAAATTGATATTAATTCGTGAAAAGAAATGGTCGTGTCGCAAAAACCTGATACGATGATACATCGTCACCCACCTTTGCAAATTGATGAATTACCGAAGGAAGATGAGGAGAGATTAGAGAAACTCTTCTCTAGATTGGACACGGATGGAAATGGGAAGATTGACATACACGATCTGTCCATCGCTCTCAAGGAATTCGGACTTCATCACAGATACGCCGAGGTTAGTTATACTATACTTGACTAGACATTCGATACAGAAATATTCTCGAAGTATTTATAACTCGAATCATAACAATGTGTACCTATTCCTAATATTGGAACATACTTTACTCAGACAAGTCATTGTTAGGCAGCAGTGTCATGAGAAGATCAAACAAGAATTATCAACAGGAACATGTCAGATTTAGCACCACATTGTTGTGCAATATTTAAATTAGATTATTTCAATATGTAAACAGGTCGTGTAACGTTGAATTTATTTTATTATTCAAACGTCTAGATTCTCATTATCAATTGTATTGTAATGAAGCCATACAACATTCACACAATTGGTTTTTCTAAATTTAGATTTGATTTTGAATGGCCTCTCCTATCAATACAGATCAGATATCTGTCATCTCAAGTAACAATTTAACCCTAGATCGTATCTGGAACTATTCTAGTAGCAATCTTGGAGCAAAATTTTTATTTGAGATATATTGAATACTAGTTGAAGTTTGTGTTGAATGTTCCCATATAACTATATAGTCAAATTATTTCAAAATGTCTAACGCAGTCATAAAAGAGTGACAGAGAAGGGACGACTATCTGCTTTATTTGCACTTATGCCAGAGCCATAAGGTGCGAAAAAAGCAGGTAGTCGTCCTTTCTCGGTCAAATTTTATGACTGCATTCGACAGTTTGAAATAATTTTACTTATAATGTGTTTGTATAGTCCATTTTGAATAGAGCCAGCCTGTTTTTAAGCAGACCCCATGCACAGCTCCAAAACCCCAAAATGACTTTTTTTTTAGAATGAAACATACAGAAATACATAATTCAAATCGTCTTTTTCATAAGTCTTATAATAAAGTTTGACTGCTACTTTTATTTATTGTAATTGTCTTAGAAATTAATGTTACAAAGAGTAATAAGAGCTTAAAATTTCAACAATTTATGGTTAAAATTGCAAAGTCTACAAAAAGGGGTCTTAATTTTGGTGATTTCACTCTGAACTCCAACCTTTGCCCTCTGCTCTTTTTGCCCTTTTCCTGTCTTTGCTCATTATTTCTATATGTCACGACTGACTAATTTTATATAGAATTTAATTTGACACTAGAAAAGTATGTTTTCAATGTTAGGAATAATATGTCATTTTGCTTGCGAAATCTCGTGTACAGATATGCCAAAGGTAGTAACATTATACTTAGTAAAACTGACTGTCTGTATGTAGATTTGTTTTTCGGGTTAATCGTGTAGTGATCAGATTCTCCGACGTTTCGGCGAACCTACTGCCGCCTTGGTCACAGATTGTAGTAGAAAAACAAATCTACATATGGATCATCGTGAAAACCTGCAACAACTATTGATTATCTGCATGTCTGCCATTCCTCGACACAAAACAATGTAACATAAATAGTTACTATTTCAATTTAGCAGCCCCACCCGCAGTCGAGAGAAAAAGTCATAAAAAAACATACAGTCAGACATATAAGACATTTTCCTCGACTCCTTGTCTGTCTTTTGCAGGGTTCGCCGATATATATCATTGATATAAATCGTGATATATAAATCTGATTTTTATACCTTGACATATATCAAGTGGTTTTCAGTATTAATTACTAGCGAAGTTATGTATCCCGAAGAATTTAGGGGTAACAGGTTCAAAAATACCAGTCACCCCACAAACCTTTTTTCAGATTTTTCATCTTTTTTCAATTTGTGTGCCTTCTGTAAATGATTATCGTCTGTTTTTATACTCATAATATAACACTCTCCTGTAAATTAAAATCCGTAAAATAACCAATTACGTTTATAAAAAATCATGTTTCCATTGATATAAATCAAATTTGGATATAAATCCATCTTATCTTTATCGTAAAGATTGGATTTTTGCGAACCCTGGTCTATTGTAACTCGGTTGTGGGTTTTTTACTATGACAAATGTTTTCTACTATCAGAATTGCTTTAGAGCAAGTCATAATGTCGTAACAACACAGTAGTATTTTGTGTTACAGTGTTTTACCATTGGATGGCAGATACATAAATATTTACATCATTAAAACGTCGTAATGTGTTTATGACTGATTTATTATTTCTTTGATGAAACCATTGGCATCTCTGACTCTCAAATGCGAATCATTCCAAATGTATTTTTTTTCTCCTGATGTTAATCATTGTATAACTACTGTTGTTTTTATTTTGTTTATTGTTTCTTTTGTTGTTTTTTAATGTACTGTTGTCACTACGCTAACAAAAGATAACTTTAACAGATGCTAATGTTAACTACGAATAATAGTTATCATTAACTGCTAACATTCCCTGAAGATTCCCTGTTAATGTCTGGCTCGTCGAAAGCACATCGCCCTCGTAATGAATCTCGCGATGTCATTGGTCACCGGTTAACAGGCGCTACTGTTGACCAGTGACCAATGACATCGCGAAATTAATAACAGTACCAAATCGTTCATTTTACTGTTGATATTATTATTACTGTTGACAGGCTAATATGCGGGGGAATTTTGCATAGTATTCTTCTCGTGCGTTTGGTTGGAATATTTACATTCTCACTCTGGTATTGGCGTGGATTAACATGAGCTGACCATATGCTTCCGTCCACCATAGATTTGTCATAGATAATAGAAGGGGCTCAATGTTCAATAGTTCTTCCCACCTTTATATAGGTTCTTTACGTACAACAGAGGATATTATTCATAGTTGTATTGTATTATGCTCCTCCTTATCAGCGACGCTTTATCTTGGATTTTGGTCTAATTAAATTTCGTTCCAATTAGTCTATCACTGATTGATCTAACAGCGACGCTGGCATTGCGACAAACAATTATCATACCAGACTAATAATTAGATTAGAGTCCAACTGTCTCATGTCTGTAGCGTGTAATTAATACTAGGACCCCCTAGTGAAATTCACACTAATGTGGCGTTTGCTTACAAGGAATATTGAAAGAATAAAAAGAGAGTATTCATCTATATATCCCCTCATATTTAATCCCTTTCAGGGTAAGCGGAGAGAATAGAGCGCCACACCACCCTATTCTTATTCCTTGCACAAACTTCCGTCACATTCACACAATT
The DNA here is from genome assembly GCA_963576895.1 of Ceraclea dissimilis. Classification (NCBI taxonomy): domain Eukaryota; kingdom Metazoa; phylum Arthropoda; class Insecta; order Trichoptera; family Leptoceridae; genus Ceraclea; species Ceraclea dissimilis. The sequence continues at coordinate 791,839 of OY756368.1, forward strand.
TGTCATACATTCTCTCCAGTTTCTTTTACTCAAAACGTGTCTATCCTAGAGGACCTGGTCGACATTATCTGTCAAGGTCAATCTCGAACGGCTGCACACACTTCTTCTTTCGCTCATATTTATCTTTTTAGTCGTCCTGTCATCGTTCATTCTCTCAACATGCCCAAACTATCCAAGCTTGTACTTTTTCGTTTTATTCACAACAGTGTAAGGGGACAGATCGATAGAAAATTTTAATAGGTGCACACCTGCTGCTGTTTATTGCACATTTAGGAAAATTCCACGATGCTAAAGATTGATCATAATTTCAGAGTAAAATTTTGTATATGTAAGTGCCATAATACTTACAAATATACATAACTGGTTTAATACTTCCCACATACGACCACTTGTCTATAAATTAAATTTTAATTGAGTTAAAATCTTCAAAATACATGTGTGGCTGTTGAACTTATCTCCATTCGACAAACTGGTTTGCACTTTGGTTAAATATATCTTCTTATTTAGATTATAGAATTAGTTTTGGATGAATGTCTATAAGTATATCTACCTTTTCATCACTCTACATCCCTTAGGGATAGGCAAGGCATCACATATGTCTCTCACTTCCACCACGTTAATAACATTTGTCATACATGCGATTTCTTCCACTAAAAACGTGTCCGTCTGAGAATCCAGTTGATGTGATCACACTTTCTTCCCCCCCCTCTTTTTCAGACTATTTCTTAATCAATCTGTCCTCAGACATTCGCAATTAGTATATTTAAGGAGCTCTGTGGTATTTAAACAAATAAATCTTATATAGTGAAATTATTTTAAACTGTCGGACACAGTCATAAAAGTGTGACAGAGAAGGGACGACTACCTGCTTTATGCCAGATCCATAAGGTGCAAATGAAGCAGGTAGTCGTCCCTTCTTGGTCACACTTTTATGACTGCGTTCGACAGTTTAAAATAATTTCACTATAGCCCAAATTACAAGAGTTACAAAACAAGACAATAGTACAGACTTATTAGACAGAATATGTAAATGTAAGTACTTAGGTTAGCTTATTGAATTGTAAACGGCGCCCTTGAGGTGGACTTGCTCCACAAAACGGCGCATTATAAATTGTCCATGTTATTATTATTATTGCAAAAGCAATATCTTACAGTCAACCCTGTATCGTTTTGTGGACAATTTCAATATGGCATACTATGTAATATCGTGTTTCCATAGATGGTTGTTCACATTGTGAAATGCATGCTGTTGTAACATATAATAATTGTGTAGCGACTTTTCTCCAAATATTTTGATGTATGTTTGTTACGTTTTGTCTCCAGAAATTCCTCGCCCAGTCGGACTCCAACAAGAGCGGCGATGTTTGTCTCTCGGAGTTTATTCACTACGTGAGGGAACACGAGAAGAATCTGAAACTGCAGTTTTCACATTTAGACAAAAACAAAGACGGTACGTATCAATATTTATAATCCCTGATTGTATCAACATTTATAATCTCCGATCGTATCAACATTTATAATCCCTGATTGTATCAACGTTTATAATCTCCAATCGCATCAACATTTATAATCTCCTATTGCATCAAAATTTATAATCCTGATTGTATCAACATTTTTAATCTACTATTGCATCAGAATTTATAATCCCCGATTGTATCAAAATTTATAATTCCTGATTGTATCAAAATTTAGAATCCCTAGTTGATGTATCAACATTTAGAATCCCTAGTTGAATCAACCTTTATAATCTCCGATTGCATCAACATTTATAATCCCCAATTGCATCAACATTTATAATCCCCAATTGCATCAACATTTATAATCTCCAATTCCATCAACATTTATAATTCCTGATTGTATCAACATGGATAACCCCTATTTGCACCAATATTTATAATCTCCTATTGCATCAAAATTTATAATCCCTGATTGTATCAACATTTATAATCCCCGATTGCATCAACATTTATAATCTCTGATTGTATCAACTTCTTTGCTATTAATTCAGTTAGTTTTCTACATAGAATTTTGAGTTCTCTACTATTCTTGATCTTTTCACATATTTATTGTTTGTTTCAGGCAAAGTTGATCTCGAGGAGCTGATCACTGCGTTTGCAGATTTAGGTATCGCAATGGAGAGGCACGAAGCGACTAATTTACTTAAAAGGTAAAATCTAATTGAATCACCCACAAAAAACAATGATGGAGTATGAAAAGATCTATAGTAAAATTATTTCAAACTGTCAAACGCAGACATAAAATTTGACCGAGAAGGGACGACTACCTGCTTTATTGTAAGTGTGAATAAAGCAGGTAGTCGTCCCTTCTAAGTCACACTTTTATGACTGCGTTCGACAGTTTAAAATAATTTCACTGTAGTGTGGACTATGATAATCTTTGATGTTTTTTTAATCAAAGCAAAATTTTCGTAGTAAATATAAAAAAACTGTTTGTGGCAATTTTGCTTCAAAATGCCTACTGTCTATGAGCAAACAATAGGTCCTTAGTAACACAAAATAAGTACAATAGAGTCTCACCAGCCCGGTACTATTAAAAACCAGAGGGTGCCGGATTATTGGGAGGTTCGGATTACTGGATTGTATTGGGAGATTCAAGGTAAATACAATAAGGCATCACATATGCATGTAGGAATACAGAGATATGTATTTATGTACAGCATAATTCAATAAAAATCATCTTACTTAACTAATTTTACAAAAAAATATGTAACCTTTTTAATTCAGAAAAAGTCCCAGCTCTGCATAAATTATGTTTCACAGTACAGTAGCAATCAAATGTAGTGACGTGGATACCCAATATTTACTACTGTCAATTACAAAGTGTTGTATGAAAATTTCCACAGATGGCAGTGGTAGTCAATTTTTTTTATTAGGTAAACAAATTAATTATGACATCATTCAGTTTGCTATATCCATCTGTCTATTCCACCACGTTGTATCCCTTGCAGAGTAGGCAGAGTAAACTGAGCACAACTAATTTCCATCGTTGTATACATCTCTCACATCTACCATATTCATACCAATTGTTGATTGGTTTGCAGCAAAGCCCCATGTCTCCTTCTCCACTCATCCCTGTCCTGTGCGGTTCGTTTTAACTCTTCATATGAGTCGAGGTCGTCCAGGTATTCTTTCCTTGGTTGTCCTTTGTACTTAGGACTGTAAATAGGAGACCAAAGTGTTGTGACTACGATGACCTAGTCACAACACTTTAGTCCTACATTCACATTCTTTTTTTTTATAAGAGGATCTGGGCTTGCATACACAAACCCAAATACTTTCCTGCACACCTTGCACTAGGCTAAAAGCCTGTATCGCAAAGTGTGGAATACATCGCCAGCATAGGGGTTTGAACCTGGCACCTCCCGCTCGAAAGAATGCCGCCTCAACCAACAGCGCCAACCATGTCTCTCTAATTACATAATTTCTGACTCTACATAATTAAATACATATTTAATTATTATATTTTCATGTAATTTTGTAATTACTAATGAGGTTTATATAATTCTGTTATGGTTGCAGTGTTTATCTGTTTGTTTTGGTATTGAATTATTGGTGTCAGGTCGTAACATCTGGGATATTTATTTATTTGCTGATCAAAAATCATGAGTAATCTTTTGATCCGGTTGAAAATTAATATATGATTAATAAATAAATAAGTTATTATCTACCTAATAGAAATCTTATATAATGTACTTACTTTTTATTGACCAACTTTACCCTTTTATTTTCCTCACGAAAACACAGGGAAGCTCCTCATTGATGCTGTTTCTTATTTCATTTTGTAACGTATCTGTCTACTCCTTCACGCTGTATCCCATCCATGATGTACAGAGAGAACACAACGACAGACTTACCTATCCTTACACACACTTCTTGCTTTCATCACACGCATGCAATTCGTCATACATACTCTTCACACCTTATTACTCATAACTCATCTATGTTTAAGGATCTGGTTGACATGATTGGTCTAGGTCAGTCTCGGACTGCCACATTTCCTTCACCCATATGTATCATATTAGTCATCCTGCCCTCCTTCGTTTTACTACATGCTCTGTACATCTCAACTTGTTCACTTTCATTTTAGTCACAACATCCGTTATACATTCACTCAACTCTCTATTCTCTTCATTTCTTATCCTGTCTCCCCGGACATTCTTCTCAGAAATCTCATCTCGACAGCGTTTAAAATTAATATAATCATTACTATGTCGACGGTTTAACGTGAGCAACATAGTAAGTCCTTAAAATTTGCATTTTAAGCCATAGATATAATCCTGTGCACTTGTGAGAAACTGTTATTTGAATGTGGGAGTCTTAATATTAATATGTATTTGTTTTATTGTTAGGATGGACCAGGATGGCAGCCTCAACATCAGCTACGATGAGTGGCGCGACTACCTCCTGCTGGCTCCCAGTACGGACATCCACGGCCTCATACACTTCTGGCGGCATTCTACTGTGAGTCATACTTTCTTTACTATCTTATACTAACACATTTATTGACATTTATGTAGTCTAGACACACATCAATTATCGTAAAAGTAAAAATGGTTGGAGTATACGCTAACTCCAAACCATATCTCAGCGAATGCCGGGAGTACAAAATATATAGCGTTTCCTTCGCACCTTCATGACACAGTGGATAGAATACCAGTGTGTTAGACTTGAGGTCTGGTTTCGATTCCCGGCCGTGGCAGATATATGAACTGCAAATGGTGAATGTTACATACTGATGGATGGACTCGATTTTGCTACAATGCAAACCGCATGACACATTTCATTGTAAATGATTTTTGTGATTGTTTCCATATTTTTTTAGATATATTTACCTAATTTATTGTATTTCAACTGATTTAAACTGCATTGTGCAGTTGGATTTTGTGAAGGAAAGTGATCACTTAAGTCAGCCAAAAGCCGACTCTTATGCGGTGGAACACCCATCTCGCTTCCCCCCCAAAGAATTGTAGCATTATGCGAATATTCTCACCTCGCGTTTTTATTCGAGGAAAAATAGAAATATTTCATTCATATTTTTGATTGTGTGGCTATAATATGACAATGCTGTCTTGGCACCATTTTATATGTATGATAATGAGACTTGAACACGATGGAATAAGAATAAATCAAGGTTAAATGCAGTGGAAATGAGATTGTTGAGAAGCATGTGTGGGGAGATAGTATGAGGAATGAGGTTATTAACAGAGAGATGAGGGACATTAGGGTGTAGTGACTAGAATGAAAGTGAATATGGTTAGATGAATAGGACATATTGAGGACGGGGCAACCAAAAAGATGTAGGATATAAGTAAAAGAAGAGGTGTGAGGCGGCATATTGAGATGATCATGGATCATCATCCGGCATTCGTATTTGGCATCCGGCGTTCGGAAAAATGTACCCAATTGTATTATAAAAAAATGTTCATGTAAGTACTAGAATCATCTAACCACTATGAGTTACATCACACCAACCCAACAGTATGTAACATGTTATCTTATCAACTGGATATTTATTTGTGGGACACACATTATTATTTAATACATAAATACATACTTTTATTTACCCGCATAGAAGTTTCTACAATATTGGTTTGGTTTCTGAGTATTTTATTCAAGAACTAATACTAAAGATAACATCCTAAGACTTAAAACATGGACAAATGAAAATATGTTTTAGTGACTCTAGTGGGTAGAAATTGACTGAAACTTGAGATTATTTTCGTAGTTTGTTAGGTATAATGCTGTAATTTGGTTGATAAAATGTTTAAGCCAAGACTCAGTGACTCTAGCAGATATTTTTTTGATATTCTGTTACATTTTTATACAATAAGCCATAATTGATTTTGACGCTCACGTTATTCTTAGTTTGCGCTTACATTCTCACACTCAGCCATTTTAATTCCAATGCTGGACATAGACCTCCCCTTTGACTTTCCACAGATCCCTATTCTGGGCATGCTGCATCCACTTACTTCCTGCGATTCGCCTCACATCGTCAGACCGTCTTGCCTGAGGTCTTCCCATGCTCCTCTTGCTTGTTCTTGGTTGCCACTCGAGAATCTTTTTGATCCATCTAGAATGTGAGCTTCTAGCAATGTGTCCCGCCGACTCCATTTTTCATTACATAGCATGGGAATATTACCCAACACTTATGCAATGAGTAATATTGCTGTTATCAATATTAATATGACGATACACGGGTTTTCAATATCGCTGACTTGCAACATTGTTGCCCTTATATAATTTATCTTCATACAGTTGGAGACATGCAACATCCACAGTACTCTACTATTGAAATAAATTGATTTTTAATACGAAATAATGTGCTGCATCAGGATGCTTCTAGAAAAGAATTCAATATACCTACTACCTATTATTCGACGCGAAGACAGGACTTGGCCAACCACCTCTCAGTATTACCAGCCAGAAGAGTGTACATATAATTGACATATAAACTCATTGGCCTAATATTGGAAAACATTCACCTACCCAGATATCAGATATACTGCTCTATGTAAAATACAATCTATGTGCCTGAGTCTAAGGGGGAGGCCTATGTCCAACACTGGGCACGAGAAGGCTGAGAAGAAGAATCCTTACATGGATATTCTTCGCAAGAAGAATTCTGAATAGCGATATTTAATTTAAGTGTTGGACATAGGCCTCCCCCTTAGACTTCCGCAGCTCCCTATCTTGCGCCGACCGCATCCATCCGCCTCCGGCAACCTTCCTTATGTCATCCGACCATCTTGCCTGGGGCCTTCCAACGCTTTTTCGGCCTGTTCTTGGTCGCCATTCAAGAACTTTCTTAGTCCATCTAGCATCTGATGTTCGTGTTATGTTGCCAGCCCAACTCCACTTTCGTTGCCGACCTTAAGAACTACGTCGGAGACTCTCGTTTTCAAAATATGCAAATCTTGGGAGATACATACATAATAGGTACTTACTCAGGACATCTGAAATGAAAACTTTAAGGGCAATCACAGGAGAACGCTCAGAGATCGAATCCGCAACGAGGAAATAAGACGGACCTGTGGCACGGAAGATATCGTGAGATGGAGCAGAGCAAGAAGAAGATTCTGGAGGGATCATCTAAACAGAATGGCCGACTCCAGAATCCCTTACATTGCAGGCAACGAAATACCACCTGGTCATATTCGTCCTGGAAGACTGCCCAAAAGATGGAGGTATAGTTGGTTCTCAACGTCCCAGGAGTAGAGGAGCTTTCTGCCAGAACAGATCAACTGATCTACAAAACGAGGAAGAAGAAGAAAGTAAGTCTTCCGAAAAGTCCTAGATGCACTCATTGTAGTGCATGTACGTAGAATTGCATTACCTCTGTGTGTGCTAATTGCTCGACCAATGGGCAATAGTTACGGGTGGAGGCTCGCCGATAAGATTGTAATGACGTCATCAATTCAGTAGGTATTATTATTTATTGAAGCAATTAAACTTCATATTGAAATGTTATTTACAACGATAACAAAAATATTAATATTTAATTCTACCGAGAAACATGTTTACACAGTAATACACTTCAATAGAATAAGCGTGAGTCGAAAGGACTCCAGAGGTTTCCAGAGGAAATGAAACTGCGTCTAGAAAGGTCGCAAATCCTTGAATTTCTGTATGTCGCGATTGTTTAGATTGCATTTCACTACGTCGACGATAGATCTGTTGTGACATCGTTTGATGATCTTGCCTTCAAGACCCATACGTGCGTCACGTAACTCACGATTGCCTTTGTACCAGAAGTCTTGTCTTCTCGAAGTTCATGAGTTTTAGAGGATTTGGCAAGGTATTTCGCCATCTACTGAGCTAAATCTGCAGGATGGGATATCTGACAGTCTGATTTTAAACATCTATTTCCGCAGTTTGCAATGCTCTTAGTTATAATTACTATTTGCTTCGCATGTTTCGACCCTATGCTATTGGACCGAAATATAGTGGTTGCAAATGATCTCATAATAAGTCATACGTAATGGTAAGTTTGTTCATTCTCAGCCATAAACATCCGCGAATCTTAACGTGCAGATTCTCACACTAGAAGTTCTTGCACGCAGTAGTCGAAAAATAGTTAGAGCAATCGAAGAGATAGAATGCATCCCTTTCGTGAGATTTTATTTCCGATGAATTCATCCTTTTAGATCATAATAAGGCCTCCCCTCTCCGCCACTTCTCCCGCTCCTGTGCGATTCCCATCCGGCAAACCTCTTGATGTCGTCCATCCATCTGGTAGGTGGCCTTTTGTCGGCCCATGATCTCCACTCCAGCAGTCTCCTCGTCCATCTGTTGTCCTGCATTCTTGCAATGTCCCCCGCCCGTCTCTAAACCACTCGGTCACTTTAGTCTGGCTGCGTATCCAGTCATTCCTCTTCCTGTGTTGCAGTTTGATGCTCGACATTATTCTCTCCATTTTTCTCTGAGCTATTCGCAGTTTGTTGGCAGAAAGGATTACATGTTATTATCCCATGGTTCAATGTAATAACAATGGTTCGATATTATTGTAAACATAGCGTATTTACACTCTGTTATTATTGTTGTCATAAAACTCTCGCACGTAAGTAATTAATATGTTTTGTATCAGCCAGCAGTCAGTGGTTATATGTTTCTGTATGCATATAGTGTATTGGTTCATTATAGGTATGAATTAGCCCCAATCTTCCTGACAACAAGTGCCAATAATAATTAACAGTTATAATAAAAAACAAGTGGGTTCTGGTATACACACAGTAGACTCGTCGTTAATTTACTCTTGACGATATCAACTGGCGTATCATCATCATGAACTCGACAGCCCTGGGTGGGCTGAATCCAGGAGTCTCTTCCATCCTTGTCTGTCTGTTGCCTTCGTCTTCCAATTCTGTATCTGCAGTGTGGATCTATCAGTGCTGACAATGTATATCCACCGCATTTTCGGTCTTCCTGGTCTTCTACGTCCTGGCGTATACTCAAACTCAAACTAATATAGTCGCTATTTCATTAAAATCACAGAGGACAAACTTATTGGTGCTTAGTGCCTGCCAGCTAACCCAAACACGTCGTATTTCAAGTCGCCTACACGATCGATAAATACCTTATTTGTTTTTGGACTTCGTTCATCCTCAGCATTTTCGTTAGTCCGGGAAACCATTAATTTAAATTCAGGGCTCAATTTTCTTGCCGCTTGCTTACGTGGTAGACAGGGAGAAGACTGCCCAATCTCCAAGTAATTGCTCTTTAGACGCTTCTTCTTCTTTTCAGCCCCTTTCCCTCCACTGTTGGATATAGGCCTCTTCCTGTCTCTTCCACAATTCTCTGTTTTGAGCGCTCTGCCTTGACCCATGTCCCACTGACTCGATAATGTCATCGGCCCATCTCCTTTGTGGTCTCCCTACACTTCGTTTATTTTCGTATAGGGTCTCCAACTCAGTACTCTGGGGGTCCATCTGCCGTCCTTTTGCCTCGCCACATGACCCGCCCACTGCCATTTCAGTGTCCCTACTCTCTCCGTAATGACTCAAAATCTGCAAGGTCATCATAGGCGATCCAATTTGTTCTAAGTTTCTCTAGACCTCTTCTTTCAGTTCCGAATAATCGAGGTTTATGTTGTTGTTGAAAAAATTAATATTAGATAGCAAAATAATATATTACTTGAAGTACTATGTGTATGAAGCATATGTAGGTATTATAATTACATATGTATTTAGTTGATTATGCTGTCAACGAGTTATCTTAATACGTACTTATGTTCTTATGTATATTAGGAGACTTTTAATGTGAAGAAAATAATATTTTGTTACTTATTTGTCGTTAACTTTGTCGGTGGATTGCGTAAGCCGACAATGTCGATTATACTCATTTATTTGTATAACGTGAGGGGATGGTTACTGAACATAAGGAAAATTTCGTTGAGAAAAGGAAGATTACTCAGCTAATACTAAAGATATCATCCTAAGACTTAAAACACGGATAAGTGAGAACGTGTATAAGTGGCTCTAGCAGTTATCGATTTGATTTTAGCAAATTTTCGCGAAAAATAATAATTCTAAAGCTACTTCTGAAATTTACTGACACATGAGATTATGCACGTAGTCTGTTAGAATATAATGCTGTAATTTGATTGATAAAATGTTTACAGTAAGACGCAGTGACTCTGGCTGTTTTTTTTTTACATTCAGTCCCCTTTTACACAACAACTCAAAATTAATTTTGTCGCTATATTATTCTTATTTGAATTTACACTCTCACAAGTAAAAAATATTAGAAACTTTGGCCCAATTGCTTCTATCGTGTGTTTTTCATTTCTGTTTTTGAAGACTACCCGAACCCTAATACTTTGCATCTCGTTTGGGAGTTCATTTAAGGAGTTTATTCCCAGATACGTGTAGTGTCTTTGGGCAACGTCCTTCATTGTGTATACATACATATCCTTGGCCGCTCCCTATATGGAGCATGTGGTCGTAACTCAGTTTTTCCAGGCTTTCCTGTCCTGGGCCAACTCCGTTGCCTGTTCCCACGTCATTCCGGCTTGGCGCAGCTCTGATGTGTACAGACTCTGGATGATCATTGCAGGCCTGCCCAGACGTCTGTTGCCTTTAGGGCGATATTGGAGACAACTATTGTCTGTACTTTCAGCGGGCATGCGTAAAAGTTTAGCCTACGAGTCTGTATCACTTGGGTAATAAGTGGCTGCTGTGTTCGACTCCCAGTATTCGCCGCAAGTATCTGTTATATAGGGAAATAATTTATGATCCGATGGGATTTCGAGGCATTGATTCCACTGAGTCTAGGCATACAATTTACATAATATTTTTACCCATGTCACCCGGAACACTTCTCAGGTCATCTTGTGTATCATCTTTGTTATTTATGACTTGTATTATATTTTACAGACTTTATCTATCTCAGCATACATTTAGAGGTTTGTATGTATTATTTCCTACGTAAGTCACAGCGTAGTCATAACAATTAGATTTCCTACTTGTGTCTACATACTTACATACAACAGATGTTTAAAATTTTCCCTACAATAACAACTCTTCACCTATGTGACGTCAAACGGAACACGTGAATACTTCCAGGTAATAATTATCAATGTATCGTGACTGAAATTTCTTCGTGGTTGTTACTTTTTCTTCTTCCCCTTTAAATAGATCTTTGATCTGTTCAGTCTGGGCTCCAGTCTAGTTTTTATAATGAATAAATCCAGTTTTCTCTCCATTATTTCGATAGTCGTCCTGGTCATCTCTTGCATAACAAATTTAGGAATTCTTGCAGGATCCATCCTCTTCGCATGACCTTAGCAGAACCATCTGTTTTGTCTGCTCCATGTCATGATCTTGTAATCATTGTGGGTTCTTCATCAGGTATCCTCTGTGGGAGTGTTTTGCCTAAGGCAGGTCGTAGCGTTTTCAATTCGGACGTTCTATGAATGAAACTCCACTAGAATGAAATTCATTCTACTGCTTTCTTATCGGCATGTTTTTATCCACCGCTGGATATAAACCTATCTAATTTCTTCCACCTTTCTATATTCTTGGCGCTTGTCTGCCCCGCGAGTTTTATCATGTCTTCAGTTCATCCCTCTGTGGGCTTCCTGCATATCTATTCGTTTCGTTGCGCATGGGAGAGTCTCAAAGATCGCTCCCCCTTGGACGATGACGCAGGAGAGTTTGTGGCTTTCTGGGATCGGATGGGGTCTAGTGACTAGTGAGTGCCAACCGAGATGATAAGAAGAGATTGGTTTCGTAGGGTCTCCCATTTACAATTCTGGGAGGTCTCGTCTTTCTAGTTCCGTCTTTGTCCTTTGCAAACATGTTTACTTTAAGTGCGGATTAAATAAATTCGGATATATTTTGAGGTTGAGTAATTCTTTAAAAAGCAATCTTACAGTTCTTATCTCGATACCAAATCTAAGTAAGATTATTATTATTACATTGCATGATGCAACAATCGAGTGTATGTCGTCAAGTCGCATACTGAATATACTGTACTTGTACCAATATTAGGTATTACTAGATATAGTCCATCTGATGTCTCTCACGCCTGTAGCAGTGTCGCTTCTATTACTGGCTTTGGCTTATTCACTCTCAATTATATTCAATCGCTCTGATTCAACCCACTCAGAAGACAGTGATAGATGAAAGTATGGACTACATATTGACCGTTTTGAAATTACAGTATTTGGAAATTCCTCGAATAAAAAAATATTCCGAAAGTACCCTTGAAGTTTACTGGATCTGAGGATTATCCGTTACGTTTTTCAGATATAAAAGTATAATTTAGCCAAAATTCTGCTAGTTATAATCTTAACAAATTGTTTTTTTTTTAGATTTTTAAATTTGCTCCCAGGTTGGTTTTAAAAATGTAATTCACTTTGTCGCTTACGTTATTCTTATTTCGCGCTAACATTTCCATATAAAATGTGAAAAAGTCAAAGCGAAAATAGAACAATTTTTGCTCAGTGCATATAAGCCCTCAATAATGACAATGTTTCACTATGTATAACAGAGAATGAGGAAACTCATCCACTGATGTTGTATGAGAATGTTAATTTAAGAATACTTGTGTTCACGTGATGATTCTGTATGCCCAGTGGTGCCATAATATTATTTATTAATACTACATCTGGTCTAATTGTAAACATGCATACTGAATATAATATTATGTATTAGCATTGGCTGTAATTTTATGATGATTTGATTTGTTTACTTGCTTTGGGGGAGAGACTCAATCAATGACTGATGATGATCTAAAATAGATGACTGCATTCTTTAGGTCATTTTAGAACATGTTCCTAATAATTTTATATTGTATCAATATCATCAGAATCGGGCACGGATGGTTTGGCCTTCTCCTCCACAGATGGGGACAAACGGGACAACCCCAACTGCCCTTGAGGTGGGGTGGAGTCCAGTAACCACATCGTCGAAGAATGTTAGTTCACTAGGTTCAGCGGCACAATGGAAGACATTCATAACTTGTCTCCTGAGGCACTTCAATACCTGAGCTCTCACGAACTTAATCTCTGACTTTGGTCTCTCCAACGCCAAACGATATGTACTTATATAATATCATCAATGTGCAACTGACCTTGACGTTTTGGTAAAAAGACAGCGGCATGGCGATAGGGGCTTATTAAACATGCGAAGAATTGCGCCGGGAAATTGAAGATTACTCAGCTAATACTTAAGATATCATCCTAAGGCTTAAAACTTGGATAAATGAGAATATGTTTCAGTGATTCTAGTGGTTAGAAATTTAATAATTGTATATATTCTCAAAAAATGATCACACCAAAATTTACTCTGATTATTCCCGTAGTTTGTTAGATATAATGCTGTAATTTGGTTGATGAAATGTTTAAGGTAAGACGCAGTGACTCTAGTGGATATTTCTGTAATATTCGGTTCCATTTTATACAAAAACGATTCTGTCTCTTTGGTTATTCTTATTGTACCGAATTTTGCGCTTAAATTCTCACAATATTTTAAAAAGTCTTCTTCTACTTATGTTAGGCTAGTGGCCTGTTGTTTGGGAATTGTTAGTCTCTTGCGAGGTCGACTCTCAGCTGTTAATTCATCTCTTTGGTGGTCTGCCTGGGGGTCGACTACTTTTGAGTTGGTCGTACAGCATAATTCCATTCTCCTCACGTGGGCGTACCAGTGTCTCCTTCGTTGCCTTCCCCATCTAGCGACATCCTCGACATCGCATATTTCTCTTATCCTCGTATTCCTTACTCTGTCTCTTAGAGTCTTTCCCGTGCAACGTTTGGAAAAGTGGGACTGGTAAAAGAAAGATTTTTACTCTGAGCCCATTGCAATTTAAAGCTTTCTGCAAACTGATGTCACATTTGACAGTTACTTCATAAGACACGTCACAGTATATGAATATTTTAATGGAATATCACAAGATACGTACATAAGTAGACGTAGTAGATAACACCTTATCAAAATTTCCATTGAACAGTTTGTTCGCATCAAACATCTATTATCAAATCAATTTCATGTACCTAATATCCGCTACATACATCAAGATAACCTGGGAACATATGCATAGCTAGGATCTGACGTCGGAGTTAATCTAATTCATGGGCGTCTAATCCATGAGGGGCACATTGGAATTGGTATATACTTACTATACACTCACGCCACCTCCCTTGCGGGGTAGGCAGAGAGAACGGATCGCCAGACTTTCCTATCCTCACACACACTTCGGGCTTCCGTCACATTCATGCAATTCCTCATACACATTCTACGATTACTTTTACTCAAAACACGTCCGCCCTTGAGGATCTGGTCAACGTGGTCCAGCCACGTGTTTCTTGGACGGCCGCGTTTCCTTACACCACTTCTTTCACCCAGGTAAATCTTCCTTGTTATCCTTTCATCGTTCATTCTCTCCACATGTCCCAACCATCTCAACTTGTTCACTTTCATTTTAGTCACAACATCTGTTTTACATTCACTCAACTCTCTAATATACTTCTCCATAATAAATTATAAAAACTCACAAAAAACGCATTTTAAACATAAATTTTCAGTATGAAAATCTATTAAAATGAAATGAAGATCTAAAAAAAATCACTTCAGCCATTTTCTTTAAAAAAATTAGCTTGCGGCGCTAATTACACATTTTTTTTCGTGCTGTATTAATCTAAAAAGAATGTTGCACCCCCCCCCCCCCCCCCCCCCTCTCTTAGCTCGACGGCTCCGAAGCTGACGACGCCCATGATCTAATCTACAAACAGTTACGAAAAAATTCATGTATATATGCGAATGCACTTTAAGGTCCTATATGCTGTCATTTGGCTTCGGCGCTCTGAATTGTTCTCAGCCAATACGGATAGAATCGTCTTGAAACTGGAGACAGTGACGGATGAAGACAAAGAGTGAAGATGGACTACAGATTGTCTGTTTTAGAATTACAATGTTTGGATATTCCTTGAATAAAAAAATATTTTCAATGTACCCCTGAAATTTACGGGATCTGAGGATTTTCCGTTTAGTTTTTCAGATATAAAAGTATAATTTAGACAAAATACAATCTTAACAAATTGACTATTATATATTTTTAGGTAGATTTCCAAAAGGAACTCTACCTATTCGTTTCTCCCATGATGTCGCAGAATTGAAAAATTTCTACTCAGTATCACTAATTAGGACCAGGAGAACCCGAATCCGACCTTGGTTTAAAAGTTTATATATATAAGCCATATATATGTCCCTTTTCTTGTGCGCACGTTTGCGGCCAAACTATGCGTCACAGAAACGTGAAACTTGGGTGGTAGATTTTTGGTAAGTGCTAGATGAACTGATAGGAGATTGGGTGAAATCTATTAAGAGGAAGGTTCACTTTTTAAGGCTTCAAATTCAAAAACAATCATTCTGAGGGGATCCAATGATTGTGAGGGTCTGTGTCTGGTATCGTATGAAAGGGCATTAAATAAGGAATACAGATCAAAAGTCAGATTTTGTCTAGCTCAATTCCTCGGACTACACTGATCGATCGAAAGATCTAGTAAGTAGTTACCGCATAGGTACTAGCGTGTTTGTTGTCTTAGTGCTTCACGATACGAGAAGAACTCACATCTTTTTTCAAATTTCTAGTGCTTAGGTACCGGTAGCGTCCGGTACCAATCCATATAATGTGTGGAATGAAAATAATTTGATTATTGGATTAGGTACTTCCTTTGATTATTGAAGTACTTAATCAAATATTTTTTCGTCATACGGTACTTCGATAATCAAAGAATAAACTACATCCCTACTGATCCCTACTACTTCATCACTTCGCTGGTTTATTTGCCGATAATATTGTGATTGTTTTTATTGTACAGATGTACTCTTAAAATTAATAAATCACTTGAAATCTACCTATGCCTGTGGCGTGCCAAAGGATTTTTTTTTAATTTGTTTCTAGGTTCTTATTAAAATGGTATAATTCACATTGTCGCTTACGTTATTCTTATTTCGCGCTAACATTTTCATACAAAATTTGAAAAAGTTGATGCGAAAATAGAACGATTTTTGCTCAGTGCATATAGACCCTTAACAATATGCAATCGCATTCCTTAAAATCATGCTTCCATAGAAATAGTATTACCAAATATTTAGTATCACGTTGTTTCAATTGTGATGTAAGTAAAAATCGTTTTATTATTCACGAGATTATACTTAAAACTTCACTCCGTTGTTTTTTTTTTGTTTGTGCGCAAATCTCAATCAATTTTTCAACCACTTCCTTACAACTTAGAGACCTGAAACTTTGCAAATGTACGTAAACTCGGTGACAATACAATTTTGTAGAAAAATGGATCAGCTTTCTGTAGAGACATAAAAGTGTAAAGCGTTTTGAGGGGGATCCAAAAAAAAGATTACTTATCGTTAAAACTTTTTGAAATAGTGTATGAAAGTGTATATGTACTGAGCAAAAATCGATCTATTTTTGCTTCACTTTTTCAAATTTTGTATGAGAATGTTAGTGCTCACTGCTCAGTAAGAATAACGTAAGCGACAAAGTGGTTTATACCTTTTTAAAAGAAACCTGGGAAGAAATTTAAAAATCTGAAACAGCAGATTTGTTAAGATTATAATCACCAGTATTTTGGCTAAATTATACTTTTATATCTGAAAAACTGAATGGAAAATCTTCAGATCCCGTAAATGTTAGGGGTACTTTAGGAATACTTTTTTATTCAAGGAATTTCGAAATATTGTAATTCTAAAACAGCCAATCTGTAGTCCATACTTTCATCTATCACTGTCTTCAGTTTCAAGACGATTCCTTGAGTATTGGCTAAGTAAGATTCAGGGCACCGAAGCCCCCTGACAGCATATAGGGCTAGGGTGGCCAACCCGCGGCCCGCCGAGAGTCATGCGGCCCGCGAAGCCGTCTTACGATATAACCGTATGCATTGCCTGTTATAGAAAGACAATCAGATTCGTCACTT
Organism: Ceraclea dissimilis; assembly: GCA_963576895.1. Classification (NCBI taxonomy): domain Eukaryota; kingdom Metazoa; phylum Arthropoda; class Insecta; order Trichoptera; family Leptoceridae; genus Ceraclea; species Ceraclea dissimilis. The sequence goes on from OY756368.1 coordinate 808,792, forward strand.
CACCCATTTTCCCTTAAAAATTTCGGCTGCGGCGCTATTTTGGGTAATCTTTTTAATTAGAAAATGTTTTTCACACATTTTGTTGCGAGCCTCCTCCACTCAGTTTTGCAAGAAAAAAATCGCCTGCGGCGCTACTTCACTGTTTTAGGTCATAACAATATTTTAATTTCTGTTGCCAACATCCCCCCCCCCCCCCCCCCCCCGAGACGAACCTTTGTCTTATTTTTTTTGTTTCAAAAAATTGGTTGTGCGGCCCGGTAAGCCATCTTAATTTTAGAATCTGGCCCGGCTGCTGGTTGACCACCCTTGATATAGGGCCTTAAGCGACTAATACTATTTGACTTATTGTTTAAAAATGGTACCGAATAACAAAATCTATATTTATGCGTCTTACGTTAAATATTTTTTTAAACCAAATTATAGCATTATATCTAACAAACTACGGGAAAAATCTCAAGTTTCAGTTATGATAGTTCAGTTTTTTTTTTTTAATAATGAATGTACGTTTGTCGAAATAAACCTTAGTAATATTCGTGCAATGTTCGCACACATCTACACTTTATAATTATTTTAATTGAATAGATTTTCTTCCCCGGCGCATGGGACGTCTTGTATTGGATTGGAAGCTCGCCATTGACTTTCATATCGCGCGCCGCATTACAATACATAATAACCTTATCATCGACTAGATATACAACTGCATACATCATCTTGAACATACATCGCGACGCTCCATTTGACCATGCATTTCTGTACGGTATCTAACATATAAAATCCTCAGTGTATGCATGTGTTGTTGTGAAAATTTGCAGTAGATGGCGTTTATCATATATTTTTATTTATTTTAATTATTTATTATTTAAGTGAACTTGATATATACCTACCTATGGTATATTTAGGTATAATATTTTTGACAAGAATAATATTCTCTGTATCATGAATCCTGAACATAAAAAAAATCTACGAGTCAAATTTATAAGCAGCATACGTAAATATTTTAGTTAAACGAAGTATTATTTTGTTTCGAGTGTTCTTTACCTGATAAACAAGTGTAGGCATACCTGCGGCTATTGTTATCGCCTCGCCGTAGCTAAAACAATAGAGGCCTTACCAGGCGAAATTCTAGGAAGCGAATATTGTCTTGCTCCAGGTGTCTGCGTTCATTAAAGATACAACGTTGCCAGTTCCAATTTTCGTATCCATCTCAGTTTCAGCGTGAGAAATATTTGACACGTGTAAGCGTGACGAAATTTTGTTTTTAGAATAATTAATATTAAGATTAGGAAGTAACCAGCGAATTGACTACGCTACTAGGAGTATGTGTCGTGTTATCTTAAGCTTAGGTAGAGATACAAATCATGAAAATCATTATATCATATTGTTCAATTTGTAAATAGTGTATGTAGGCATATGATTTGTAATTAATTGTAAGATAGTTGTGAATAGACATTTATACTTATCAATTAATGTAGCATGGACAGTTGATTACTGAATTAATCCATATCAATCATGTATAATTTTAATTTGGACTGTATGACGAAAAATACTATGTGCCACGTGGATTTGAAAATTCTTCAAGGACATTAATTGGTTTCCAATTGGACCAGGTGAAGGCGTGGCTAGCACACGACATATCGGACGGGAAATGGTCTAAGCCAATGGCAGCAGGGCCTCATCGATTAGGACCGCCTCTTCCCAGGGGTTAAAGCCTATGCTATAAAGGGACCTGTCGCTGAAGGAAGAAGTTAGTTGACACTTGATTTGTGGAAACAGCGGTCGAAATACGAGATAGTTCGGTTGTCTCTCGTAACAGTCAGTGAATAACACATAATTATCTTCGTGTGTGTGTCGTCTATTGTGATACCTTCGACGTTGAAATAAGAAGAGCCTTCGCCCCGTCAGTGCGATACGTGAGCTGCCACGGTAGGGCTCTAGTATTCACAAATTTGCCTTGTCTGTGTCTCTTCGGAGAGCGAGGCCATAGTACTGAAAAGTGCTGAGCAGTGCTTCTGGATCCCATCAGTAAATCACCGCCATCATTCAAGCCAGCGCCTCTAGAACGGATTCTATGAGAGCCACTTGAACATTCATCGTTGGATATGCGGCAAGGGATTGCGTGATAACGTCGTTATTTATACAGTGTTTTTTTTGTTTATTAAAAAGGCCAAGTGTGTTGTGATAGTCTAACAGCGTAATTATTTGAATAGACTCAGTGATAGCTCCGACGATTCGTAGGTTAATTTAGTTTTAATATGACTAGTAATAGGAATAATTATTAGTTCGTAGTTAATTGTTGTTTTGTGTTATTGTGAGTTGTGTATTTTGGACCAATAAATGTAAGTAATTTTAATCTTATTTTTTTGTTTTGTTTCACACACACACCCACCCACATAGTACTGTGTCAATATGTCGCCAAGCAACGTGGAGCTTTTTTTCTAGCAAGTGAGCTGGAACGGATACCACTGCCCTGAGATATTTGCTTTATTTTTTTTCTACTATTAATTTAATTTTATTTTTACAACACTTTTGATTTGTTATTTATAAAAATGTTTCAAGTACTATTGGGTGTGGGTGCCAGCGGGTTGTTTGCATCGTTCATACAAAGTATTTGTCGGTTTTTAACATTTAGTATAATCGATAGGGATTCAGGAAATGGTGTGGTTACGAGGTCTGCCCACCGAGAACAGGGTTTTCAGGGGGAATCAGCCCCTTCTCGGGTAGCACAGGGGCAAGTTCCTTCCCAGGTAGCATTAGATAGGTTTCATTGTGGTGGGATAAGCTGGGATGAATCGTTTTCAGGCCATCCGGAACAATGTCCAGAAGCGTTTCTGGAGTCGGCTGAGGCCTACTTCGTAAAGAGGGGCACCTCAGGAGGTGCTAGAGTTAGGGAAGCCTCTGCAAGGCTGGCTGGTGAAGCTAGGTTGTGGTGGTCGGCTTACAGAGAGTTAGAAGATTGGGATTTTTTTAAGAATGCTCTAATTTCAACATACGGCATAGAAGAGAGAAGGGGGGAATTGACCGCGAAATTTTACGGGCTACGACAGGAACGCGCTGAGAGGGGAGCCTCATTTCTGGTAAAAAAGAAATTATTGTACGCGAGGTTGTTCCCCAATACGATCATAGATGACCGGACATGTCGGGATATTGTAAAACTAATGAACCCCCGCTACAAAGATCTATTCGCCGCGCATGATTCATTAAGTTACGAATTCCTTCTTAAAATCGTCGGTCGCATAGATTTCTCGGAAACCGTAGATCAAGGGGTGACGCAAGTAAATAGGTCGCCGAATAACTCACGTAGAGAGGTACAATTGCCAAACTGTCATTACTGCCCCGGAAGGCATTACAATAGGGATTGCCGCGAGAGGAACGAATACCTCCGAAATTTAAACGCATCACGCCCGGGCAGGTACGCGACCGGACAGCGCCTGGCCCAGGGCCCCCAGTAATAACACCGAGGTATAATCAACGTAGGCGGCAGGAGGTCCCTAGTATAAGTAGAATTAACGAAGAGAATGGCCAGTGTAATATATTAGCTAAGGCTAGAGCTACATTACCTAGAATAAGAGTGCAGTTACTAGATCGTGAATACGAAGTTTTGATTGATTCTGCCGCCTCTCATAATATAATAAGTAGTCAACTTGTACCGCAATCCTTGTATGAAAGTAGTGATATAAAATCAGTAAATATGGCGCACAGTGAATCGCGCCTTGATGTTGTAGCAAGAGTTAAGTTATCGCTGGTTGTCTCGGACGTGATTATGCAAGAAGATTTCCTAGTTATCGACGGATTAAGGGAGGGTGTAATATTAGGAATAGGGTGGTTAGTTTCACAGAGAGTAGTAACAGATTTTTATAGAGGATGTGTGCATTTTGGCGTTACACAGAGGAGTACTGCGCACCTGATACCATTTAGAAAGTCTTTATCAGCTAAGGATGTCGAGTTGCCAGATTTAAGTGATCTTAACCCTGAGCAACAACGGGAAGTAACGGAACTTCTAAGCGAGTTTAAGGAACAGTTCACTCCTTACGCCGGCCCTGCTCCGCTAACTCCGTACCATATACGATTGAAAGACACCCGACCCATTAGAGTACCTCAGTATAGATTGTCGGATAGTAAGAAGAAGCTACTCTACCAGCAACTGGAGGGTATGCTTGCGACTGGGGTTATAGAACCAAGCAAGTCGCCATACAGCTTCCCAATTGTCATGGCTCCTAAGAAAGGTAAGGAGGCTTATCGGTTTTGCGTAGATTACCGTAGATTAAATGAAGTGACGGAAGATGAGCCTTCGCCATTGCCTATTATTCACGAAACACTTAAAGATTTAGGAAATGCTCAGGTGTTCTCAACCATTGACCTAACCAAGGGGTATTGGCAAGTACCAATGCACGAGGATTCGAAACACCTGACAGCGTTTACTACACCTGATGGTGCTAGTTTCCAGTTTCGTGTCTTACCATTCGGTCTGAAGGGGGCACCTGGAAATTACCAGCGGTTCGCGAGCCAGGAGGTATTGGCGGGGTATTTAAGAGACTTCGCTTTGGTCTACTTGGACGATATTATTATTTTTTCTCCTGACTGGGAAAGTCACCTTTACCACCTTAGATTAGTATTAGAGCGTCTACAACAATTTGGGTTACGTTGCGCCCCAGATAAATGTCATTTGGGTGTAAGGGAATTAGAGTATTTAGGACATGTAGTTTCAGCCACTGGTAATCGACCACTGAAAACGCACGAAAACGCGATCGCTTCTACGCCCGTACCAACAACTAGAAAACAACTACGAGCTTTCTTAGGACTTTGTAATTGGATGCGCGAGTATGTGCCACGCTTCGCGGAATTAGCTGCACCGTTAACAGACCTTTTGAGTACAAACAGACCCTTCAGGTGGAACCTCGAAGCTGACAGGAGTATGGAGGAGATTAAGAAAGCTATGACGAAACCCTTACATTTATCACGACCGGACTTCACTAAACAATTTGTTTTGCAAACAGACGCTAGCAAGGTAGGCGTCGCGGCGGTGTTATATCAGCCACGTACTGACGGTGGGAGGGATATAGTATCGTATGCTAGCGCCCGGCTCAGCAAGGCTGAACAAAGATGGCACTCCAACGAACAGGAAGCAATGGCTGCCATCTGGGCGATAAAGCGCTATCGCCCATATTTAGAAGCTAGGAAATTCATACTTAGAACCGATAACAGGGCATTAACATGGTTAATGTCGGCAAAGGATGAGAGGGCGAAGTTAACTAGATGGTCTTTATTGTTACAGGAGTTTGATTTCACTTTAGAACATTGTCCTGGTAGGGAAAATGAGTTGCCCGACTGTTTATCTCGTAACCCAGGTGAGAACCAAGTAGACTCGAATGTTGAGGACATGAATACAGCGATGTATCCGACAGTAGTAGATAGCATAGATGATGAGAGTCAGGCGGTAGTCTTGCAGATCGAAGACGAGGAGGAAGCCCCTCAGCCTACGGAAGAGGTTGCCTCAGTAGTGGAAATTACTGAATCAGTGGGGCTAAGTGATTCGATTCGTAGGAGTCAGCGACGAGATGGGAAGTTGAACGAAATAGTGAGACAGCTGCGTCGAATGTCATTACGATCGCAAACATCGGGAGCTAATCGAAATAGTAATAGTAATTACTTGTCACGATTCTCATTAATAGACGGCTATCTATGGTATAAGGTTGGCGATAATCCATCTCAGTTAGTTGTACCTAAGCAATGTCAGAAGCGAGTGTTAGAATATTATCATGATGATCGTATTGCGGGTCATCCGGGAGGGAAAGAGACGTTGAGAGCTATACAAAGGTATTATTATTGGGCAGGAATGAATCGTGACGTCATTAATTATGTTAAACGGTGTGTAACTTGTGCGATGACTCGTGCGCGGCCTCATCGGCCCCTAGCACCTCAAGGCGCTTGCCAGGCCCAACATCCATTCGAGATTGTAGCAATAGATATAATGGGACCGTATCCAACGACGTCGAAAGGTAATAAATCACTCTTAGTTGTCACCGATATGTATACGAGGTGGGTGGAAGCGTTTCCCTTACGAGCAGCTTATGCAACGAACCTAATTAAGAAAATTGAATCAGAAATATTCCCTAGGTATGGCTATCCTAAGGCTATTCTTACGGATAACGGTAAACAATTCGAACATTTAGCTTGGAATATAGCGCTGCGGCGTTGGCAATGTGACCATTGGGCAACGGCGATTTACCACCCCCGTAGTAATGTTACAGAACGGCGTAACCAAGAACTTAAGAAACTGATGCGAATACACTTACAGGGACATCCACATAAACACTGGGATGATTACATACCGACAATACTAGGTTCACTTCGCAGTAGGCGAAATGAAGCAACGCGATTAACACCCAGTCAAGCACTCCTAGGATACGAATTGAAGCGTCCAGGGGAATGGAACGCAGGTTCATCTGGTGAACCAGTTAGTGTAGAAGGTAGGAATCGCACGAACCTTGACAGTGAGATAAGGAGGAATCAGGAACAATATAGGCAGGTTTATGCTCCAGATACAACGACGAGCCCTAGATTCGAATCCGGCCAGGAGGTAATGATGAAGGAGCACCCTCTTTCCAACCACAGATTAGGTTTTCACGCAGGGTTTGCACCGAAATGGAGTGGACCTCATCGCGTGCTTATGTCAGTAGGCAGAGGTCACGTATACTGGATAGAGAGGCGAGGTAGACCGGTGAAAGTTCACGCCGATGACCTTCGGTTGGCACCTACGGAGTTTAGTGAGGGTTAGGTTAGACAGGATGAGGAAACCGGGGACGGTGTGGTGCACAGTTGGGGAAGGGCCCTCCTCTTCTGTGTGTTATATCATAACTGGACCTCGTCTTGCGAGTTTTGAGGGGGGATAGAATAGTTGATTGCTTAATTTCGATTTGATTCCGTTATCTCATTATTGTTTGATAGGCCAACTTGGCCTAATAATATACCAATTCAGATCATGTTACCTAATTAAATTCGGGCAAGGGTGTGTGTGAAACAATCATTGTTGTACATAGAAATTGTAAATAATGTGTATATATTGCTAGTAGGTTAATTTCTGTATATATTTTCTCTATTCATATCTAAGTAGATTTAATTTAAGATTAGGTTATTGAATTATTTAGAGGTAATTGTAAATACTTTGATGTAAATTGATAACACTTTGATAAATCTGATTATGAGCTACTGAGCTAAGTTAATATAATATAGATCGGGTGATAATTCTGAAAGGGAATAGTATACAGTACAGCCTTGTTCATGTTTCCTTGTTTTTTTTTTTTGAAGCAATGTTGGTTTTATATTCATGTAGAAGTTGGTGAACTGTTGAATGATAAGTTTTAGATATTTTTCTATAAAAATATCTTGGCGCCCAAGCACCGAAAGGTGTATGTATATATAGAGTAGGTTTAATTTTACAATGTAAATAGTATTTAAATAGGTCCATTTATTTTTTATTAATAATAATATTGATTAGGTAGTAAGATTGTATTATAGTAGTTATAGTTAGAGTATTAAGTAGGCTACGCATAGAGTAAGACTGTGGTTGATTACTAAGATTAGTTATCTAGGTATTTCCAGTTTAATTTATATTTAATTACGTGAGATTGTTAACATTGTCATACAGACGAATATTTTCTTGTCAATTCAAGGGGGGGCGTTTTGATATATACCTACCTATGGTATATTTAGGTATAATATTTTTGACAAGAATAATATTCTCTGTATCATGAATCCTGAACATAAAAAAAATCTACGAGTCAAATTTATAAGCAGCATACGTAAATATTTTAGTTAAACGAAGTATTATTTTGTTTCGAGTGTTCTTTACCTGATAAACAAGTGTAGGCATACCTGCGGCTATTGTTATCGCCTCGCCGTAGCTAAAACAATAGAGGCCTTACCAGGCGAAATTCTAGGAAGCGAATATTGTCTTGCTCCAGGTGTCTGCGTTCATTAAAGATACAACGTTGCCAGTTCCAATTTTCGTATCCATCTCAGTTTCAGCGTGAGAAATATTTGACACGTGTAAGCGTGACGAAATTTTGTTTTTAGAATAATTAATATTAAGATTAGGAAGTAACCAGCGAATTGACTACGCTACTAGGAGTATGTGTCGTGTTATCTTAAGCTTAGGTAGAGATACAAATCATGAAAATCATTATATCATATTGTTCAATTTGTAAATAGTGTATGTAGGCATATGATTTGTAATTAATTGTAAGATAGTTGTGAATAGACATTTATACTTATCAATTAATGTAGCATGGACAGTTGATTACTGAATTAATCCATATCAATCATGTATAATTTTAATTTGGACTGTATGACGAAAAATACTATGTGCCACGTGGATTTGAAAATTCTTCAAGGACATTAATTGGTTTCCAATTGGACCAGGTGAAGGCGTGGCTAGCACACGACATATCGGACGGGAAATGGTCTAAGCCAATGGCAGCAGGGCCTCATCGATTAGGACCGCCTCTTCCCAGGGGTTAAAGCCTATGCTATAAAGGGACCTGTCGCTGAAGGAAGAAGTTAGTTGACACTTGATTTGTGGAAACAGCGGTCGAAATACGAGATAGTTCGGTTGTCTCTCGTAACAGTCAGTGAATAACACATAATTATCTTCGTGTGTGTGTCGTCTATTGTGATACCTTCGACGTTGAAATAAGAAGAGCCTTCGCCCCGTCAGTGCGATACGTGAGCTGCCACGGTAGGGCTCTAGTATTCACAAATTTGCCTTGTCTGTGTCTCTTCGGAGAGCGAGGCCATAGTACTGAAAAGTGCTGAGCAGTGCTTCTGGATCCCATCAGTAAATCACCGCCATCATTCAAGCCAGCGCCTCTAGAACGGATTCTATGAGAGCCACTTGAACATTCATCGTTGGATATGCGGCAAGGGATTGCGTGATAACGTCGTTATTTATACAGTGTTTTTTTTGTTTATTAAAAAGGCCAAGTGTGTTGTGATAGTCTAACAGCGTAATTATTTGAATAGACTCAGTGATAGCTCCGACGATTCGTAGGTTAATTTAGTTTTAATATGACTAGTAATAGGAATAATTATTAGTTCGTAGTTAATTGTTGTTTTGTGTTATTGTGAGTTGTGTATTTTGGACCAATAAATGTAAGTAATTTTAATCTTATTTTTTTGTTTTGTTTCACACACACACCCACCCACATAGTACTGTGTCAAACTTTACTTAAACATACAAACATACAAAAAAAGGTCATAGTACAAATTATAAATCATTGTTCGCTAGGGCGAATTTATCGCAAAACAGTTGACCCCAGTAAAAAAAGAGAAATAGAAGAAAAAATATATAAAGTAAGAAAATATTAATTAAATTAAATTTATTTATTTATTGCTACATAGGTTGAAGAGTCCCACCTAAACAATCTTGCAAAAAGGCAATTTTTGTTATCGCGTTGTTTTCTATTTTTTTTTCTCAAAAATGGCCGCGTTTCTGAAATAAACATGGAAAAAAACACCGCTTTACCCAAAAAACGATATCGATGTTTTTCACTTTCTAGTTATTTATTTGGCTTGTATGTTGAAGTGTTGAACAATTGTCATTTGAAGACGAAATTTTCGAACGAAACCGCCATCGACAAACTTGAAATGCATACTCTATTACTCCAATATTGTCGCATGTTTATAGCAAGCATGTTCAAAACTAGTAGAATATGTTTGATGCATTTGTATACTATGTTGGCTCCGAACGCATCGCATCAGCATATTAGGGTGAACCAATTCGCGGGTTGCAAGTCTTGAAACTATGAAGATTTCAAACAAATTTCTGTTTTTATCAATTCATATCATAATTCATCTAACATTGGTCCTACCTTAAACAGTTTATAATCCAAATTACAGCATTATATCTTATGACCTACGAGAATAATCTCAAGTTCTGTAAATTTCAAAAGTAATTTTAATTTTTTTTTTTTAATTTACAAAAATCGAATTCTGACTACTAGACTATTCTACACTAAAACATATTCTCATTTATCAATGTGTTAAGTCTTGGGATGGTATCTTTACTATTAGCTGAGTAATCTTGTGATATCTTCAGTGTTAGCGAGACTTGGACGTGGCTAAAGAAGGACGTATCCGCGTTAAATGCTGTGGAAATGAGGTCGTTAAGAAGAATGTGTGGGAAAACGCTGAGAGATAAGATAAGGAATGAGGTCATTAAGGAAATGAGTGACTGCAAATTGTTGTAACTAGAATGAGAGTGAATAAATTAAGATGACAAGAAAGATATATTTGAGCGAACGAACGATGTGGTGTGAGGAAACGCGGCCGCCCGAGACTGGCCTGGTTCGATCATGTCAACCAGATGCTCAAAGATGGACACGTTTAGAGTAAAAGGAATCGGAGAGCGTGTATGACAGATTGCATGAGTGTGTGTAAGTATAGGGCTATCTGGCGCTCTCTCCTCTCTGCCTACCCTGCAAGGGACGTGGCGTGAGAGTATAGATAGATAGATAGAAACTTACTTTTCCCGACGCAATTTTCGCGTGTATAATTACACAGTAACATAGACATGTTGCTTGTTTCTCGGGTGTCGTACATAATTAAAAAGCTACCACATAATCGCTGTACTTAATTTCCTTTATGGGGTAGAATAATATCGTCCGTGTTGCTGATCACGTCGCTTCCGACCCCAAGTTTTATTTAATTAAACAACTTCTGTGATATTGTATGAACTTAGAACACTACCCATATAGGAAACGATCTACTCCATCATACACACGTTTAGAAAATAATCTATAGTAAGAATCAGCTCGCTACTAATTGTATCTATTCGCTACCACTTCCTTATTTATGTATCATTCATTAGTGGAAGTCGGTGTTAATTATAATTGCAACTATTGTACTCTATCGAGTCTATAATAAGTCTCGTGTTTGTCACTCGTATCGTACGAATCACCCTCCATTGCACTTGTACTAAAATAAAGCATTATTGTCCATCGTTCGTCGCAAGTTAGTTAATTAAGTGGTTGTACTTTAGTGCTTTTTTTTTTATTCTTGTATACCAGTGACGTATTGTTTCGTAAACCCAAAAGTTCGCGTGTATTTTTTAAAGTTTTTTGTGCATCGAAAGCTTTCCGAGTAAATTATACTTCAGTTTGGTTTTATGGTGTGTTAAAATAAACAGAAATTCGTCTGATATCTACGCTGGTTGCTTCTACAGAAGCATTTTTGTGTTGAATGCTGTAGAATTCATCACTATTTTCAGCATTGGGCAAGATATCTGGTGAAATTATTGAAAGAAATCGTATTGGCAAATTGTCTAGTGAATTTGTTCAAAAAAAATTATACCTGTGACGTTTGTGAATAATAAAAATATTGACATGCTTTATAGTTTTATATTGCGCAGTTTAATGCATAATGCAAGTGTTCTCAGAATCATCGTCTGATATTTAAAGATAGTTTTATTTACGTCTGAAATATCTCTGTTGCAGTAGAAGTTGTTGATTTGTGTTGTGTTTGTGTAATGAGAGAAATCCGCGCCATGAAAGAAATTATAATCAAAGATTATCGTGGAGGGGTGTTCAGATCTTTCAAAGAATGCGGTTACAAGAATTGCTTCATAATTATCTATGTAAGTATGAAATGCGTTGTCTTCTAATTAGGAATTGCTATGGTTTTCGTGATCCCCTAATCAAAAACTTTAACCCAGACAACCCCATCACTTCTTCTGGATCACAATCCTAAAATGGGTCTGCACCAAGCACTCCATCCCTCCACTCATCATTCGCCACTCTCTTAATTTCTTGATAACCGCCACAATGTACATAGGCGATCATCTGGTCCATTTATTGTTGACGAAATGCAGTTTTAGACCATTTACATACATCCAGACCTGCATTGAATAATAATATGTATCTGTTTTATACTGATTTCTCTCTCAAATTCTGTTGTCATTAACGTAATGTATCCAGATCTGCATTGAACTAAACCACACCTGCTTTAAGTTATGTTTTGTCACCATGTGTTTATTGGTTTCATTCTTTTTTGCTGTAACTGTTTATTGATGTATCGCATTTTACTTTGTGATGTTTGTTTAATATGTAAACCTGACGATTCCAAGTGCCTTAAATGGAGCCTATGGATTATTAGAGAACAATAAACAATAGCAATCTCTGGGGCGACCTTTACGGTTTTTGCCTTCCATCGTTCCTCAGAGAATAACTAACACTCTCTCTTTTCTCTGCACCATATACCATTTATCTGGGGTCGGCGGCTCGGATCCTCTCTCTCCATCTGCTCCGATCGAAGCAGTTATCACTACACAAGCTTATTTTCCTTTCATAAACGTATAATTAAGAAGACATCATTCCCTGTTTTATTCTCCGTTTTTCATTTAATTAAATTTTCATTTTGGCACAGGGCCGTGCCTCTTCAATCTATTCAGCTGTAAATATATTTAAAAGATAATGATGTGTGAAGTACTTCAAAGTGATGTATTTAATTAGCACGTGAACAATTGTACTTATAGAATTACACGATTATGATAGTGCAAAGTGACTCGATATATTTTAATCTTGAAACGTCATAATCCATTCACCGTACATGCACACACACGTCAAGATTGATTCGTGATTAATATACATTGTAATCAATTCATCAATTTCCACAGTACTAGCTTTGTACCCCCCGTCTTCTTCTTCGCTAATCGTACAGTTTCTATTTCTTGGTATACTTTCGTCTTATTTCTCTACAATTATCAGGTACATTTCTTGTTTTTGTCTCATATTCTTATTTAACTTAAAGTCACCCATCCAATGCATCTATGGCATGCCACAGGGCCGCGTAATAAGCCCCGTATTTCAGATCAACAGCTTGTTGCTTGACCTCCTTAGTCCAACTTATTCAGTCCTGCCATACTTTTTACTCTGGTCGTATTCCTAATTCACTTAGTTCTCCTGTCCCTGAGAATAATACCAACCGTCGTCTCTCAATGGCTCTTTGCGCTTATACTTATGCACGAACTTCTGTATTTGTATCCACTTTAAGACCGTTCCTAGGTCAGAATGCTAACAGGTGGAATGCACTGTCTTTTGCTCGGATATCTAATTATTGGAGTCTGAAATATTATTGTGATTTGAAAGTGGTTTTTCCCGGCGTCGGTAATTTGATACTTATCTTCTCTATGTCTGCTTTATCTATGTCAATATCCTATTGTTTTAGTTATCAATTTTTGAACTGTTAGTAAGAATTCTATGACACGTATTTCTATAAAAAAAACATGAATGATTGTGATGTCATCGCTTGAATTATTTATTTAGTTTTATGCATACATACATAGATTTCATACAAACTAACGCAAACACAGAAGTAATCCATTCCACACTTACTTACATGTACACACATATAGATAACTGAAAAAACTTATGTATTTCACCTTAAATTAAACATACATAATAAAATGAGGAGGGAAGGAAAGGTTTTTAGGAGTGAGGTGGGAAGTTAGGAGGTGTTTACCTGAACTGTAAGCATTGCAGCACCTGCTTCTTGAGCCGCTGAGATGTAATAGTGAGCACATCTATGTGGTTAGAGAAGATACTGTTGTATGTGTCGGTCATCCTATATAGGGGATTTCTTAAGCCAGCAATTGTATTGGGTTTGTCCATGTCAAACAAATGGCACGACCATGAGGCGATAAACGGGTCTCCTAACATGCACTCCGTTTCAATGTTCGGGTATGTTCGGCTATAGTACAGCGTCGAAATAGATATTCTTCTGATATGAAATACGGTAGTGACACTAAGTGGGGAAAAATGGCTAGAAATTAATGGATTTCTAAAGAAATTTTGATTTAATTATTTGATAAACTTTAGTAGATAGCAATTTCATTTATAGCAATGAAGGATTCATTCAGAACATCTATTTCGGTACTTGGCCGACGCTGTACGATGTGTACTACTGCCGAACAAACCCGAACATTGAAACGGAGTGCATGTTAGGAAACCCGCGATAAACACCTTCATAATATGACTATCTGTCATTCATCGCCGTATATATCATGCGGTAGGGAGACATGGTGTAAATTCAGGTGATAGAGAAGTGAGGTTTAGCGTAGCTAAGGAAAATGATGATATGGCGGTCGAAACTCCCACTCCTACCATTTTCTATCTTTACACCCCAATTTGCAACCATGGTATATTTCAGTACGCTTCCACTCTTGTTTAGAGTCACAGCCTTTCATTTTATATTTCGGATGTCGCCACTTATTTTTTGATATCCTATTTTTTGTAATTTTTACAATACTTGGTTTATTTGTCTATTGATATTCATAAATTTGTTTCTTATGGAAACCTGACGATTCCAAGTGCCTTACATAAGTAAGGCCTTGAAAGATAGGATGTTAGAGAAACAATGAAGCCCTTAGAGACAGTTAATTGAGAGATATCACTGGCAAATAATCAGCGCTTTCCTAATGTCTCTTCGTGACGTCGCTCGTCGATAGTTCGCCTAACAACAGTCGTATATATTGTATCGCATTATATTATCAGTCATGCCGTATCGCATTATAATTATCTAGTGGGTACCTTCCCGTAAATATTCACGGAGGCTTGGCTAAAAATGTTTTTGTGTAACCACTATTACTACTCCACCCTTCAAAGTTCCTCGAGTAAACACAGGAAGATCACAAGGCTTCCCCGTCTCTCCAATATCGTAATGAAAGTCGTAAAACCAGATTCATGTTGTCGACTTTTTTAGTTGGTACCCACCCTTGAAAGCCACAAAACTTCTCTTACATGTCTACCTACATACATAGTTACTTTACACACAAATAGAAGGTGGGTACTTTTAATTTGCAATCTTTACGTGTATAGGTACGTACCATATAGTCTACATTTTGTTTCATCCGTCTTGTCACACTTTTTGTATAGAATTACTATGTAGCCAGTGGCCAAGTTATATGAAACTAAGAGTAAATGAAAATTCGAATTTCATTTTCTGTCACGTTGTAGAAAATGGTACTTACTTGTTTATTTCCACGAAAGAAATATTTCAAAACTATTTTCATTCATAATTTCATTAGTAAGTACCTATAGTCACCCATGAAGGCGCCGCTTCTTAAAATTTACATACATATTCATAGAGCTTGCAAAATTTGCCACAGGGTCATCGTTACAAACATACATGACTTGGCTTTTACCAGTATTATGTAATGGAATCATGTCGTATCGCCTTTTAATTAATAAGTGTCTCCAGCTCTATGTGGCGAGTTGGTGATAGTTATTTTTAGTCGACACCTCGATCAGCTGTTCAAACCTTATCGTTTGTTACTTCAATATCAAACAATAAAACATTGCTGTATTTTTATACAATTTGTATGAAATATATGGAAATATTTTATTGTCTAATCACGAAACGATTTTATTGAACCCCTTTTCCATTCCTTATTATTGCAGATATTTATATCATTTTTATTACATAACAATATTCAGGAAGTGACTTATTCTAAGTCCGTGACTCGAAAGTCATAAACGATTCGCGATTATTAATATTTTACTTTGAGTGCAAAGAAAATAGTAGGTACCTAATTGTAAAAACATTTTAAAAACTCGATAATATACAAATATACAACTTCGTTCCATATTCAAATATAAAGTAACCAATCAAAAGTTAGCAAACGGCATGTACCATAGAAAGAAAAGAGCTGAAATGTTATGGCGGTTGCTTAAATTCAGGTGTAGCTTAAAAGTAGACATATTCATCTTCTTCATCAGCCTATCCCGTCCACTCCTGGACGAAGGCCTCCTCCATCTGCCTCCATGTTGTCCTGTCCTGTGCAGACTGCATCCAGGTTGCACCGACATGTCGGACCAGGTCGTCTCTCCATCTCAGCTGTGGCCGTCCCACACTTCTATTCCCATCTCGGGGTTCTTACATTTCATTCTTTTTTAAACGGGAGACCTTAGATCTGGACAACCTTACTAAAAACATGTTTCGAAAAAAAATTTGATTAGATGCATTGAACCTTTAAAACTAAGGAATAACTGTAAAAGTTTTTATATTGAAGCGAAATTTATCCCAAAAAATAGAATAAACGCTATTTATCATGCGATTGTTCATGTGATTTTGTTTTGTTCACTGTGACCCGAGCTTTAAAATTTACTAGCTTATGACAAACGGAACTACAATTTGTCACCTAAAGCAAATATGTGTGCAAAATTTAAATATGCTGGGACATTGGGAAGCTAAATTATAATAATTTGAAGAGAACACGTCTGATATTTTCAATGGCTTTATTGTGGCTTCAGTAATTCTAACACATTATCAGTATTGTTTGGATTAAGGATTTTTTCTGAATCTAGTCTTGAAATTCTCCGCTACATATTTATTTTTTCTTCTCGACGTGTGATTTCTCATTGCTATTTTCTTTTACTAAATCCATGGACCTTATAGGCCTTTTCGTCTTTGCTGAACTTTTCTCTATCGCAGACTTTATGCGGTTCTTGTTAGCTCGGAGAAGGGCGAAGTATCAGAGAAATTGTTTTTCGGAATCCTGAAACATCTGCGGGTATCCATTGTCATGTTTTGTGGCAAATTCTGTGGATGTAGTTTCCACAAAATATTTGAAATCAACGTATAATTTCAATTATCAATGTATCTGAAGAATCTTTCTTTATATTCTTTGGTTTAGTTTGTTCGTAATAATTACTCGTGTCCATTGATTTTCTCTTGACTGTTCACTTATAAATAACTTGTGTTAAATTTGTCGCAGTTTAAAATTATCAATAGCTAATTAAGTACGTATTTCATAAGACAGCAATTAGAGAAATGACATCTTGGACTAGAAATGCATGGTTTTTATACCACAACTGTGATGCTGTCTGTATCTTTAACCTTATCTATGAATAATTATGAAAATATCGTAAGTTATGTCACTTGCATATAAAATGTAAGTTGTTGATTACATTCTGGTGGATACCGCACGGTTTCATCCACTCGGAACGTGATAAATCTTTAGTAGGATTATTTTGACATGGTCAAACTGCGTTTGTGAATGTTAAGGAGAATGTGTGGACTGTGTAGAGATATGGACAAGAAGTGAAGTCATTTGAGAGATGAGTGACAATAGAAGATTAGTTTCTAGAAAAATGTAGTAGTGTGTAGATCCTTGCAGTGAGAGTCTCCTCCAGGGAACATTGAGAGTTTTCAGAGTAGTACAGGGAGGGGTATGTTGAGGGGAGCCCCGCTTTAGAAAAAAATGTTTTTGCGTAAAAGACTGGATGACAGGAGCAGAAGCCTGATGACCTGTTATTTAAGAGAGGTTAGCCTCCTGCGAGGTCGACTCGCAGCTGTTAATCCATCTCTTTGGTGTGAACAAGTTGAGACGTTGAAAAGCGAGAGGCTTTGAGGGACTTTGCTAAAACGCGGCATGAAGGATTGGAATAGAATAGAAAAACAGTGTTGTTTCAAGCAAGTATTATGTTGTGGCAATGTTAGATAACGCTTGACGTGACCTGTCTTAGCATACCTATTATGTGAAGTAGAATTACTATATTATCTGTATTGCATATTATTATTGATCTATTTAGTTTATTGTTCTAACTATATTCATAATATTATTACGGCTATGAACTGTCTACAGTTTACACTACAATACGCTCATAATGTCCTTGACTTTGAACTTGAAATGCAAACAAATCCCTTAGTACCTCTACCTATGATAATAGCCTCTGTTTTTTTTCGAAAGATAGCAATTTTTTTCCCGAAATACGCAAATATTTATTTTTGTATTGAAAATATGCATTGAAATCTAGGGAATGACCGAAGTTTTTTTGAATGAAGCGAAATTAACCCCAAAATGTTTTAAAAAAACGCGACTTTTAACATTTCATCATCGGCATTGGCATTTTGAACCTTAACGCCCTGGGATATGACCGTGACGTCATAGTTGGACTCTTAGCCCTAAAGACACGTGAACTGTTTTCGGAATACTCCTCTTTATTTTGTATACGTGTAATCCATTATTATATCTGAATAAATAGTTCTTAGATATTTTCATCTACCGAGTATTTTTCTCACAACTCACAAGTTGACTAATTACCTCATTATTGTGATTAGGTAATTGAAATACCTCCATCACACGTGGCAACTGAACTCGTCTACGAGTAATGCGACTACAATCTCACCTTGCGTTTTTGTTCTTGACATCATTTTTTTAATACCGTTTGTCTACCTACATATCTCGTATATAGAATTATTCAGAGTTCACTGGTCTGAATTGATTCCAATACTACATCATATATAATTCTAAACATTTTCTTACACTTTTCCTTGTAGTGGACATTTACTGCTACCATTTTTTCACTATTTATTGTCTCTCTAAAGAATTTATACCATTTTCCTTCACTATGACCTTCATTTTGACATTTATTGATGTTTTCTTTACATTTTTATCGACTTTTTCATCGCGTGGTGTGAAAGTATTAAAATAGAATACTCGTACAATATTGAGGTGGTAGGAATGACCTGTGTTTACATTGAGAAGTAATTATTTACTCCCAACGTGTATATAGTGCAGTAAATATGTCGATCTTTTAAGTAAATACATACCTACTTACATACAAAGATCTTTTAGGATGAGGATGATGTGGTTACAATCATTCGGATTGGTTTCTAATAAGCATTATTTTCTTTCTTTCCACGCCATCCTGTCACTCGCCAATCTCTTCACTTCCATGTAGGTGGTACAGCGGACGCTCTCAATAATGTGGTCTATATAACTGTTTCTTGGGCGACCACTCACATTACTGCCCTCTGCCACAACACTTTCAGGTCTCGCCACATTTATGACTTAATAATTTGTTGAACTGACGATTTGATGGAGTTGTACCAAAGCCCTACCATCTCAACACATATCAAGCTGCTTAGATTGAGATGGACTGGACACGTCCAAAGAATGCCAGATTTGCACGGACCCAAAATATTTTTTGGTGGTCATCCAGGGGAAGAAGAAGAGTTGGGAGACCAAGGCTAAGATGGGAAGATGAGGTCAAGAGAGATGCAGCGCAAATTCTCCAGGTCCACAGTTGGAAAACGGCGGCAGAGGACAGAAGAGGTTGGAGGCGAAAGTTGGAGGAGGCCAAGGCTCGATTTGGGCTGTAGCGCCATTCAAAAGGAAAGAGACGATTTCTGAAGGCATTAATTATTTCAAGCTTTTTGGTCTACAAATTGGATTACTGTTAAGAAATGATAAATTATAACTGTCAACGTCATTAATGTGAAGTTCGTCACGAGAATGTATTTAGACAGTAATGAAGGTCTTACATACGTACGAGTGTGTACCTAATATTAGCACAACACAACACAGTACTAAATACTACAAATAAACAATAATAAATACCATTGGGCGATAATCAGTTACGTAAACTCTCCACTTTACTTGCTACTGTATTACTATTGATCGTAGTCAGCTTGTACTATATAGTAGTTAGTTTAATCGTCATGGATTCAAAGTCCACCCTATACTCGTGTATTGCTATTTGCTACGACAATCATTGGCTCCTGAATTTCTCGAGTAGTTTTCTTCTTCGTTCATTCATACATTACATTTCTTAAAATACTCTCTTACTACATAGACTTTCTCTAATGTACTGACTCTCTGATGTTGAGATGTGAGTTGAAACCCCCGTGTTCCTTCTTCGCTTGCTTTAAATACAAATGGAGAGACAAAATTCAGAAGCTCACAAAAGTTAAAGTACGTTCAGCGGGCAATTAAGAGAAAGATTTTAGGCGTCGATCTTCGTTATTGAATTAGAAATGAGGAGATTAGGTAGACGTTTAAAAAATGTTACAACATTGCAGATGCTAAACAGCAAAGGATGAACTTTCCATCAGGCTGATCGTCGGCTGGCTTAATGTCATCATTTTACACTTATCGAACCCAGACCTCCGCTGCCAACCATCATAGCACAGCGGTAGAATACCGGCTTCTCATTCTGGAGTCTGGGCTCGATTCCCGGGTGACAATTAACCTAGCCAACGAATAGGGTTGGCTGTAAGACATTGCAGTCCTGCGATAAGTCCGCCCTTTAGCCGACAAGATTGTTTTGTTCTTTGTATTTTTCTCTTGTCTGTGTATATATTATATTTAGGCTAATAAAGTTTTATTGTTACTATTATTAACACTGTATTGAAGTTTGTAGAACTGTGTAGGCGTTAAGGTAAAGGTAATAGGTATTATGAAAAGTCTGAAGAATTACAACCTGTTTTGTTGTCACATTACTGAAAACGTTTCTTTGGATTAACGACATTTGTACTGACAACGTGTCCACACGATTACTCGTGTCAAGTACCTGTCTAGTACTTGAGTAGTAACAGCTTCATCATTTTATGCTACCTGAATTACCCGTGCTTCGCAACGGCAATTGGGATGGGGAAGTAAATCGACAGCATGAACTGAAACACGTTTATCCATCTGTTAGCCAAAATAGTGAGTTTTAGTTCCTCTATACAATAGTATAACCATCAATCAGGCAATTTTGTATGATTGGTTATCTGAGCTCTTCCATTCTCCCGTTCTGGTGGTGTCTCTCCATGACTTGACCAATTCAACATTTTGAAACAAGATCTGTATTCTACTCGTGAAGTTCTTTCATGAGACGCCAAACACGGCGGTATGCAGTGATTGGATCCTCTCGATCACTCGTTGTCTCCCGAATGCTTGAGCTGGATAAAATATGACTTTTTGAAAAAACTGAGTTTATTAAACTATGTACTAAACTAAGTCGCTTTAGTTTATAAAACACGCTCCCGCGGTTTGTGACACAATAAGATACAATCCAATTCTATGTTGTTCGTTCTTCGGGCTTAGTAGTTTAGTACTTCCAGTAGAAGATCTTCTACTCTACTTCACCCTGAAGATGGCAGTAGTATCGCTGCCGAAAGCTCGGTTATTCAACCACTCCACACGCAGTAAGGAAACCCGAAGAACGAACGACAGAAATGGATTCATCACGCTGCGAAAGCCTACAAGTTTTTTTTTAAAGACTCTGGGCTTGCATACGCAAACCCAAATACTTTCCTGCACACCTTGCACTACGCTAAAAGCCTGTATCGCAAAGTGTGAAATACAGGAATTTAGTAGTTCAATGTGTTCATGAAATCATTACTAGATTAAGTAAATTTCTACTAAAAGTCCTGTCTCATCGAATATTAGATAGTCGTATTCAAAAACTTAGCAAATAATATCTTTACAACTGATTATGTTTCATGTCGTTCATGTCTTATTTGAAGACGTCAACGTCGTAACGTATGTAGATACAAATTATGTATTAGATATAATAATTTCTTGGAAAAGATTATAAAAAGTAAATACCACAGTGTGACGTATCACCGCTTATGAATTACGATTATTTTCTTTACTTTATTTCGATTGCTTCTTTGGTAATAATACATTCTTTATAAGAAAGCCGTTATATCTTCATTAAAATTAACAAGTACAGGATTAACTAATCTTTAGATAAAGTACAATAAAATGAACGAATCTACGGAGTTTCACAAAGATTATTCCATTCTGTTCCCTTACGTCGCCTCCTTTTTAGAGTTAATTTTAGCGTTTTTCTTTTTAAAGTTAATTTCGCTTCGCTTCTAAAATATCTCTTTTACGGTCATTCCCTAGATCTTCATGCATATTATCAATAAAAAAAAACTCTGCGACTTTCGGGAAACGAATTGCTGTATTCGGCAAAAGATCAGAGGTGTTTTTCACAAATTTTTTTTTTCGAGAAACCTGTACAATATATAAAAAGTCTTTTACGGTCATTCACTGGATAAAAGTTCAGTGTATCTAAGCTATTTTTTCCAAAGCATATTTAGTAAGGTTGTCGAGATTTAGGGCCTTCAATTTATTTTTTGTTTTTTGAAATGTTAACATTACTACTCGTAACATATTTGCCCCTGAGCTTGGTCATTATGTCATTTGATTGTTTCCATCATTGTAATTGTCTGGATTGGTAATTAGTAATTAGAAAACATTTGTTCAAAGTACAAGCAGATTGGTATTATAATACAACAAATTACTGCCTATTGCCTTGAGGACTGTGAAACCGGAAGAACAGTAATATTTAGAGACCGGAGAGCACAGAAGTCAGACAGTATCAGATTCATTAGTCATTTCTATTTGTATTGTTGATGTTCACCTAATCTAAAAATTACATTGTCAAGTCATGAAAAAAACTGTCAAATACAACATATAAGCAATAAATTATTTACGAAACAAGGATCCAATGAGTATTAGATTATGTCTTATAGTTACCTAACCTAAAAATTGTATAGTCATAAACATAAAAATCTGTCAAATTGGGTCACATATAAACAATTATTACAATAAAAACTTAAGACTAATAAAATAAGAGCACAGTACCTGAATCGCATTTGGTGGAGATCATATGGGAATAGGGGATTAGGCAGGGATGTAAAGGGAACGATTTGGAGGGAAGGATTGAAGGAATAAGGATTAACATCAGTCAGATGACAGTTGTTGTGTCTGTAAGGCATTGATTATCTTTTTTTTTTAAAGGTAACCAGACAGAAACTCAAATGACAAAATCTCAACTGTCAAAAGGGTAACCTACTATTGACAGAATCGCAACTCATCGCCGGAAAACCCGTTGCCGCCAATTTCAATATTGCTGGGTTAGGTTCGTCAGGTTGTTTTTTGTTTGCACACAAAAACAAAACAAAAAAAAACAACGGCATCAGATTTCCCGGTGTTGAGTTGCGATTCTGTCAATAGTAGGTTACCCTTTTGACATGTGAGATTTTGACATGGATCTTTTTTGAAACGATGCGGGGTAGCAACAAACAAGTCAAAGTCAAGTTATCAAACTAATTGATAGATGCACCATCTACTTCCTTGTATCGCTAAAAAATAATTTTATAAATAGACTCGATCGTTCGGCATTGAAATGTTTTTGTGTGGCATATTTAATCTCAGCTTCCTTAGTAATCGTACTGCATAATATGTATACTAATTATAGAGTATGACTTACTTTACCATAATTGTATTTATTACAATTTAATTTCGTTGCACGACCTTCGAGTCAAACACTTTGAAGTGAATGCCGAATTACATAATACATTTTTACTGCAAGCTCCAGTAACTGATGAGATAATAAAAGAAAAAAATATATTATATTTTATTTTATTTACAGTCAGGGGGGGCAGCCCTGGAATATGTATATATTTTTTCATACTAAATGATTAAACCTCACAATAAATCACATTATTACCATACATTTTCTTATCATATCATAAATTTTCTAAAATTAGTATTAAAATCCAACAAAATACAATTGTTTCATAAAAAATTGCCTGTGGCGCTATTATTTATTACTTTATTGTACATTTTCAAATAAACCAAACCGCATCACGACCTTCTTCACTTTGTCTCACTAAAAAAACGTTCTATAAACGGCTCAAGGAAGAAATTACAACCGTCTCCAGCTTTCCGAGTTTTAGAATTAGACACCAAATATAATGTCTTGTTAATTGTTATACAATTAGTTTTAGGCGCCTTAAGGTAAAACTACAAACATGTTAATGTGTGTTGATTGTCTTATGGTTAATTGTTTCTTTATTATGATGACCAAAATCATCTACTAGGGGAAGTAGGGGCCATATGCTCAGGAAAAAACAGTTCTTCTGTCGCTGGTTAGCCCCTAATTTGTCTAATTCTCTCATGGTATATGTTAATTATTTTTTTTAAATCATTTATTTGGATTGATGAAGTGCTGGTCGGAACCTTTTACACTCCGATCAGCATTGATCTTGGATCATATTTTTTGTTGTATTGCATAATTCTATATATTTGTATGTTAATGTCCTATGGTTTATATATACCTATATATATCTTCAAATGACGATTCCAGGATTTCCAGGTGTCCGGATGGGCCTACGGATGATACGAAACAATAAACAAAGTCTAGGCATATCAACATTTCAAAAAACGGGAGACCTTGGATCTCGACAACCTCACTAGATATGCTTTGGAAAAATATAGAGTAGATACATTGAACCTTTATGTAGGGAATGACTGTAAAAGATTTTTTTGTATCTTGTACAGAAAGTGAATAACATCACAATTTTTTTTCCTAAAGACAACAACTCGTTTCCCGAAAGTCGCAGAGAATTTCTTTTGTATTCGTAATATGCATTAAAATACAGTGAATGACCGTAAAAAAATTTTTGAATGAAGGGAAATTAACACAAAAATTAAAATAACAACGCAATTTTTAATATTTATTTAGTCATGAGAAAATGACCGTGACGTCACAGTTGGGTCTAGGGAACCTTTATATAGGTTCCTTAGTTGGGTCCTTAGCCTGAGTCTTATGATATCTTTAGTATTACTTACTTACTTTACGTGTCCGGGTGGGTCATACCCTGCCACTCCAATATGCGGCGACATACATCGCCTTGTCATTCCCTAGAATCAGTATTAGCTGGGTAATCTCAATTTTCCCCACGCATTTTTTGGTACTATGGCCTCTGAAGTCTGAAACATCTAAATGTGTTTACTCGTATTTGTAATCTTGTATGTAGATATATATATGGAGATGAAGTAATCTACCACGCGTCATATACCCATCTCGTGATGCGGGGATGTACTTAGTATTGTCATACCAACAGTAATTTGATAATTATATTATGATGTGTCTACCTAACGACGACTTGTACGTACATACGTATTGTGAGTATTATGATTTCTTTGTATTTACTATTTGTAAAGTCGCTGAATCCGATTTTTTCCTGTTATAACATCTTCGCCCTGTTTACACAAAATCTTAACAAACTCTCAAAATACAATAATTTGTTTAGTACTCAATCGGTCATTATATTTCACAAGCCCTACTTCGTGCACGCACATTTTACAAGTCTGACATCCAGCGCCTCCAAACTCAGGGGACAAGCTGGCAGCACTGTCATTGGTACCGAGGTAAGCACGTATGGGACAATCACGCAAGATGTGCTGCATGGTTTGTTTCGGGTGTCCACAGTCACACTGTGGATCAACCCTCATTCCCCACTTGTGGAGCATGTCACCGCAGCAACCATGATCCGTCCTAAGCCTATTGAATGCGGTCCTATGCTACTCTATGGTATCCATGCTTTTGGACCACCAGTAACTATGAGTTTGACATGACTGCCGTATGATATATTTACCAGCAAGGTGTCCAGTCTACGTACGCGAGTATGTAAGCGAATTAAATTAGGCAATTACCAATACACGAGTCGAGTCTCTTTTAAACTTCATGTTATATAAAGGTCAATGACAAAGTCGGTACAAAAGATAACCATATTATTTATATACACAACACATACATCTAACTGTCGTACACATACAAAATTGTATTGAGAGTAGACAATTAGACATACATACTATTAACATTTCAAAAATTTCTAAAAACGGGAGACCGTATAGATCTCGAAAACCTTACTAAATATGCTTTGGAAAAAAATAGAGTAGATACATAGAACCTTTATCTAGGGTATGACCGAAAAACATTTTCTATATTATGTATAGATTTGTCAAAAAAAAATTGTGTGTAAAACGCCGATCTTTTTTTCGAAAGACAGAAACTCGTTTCCCGAAAGCCGCGGAGAATATTACTTTTTTTATTGATAATTTACATTATGGCTCCAAAAAATATTTTAACTTTTTGGGGTTAGTTTCGCTTAGTTCAAAAAAGCTTTTACGGTCATTCACTATAGATTTTAATGCATATTATCAATGCAAAAAAAAGAGTTATTTATTTGCGTAATTTAGGGAAAAAAAATGCTGATATTCGAAAAATAACTGTAAAAATCTTTTACGGTTATTCACTAGCTAAAGGTTCAACGTATCTACCCTATATTTTTCCAAAGCGTATATAGTAAGGTTGTCAAGATCTAAGGTCTCCAAAATTTCTTTTCAAAAATATGTCGAAGCCATAATTATATCTACTTATTCACTTAAAATAAACAATATACTCGTAATTAACAAACAATACATTGACTGGGATTATTCACAAAAAGACACAACAATATGCCAGCGTTTCTTAATACGTTAAATAGAATAAAGCCATATAGTGGGAGGATGACTCATAACAAACTCTAGGAATACTCTAATCCTCTACTACCTAATTGATTTGTTAATTAGCAGGACTTTTTACTCAAATATTCCTTGAATAGGCGGCGGCTGGGGAATTTCAAAATAATTAATAATGAGTATGCATACCGACATTTCAAAAATTTCCAAAAACGGGAGATCTTATATCTCGACAACCGTTACTAAATATGCTTTGGAACAAAATAGGGTAGATGCATTGAACGTTTATCTAGGGAATAACCGTAAAACATTTTTTATATCTTGTATACATTTCTCAAAAAAGAAATGTGAAAAAAGCTGTGATCTTTTTTCCGAAAGACGGAAACTCGTTTCCCGAAAGTCGCAGAGATTTTTTTTGTAATGATAATATGCATTAAAATCTAGGGAATAACCGTAAAAGTTTTTTGATCGAAGTAAATTATTATATTCTGTTCTATCCTATCCCCTCAAGCATCCCTTGCTGGGTTGGCAGAGGGAACAGATCTCCAGACCCTCCTATCTTTACACACACTTCTAGCTTCCGTCACATTCATGCAATTCGTTATGTGCACTCTACGATTCCTTTTATTCACAACACGTCCGTCTTTGAGAATCTAGTCTACACGGTCTACTCATATCGTTACTGATTCGGTATTTAGTATTATCTAATTAAATCATTTTTGAGAATTACTAGTCAATCAACGGATATACAGCAAAGGGTGGACTTACTCGTAAATTAAACCAGCCGACGATCAGTCGTAAGCCTGATGGAAAGTCCATCCTTTGCTGTATATCTCAATTATGACATGTAGAAAAACTGATGTTCTCAAAAACAAAAATTATGATTTTTAAAATATTGTAAATAATTTTTATTATCATGTTTCGAAAATGCTGTGTGGATTTGAATTACTCACCTATACGGAGAAATTACGAATGTTTGATTTTTTCTAGAATAGTGTACCTTTTGTACATAAGTTGTTACTGTTTACTGTTGCTAATTGTTTGATGCGTGCGTGGGTGGCCAACCTTTTCAGCAGCCGGGCCAGATTCTAAAAATGAGATCGCCTACCGGGCCGCGCAACAATATTTTTTTTATTTATTTACAAAACGCATAAAATATATTTCTAGCTGTTATCATAGCAGGGGGCAACATTTTTTTTAATACTTATCACAATGAAGAAGCCTAAAAAGCGCCACAGGCGAATTTTTACACGTGTAAAAAGGGCCACAATAATATGTGTGAAATATGTTTTTTTTTAAAGAGTGCACCAAAAATAGCACCAATAATGTTTTTAAGGAAAAATTGGCGAAGTGATGAATCTATTAATTTTCTTTCTGCAATATTTGATATTATTTATTTTATTATTCTTCAGAGCACAAACAGTTTACATTACAATGATACATTAAAGCATTAACGACAAGCAAACCAGCAAAGGCTCGACACTCAAAACATCAACTCACATCTCCGCGGGCCGTTGGTTGGCCACCTATGGTTTAATGTTTTCTTTTATTGTCCCTAATGCGTGCGGGGGTGGAGGCAGCCAATTAGGATTAGGGGTGTCGGGGGAGGGATGCATTTAACCTTTCACATGATCAGCAAGTCCTGGTCAATCATTCGCCAGTCCTTGACTTGTCACAATCGCGTCCTGTAAAATAACTCAGTGTTTGCAGTTCAGATTTTAGTACCTACAAGTTTTCGCAGACTTTTAATTTTTTGTGTGTGGTCATTTCATAGTACTAATTTATCAATTAAAAACAAGTGTCAAACAATACCGTTCCACAATGTTGGCGCTCATATCACCGTACATACGAGCTTATTCACAGGTATATATATATTTTTTTATTTACAGTAGATATTTGTAAATGTGTCCCCTTACGTTGTGCCCTTTTACGGGGTAGCCAGAGAAGACTCTTCTAAGAAGACGACTCTTCTTCTAAGAACGGCATACCGCACAATCCTTACACACACACTTTCCCTCCATATTATTTTACAATTTGCATACAAGTTCTCCGATTTCTTTCGTTTAAAATGCGTCCATCCTTGATCATCTAGTCGGCATGTTCGAGGCATGTGTTTTCGGATACAAGTATATTTTCTTTGATATCATCCTACATGACCTAGCCATCTCAAATTGTTCTCTTTCATTCAAATTAATTACAACATCCGTCATACAGCCACTCATCCCTTTACTCACTTCATTTCTTATCCCATCTCTAAACGTTTTTCCACACACATTCTTCTGAAAGATCTCCGGTTTTCTAACTTGTTTAAATTAGTTGTGAAATTTGTTTAAATTAATTGGGATCTCTTAAAGTTATTGTACCATATTTTTATGAAACTAATGTTTTATTTTTATGTTTTGTACATCATTTGAAAGAGAATAAATCGGAGATTTTTTTCCAAATTTCTAAATCTGAAGGCAATTTTTTTCTTAAGGAAAATCCCCTCTAAAGTCGTGGCTCGTTTTTGAAGTAACTGTTTATCGAAACTTTAATCGGATATCTTATATATTATTGTTTATTCAGATTGAAACTAATGAATTAAATTGACTAAACACATACTCAACTAACAAAAAATAATTACAGAACTAAGTAGGTACATTTGCTTACGAAGCTATTGGGGTAAAACTTGAAATAAGTGGAAATCTCCAATTTTTTGTTTCTGTTGACATTGTTTACTTGTTTGAGTTCGTAGATCACTCCTAATTACTAAAATAGATCTTCCGATAACGTCCAAACACGTGCATAGATCTCTTCACATTGCATTGCTCGTTGTTTATTGTTTATGATTTGTATTTTGGATCATTAGGGTAACGATTTAATTATTGTGAGTACGTATCTACATTAGTCATAAGACTCATAAGTAGGGACTAGACAATATTTATTTATTTATTTAATCTTTAAGAGTATGGATACTGACATTTCAAAAATTTCTAAAAACGGGAGACCTTCTATCTCGACAACCGTTACTAAATATGCTTTGGAACAAAATAGGGTAGATGCATTTAACCTTTATCTAGGGAATAACCTTCAAAGATTTTTTATATCTTGTATACATTTCTCAAAAAAATAAATTAAAAACACCTCTGATCTTTTTTCCGAAAGACGGAAACTCGTTTCCCGAAAGTCGCTAAGTAAAATTATTTTTTTGTACTGATAATATGCATTAAAATCTAGGAAATAACCGTAAAAGTTTTTTGATAGACGCAATATTAAGCCCAAAAAATTGGAAAAACGCTATTTTTACCATTTTATCATGACTGTGACGTCATTCTCGGTGCCAAGCCCTTATGTGAACAAGAAATACATATAAACATAAAAAATGGACATAGTACAGATTATAAGTCGTTGTTCACTAGGGCGAACTTATCGCAGAACTGCGATTTCTTCCAGTTAACCCCATATCGTTGTTGTTTTCGAGAAAACTGAAAAATGTGATATCATTTTCCACACATTTATATCCTTACAGTAGACAGTTGTACAGTTTTTAATACAAGAATATAAAACAACTTTAAATGTGGACAATATTTATACAGAAATCCCTACAATAATGGAATAAAAAAAATTAACAAAAAAACTCCTTTTTGCAAGATTTTTCAGTGTTGTTCTTTTTACACTCAAAGCCTTTGATAATGTTTTAATTACGTCGTTTTTCATTGAAATAAAGGTCGAATGCGAAAATTTGCGTTATTCTTGTCAAGAATGCTAAAAATCGCGTTATACCTACCTGTAAAAAACACGAAATTCGTGTAAAAAACACGAAATTCACGAATAAAATCGTTTTGTGGCGGTCGCGAAATTTCCCAATTTCTAGTCATAAGTAAAATATACGATAGTATTTAGAGATCAAGTAATATATTTGCCCCCTGCTTAATTGAGGTCAATGTTTTATCACTTGTCGTATGGCAGAGGTGTTATTTTATTTGATAAGAATATTTAGTATGTATTTCACCTACCCTGATATCACCTCTGCATATTTGCTTTGCTTGCATACTCAATATGATATACATTTTACATTTTCAATTTTGTTTATTATTTAGAAACATATAAGGTCCAAATCTATAACTGTTCAAGTGGGTACTAACTAAAATATCTATCTATCTATCTATCTATACCCTCACGCCACATCCCTTGCAGGGTAGGCAGAGAGGACAGAGCGCCAGACAGCCCTATCCTTACACACACTCCTAGCTTCCGTCACATTCATGCAATTAGTCATACACGCTCTCCGATTCCTTTTACTCAAAACGCGTCCATCCTTGAGGATCTGGTCGACATGATCGGACCAGGTCAGTCTCGGACGGCCGCGCTTTCTCACCCCTCTTCGCTCATTCAGATATATCTTTTTTGTCATCCTGTCATCATTCATTCTCTCAACATGCCCAAACCATCTTAGTTTGTTTACTTTCATTCTTGTCACTACACCAGTCTTGCAGTCACTCATTTCCCTAATAACCTCATTCCTTATCTTATCTCTCAGCGTTTTCCCGCACATTCTTCTTAATGACCTCATTTCTACTGCATTCAACCCTGATTCATCCTTCTTCATCCACGTCCACGTCTCACTAGCATACATCAGGGTCGGCACCAAGACAGCATTGTGCACTAGCACTTTTGCTTTCATAGACACATTGCTACTACTAACAATCGGACCGAGCGCACCATTCGTCCTAGTACCGGCCAGCTTCCTTCTTTCAATGTCTCCATCACAGCGTCCATCTCTAGTAAACAAACTTCCCAGATATACATACTGATTCACTTGCTCCAGACAGTCATTACCAACCTTTATCACACAATTTGTCCTTATTTCCTCTCTTTCGAACACTAATACTTTCGTTTTATTTACATTCATTTTCATACCATTCATATCGCAGCTTTCGTACACACAGGATACTATCCGTTGTAACTCACATTCATCATCAGCCATCAACACTAAATCATCTGCAAACATTAACGCACATACTTTCACTCCATTTAGGTCCACACCAACATTCAGCTCATTCAGAGGACGCATGCAGTAGTCGAAGAACAGGTTGAACAACCAAAGCGACATGACGCAACCCTGTTTAACCCCTTTTGTGAGAGTGAACCACTGCGACAACGCAGCATTCACCCTGACACAAGCAGAGCTCTCCGAATATAGAGACGCGATTGCGCCAATCAGTCGGTCGCTCACCCCATATTCCGACAGTACACGCCACAGTCTTTCTCGGTCCACACGATCGTATGCCTTCTCCAGATCCACGAACGCGCAGAAGAGCCTCTGGTGTTTAGCCAAAAGCTTCTCCACGACCATCCGTAGGGAGAAGATCTGATCGGTGCACCCCCTGCCACTCATGAAAGCACCCTGCACATCCCATACTTTACTTTCAGTCACTTTTCTTACTCTTTCAATCAATACCTTTCCATACAGTTTGCCCACAGAGCTCAGCAAACTGATAGCCCGATAACTGCCGCATTCCAACCTTGAGCCTTTCCCCTTGTACA
The DNA here is from genome assembly GCA_963576895.1 of Ceraclea dissimilis. Classification (NCBI taxonomy): domain Eukaryota; kingdom Metazoa; phylum Arthropoda; class Insecta; order Trichoptera; family Leptoceridae; genus Ceraclea; species Ceraclea dissimilis. The sequence continues at coordinate 840,398 of OY756368.1, forward strand.
AAGGGCAGATGACTGCCCTCCTCCAATCCTCAGGAGTGCAGCCACTCTCCCAGCACAAGTTGAAGAGCCTCAGGCACCACTCGAGAATCTTCGGGCCACCTTGCTTGATGAACTCTATGGCCACACAGTCATGTCCCGCAGCTTTACCATTCTTTGCTTTTTTCAATGCAAGCACAACTTCATTCATACGTATTTCCTCGTCCTCAGCAATATTTACATTCATACTATCTGCTACATTCGTCTGGTTTGTACTAGTACCACTTTCATACAATTCTTCGAAGTATTCTTTCCATCTTTCAACAACTTCTTCTCCATTCATCACTAAATCACCATTCTTATCTTTGATGCAATTCATACTGTTTTTCTCACTTCCAGATCTCTTTCTTTTTACTTCCTTCCAGAATATTTTCAAATTCTCCTCGGCGTTCCTCGATAATTTCATACATTCCTCTTCCTCAAGTTTTCTCTTTTTCTGGCAAACCATTTCTTTCACTTCTTTCCTACACGCTTTATATATATTCTTCTTTCTTTCTTTCTCACCTCCATCATCTGGTTTCGCACCAAGCACATCATTCCACGCTTTCTTTTTCCTCACTACAGCATCCTTCACCTCATCATCCCACCACGCATCACCTTTTTTCCTTCCTACCAACGCTTCTCCACATACTTCTCTTGCACTCTTTACTAGCACCTCCTTCATAACATTCCATAGTTCACTCGTCGAGCGTTCCTCATCATCATGTACTTCTAGCCTTACGTTAGTTAGTCTTTCATATTCATCCCTAACATTCGTCTCTTTCAGTTTTTCGACCCTGATTCTACGGACAGGCTCCAACTTCCGAGCCCTCGAGCGCCAACCGGAGAAAAGATCAATCCTTGTTATCACAAGGAAGTGATCCGTCCACAGTCCGGCGCCCCGAAATGCCCGGGTGTCCTTTGTCGCCTTCCGGAGCTCAGAGTCCACACATACAAAGTCAATCATCGACCTTTCAATACGATCAACTCTCTCTCTTTGCCAAGTGTACTGGTGGATCTCCTTGTGTGCGAAGAATGTGTTCGCCACAAAGAGATCCAACTCCAAACATACTTCTAACACTCTTTTCCCGTTATCATTCACCCTATCATCGCCATGCAATCCCAACACTCTCTCAAAATTCTTCCTTCTGACACCGACCCAACCATTCAGATCACCTGCCAATATTACTTTTTCATTCGCTCTTCTTTTATCCGCTGTCTCCCGCACTAAGTTCCAAAACTCATCATTCTCATCATCCAAGGCATCATTCCCTGGACCGTAACCTATAATAAGGAACAGCCTGGTCATGCCTACCTTGAAACGAATCCAGATGAGTCTCGGTCCTACCAGTCCATACCCATTACGCTTCACCATACATTCAGTCATTCTTTTTGATAATATAGCACCCACTCCCTGACGTCCATGTTCATTTTCAGGCACTCCAGACCACATCTCTGCCATTCCATTCACCACATCACAATCTCTATCCTTTCTTTTCGTCTCACATAAACACAATATATCTAAGTTCCTCTCATGCAAAACATCACGCAATTCATTCATCTTACCTTCCATATTTCCTCTTATATTCCACACACCAATCCGGCATTCTGCCCTCCTCTTTGCGCCCTCCCTGGTCCTTGACGCGGCGTGATGGGTGGCGAGCCTCATCGACTCCATGCGTCAAGACCACCACCTAATTTCTTACATCTTAGGACCTATAGGTCCCGTGTCTTGGTTTCCCTCCACCATGTTAGTAGAAATATATATATACAATAAATATATATATATACACTAACTAAAATAAGACGTTCTTTTTTAATTTTTGAGACTCGCGATGAAACAATGACGTCTGGGTCAATTCCCGCGGCATTAATGTTCAAAATCGTAAGATAAAATGATAAAAACAGCGTTTTTTATTTTTTTATTTTTTGGGGTTAATTTCGCTTCAATCGAAAAACTTTTACGGTCACTTCCTAGATAAAAGTTCAATGTATCTACTTTTTTTTCCAACGCATATTTAGTGTCGGTTCTCGAGATCTAAGGTCTTTTTGGAAATTTTTAAAATGTTAATATGCATACCCTCAATGGAATATTGAAATAATTACTGGAAATAACCAATACTACCCATAATAGAATGATTAGCTTGGGTATATCCCTGACTTTTTCATGGCTTTCAAAGATTCCCATAAGAATCATATTGCAATGCATTCAAAAATGAGTGCCCACATTATGTGTCGCTGAAATTGCTGAAAAATATCCCCGCTACAGTAATCAAATCATTACGTACGATTCTTTCATATGTATTGGTAAATATTATCTACTAATACTCTTATGTATTATACATTATACTTGCTGCTAACTGACTGACTGAGCGACTGACTCTGACATTTCGAATCATTTGTTAAACTCACTTCGCGAACAGCGGTCTACTTTACGCGTCGGACCAAGCGTTATCAGCGTGGGTCGCGGTTCTTCAAACGTATAGTGAATTCTCGAAATATATTTCTAGCATTTGAAACAAGCTCACGAAATACTAATTCAAAGTAGATAAATTATGTGAAGTGATTGATTTGAAATTACTACAAATAAAAGTGTTATTTCGTTGTTAATTTATTAAGTAGTGAAATTTATTTGAATCTCTTCAAAATGTCTTTGGAACTGGAAGATTTGGTCGGGACTGGAAGCGGAGACGTCCTAGAAGACTTCTTATACACATGTCACCAGTTGATCAATTGGGTAATGCCACACATTGCCTTTGAACTACTTTAATTATACGTAACATTTTCATTGAAGATTCACGTCTCTTACACAACGTTTTACAAAGCTACATACAATACAAATCAGTATACTACATCCACACAATGCTTTCACTGTTTTATAAGAGTATTAATAGGCCATAGTAATTGAACATGCACGAAAAAATGCGTCGGGAAAAGTAAGATTACTCAACTAATACTAAAGATATCATCTTAAGACTTAAAACATGGATAAATGAGATAAAGTTTTAGTGACTCTAGCGGATAGAAATTTAATTTCAGTAAATTTTCTCGTTAAAAAATGTTTCTAAAATTACCTCTGAAAATTACTGAAACTTGAGATTATTCCCGTAGTTTGTTAGATACAATGCTGTAATTTGGTTGATACGTTTTTTTATGCTAGATGCAGTGTTTTTAGCTAATATTTTTTTTATATTCCGTCCCCAATTTGAACAAAAATCCAAAATCGAATCAGTCGCTTATGTTATTCTTATTTCGCATTTACACTCTTCTAATTTTTTTAAAAAAGTTAAAGGCTTGTTAAAGGAATAATAAAAATATTATTGATATCCTCCCTTATTTCTCTAATTCACTCCATATGTCTATATGCCTTTGATGGTGAAAATGTTTTTTATCATTTCTTACACCTTTGTAATTTTTTACAGGCGATATCAGTGTCGGGTTATCAACAATAATTTTGTAATAATAACGATTTGATTGTCATGTTGACATTACGGCGGCTATCGGTTATTTTTCAATACATTGTCTCCGCTTGGCAACAGTCATTCGCTCGTAGTATTTTTTCTTTAAAACGAGTCATAAATTCCCCGTCGCCTTGCAGTAATACGTCACGACCAGAGAGCACATGGACTGTCGAAATGTACCGCCCCGCCGCCCGCTACTATCCACCCACAATAATTTAAAGCCACCATGCAAAAAATGATTACAAAACATACACAAAATATCTACGGTCGCATAATATTAATATAGCCCTATTTACTAATTCACATTACATTATATGCTTCTCGATAATGACGCCGTTCTGTACTTTCCAACTTTAAACCAGCCTTCCAAAATTCCAAGAATGATAAGGCAATGAATGAGTGAATGGATGTACACGCATACCATTATACACTTAACAAATACATGCATTCATATTAATACCTATTATATCTAAGCTTATATATAATATTAAAATCCTTGGATGCCTTGGTAAATGAATGTCCTGCTATGAGAAGTTTTCATAGCGTTTGCCGTATTCAGTTCCATTAAAAATTAACTAAAAATGCAATATTTTAGCGTATCTTATCCAAGAATATCCCATCCAATTCTTACCTATTTTAAAATCACTACTAAAAAACTCATACATGGAGATTTTTCTGTTTTATTTTGCTTGACCTTAGATTATTACTTGACCTTCTAATTAGTCAAGTACTAGACTTGCATGGGGATCCCCAATTTTACTTGACCTTTTAATTAGTCAAGTATTAGATCCCTATGGGGATCCCCAAGTTGTAGAATCGCTTCCCCATTATTTTTAAATATTATTTCGAGTGTTCTGTAAAAATCAGGTGTTTATTCAAATAGTGGGGTAACTATGTAGATGTTAATATATGCGTAGAATGTACCTAACATACTACCTACTCGCATTTATAACGCTAGTTTTCCGCACTCTGCGAAAAGAGGACTGGGTAGACGTATGTTCCTTCCCTTGTTGTTTTGCCTCTGTTCTGAATTTGTTATTCATTGTTAAAATCTTACCTATTTTATTATACAGATCCTTCAGTTATTCTTCTTCATAAGCCTTTTTCCCTCCACTGCTGGATATGGGCCTCTTCTAACTGTTTCCACTCGTCTGTGCTCTGACCCTTCCGCATCCAGGTTTCCCCAGCGATTTGGACAATGTCGTCAGTCCATCTCTTTGGTGGCCTTCCGACGGTCCTTCTATCTGTCCAAGGCCTCCACTTCAATATTCGTGGCGCCCATCTGGTGTCACCCTGCCTGGCCATGTGTCATGCAATTCTATTTCGAATTTAATGATAATATCACGAATCTAATTGTGAATGTTTCTTTTCATTACAGTACCTCGACATCGGGGAGGATATGAACGTCCCTGATGACTTCACCCAGAACGAGTTACAAACTGGAAAGTGGTGGAGACATCTACTAGCGGGAGGAGTAGCTGGTGCCGTGTCCAGGACTTGCACGGCCCCCTTAGATAGACTTAAAGTATTTCTGCAGGTAAGTCACTGAATTTTATAATCCTTTGCTAGTTATTATAGGGACTGGAACATATCGGTGCTATTTTTCGAAAAATATGGTGTTTGTCTTTGCAAAAAAGGTTTTTTCTAATTTTTGGCGAAATGTGATGTTATTTTTCATACATTTATAGCATTAAAGGAGACAATTTTGCTTATAATATGTTATTTTTTTAATTATGGACAATATTTTATACAAAAAACCCTAAAACAATAAAATAGGACAAAAATATTCGCAGAGTACAAAAAAAACCTCTTTTCAAAAATTTTTAGAGTGGTTATTCAAAGCCACATGCTTTTTAATAATGTTTTATCTTTAATTCTATGTGTTTTATTTTAATTACGATGTTTTTCAAAGAAAGGTCGAAATTCGCGTCAAATACGCGAAAATTTGGCATATTCTTTTAAAAAATGTTAAAATTTCTGTAGAAAACACGAAATTCGCCTAAAAAGCGCGAAATTCCTAATCAAATCGTTTTATCGCGATCGTGAAATATTTCCAGTCTCTATCCATTATGCACTGTGCGAAATCTCTCAACAAACTCCCCAATCTTACATAACTGTTTCTTTCACAGGTCAACCCATCAAAGGAAAAGATGGCGAACTGCTTAGGCAATATGTTGCGGGAAGGAGGTCTCTCCGGACTATGGAGAGGCAATGGTATTAATGTAATTAAAATAGCCCCAGAATCAGCCATAAAATTCGCGGCTTATGAACAATGCAAGCGAATTATATTAGGCGACAGAAAAGGCGCAACACTGGAAATATATGAAAGATTTCTAGCGGGAGCAATGGCCGGTGGAATTAGTCAAACTGCCATATATCCTTTAGAAGTCCTAAAAACGAGGTTAGCTCTTAGAAAAACTGGACAATACAGTGGTATTGCAGACGCCTTTAGAAAAATATTGGCCCGCGAGGGGTTGAGGAGTTTCTACAAAGGTTACATACCCAATATACTCGGGATTATACCTTACGCCGGGATTGACTTAGCTGTATATGAAACATTGAAGAAGAAATACTTGAAGAATCACGCTTCAACAGAACCGCCCAGTATATTCTTACTACTAGCGTGCGGGAGCGCTTCATCTACCTTAGGACAAGTGTGCTCTTATCCCCTGGCACTAGTTAGAACTCGTCTTCAAGCTCAAGGTAAATATCTTTTCTATCATACGACATTGTTTATTGTATTTTACTTTCTGTAGGCCTGAGTCAATCACAATTATGCAATGAATGTCTTATGGACGCCAATCAGAATGTAAACACTAGTTCCAATTGGCATCTTGTCACAGGTATAAAAATAATAAGAAGGATTGGATGCTGAACTGAATATACCTCATACCAGCAATCTCTTTTGCTGACTGGGGATATTTTATTCTCACATTGTGTTACTTGTATTATTTCTATGCTGTATTATGTAATGTTGTAAATTGTAACAAAATCAATAAATAAATAAAAAAATAAAATAAATAAAAATAAATATATGTACAAGATTCAGATCAGCATTCACATAAACATGTATCAGGAACAATAATTTAGACATCATTCATAGGCCCGCAGCACTTTCTAGCATTTCTGTAATTAAAAAAAAAACATATACAAATGTTGTGTAATGTGCTGTGAATCCGGAATAATATGCTGCGAATTCTAAATAATATGATTGTCCTTGATAATTTCTGTATATACCAAATATGCTGTGAATGCTAAATAATATGTTGGTGCTAGACAATATGCAGATGCTGAATAATTTATGTGAATGCTAAATATAATATCCAGATGCTGAATAGTATGCTGTGAATGCTGTATATTATCCTATGAATTCTGAATACATAATATGCTGTGAATGCTAAATAATATGCTGTGAATGCTGAATAATGTAATGTGAATGCTAAATAATATGCTGTGAATGCTGAATAATGCAATGTGAATACTGATTAATATGCTGTGAATGCTGAATAATGTACTGTGAATACTGATTAATATGCTGTGAATTCTAAATATGCTCTGAATGCTAAATGATATGCTGATGCTGAATAGTATGCTGTGAATTATCCTATGAATTCTGAATACATAATATGCTGTGAACGCTAAATAATATGCTGTGAATTCTGAATAATGTACTGTGAATATTTGTACTGCGAAGGTATTAATTTTACAGTATTATTGACCCGTATTGACCCATTGTTTTGAATTGTTTCAGAAAACACAACAAAGGGGGTTGAGAGCACAATGAGGGGAGTGTTTAGGGCAATTGTTCAGAAGGAAGGAGTCCGCGGACTGTACCGGGGGATCACTCCCAACTTCATCAAAGTGATCCCCGCCGTGTCCATCAGTTACGTAGTGTACGAGTACGCCAGCAGGAGCCTGGGAGTCAACATGACATGATCCCCCCGAAGCTCTCTAGATTACAAATTATATTATTACTACCATTCTCTTCTACTGTTCATATTAATTGTATTATCATCATTTCCATTTATTAGGCTTTATTTATTATTCAATTACTGTCGCTAAATAACTCATGATTTAATATGTGATTATATGTAAGTTAAGTTATATTATGAGTCGTCTAGAGCAAAAGTGAGGTAAGCCACATACACGCAAGTGAAACTGAGATAAAGTGTAATGTGAATTAAACCGAAGCAATACTATTTTCGATAGGTTAGTTATCAGTATACCCCGTCAATGTTTGTAGTTTTTTTTTTACGAATATCGGAACACACGAGGTGTCAATATTTGGTTATTAACGAGTAGTTTCAGACTGTGTACCTAGTTTTGGATTATGATACCACTTTTAGACCTCTACCAGCACTTAAAGATGAAAATTTGTGCCTAAACCAAAAAAAATTCAAATCTTGAGGCCTTAGGGCCTGGTAGAGGTCTAAAAGTAGTATCATAATTTAAAACTAAATATGCAGTCTGAAACTACTCGTTAACACCCAAATTTCGACACTTCTTGCGTTTCGATATTCGTAAAAAAAATCTCCAAAGATTGACGAGACGCTCTCTTAGTTTTGCCATTTTATATTTCCTAACACAATGTTGGCGATTTTTTTCAAATTTTATCTCAGTTTGGTTGTATGTGTGGGTTACCTCTCTTATTCCGCTCTAATTGCCTCAAATGTAACACGTATTATATTAAGTGCCACTATACCTACTCTGCATACAATCTAGGCTTCACGCCAGTTGTGACAACTTGTTGGGTTTATATTTTGATTATTATTTGTAATGTTGCCTTATTCTTGTTGCGAGCGAGTGCATTGCGAATTGATGGAGGGAAAAAAGCAAAGCGAATATCACTTAGCACGTTGAGCCGCATAACTGCTATACACGCCGACCATGATTTCATTTACAAAAAAACCCTTTTCATATATCTATCTATACCCTCACGCCACGTCCCTTGCAGAGCGCCAGACAGCCCTATCCTTACACACACTCCTAGCCTCCGTCATATACAGGCTCTCCGCTTCCTTTTACTAAGAATGTGTCCATCCTTGAGGATCTGGTCCACATGATTGGACCAATTTAGTCTCGGGCGGCCGCGTTTCCTCACCCCTCTTCGCTCACTCAAATATATCTGTTTGTCATTCTCTCAACATGCCCTGTACATGTTAGTTTATTCACTTTCATTCTTGTCGCAATACCAGTCTTGCAGTCACTCATTTCCCTAATTCTATCCTTTATATCCAGAGCGGCTCAGCGTGTTAACAAACTCCACTTGGAACATAGTGACATAATGAATAACTTTAAACTAATATATATTGTGTAGGTAGTTAGATAGGAGTAATTAATATGGTGTAGATTTGTTTGGGCCTGGTCATGTGATATAATCTTATATTTAGATAGGGAGGATATTGTGTAAGGTATCTACTTTATTTATTGTTAATAAATCTACGATAGATGTTTGTTCGAAACCGACGTGAATATAGTTCATACAGTCCAGTCTACATACGATACTAATTATGTTATGACATCACAATTTATGTAAATTAAATATTAGATAGGATTAAAGATTTGTTCTTGGAAGATTATAGATTTGAGTACATGGTTGGCGCAGTTGGTTGAGGCGGCAGTCTCTCAAGCGGGAGGTGCCAGGTTCAAACCCCGGCGCTGGTGATGTATTCCACACTTTGTGATACAGGCTTTTAGCCTAGTGCAAGGTGTGCTGGAAAGTATTTGGGTTTGTGTATGCAAGCCCAGATCCTTTTTTAATAAAAAAAAATTCGCCGGATTTCACCAACTGTTCAGGTGAGGAATACCGGAGATAGGAGCCACTTTACATTGTTTTTCATACAAAATTTGCGCTAGGTGACTCCTATTTTCGCTATTCCTCACCTAAAAAGCTGGTGAAATCCGGCATATATTTAGTTAGGTGAGTTTTACACTGGAAATAACGTGTTTTGTATGATTTCTTAATCAATGTTTTTTTATCTAGTGCATAAATGCGATACAGAATCATGTATTTATCATTCACTACCAAAATAGTTCACAAAAACATATTTTAGATGTTTTTCTTCTAGAAAGCATGTGGTGGCCATCTTGGTTTTGTGACAGTGTGTAAACTTGTATGAACTGTATTCACGTCGGTCTCGGTTTGTTGGCTTAATTCCTTGTGATAATGTCTTCGTAAACTAAATTATTTGTACTAAATTTAGTTCTCTATTATTAGGAGACATTTTTTAAAAATTTGTTACTTAATTTTGATTGGTTAAACCATTATTATAGTACGACCCAGAATCGGTTTTCTAAGTTCAAAATTATCCGCTCTATTTTGAGTATATGTAATAATAGAACCGATTTAGTTTTGCACAAACAAACTAAAATCACCTACTTAATTGACATTGCTTTACCAAATACATTTTTTAATATTCAATCTACCGAACTTTTTTGTGATATCAATTAATTTTCCCAGATTTTGCATGCATAATATATTTTTCTGTCATCCATATAGATTTATTGAGATATTGTTTTGTTGGCGTATTTGAGGGGGTCAGAGCAAAAGCGAGTTAAGCCACATGCGAGTGAAACTAAAATAAAGTATAGAATAACAATTATAATGTAAATTAGGAGTAAGCAATGCTATTTCTTAATACTAGTATGTGGGATACACTGTTTCTATCTCATGCAAAACTATATTGGGAGCACATTAGAGGTGGTCAATAGCCTGTTTGGTAACGCGCTCGACTGTTAATCCAGTGGGTGCAGGTTCGATCCCCCATGCCAACCTACTCCACTTTACGACAGAAGCTTTTCAACCTAACTGTGAAGTATGCAAAGGTATATTTGGGTTTATTTCAATAAATCCAGGTTAATTTGAAAAAAATCAATTAATATTTGTAAGGTTAAATCAGTTAACGTATTTTGGTGGGTTGTCTCACTTTTGCTCTATTCACTAATAAATATTATTGTGGATTACCTCGCTTTTGCTCTCGTCGCCTCATTCACAAGATTACTTTACCACGCGGCATTCAGAGGAGTGGATAATATCAATTTATTGTAATGAAGAAGTATTATTATAATTTATTTTTCTTAGGTGTAGCTTTGAGAGTAAGTTAGTAATTTTCCTTAAATTATATGAGACTGCCATTTTTATAGTTAAATTATAAAAATTAAATTATACTCTAAGTATTGTCTATTGAGGGGAAAGGTTTGAATGAACGCATGGTGTCTATTAAATTTTTATTGTGTTTTTTGTATTGCTTTTTTTTTCAATACAGGGTCATCGAAAAAGAATGCCCCTATTTTAAAGTGGAATATCACATTGCGAGGCGGTAGATGAAAAGCGTCGGTTGGCTTTGTCGACTGCGTAGCCATTCTGCGCATGCGCTAGCGCATTATATCATACATCAAACAAAATTTACATTCATTAGCTACCATACAGCGAAAGAATCACTCATTTATCCTAAATGGTTCCAAAGTTATTCCACTTTGAAATAGGGGCATTCTTTTTCGATGACTCTGTGTATTATTAAGTAAGAATTGTTACTCATATTGTCGTATGCCACATACAGGGAATAGAAAAAGACGTATTGATTTAATAACGTATAGATTTTTAATTATTATTGTTTTTGTGAGCCAAAGTGATTGTATTGTGTGTGTTTTTTTTTAAGTATTTGTGCTACAAGCATTTAGTGATCGTCAACTCTAAATAGTAATCATGTACGATGGTTTATTGTTAGGAAAATATCTCATTTTTGTTTATGGGTATCTCGTATATATGGAACTTATGCATAATTTTAATCCCAAAGTATAGGATATTATTAACATTGTAAGAACGTGATGGGACACATAGAGAAATCTTTTTTTAATAATTAGTTATTTTAGCACAATTAAGATATTGATTGGTCCTGATGTCGTCAAATGGAAATATCCAAATTTTTTATAATTCCCGTCAGAAATTTATGTATAATTTGTTATTCTATCACAATTGGAGTGAGACTTGCGCTTATACGAGCATTTTTTTGAGGAATAATTGTGGCAACTAGTACAAATCGTATCGATGAACATTATTTCGCAATATATAGCAATTATTTCGGCGATATTTAAAGCGATTCAACGATGTTGCGTGCAAACGAATTAACTAAAATGTCCAAACTGATTTGCACGCAATATCGTTGTCTCGCCATCAATATTACCGAAATAATTGCTATATATTGCGAAATAATGTTAATCGATACGATATGTACGAGTTGCCGCAATTATTCCTCGAAAAATTGCTCATATAAGCGCACCTTAAGATGTGATCGTGGTTGAAGTGAGTTGCCTATTTATAATTTGTATATCTAAATATTTATTGATGATTGTATATTTCTGTTTGTATGTAAGATTACAAGATGATAGTGAGTGCGTCTGTCTGTATATAATGTTGTGAACGTATGGGAGAATAAGTTGTTATGAATCTCACAATCTTCTTAGGTTAGGTTTACCAATACTTTTCAATACAACGTCAGTTAATTTCACCAAACTAATTCAGGACCAAATGCATAGTCAGTGCTTGAATATCAAAAAAATATCTGCTAGAGTCACTGCGTCTTACCTTTAACATTTTATCAACCAAATTACAGCATTATATCTAACAAACTACGGGAATACTCTCAAGTTTCAGTAAATTTCAGAGGTAACTTTGATACAATTTTTATGTATTGAAAGTATGAAAAATCAAATTTCTAACTCTTAGAGTCAATAAAACATATTCTCATTTATCCATGTTTTAAGTCTTCAGATGATATCTTTAGTATTAGCTGAGTAATCTTACTTTTAACGTACATAATTACTTGTTGCGCAATATTGCTATTTTGGCAGTTCTAAGCAATCAAGTATGGTTTTGGTAAAATTTGGGCCACCGCCCATAAAGTAGGTGATCTAGCCGTGCTGTAACAGTTGGCAACATAGCATAATGATCGCATAGGACCCCCTCTCCTGTCAAATCTTGTAACAGAATATAATACGTGGTCCGTCATACTCGTTGTTAAGGGACTGTTACTCCATACATTTCCTTAGCGGCTGTGACGGCAACCTCGCCTATAATGTTTTATGTATTAATCCTACATCATGGCTAGAGAAGGAGAGAAATGTCAAGGTGGCGGTGACTAAGCATTATCCAATAGCCACCAAGCACTACTCAAGCACTGATTATACATTTGGTTCTTACAATATGCAGCTTCTTTAGGTAGAAAGTGTTTCAGTATACTTATAAGTTCTATCCGAGGGTTGCATTTAAGAGTTTCTTACATTTTGCATTCCATTCAGTAACACTATTGACATTAATAACTCATAATATTTTAATGTAACTGCTTACTTACTTGTTTCTGTGCAAATTGTATGTATATATTATATTTATATAAGATAATAAATTTTTTTAAAGATGTAATATTATTTTTTTATTTTATTTCATTTTAAGTGTTTTTGTATGTAAAGTCGGAGTGATTCTCAGTAAGATTAGATAGAAAGCGAATTTATGGTTAATTTGATCTATATAAATCATTGACTTTCGTATTGCGTAAGTACTACCTAGATGTCTGACTCCATGTATTTTCAATAGAAAGGAAGTGATGCAATTTAACACTCGGCACTTTTTGGTATTTTAGCTCACACTGTTAACAAGATATCAATAATAAAAACTAAAGCATCTTTAAGACTTTCGCTTGATTCCTAAATAACGTTAAAACTAATACAGTTTTTAACTATGAGAACAAAATTTCGAAAACATTGCCCACGGGATGTCAAAATTCTCCGTACAGTTTGTGGGCATCAGTTTAGTTCATTACTAGCATTGAGTACGCCATCTAGGTACTTAATATAAAATTCTATGATATATGTAAATACAGGAAAGGCTGAATGAAGGATAAGATAAGTTTGAGAAACATAGGATTAGGTGAATTACATTTTATTGAAGGAAGATGATAGAACCTTTTGCTGTTAGGTTATTTTCTAGTTAATTGTTGAGAAATATTGCTTAATAATGTTTCCTTAAGAAATCTGACATTTTGATATCACAGAGGGTCCAGTAATGAATAAAGAAGGTCTTATATTCTTAAATTGTAAGTGTGGAAAAGTAGCAATACAAAAATGCTTTGAGAAAGTTTATCGCATCACAGAAAGCTGTAGAATTAAGAATACTATATAGTATTATCACAATTGATGGAATGTTAATAACATTCAAAGTTAAACAAAAGTAACAAGCCATCTTATGGAGAGAGAGAGGGGGTCACTAATTAATATATGGACACTTAAATGTATATCAATTCTACATACTAATTTTAATGTATTTATGGTCGTGAGAAGAGTCGGTTTTGCCTTCTCTGTCAATTTTAAAATATGTAGGCTCTTGACTAAGCATCACAAGAATCTGTGGAATAATTAAATAGTTTTTTAAACAGATAGGCAAAGATGTCACCAAATTATCTTATTACTGTACAGGTGAACGGATATAAGCCACATGTGGGATGTCTCGATAGAGACACCAATAAAAATATGAAAACACCTCTTTAGAACTGTCAAAAAATGACGTTTTGAGTTATTCAACCACTTAGATCCATTTCTGTATACGATTTTCGTACACTTATCTCATTTGCCCAAAAATGTGGCTAAGGTCAGTTCACCTCACAGCGACAATCACGAAGAAAGCAATAAACATGAGGATTTAGCATTATTGAATGTTGTGCGGAAATCTGTGAGATATTATTTATAAATATAGATTTTAAGAAGGCAAATTATGAAGGTAGTCGATAGGCGAATCCTCGTTGTATTTGAATGTTCGCAATGGACTGCTCGCAAGGCTTATGTGTACTTAATATTTATTGTGAAATTATATAGTCTTAAGATCATTGGAGTTGGTAAAATGTATACAAAAAACATACGTGGGCTTGTGTAACTTATTACTATTGTTATATGTTATTATTCATTCTACAATACGGGTGTAAAGTGTGACGCCACTAACGAAATACGATCCAACTGTCAAGTTTGACAGCCCCTTCCCATACTAAACGTGCAACTTTATAATCAAATATAAGTGGGTTTTACTTCATAATGTCATGTAAAAGTGTGGCTGATATCATTATTTTATAAGGGGAACATAAATTAGCGTGAATCTGTAAGAAAATTTGAATTAAATAAATCATAACTTAATTGAACAAAAATTTGTATGAATCTGTCAGAGTTTTCCGGACCGCATCGCTAGGGGCGCTGCATTCACTTTACACCCGTATATAAAAGTCAACTGTCAAAATATTGCTGTATATCAACTGTCAAAACGTTGTTCAATACTGCATTGTTTTAACTGCTGTTTTATTTCATTTTTGTTTTTCTATTATGGCAACTCGAATTCCTGAATATTCATCACATGCGATAATGACTTTATATTTTACTGTATTCCAATATTAATTCTTCCCATTACCAGGCCAGCACCCTTCAATTTTCATATCAATAGCTAATGCCGAAAAATTGAGCAAATGTAGAACAATTTTTTTTTAAAAGTCTCAGAATGCCGTAATAGAATAAAAATGCTGGTTAGAGCAAGGGCGATGTAAGCCACATACGAGTGATTTTTTTTTAAATAAGATTTTTCAAAGGTTAATTCGGAAAAGGTATTTTAGTGGGTTACCTCACTTTTGCTCTATTTAGTAATAAATTTTATTGTGGGTTACCTCACTTTTGCTCTTACCGCCTCATTAAAGTTTATAATATTATTTTTCAATGCATTGGCGAATGATTGTTGCCAAAACAATATTCTATCTATCTCCTCAAGCCGCATCCCTTGCAGGGTAGGATACCAAACTCCCCTATCTCTGTAAACAGTCCATGCTTCCGTCACATTCGTAATAATATAATATTTAGATTTATAACTTAATAATTACTAGGTTGGTACACTTGTTGAAATGCACGCATATGTTCACCAATACAAAATATGTTATGAAATGAGTGCTTTTCTTTATGATAAATGTTGTGTTTTTCGTTGTGTCAACATCACTCCGTATGATGTTTATAATTAGGAATTTTAATTGGTTGTATTATTTGTAATATAAAACGTATTATTAATATCAGGAGACACATACATCCATTTTCAAGAAACCGTTTTATTCAAAATAATTTCAAACACACTAGTACATAGTTCGCTGTGGAAAAAAATATGGAAGATACGTGGAACCTTTGACAGGTCGTCCAGGTATTCTTTCTTGGTCGTCCTCTGTAGTTTGTCCCCTCGTTCATTCCTTCAATTAATTCAAATAGGAGACCCTCTTGACGCACTATGTGGCCGATCCATCTGGCACGTCTTTCTGCTATTTGTGGCAAGCAATATTGATCTTTTATTACACAGTAACAGGTTTGTGTACACAAACCCAAATACTTTCTGTACCATATCTTTGTTGTTGGTTCTTCAGGTTTCCTTACTGCGTGTAGAGTGGTTGAATAACCGAGCTTTTGGCAGCGATACTACTGCCATCTTCAGGGTGAAGTAGTTTTTTTATGTAAAATTCCGTCGAGGTATCAGTAATTTACTGTGAGCTGCCGAAATCTCGGTCATTAAACCACTCTACACGCAGTAAGGTAACCTGAAGAACCAACAATGAAGATATGGATTCATCACGCTGCGAAAGCTTATTACAAGATTACTTTACTGCCCACTTCACAGTAAGATAAAAGCTTGTGTTGAAGTGTGGAATACATCGTCAGTGCCGACCCGATATGTTTGTAGTTATTTTATAGAACAGATATGTTTACGCGTATGATGTTTTAATATTATTATGGTTCCTAATTAATTTTAATTACTATATTGAAGACAAGTTGGTTTGTGATTTAAACATTAAGATTGTTTACTTATTCTAAGTTTAATATTTATTAATACTTTGTATATGTTGTAATAGTTCGTGATTATTTAATAATTATTTTTAATATGTATCAGAACTCTCTCTCTTTGTGAGAAACATCGGATTTTCTACAATTGTAGCTGAAATAGCAAGTACATAGTTATCTCAATGGATGTATCAATAAATGTATATTCAGATCGATGTAATTATATAAAGTCGGCATGACTACCGGCATCTACCTCCAATGACCTGATAAGTAAAGTCAGGGAACAAAAAGATGGTTGGAGTATACAGGGTGTCCCGTTAATCAACGTCATCCCGTGGAGGGGTGATAGACCAGCTCATAACCTACCAGAAAATCGAAATATGACCTTAGTAAAAATCACTCATTCTCGAGATATCGGCACTTTTTTGTTTTTCGTGAAATTCGACACCTTCGATCAGTTTTTCGATCGCCACGGTCACAAAATTCAATATTATGGGAATATTTTTTTTGATTCGTAATCCTGAATAATTCAGCTATTTGATTATAATCCAAAACAAAACGTACTATGTCCCATTTTTGAAAAAAAGGACAAAGTTTCGTCCTCTCGAGTTTTTTGTTTTTTATTAGCAAATTTCGACTCCATTACACTGTAAAAATTTAGTATGACATTAAGCTGACAAATGATATTAAAAACTTCCTCATTTAGTGTAGTTTTTAAAAAGGTACAAAAGTGGATATAGTTTCATTTACAAAAAAAAGATATTCCTGTTCTACTTCAAAAGGACCTCATTATAAAAAAAAATCAAATGCAGGGTTGTAGCTTCCTTATGTCCAATATTTGGACAAGTGATAGAGGATGAAAAAATATGAAAAAAAGTTTAAAAATGTATGTCGAAAAATCAACCGTTTTGGAGTTATGGTCTTTTGAAAATTGAGGAGTATGAAAATTACTCATTTGGGTTTTTTGACTATAACTCATAAACCATCAACTCGATTTTGACAAAATAAATTAAAAATCATTGTAAATATCATCGGCTTGCGATAAAGCTTCTAATTTGCGGCCTTTTCTTCAAAATTCTGTGAAAATTCTGTTAAGAAACATGTATTTTTGTGAAAAAATGATATTTTTATACAGAATTTTCACTAGATTCTATGGAAAAGGCAACAAATTAAGATCTTTATGGAAAGCCTATTTTATTTACTATGATTTTTAGTTTCTTTTGTCAAAATCGAGTTAGTAGTTTGTGAGTTATTGTCAAAAAATCCTAATGAGAAATTTTCATACTATACAATTTTCAAAAGGCCATAACTCCAAAACGGTTGATTTTTCGACATACATTTATTAAACTTTTTTTCATATTTTTTCATCCTCTATCACTTGTCTAAATATTTGACATAAGGAAGCTACAACCCTGCATTTGATTTTTTTTTATAATGAGGTTCTTTTGAAGTAAAACAGGAATATCTTTTTTTGAAAATGAAACTTTATCCAGTTTTGTACCTTTTTAAAAACTACACTAAATGAGGAAGTTTTTAATATCATTTGTCAGCTTAATGTCATACTAAATTTTTACAGTGTAATGGAGTCGAAATTTGCTAATAAAAAACAAAAAACTCGAGAGGCGGAAACGATGTTCTTTTTTTTTTTCAAAAATGGGACATAGTACGTTTTGTTTTGGATTATAATCAAATAGCTGAATTATTCAGGATTACGAATCAAAAAAATTATTCCCATAATATTGAATTTTGTGACCGTGGCGATCGAAAAACTGATCGAAGGTGTCGAATTTCACGAAAAACAAAAAAGTGCCGATATCTCGAGAATGAGCGATTTTTACTAAGGTCATATTTCGATTTTCTGGTAGGTTATGAGCTGGTCTATCACCCCTCCACGGGATGACGTTTATTAACGGGACACCCTGTATGCTAATACCAAACCATATCACAATAGATGCTGGTCAATAAAGCCAAATTCTTGAAGATAGAAACATCACACTGTTTTTTAAAAACTTAAATGTTTCCTGCCATCACAAACCACAACAAATTAAAAGTGTAAACATGTTTTGAGTTAAAATTTAAGGTTTTGCATTTAAAATTAGTATACGTAACACAAAACATGTATTCTTATAAAGTAATATTGTCCTTGTATGCCATATCTTTGCCTTTGTATTATATATGTGTTTCCTCTTGTTATTCTTCGTGTTTTGTACACATAATCATAGATAATAAGTATACAGTTCAATCAATCTACATTCTAATTTAATATTCTATACTCTCTAAGTGATTCCTTGTTACCAGCAAGCAATTTGTGTGTGAAATCTTATAATATATTGTATTGCTAGAACTCTCTCTTATTCAGCAATGTATTACATTCTCTAAACAGCTGATTAGGGAACCTATATGAACGTAGGAAGACTTAACGGATAAAGCCATAGACAAAACTTGACCGCCGCCATTGCAGCTTCTAGCATTTCCGCTAGGTGTGCGCCATTTTTTCTAGATGTGTAGTACACTAATTTACCATTAATTACATAGGTTATATTCCAAAGGTAATTTCCACACTGATTATGCATAATGAGTCACTGAAATATCACCAGGTTTCATGCAATTGTGGACAAGCAATATGACACGCAATCATATGTTTGTAGCTCCCATGGCGTCCACCATAGATTTGTCATAGATGATAGATAGGGCGCAATGTTCAATAGTTCTTCCCACGTTTATATAGGTTCCTTAATCAATGCTGCAAGTTATGTGGGACTATCATAAGTATGTCTGCTTCTTGGATGTGGTGATTTTCTCTATTTTAATAGGGAATCTGTAGATATTATGTAGGTAGTTCAATTAATTGATTTATTTTGTATTGTTGATTGTATTATTATGATACTAAGTACCTTTTTTGCTGTGCAATAACAAATATGGTGCATTTTATTTATCAATTTAATACTTGCAATATTGTAAGACGATTTCTAAATGGTGATACATCAGGCACAATGCTTGTATTTTATATAGAGCAATATAATACAGCATATGATATCTGGATGGGTGAATGTTTCCCAGTGTTAGGCTGATGAGTTTATTTGTCAATCATGAATGATATTATGTAGACTCTTCTGGCCGTTAATACGGAGAAGTGTGTTGGCAAATCTTGCCTCCAATTCTTTCTTGATAGATTGTATTTCTTTGTCATCACAAATTGAGAATGTAATACACAATCTATGGAAAAGAGTATCCAAGATACCAACCTTTTGTAAAAGAGTTTCAAAAGAAATTCAACAGATGGCAGTCGTCAACCGTCAGATATCAATTCTTTCTTTCTTTTTATAGTTACGAGTAGTTAATTTCTATTTAACTACAGTTTACAGACAGTTATTTCTACAATATTTTACAATGTCTTTGTTACTCTGAATACACAATATTTCAAACTATTTCAAATGCACATTATGTGAAGAATTTTCTTAACTAAAACGCGAGTTGCACAGCAAATTCTTGTTGAGGTCACAAATCTCTCGTATAAGATTTTTTAAATAAGTATTTATTTTTATTGTACAAGTGAGATGGCTTCTATGCCTTACTTAAACATTGTTACTAGCTACTATGAAATATATTAATATTTATAATTTATAATAAAATAAAACAAGCCGTTTTCCAATATTTCTTCCTAAAGTGAAATTGTTTTAAACTGTCGAACGCAGTCATAAATGTTAGTCAATGTTAAAGGTTTTCACGGTGTGCGATTGACAATGTTTCTTGGTTTTTCGGGTGAACCGTGTGTAGATAAACTTGATTGGCGATTCAACACTCCTTCTGGTAAGAGGAAGACACCAGTAGGAGTGTCGAAATGTCGATCAAGTTTATCTACACACGGTTCACCCGAAAAACCAAGAAACAATGGCAGTCATAAAAGTGTGACAGAGAAGGGGCGACTACCTGCACCTTATGGCTCTGGCGAGCCATAAGGTGCAAATGAAGCAGGTAGTCATCCATTCTCGGTCAAATTTTATGACTGCGTTCAACAGTTTGAAATAATTTCACCATGATAACTTATTTTCTAAAATCAATTACTGTTTCATTTTCTACGCAACATTTCAACTCATAGAATTATTGATACCATATTAATAAAATTAGGAACATACATATTATTGCAACATTACAGAGTTCACAAATCGAATCATTTTATCAACCATACATAATCTGGAGATGGCATGACATATATACGTAGAATTAGTTTAAAACACAGTTATGTAAGTCTGCATATTCTTTCATACTAACCAGTGACCCTCTCACTCCATAGATCTGTCTTCTTACCGGAACGACGGTGTCGGGACTTTCCCTGAGTTTTGGATGTTATTCATGTTCTGTTAATTGTAATTATATGGCTGCATATTAGTATAGAATTTGAACAACATTCAAAACTGTCGTTTCACTAATGAGACAATGTTACGAAGAGAGGAGTCACTATTTAGTATGGAAATTATTGGGACCTAACTGAATTCCATACTAACGTATGTGGTGGTCGGTAACCTGGTTGGTAACACGCTCGACTGTTATTCCGGTGGGCGCGAATTCAATCCCCGACTTACTCCACTTCACAACACAAGCTTTTCAAGCTTACTGTGAAGTGTACAAAGATGTACTATTTGTATTTCTAGTAAAAAAAAATCTCAAGCTTAAATACCGACACTGAAATTGATAAAATAATTTGTTTTGCGAACTCTATAATTTTATAGTTATATATAGGTTCCTAGCTTTATTGTGTAATATCTCTCACGTTTGTAGCCATTAATCCCTTGTAACTTCGCTCTAAAATGTTTTTTGTAATACATATTTAATAAGAAACAATTTTTAATTCACATTGTATGAAAATATATCTGATTCCATATGTTATTCATTGTATAAACTTTCTCTCGTTGAATTCAATAAAGAAAATAATACCTCATTAATCGAGACTTTTTTATTACCTAACCTTATTACGAGATGATACATACATAGTATCTAGCCGGGGCAACCCTAACTGCCCTTGTGGTGGGGTGGAGTCCATTGACCACATCGTCAAAGAATGTCAGTTCACTAGGTTCAGCGGCACAATGGAAGACATCCATAACTTGTCTCCTGAGGCACTTCAATACCTGAGCTCTCAAAATTGACGGCCGCCATTTCCGCTAGGTATGCGCAATTTTTTCTCGATGTAAAGTACGCTAATTTACCATTTAATTACATAGGTTATATTCCAAAGGTAATTTCCACACTGATTATACATAATGAGTCACTGAAATATCACCAGGTTTCATGCAATTACAAAAACAAGCAATATGACACGCAATCATATGTTTGCAGTGAAAATGGCATCCACCATAGATTTGTCATAGATAATAGTAGGGGCTCAATGTTCAGTAGTTCTTCCCACCTTTATATAGGTTCTTTAGGTCTATGGAATAGTAATTTAAAAGACAATATACATAGAATGTTGATATATTTTATTCACAATCTGCCACCAATATACTATGAAGAAGTAATAAAAATAAACATATATGTTTCATGAAACTTAATATCCAATCGCTCCATATTATGAGTGTACGCATGAATGAATGAATGAATAGCAAATAAACAAGACATTGTGTGGAATATACAATGTGTTACATGAAGTACACTGCATGGAGGGACTACAATACGACAGTGACAATATTCATATGACATTTTACAATTTACCAGACTTTTGTAGTTATTATAAATATTACTTTATCATTATGCGTGAGAATATTATGCATTAGTATTACCAAACTAATATGTAACACTGATATACTTGTGGCGCCTCCGCATTGCCGGCGGTGTAAAACCTCCGCACCATGGAACAATAAAACGGTGTAAAACCTCCGCACCATGGAACAATAAAACGGTGTTGTTGCAAGACCTCCATTGTGGAGGTTTCATACCAAGGAGGCTTTGCAACAACACCGTTTTATTGTTCCACGTTGCGGAGGTTTCATACTGCAGGAATGTGGAGGCGCCACATACTATATGGGTTCAGTTATATGGGATGCTTCTTATATTGAAAAATGAACGTGAGGATGGATGCGTTTTGAGCAAAAAAAATCGGAGAGTGTGTATGACATAATAATTTTTCAATTCACTATGAATCAATCAGATATTGCATTGTTTTTTATACTATACGACAATTGTAAATTTTGTTGTTAAATTTTGATATAACCAAATAAAAAAAACAATCTGTACGCTAATTAAAAGAGAGGCAATTGTTGAATGATCGGGTGTAGGATGACTAGCAGTAAAAAGAATCACTTTTCAATTCTTTGACAATTCAGTATGGTATAATATAGTCTTAATTAGGTTAAAATTTTGATCGAATTCTACTCAACGGAAGTGAGAAAATATGGTTTATTATTTATTATTGACAAGTTCTAATCACTTGATATCTAGTTAGTAATCGTTTAATTCAAATGTCATTATCAGTCTTACATAATATCTGGTCAATAAGAACTAAAATGGAAAACGTCATCGAAAATAAACATAAATACTATGTATGTACATTAAACTGGTAGATAGAACAGTAAACGATATAAAGCGTTTGATACTTTCTGGTAAACTATCCTGTTTGTCTCTTTTCCGTTCGTCTCGGGTGTACCGTGTGTAGGTTGTCGAGCTTTCAGTCACTACATTAGTCCTGAAGATGGCCTCAGCAAGCAAGCAGTAGTTTTCGGGCTTTCGGCCTACTTTCTGAGGCCATCTTCAGGACTAATGAAAGCTCGACAACATCGACAATCTACACACGGTACACCCGAGAAAAATGGAGAAGATATTAACAAGGACCGTGAAAATCTACAAAGCTATCTGATTCTATTTGTGGCTCTAAATATTCAAACATTCATTAATTAACAAAAATAAGTAACAAAATATTATAAAAAAACACAAATTAGATAAACTTTTTTAAGTCTTACCTCATAACACAAATCTATGGCATACAAATATGTCTGTAATAATAATATAATAAAAATAATAATGCACGTGAAATAAAACAAGATACACACGACAGGACATCGACCGACGCTTTCGCTAATCGTACATTAAAAATTTGTATAAAAACTGGTTAAATTCTCTGCAAAAAGTTCAATAACTGAGGAAAAAGTGAAAAACTAAATATTTAGATTAAAATCCACAAAAAAATGACTTTAGATTTCGCGACTAGTATTCGAGGGTTTGCTTGATCATCAGACGATTGTGAATAAAGTTTATCAAAGTCTTTATTCGCAATCGCCTGAAGATGGGGGTGCAAATCCTCGAATACTAGCCGCTAAATCTAAAGTCATTTTTTTATGGATTTTAATCTAAGCATTTAGTTTTTCATTTTTTCTTTAAAAACGGACTTCCACCAAGTACCGTCTATAATTTGTTCATTATTTTTCATCACAGGTCAGAGAAAACGTCGGTCAGATTCACGACACATTTGCATCGTGCCGCCATGTAATGTGTATGTATATAAAATTAATACAATTGTATATATTCTCGTCAATGCGTATTAAATACAGAGAATCGTATACAATAATTAACAAAATCAACAATTATTCTTTGTGACAAACATTTATATTCTTTTAAGGAAATCGTACGCAACTGTTTTGAGGAATGAGTCATTTGGAGCAAAAGTGATGTAACCCACAAAATTACCTAAATTAAAAAGGGCTCCCTATATTGTATTTTATCCAATAGAAATGGTGTATCCCACCTACTTGTATCAAGAGATATCATTGCTTAGGTTTATTCACATTACACTTTATTTCAATTTCACTTGCATGTGGCTTACCTCACTTTTGCTCCAAACGCCCCAAATGTGTATTCCCTTTTTAGTACAATTCAAATCACACGAAAATACACAAAGAACAATATGTCAAATAAAAAAATATATAAACAAAATACAGCAGTCCTTCGACAATCGTAGATGAAATGTAAATAAATTTGGGTTTTTTCATTTACGAACCCAGATTCATTAATGAAATATACGATAGATATTTTCTCTTTGGCCAAACAATTGCACAGTGAGGCCCATAATGGATAGATCTGTCAAATTTAAATTAGATACACAAAAAACTGTTTTTAGTAATCATTAGTTTCAATTTAAATACTTGTGTGTTTCCACAATCCCACATATTTGTACAAATGCAGAAGTCGATATCTGCTGTCTTTTCCACCCCACAAATGTCGAGGAACGACTGAGAGTACTTTTGAAGTGACTTCTTGAAAACATAAACAACACAATATTAAAACAAAGTCAATAGAAATAATATCCACAATATTGCATTTGCCACCTGCAAGTCAAACAATATTCACTCATTATTATAAGGCAACACATTGGTATGACGTGCGCCTGTTCAATAAGTTGCCTGAAGAAATGAAGTCTCTGAGTGATAGTAAATTTAGGGGAGCAGTGAAAACGTACCTCGTTGAAAAATCGTTTTACTCTGTCGACGAAATACTGGAATGAACCATTTACATTCACTCCAGCACTGAACTGACTATATCATAAATTGTTTATTGTGCTTTCATTATATAATTATCTTGCTTCATACTATGTTACTGTCTGACGAAATGCTAACAGAGTCCTTTACATTGACAAGCATTAAGCATTGATATTGTGCATAATACCTGCTGTATATTCCATTTAATCATTATTTGTATGAGTCCAAGTGCCCGATATAGGGTCTAAGGACGATAAACAACAATAAACTGAATTATTATACTAGTTGATCGACACATCTATTGTGCAAGCTAACCTAGATACTCCCAGAGTTTCTGTAATTATTTTAATAAACATGAGCAAACGAAATCTACAAAAATACCTGAATTAACTTTGTAATAGTGTTACACTTATAATAATGATGAAATATATTGACGAGCAGCGGACTACGACAGTACAACAAATGAGTCACAAAAATATTTCTCCTAATCTGGTCTGCGACTAAGGAACAACGGCTTTATTAAAATATTATATATTATTAATATATTATCCTTATTACGAAATGTACAACAACAATAGCATTCTGTGTGATGAATGAAATAGTCCTTAACAATATTACATACATTTATACATTATCAGTTATTACTATATGGAGTAGGAGCTATTATACTTAGTATTATTTATTATTAGAGTAATAAAAAGCAACTAATATAGTCGCTTGCAGTAACTTTACTTTATTTAAATTTACAATAAATATCACTAAACCAAGTTAAATCAGTCGACGCCAGGCTTCTCTCATTTTATTATTAGTAAACATTAACTGAAATAATAATTACAAGAAACAAGTTAAGTGTGGAGGATAAAATAAAAAAAAAAATATATTCTCTAAGATAAGAAGATAAATATTCTCTGTATGTATGTAACATTAACCGCGAAGGTGTTTGCATATCAGGACAAAGAGATGCGTCATTTTAACACACGACATAAGATCCATGTTCGTATCTTGAGCATGGCTATGGCTA
This sequence comes from Ceraclea dissimilis, assembly GCA_963576895.1. Classification (NCBI taxonomy): domain Eukaryota; kingdom Metazoa; phylum Arthropoda; class Insecta; order Trichoptera; family Leptoceridae; genus Ceraclea; species Ceraclea dissimilis. Next base: position 866,200 of record OY756368.1, read on the forward strand.
TAAAATGTTATTGCAGTAGGACGTTAAATTAGGAACAAATTACGACTCGATCTGTGTAAATCTCTCGGTTGACAAAACTGTGACCAACCGAGATTTTAAATAACAATTGTGATGTGAAACTTTTGTAAAATTATGTAACAAAGAAACGGGCAAACATCTCTGAATTTTTATTTTGTGATAACATCAGCCACGGAACCCCAAATGGACATTGTTAACCGGGGAGAGCTCCGAAACGTTGGAGAGAGACAGCATCTCAAGAGGACAACAATTCTGCGATAATAGACTCTTGAGTCTACAGAAAGCTGAACAGGAGAAATAATATTTATGGTAGGGGGAAACAACAACAAAAATTCCCAATCAGTGTTGGAGAATGTGATGAATCACGTTCAACAATATTTACATATTATGAGTCGATTAGAGCAAAAGTGAGGTAAGCCACAAAAACCTAAACTGAATCTTGAAACCTTGAAAAATGCTCCCAATATCGTGTCATGAGAAGAGTTTTTACTTTGAAATAATAAAAAAATATACATTTGTGTATTCTTTCGATGTGAGGTTTTCGCTGGAAAACGATGTTACACTCGCGTGTGGCTTAAATCGCTTTTGCTCTAAATCACTCACATAATCATACATACATAATTATAACAATAGACAAGAAACAGTAGTAGTAGTATATATCACACCAATAGGTCAAAGAGTACAAAGTATAACACAGTAATATAGTATAGTATGAATATCTACACATTATAATAATAGTAACTAATAAAAAAATACAAAACTGTACAACACGTTTAGGAATAATAAGCATTTCTTTACAAACATCTTCTATGTACACTCCTTATTAATGTAACGAAATATAAACATCTTTGACAGTTTGTAGTGAGTTTTAGAATGTATGTGTGTCGTTCCACAGATACTTTTACATTTTATCATCACGCTATTTATTACAGTCCTATATACTGTCGTTCGGCTTCGGCACCCTGAATTGTTCTCAGCCAATACTGAGGGAGTCGTCTTGAAACTGAAGACAGTGATGTATGGACTACAGATTGACTGTTTTAGGATTGCAATATTCGGATATTCCTTGAATAAAAAATATTGTAATTCAAGACAGTCATCTTGTAGTCAATACTTTCATCTATTGCTGTCTTCAGTTTCAAGACTCTCAGTATTGGCTGAGTAAACGCCAAAGCCAAATGGCAGCATATAACAGAACGTACAAATTAAATTTTGACAGAAAAGTCTAAAAAAAACACCCAGAGCCCTTTCAAAAAACCGAGACTGACATGAATATAGCTGAAGGAGATCACAGCATCTCGGAGTTTCGTAGGCAGACAGAAAGAAAAATCCCTATTAACAGTAGTATACAATACCTACCAGAGTCAGTGATTACTTCACTGAGTTGACAGTTTGTATTAATCTAAGAAATTTGTTCTATGTAAGGAACCTATATAAAGGTGGGAAGAACTATTGAACATTGAGCCCCTTCTATTATCTATGACAAATCTACGGTGGACGCCATTTTCGATGCAAACATATGATTGCGTTTCATATTGCTTGTCCCCAATTCCATGAAACCTGATGATATTTCAGTGATTTTTGCCACTCATTATCAAAAATTTTTGTGGAAATTACCTTTGGAATATAACCTATGTAATTAAATGGTTAATTAGCGTACTTTGAGAAAAAATGGCGTACACCTAGCGGAAATGCTAAGTTCGAAAATGGCTGTGGTCATATGGCTTTATCCGTAAAGTCTTCCTACATTTATACAGGTTCCCTAGTTCTATGTAATGCTATGGACAATAAATAGTTATAACCTAGTTGGATCTCGGTAGAAAAATATTTGCTAAATACCAAATTGTCTATTCGTAGTAAAATACAAAGCATCAGGTATGTACAGTTATTATGTAATATTATTATGAATAGAAATTGCATTATGAAGAACAATATATTATGAATAGAAATTACATAACGAAGACAACTATGAATTATTAGTATTATATAAAAATATTCTCTTTGTAAGTTGTGACTATTGGACTATATTATAATAACCTAAAGTTGTATAAATTTTGCACGATCGGGCATCATTCCATTTCATTTCATTACAAAACACAAGATCGCCCACCAACCGATGTTAGAAATTTAGTAATGTTTTTAGAATTTCACATTCGTTTTAACCCATAGACATCAATAAAATATAAGAATCCCAAAACAAAGATTTTTGACATTAATGGGTTTATTTGAAGTACATAAATCGTTTGGTGGCCAATCATCACTCTAAAACTAAATTCACAGTACGAAATTTCATTCCATTTCTATCGCGAAATTAACAGAGAGACTGTTGACTTGTCAATTAAAATAATGACAATTGAGTCGTTTAGAGCAAATGTGATGTAAGCCACATCAATTGAAACTGAGATAAAGTGTAGATTTATATGGAAAAACAAATGTAACGAGGATTAAATGTAAACAATGGTATCTCTTGATGGGTTGGATATGCCATTTTTGTTTCATAAAAACACAGTATTGACAACATTTTTGAAAAGAAAAATTGCTCCCAATATAGCGTTGTATGAAATAGAAATGATGTATTCCACCTTACAAGATATAGCATTGCTTACATTTAATTATCTCTATACTTGAAAACTCCATTTCATTTTAATGTGGATTACCTCACTTTTGCTCTAAACGACTCAAAAATGATTGCTATTACTATTTTATACAACAATAATTGAATGGCGTTATGCAGAAGGCAGCCAGTCCACAATTAGGTATAAATCGAGTTTTTGGTATTAGCACATGCAGAATCTGTAACACTTTATTCTGGAAAAATAAGCCAGCAGCCTTTCATATAAATATTTTTCAAAAAACGCATTTGAAAATATCACCTCATTCAAAATCTACCATTACACATTTCGTAGAATGCAGACAGACTCCGTATGGGCATTCCCGCATCGAAAAGTACACAAGTACATTTAACAGAACGCAGCCAGGTGATGCCTGGCCGAGATTCTAAAGTATACGAACCAAAACCCAGCAGCAGGTAGCTGACCTATTGTTTTAAAACAATAAAACCATTAGCCGTCGGCCGACGAATCCCAATAACACAATTCGCAGAACGCAGTCAGGCGGCCTGTGAGCCTTCTGTAGATTAGTGTTTCGTTAATGACAATAACGATGTTTATATTGATTACTGATTAGTATGTAGGATATTGTAATTTTAATAATAGGATTAAGAATGCTTTTGTCTTATGGAGAAATGTAGGTGTCATTGTAAATATTTAAACTGCCTTAATGTGATTAACTGATTATTCTACCTATTATAGAAAAAATGTTTAATGCCCATACGTTTGTTCACTTTGTTGTCACATTATTATTATTAATATTAATTTATTATATTTTAATGTAGATATCTACACATATTTTTATGTTTTTCAACTCTTTGTCTAATGTAATTAATCATTATCATCAATGTATTGCCTATTATTATACGTAAAATAGTTATTGTTTTTTTCTAAATCTTTATTGGTTAAAGAAACACAATGCTACTGTGCCAAAAGGCGAACTTATTGCAAAAACAATATCTTACAATCAACCCAAAAAATAAAGAATTACCTATTACCTTATTTCTATTTTTCATAGGATATTTTTATAATAACTTCAAAGAGCTTGAAAATGATGCTTTTTATACCACAGTGAGATGTAGATCGTACATTCATTTTAACGGGATCTTCGATTTCTTTGAATTTTTTGTACATACGGTAAAAAATTAAAGAATGTACCTTCTGCCTCCATAAAATTATTACGTAAATATTTTTTCAATGGCAAAAACCTACGTATGTATAGAGTGGTAATTCTGAAAACGATGGGTGTTTATATGAGGCTGGCTGTCTTCAGCTAAATGCGTTTCACAAAACACGTGTACTGTAGAAAAAAATTATCTGTTTAAAAACGAAAACATCTCTAAAATATTCAAATTTATTTTTTTGTGTCTGTAAGTAGACAATATATTGATATTGATTGAATAGTTAGTTACCTTAATATTAAATCAGTAATTGAATAAATTTAAAAAGATCTTCGCGAACACAAAAGTGGTCATATCTCAAAATGATGTTTATGTGGCCTGGCTGCCTTCTGTATAACGCCATTCAATTTAAATCAGCTTGGCTATGGACAAGAATTTGACTAATTGTAAGTAATATTATTAGTATACTGACATTCTTAAAAAACAATAAATACATGGGTAGTACATATAATAAATTAAAATCCTAGAGCATACAGTTAACTGAAACTTATGAAGATTTCTTGTTTATTATGCCATCTTTTTCCTTCAATTACTCATACATCTAGAATTCTGTACTCTGTGACAGCTTCCAACAGATAAATCACTAATTATTTCATATTTAAAACGCAGAATCATAAGTGAAAAGATGCAACACACACACATTCAAATTACACACACACACAGTTACACATTTATATCGACAATATATATTGTCGTATTGACTACGAAACGATCACTGTATTACTTTGTTTAACGTCTCTTCAATCGAGGACCATTCAGACACGCTTACAAAAAAATTAGCACCGTAGAAGCGAACAGACATAAGCGGAATATTTCAATTGGATTATTTAAAAACATGTCTGAAATTATCAGATCTCTTAAGATCTTTTCACCACTGTATTCTCCGTAATTTTCTTGAGAAAACTGACACCTACTACTTATTTAATTTTCCCAATGGCTTACGTATGCTCACTTCCACGGATAAGAAATATTAACTAAAAGACAAAATATTATGAAGAATATGTCAGTACTTACAGCTAAGGGCGTTTGTTCATGAAATCATCTAAAAATTCAAACATACAAATGAGAATATACGTCTAGGCATTTGAAATACTATAGCTGACACCTACATACCAAACATGCTGACAGACAACCTAGCATTCTGTCCATTCTGACAATTAATATAGATGATTTAGATCCAGGCTGTAACCTTTCATTATCTGCAATTTAAAGTTAAAACTAACCACAAACAAATGCGCCACAACTTAAAACTAGACTATAAACTAAAATGAACAAAATATATTGCAGTAATTCAATGTAGAGAAATATAACGAAATGTAAAATGCAAAAAGACACAATAATTCCGTAATTATGCGATGAATTGTCTATGGAATTTGTCATAGCGTACAAAAGTATTACCCATGTACAAGTACATGTATTAACATTGTTATTATGATCGTCGAAAAATTACTCATATGTAAAGAGAATCGTACACACAATATTACCACGAAGTCGGAAACGGAAACCTCTTCAAAAAGAGTGACACTAGCGCCACCCTTTTTGCAAATGTATCGCAGTAATACTGTCGTCTTGTAGTACTTATCACTTTACATATTGGAAAGAATCCCCATATACGTTTTTATTCATTTTGTCGTGATCGGGTTATTGCAATACAAAATATCTATGATACAATTTAGCATAATTGTGTTTGGTACGACATACACACGGAAATAAAAAAAAAAGTACTATATACACAAATAAAGAAAACACTGTTTCGTGGGGTGAAAATAAATAACACAGTAAATGCTTTCTCGTCACATCATTAGAGGCAAAGTTATTTTACAAGCAATGAGATCATTTCATGTCACCTTAGTTTCCTAACAACACATTTAGTCACTTTGGAACGTGTTTAGTCATCAAGCAGAACAAAGAAAGAGTCGAGTGTAACAAGAAAATAAAAATATATCACAGACTGTATAGCACAAACATAATTCTTTATATTAAGTACCCTAGTGAAGCAAACCGGTGCCTACAAACTGTCAAATCGTATAGAGAATTTTGACACTGTGTAGGCAACGTTTTCCAAGTTTTGTTCTCATAGTTAAAAACTGTATTAGTTATAACGTTGTTTAGGAATTAGTTTAAGATGTTTTAGTGTTTCTTATTGATATCTTGTTGATAGTGTACTGAGTTTTGCGACTCTAAAATACTGAAAAGTGCCGAGTGTGAAATTGTGTCGCTTCCTTTCTATTGAAAATACATGGAGTCGGATGTCTAGGATACTTAATATAAAAGTCTATGTAAACAAATTGCAAACCTAAAAAAAACTACTACATATAATATTTACACAATTTATCCGTGGAAATAGGATATATCTGATTGTCAATGTCAAATTTTTGGCAGTCAATCAATCATACACCAACATGTCAAAAAGCAGGTAAATCCTGACTCGCTCTGAAGTAAGAAATAATAGCAAGCTTTTCCGGCATCGCAATAAGTTGTCTTATTAGTTTGTAGTCAGTTCTTTTATATGCAGAGGCAAGACTTGCCAATACACTTCTCAGTTTTATTAGCCAGAAGAGTCTACATATTATCATTCATGATTGATATATGAACTCATCAGCCTAATACTGGGAAACATTCACCCATCTAGATATCAAGGATATCACAGGATTAGGCTCAGATGAGCGGGGTCGTTTTTGTTGCGTAAAAATGTATTACTGATTCACAAAATTGAATATCTGCTGGGGCGAGTCAGGATTTACAGGTTTTTAACATGTTGTACGTGGAATTGGGAAAAAAATACGTCTTTTAAATGAATCTTGACTACCACTTTCAAAACACATGTTTTTTTTCGGCAAAAAACAGTTCATTATTGAATGAAAGTCCACAGTTAACAAATATACAAAACAACCAATTAACAAATATACATACCACACAAATCTAATGTAATGATTGTACTAATAAGGTTCTGAAAAAGATTCTGCTTGATAAGTTAAACACATTCGCCAACACTTTATCATACAAAATATACAGTGACTATACAAATTCAATACAAAAAATATTATTACACAACGTCTAAACCAATAAGAACAGATAAACCAGTAATCATAAGTCAGTATGAAGTATTAAAAATATTAAGACAATGGTCCCAAGACATTCACTAGTGTTTTCAAAGCGTAGAAAAAAAAACAGTCAACTACCAACTTAACAATACAATAATCGATAAATCAAATGCAAAATGGATAGTCGTGAATTAAAAAAAAACAAACAAAAAAATTAAATTACATTTTTCAGGTGCAATTTCATTAAAATTTTACTTGTAATTGGTACTTGAATGTTGTATAAAGAAAACGGATTAAAAAATGTTATGTGAATGTCGAGAGACTAAAAAAAAATAACAAACTAAGAACATCGAGGCCAACGCACAGGCAGTACCAATAGCTTTCCTACATCTCCTGTTGCGATACTGGACCGACTGCCTGATGCGCTTTAGTATCTGGTTTTCTTACCACGAGTTATATACAAGTTAGATACACACCGACTATCACTCACTCACACTGCCACACAACTAAACAATAAAATCATAAAACATTTTACTAATTTAGTATACACAGAACTATGCAGTTCCATCTCCCGCGTGCGTAACTAGGTTCCTACCCACGTGACTTACGCCGTAATATTCGGGTACTCGCGTTCACGCTCGAAACGCACTACAAAAACATTAGTACCAAGCAAACTACTTACACCACTACGTATAACGCTGCAAGTGTCATTTTGGTACGTTTTTGGGGTGCGTTTCGCGTAATTACGCTTACAGAGTACCCACCCAGGTCTTTGGAATAAATATCAATAGGAATACATATATACGTTACGCTGTTTGTAGTAATTTGCATGCTGTAGCATGTTTGTTATAGTGGGTAGGAACTTCGACCAGTTGTTGCAGTAAAAAAAATGTGATGGTATGGTAAAAGAAATAAATAGTAAGTATGACATTATTCAGTACGACATATTAAAAAAACTTAAACTAATGAATTTTTCAACCTGCATGTAAATTGTATACTTATGAGAAAGAATGTAAAAAATTTCAAGAAATTGTGTATAATTTCTTAAATCGGAAACCTAATTTCATATCGACACCCAAAATAAAATAATAAATAGAAATAATAGACTTATTGGTTATAGACTAACAGTGTGTGATGCAATAAATTACTATAGGATGTGATGAATCACTCCCTACTTCGTGTCATCTTCCTTGGACCATTTCTTCTCCACCTCTTCCAGCTCCGACTCCCACTTGAGCTCGAGCTCCTTAATATCTTTGGCAATCCCGACTTCGTACGTATCTTCTTCAGACTGCGTAGTACTCTCCGTTTCGCTCTCGACGTTTTCCGCATTTCCCGACGCGCGATCGGGTTTCGGCGAAACCCTATAAACTACGGTTAAACCCCTCTGTTCCAGGCATCTCAGTTCTTCCGGCGATGGAAACTTACCGGCGTTCATTATCACTTGTTGGTTGGCAGCAAACGAAGTCCTGATCGCACGCAACCTATCGAGATGCCTCAGATCCATGTCCATGTTCTGTCTTTGAGGCATTGTGTTCAGAGCGCCGTATATCGGCAACTGTTGCGTCACGTTGGTCGAGTACCACTGGGGAGAGTTGGCCGCCATATGGTTTATACCACGGACATGTTCCCCTCGTGAAATAGGACCAAAATTGTTACCGGTTGTTTGTGACTCAAAGGGAATGCAATCCGAATCGTCTGTGAGGATTGAATCGGAACGGACGAACATATCTCGTTGTGCGGCACCTGAAATAAACAAGAAATAAGTAAAAATAAACTAACTTCGGACATTGCCTTTTTTCTGTACCTCTATATTATTAGTGCTCCAAGTGTTAATGTGTTTAAAAATAAGTTGGACAAGTATTTGAGAGACAATTGATTGTGCAAGCTGGATATGGGCACATCAGCTATAGCTGTGAGCCCATTACCAATAATAATTTTGATTTTATTTAAGAAGATACTCACTGACTAGAAGTGGATTATTGTTGAAATTGTTATTACTGATTGGAGATTGCACGGAATAATTTGCGTTGACCCTATCAATGCGTGTCAGGAAATCCTGGGGCCGCACTCCTTCCAACCCCACCACAGAAATCAGAGTTTGCATATATTCGGTCGACACATCACTGGAACACAATACAACAAATCTTATTATTATACATCGGCACATGAGATTCTTTTCCCGGAATAAGGGCAATAAAACATTTCCTACAATGAGATTCCATAGACGGCTCAAGTATTATTTCTCTTGGAATTTAAATTATGGGGGTTTCCATCTTTACCTGAATTCGATACAACCATCAATATCTATAGGGGAATACAACAATAGTGATTTGTAAACAACAAATTCCACGTAACTTGTATCAGCGTGCATTATGCAGGTAGTATTATACAAGTAAATAAACTGTATAATATTTTTGTTCATTCCCTGCACATCTCCAGAAAAGAATCCGATATGCCGATGTATACTTATTATATAGCAATAAATTTTCAAATAGAACCATAGATGAAACCACTGTTGATGAGCGATTGAAACACAGGCTATAATAAGGGCTTATAATATGCACTGAGCAAAAATCGTTCTATTATCGCTTCGACATTTTCAAATTTTGTATGAGAATGTTAGCGCGAAATAAGAATAACGTAAGCGACAGAGTGAATTTTACCTATTTTAGAAGATCCTGGGAACAAATTAAAAAATCTAAAACAGCCAAGTTGTTAAGATTATGATTACCAGTAGTTTGGCTAAATTATACTTTAATATATCTGAAGAACTGAACGGAAAATCCTCAGACCCCGTAAATTACAAGGGTACTTTCAGAATATTTTTTTATTCAAGGAATTTCCAAATATGTATTGTAATTGTAAAACAGTCAATCTGTAGTCCATACTTTCATCTATCACTGTCTTTTCAGTTTCAAGAGGATCCTCTCATATAAGACCTTAACACTGATTTTTAAATTTTAGTAATAAAAATATACTAACGGTGGTCCATTAGGTCCATAGCCATTTTGGTTTTCTGGAGCTATCGACACCTTTGGAGGTGGTGCTACAAACCTGGTGGTGCTGGGTATTGGACTTGAGGTCGCTAGAGGAAGAGGGAACCTTAAGTTCGCTGAAAAATAACAAGACAATAAAATTACTGCTTCGTACTACTAACTTAACAAACAGAATGGTTCAGACCAATCTACATGTGAATCCCACCCCTATCCTCTCCACATCTTCCCTATCCATTATACAATTACCTTCTCTGACTCTGTACAGGCATTTGTATTATCATTAATTTTGGGCAAGCAGCCTAGCATGCATGAATGTGACAGAGGCTAGGAGTGTGTGTAAGGATAGGGCTGTCTGGAGCCCTGCCCTCTCTGCCTACCCTGCAAGGGACGCAGCATGAGGGTATAGATAGATATTTATATCCATCACCTGTAGAAGCTCTCCTAAATGAATAAATAAGAGCCTTGTTGAATTACCTCTGGCATTGCTCGTGGTAGGCGGTTGATAGTTAGGCACTGGAAAGTTTCTACGATCCACGACTTGCAGCAAGCCTGGTCCGGGATATCTATGTGGCTGATAGGTTTCTTTAGGATAAGTGACTGTTGTTGTTGTCGCTGTCGTGGTACTCGGGTTTGGAGCCCCGACAAGTCCATCCGTCGTCAGTCGTTGTTCCGTAGTCACAGGGTAGTTTGGCTTGCTGTTGGCTGAAGAATGGATGCCGAGTCTTCTACGCTGCTTTCCTCGGTATCTGAAACAAATATTGACAAATTTTCTAATTAATAATGAATTTATAAAAAAATTGCCACGTAAAGTATCCATTTTTTAATTTTGCAATGAAGCCTTAAAGAGTTCCCAATAATTTAAGTCAGGAAAGACACAGTATTTCCCGACGATGGAGCCACAGCCTCCAATCCATACTTCAATTTTTTTTACTGGCGACTTATAACAGGCAGAAGTGTTGGTAGGTCTCAAGTGGTGGTCGGATGATATAAGACGAGTCGCGGAAGGCAGATGCGGTCTGCCCAGGATAGGGAGCTGTGGAGATCAATGGGGGAGGCCTGTGTTCAATAATGGATGCAGGGAGGCTGACATAATGATGAATACTGATTAAGATACTCACAGATCTTGCTCCTCTTCACTGTGAGCAAAGTAACAGCCCGCGCCCCTGAAGCACACCCTGCCTTGAGCAACCAAGTTGCACATGGCAACTTTATAGTTCTTTGGCATCATTGGATATCCGGGAATCTTCATAGGAGTTGAAGTTGACGTACTAGTTTCTGTTGCTAAAAATATCACAAAGTAAATTATAATTTATGGATAAATCTAAATATTATGTGTATGTAGTCAATGTAGATGGACCGACGACATTGTCCAGATCGCTGGGGGAACCTGGATGCGGAAGGGTCAGAGCGGAGACGAGTGGAAACAGTTGGAAGCGGCCTATATCCAGCAGTGGAGGGAAGAAGGCTAATGAAGAAGAAGAAGTAGTCAATGTGGGAAAACTTCAGTGTAGGTATCATATAAAGAATAAGGAAATAAGAAACAGGAAGACAAAATGAATATGTAGTGAAATAATATGAGGTGTTAGCAAACGTGGTCGAACTATGGTAACTTGATCATATGGAGATTCTCGGTAACAAACGTGTACTGAGTAAGAGGAGTACACTTGCGCGCATCACATGTGACGGAAGCAAGGAGCGTGTCTAAGGATAGGGCAGTGTGGTATTCCGTTCAATGTATAGTGTTGTATGTATTAAAACTGGATTTTATCCGCATTGAACAGTTAAAATCACATTAGTTTTTGTTGAACTGTAGCTACTTCAAACATTACGCATTTTACAACAAGATGTGGCAGAATGCTGACTCATAAGCATCGGAATGCCCATCCTGTGCCCTCTCCAAGGGGACTTCATATAATGATAGTAGATTCCCTAAATGCAGACACCTCATTGTTTTGTTGAGGAGTAACTGTAACACAACTAATTTTTGGAATGAAGATGTCTTCATTTTGATTAATTGCCAACCCCCATACAGGTGGGGTTGACAATTATATACAATACTGTGTACAGATGTATATATTATTTACGTAATTACAATATTTAGATGAATAAATAAATTACTGTTTATGAATAAATTGAGTCGAAAACGCGGAAATTTAGCCGATGCAAATCACAATATTTTAAGATATCAACAACAACAAACAACAACAAAAATAAACAAAATCCATGTCATTTTTATTTATATAAAAAGTGACATAGATTCGAATACAACAATCTAACAAGTTCGTACTAAGGATGATAGTGTGATGAAAGCAAGGATACCTACCCTGAGAGGGATGCGCTTTGAGGAGATAACTAGGTAGAGGCGTGAATGGTGGACGATCTTCATGTCCAAAGGTCTTGAAACTACCTTGAGTTGTGCCTTGATTGGGTATTTGGATGGAGAGCGGTACATTGGGAAGTTTTGGAATGGTAGTGGGTATTTGGATGGAGAGTGGTACATTCAGGGGTTTTGGAATGATAGTGGGTATTCGGTAGGGCGGCTGCGGATTGGGGGGTTTTGGAATGGAAGAGGTTGGATTCTGGTCAGCGTCCTTGTTGAGATACACCTGGTGGTAAACGAATGGTCGCTGACCTTCACAACTAAAGGTCTTGAAACTACCTTGAGTCATGTCTTGAGTGGGAATTTGGATGGAGAGCGGTAGAGTAGGAGGTTTTGGAATCCGATGTGGATTTTCGTTGATGTCCTTGTTGAGAGACACTCGGTGGTAAGCGAATGGTCGTAGATCTTCACAACTAAAGCTCTTGAAACTACCTTCAGTCGTGTCTTGAGTGGGAATATGGACAGGCAGCTGTAGATTGGGGGGTTTTGGAATGATTGGTTGGGGGTTCTGATTTATGTCATTGTTGAAAGACATCTGGTGGTAAACGAACGGTGGACCATCTTCACATTCTAAGTTCTTGAAATTACCTTGAGTCGTAGCTTGACTGGTCACTTGGACGGGCAGCTGTACATTGGGGGGTTTTGGAATAATAGGATGGGGATTCTGATTTATGTCCTTGTTGAGAGACACCACCTGGTGGTAAATGCACAGAACTAACTCGTTCACTACCACTCGCACGGAACAAAGAGCATTGGCAAGTTCGGCCCATGATGGCGGCGACGAATCTGTCGACAAACAAACAAATTAAACAATTCCACATGTACATAATAACAAACACGGCTTTCCAATAAGAAATAACCTTCGCCTGCAATTCAAACTAAAAAAACAAAATCAATTATTTTTAAAACAGGGTTGCAAGGTGATTATCCAAGATGATTACGTCAATGATTATCAGGATAGTTATCGTTCAATTTTGCAAAATTCAAAATCAAGCAAAATTCAATTTTATTAAGGTCTTATATATGCTGTCGTTCGGCTTAGGCGCCCTAATTTGTTCTCAGCCAATACTGAGAGAATCGTCTTGAAACTGAAGACAGTGATAGATGAAAGTATGGACTACAGATTGACTGTTTTAGAATTACAATATTTGGAAATTCCTTGAATAAAAAAATATTCTGAAAGTACCCCTGAAATTTACGGGATCTGAAGATTTTCCGTTCAGTTTTTTTCAGATATAAAAGTATAATTTAGCCAAACTACTGGTAATTATAATCTTAACAACTTGGCTGTTTTAGATTTTTTAATTTGTTCCCAGTCTCTTGTTAAAAAGGTAAAATTCACATTGTCGCTTACGTTATTCTTATTTCGCGCTAACATTCTCATACAAAATTTGAAAATGTCGAAGAGATAATAGAACAATTTTTGCTCAGTGCATATAAGGCCCTTAATGCATTTTTATTTTTAAATGACTGATTTTTCTAAGCATTGTATAATTAGCGATAAATTAAAGAATTTTGAAACAAAAGGGAGAACTAATTTGACTTTTGTATGCATTATTGGGTAATTATTAACGAAAATAATTATCTTGATAATTTCCAACCCTGTTTTAAATTGAAGCGTGCACTTCTTCTTCCCTGTTGAAGTACTGCAGTGCAAACTCAAACCGCAAAATAAATTCGCATGCCTAATGTAATGTAGCTCCCTGTCACTAATATACTACTTTACAATACACAGACAATTATATGATCTATTGTAACAATTTCATAACACAATGTAATGAATTCATAACACAATGTAATGAATTCACAAAACAATGTAATGAATTCATAACACAATATAATGAATTCATAACACAATATAATGAATTCATAACACAATATAATGAATTCATAACACAATATAATGAATTCATAACACAATATAATGAATTCATAACACAATATAATGAATTCATAACACAATATAATGAATTCATAACACAATACATATAATGAATTCATAAACAGTGTAATGAATTCATATATTTTTTTTATTGCTAATACACACATAATCAAATTCACACCCTATGATCTGTTGGTTGTCTGTATATTGTCAGTAGCGTAACTAGGGGGGGGGCAGGGGGGCGGTCCGCCCCGGGCGGCACATATCAAGGGGCGGCAAAATGGAACAACATGTAAAAAAAATATCTGGATTCAAACACAAATTAAAAAAAGTCTCTGGAAATTCTAAAATTATTATGAAAATCTAATAAATTACAATAATTTCCATAAAAAAATTTGCCTGCGGCGCTAATTAACCCTGTTCGCATGTTGGGTACGTATTCTTTATAGGTGAAGTATTTTCTTATTTCACGTAAATAAACAAGATGGCTAAAATGAGTTACATCTTGCATGGTCGTTTCCTGTATACAATACCTGTAACCATATGTGTTACATACTATAGAAAGATAACCAGGTTCATCATTTCACCCATTTGTCTAAAAAATTTTGCCCGCGGCGCCCTTCTTTTGAAATTTCTTTCCTTATATTCCTTTTTGTGATACGTACTTATTTTCTATATTTTTATTTAAAGAAAGTAAAAAAACTAAAACACGCCCATCATTTTCATTTACTTTCATAAAAAAAAAATCGCCTGCGGCGCTATTTATATGCTTTATTATGCCACATCTATATTAAATTTTTAGTTGCTCTCGCCTAGCTTTAAAGCTGCAGACACCCATTGGAAGGTTTGTACTTGTATAATGTATAGGTACTTTAGGGGTCAGGCGAGGCGGCATTTTTAGAGTGCGCCCCGGGCGGCACTAATGCTGGTTACGCCGCTGTATATTGTAAAGACAAAAAGCACATTAGTAAAATAAACAATAAAACATGGAGGAAAGAAATGAATGATTGGAACACACAACTTACCCGGAGACGGGTCAATGGTCGTGAGAACTTGCAGGCGAGGACTCAGTACTTCAGCTCTAGTCGGGTCTCCACTTCTCTGATAGGAAATCATGAGTTCCTGAACCGACTGCCCAAACGACTGCGGCGTTTGTAGTTTGTCTATGATGCTCTGCATGTGCGACTTGTGCGAGGGATCGCCGTAAAGCAGTGAGCTCCACTGGTCCGGAGCTATTCTCAACCCAGCCTCAGTAGCTATTTGAACAATCTGTGAATCGTGTTCGCGACGTAGGTTGTCATATGTACGGAATTCTTCTTTTAGCTGCATTAAAGACGAATCGCTCTCACGTTTCGACACTTTGAAGCATGATGCGCGGTACAACAATTGAACGACATGTCCTATGCTCGTTTTAGAAGCCTGAGGAAAGCGTGTCTCCAATCGTTGCACCACAAACATGACAAGTACCTGCAACATTTACATTATAAAGCATTATTTATTTATTCAGACATGCACACACACAAAACACACACACAAAACACACACACAGCAACATCTATAGACAAGATAGTAAACACAGTACAAAAAAAAATATCATTACTACCTGCATTATTTAAGATGCACACAATTAGTTAGAGTATTATAGTCAATTTGTATTGTTAAAACAATATTACTTCGTTTACACCACTTTTATTTTGATCAGAGTCAACATGTTTCGGGAACAAAGTTCCCTTCTTCAGGACAGGTCTTCAGTCCTTCAGTCCAAGAAGGGAACTTTGTTCCCGAAACATGTTGACTCTGGTTAAAATAAAAGTGGTGTAAAGGAAGTAATATTGTTTTAATTATACAATGTTGCCACAAAATAAAGAATCCTTTAAAATTAAAGAACTTGTATTGTATTATTCTTCATTAATAACATAAAAAAGAATAGTACACAAGTCAAACAGTTTTAAATTCATTAGTCATCTCTACTTGTATTATTGATATGACCTAACCTAAAAATTGCATTGTCAAATCATAAAAAATCTGTCAAATAGAATATCATACAAATACAACACACAAAAAATACATTATTTTCATGTAGAAGAGATCACTGGGTAAAACAACCTGATTCTACTGGGGCACTCTCCGACTTGTTGAATCACGACATAAGGTGATGCAAGCGTTCGAACAACAGCATTACTGTGATATGATTGGACGCTGTGTCTTGTGTATGTACTTACTACAAGCAAGGCCCAATATGTACTTGTGGTATACTATCATTTTAAACACTTGTATTATTTTTATTGTATCTAGTTTTAGTACTATATTTTGGATATCAAAACCTTTGCAGATTTGATATCAATTTGCGATTATTGTATTGAATGTTGTTATTTCTATCGAATCGGCCGGCGCAAAGGCATTTTTATGCTGTTATGCCGGTGGATGTTAGTAATAAAGAATAATAATAATTAGACTTGTAGCATGCAGCAAGATGATTTGTTTTGTATCGCTCCGAATTTCTTTGTTGGAAAGATTATCTAAATACCTTGCGAGATAGGGCGGATCCATCCTCAAGGGCAAGTAGAACAAGCTTCAGTACTTCCTCTTGCATGGCGGGTCCAAGGAATTGACAACCTCTGGCGCGAACGGCGGCCCATAGATTGGCCCCCAGCTGCTGGGGATTCTGAGAACATAAAGTGGAACAAGTAAAATAAATTAATCTTTATTACTTACTTTACGTGTCCGGGGTAAATTGCCTACTTTTATTAGTATGGTGTGTTTTGTGTTTATTATTGTTTAAATCGAAATTTGTTCTGTGTAAACTCTTAGGCTGAACGCTGTAATGCTGAAGAGTGTAATATTTTACTTAAATAAATAAATAAATCTGCCGCGGCCGGGCATTGATCCCAGACCTCCAGCCTAACATGCTGGCATTGGTATTCTAACCGCTGCGTCATGAAGGTGAGAAGGAAACACTATATATTTTAATTTAATGTTAACACTATAGTACATGTCTGAGTTCTACTTACATATTTGTTTTTTGGTTTTACATGTTTCGGCTTGTTAGGCCATTCTCAAAAACTATCACCACAACTAGTATACCATCACAACACTCTTTTTTCACCCCAAATCATCACATAATATCTAACACTACATATTTTGTACTACCGGCACCCACTGAGATGTGGTTTAGTATTTAGCCTAAGGATGGTAGACTAAACAAATGTATAAAAGAGCCCTCACCTGGTGATGCAGAATAATCTCCGTGACTGTTCTCTCAGCCAATGAGCGCACTGCTCTATAAGTCTTCCCTCTTCCATCTTCCTCTAGCACAGTGCACTGCATCAGGTTCACTAGCTTCCGCTGCATCGGCTTCGACAGTTTACTCCCTAAGCAAACAAATCACAATTTAATATCTAAATGTATGGGATTCAAGTTCATAGTGCAAAGAGAAGATTATGTTCTGCATATTTCAGATCATAAATGAAGCGTTGAGAATAAAAGTGAGGTTATGTAACATGCAAGTGGAACTGAGATGAAGTATAGCCATGTAGGAATTAGTCTTAGAGACAGAATAAGGAACGAAGTAATCAGAACCAGAACAGGAGTGTTGGACATTATTGAAAGAGTCGCCACAATAAAATGGCGGTGGGCTGGTCATGTCGCCCGCAGCTCAGACAATAGATGGACAAAACGCCTCCTGTGCTGGCGTCCTAGGACTAGCACAAGAAACCCCGGACGACTGGATAGTTCCGATGGAGAGATGACATCGTGAAGCATGCCAATGCAACACGGATGCAAGTGGCACAAGATCGTTTGGCATGGAAAGGGATGGAGGAGGCCTACGTCCAGGAGTGGATGGCTACGGGCTGAAGAAGAAGATGTGGAATAACAGTTCCCAGAGAAAAACTCATAAGAATATTGCTCAACATGAATAAATCTCAAAAAAGACAAAAGCCCTGCAGAAATATCCTCAACGGATAAAAGCCCAAACTTTCTACAGTTGGATTCCAGTAGATGGATTATTTATAAAATGTTGACTATTTTATTGTCCGTCCCATTTCAGGTCCGCTTATTTATTTGTTTGTTTTCTGATCTATAAATACGAGGGCTGTTTTTTAATCAAGTTCCGTTTGTGATTCTAAGTAAGCACAAAATAAGAAAGAGCAAGATCTGCACATCTCGAGATTGCGCAACTCTCCCGCTACAACCTGTCATTTTCAGATCGAATACGTCACTCGCAGCCGAGTCACAGGCAACTGAATATGTGACACCAGTTTAGAGTTATTGGCAAATAACCTAAATGAGAAATTTTCATACTCCTCGATTTTCAAAAGGCCATATGTTCAAAATGGTTGATTTTTGGATATGCATCCACTTACCTTTTTTTCATATTTTTTCATCCTCTATCACCTCTCCAAATATCTGAACAACGGAACCAATCACCCTTTATAGTGGGAGCCTTCTTCAAAGGTTAACTCAGTTTACGTACTGATGTGGGTTACATGTTACCTCACTCTTGCTCTCACAGTCTCGAATGTGTAACACTAATAATAGTATTTACAGAGTGGCAACATTACTTACCATTGCCATTGTATTTCAAGAATTTGGCCAAATCTTCAATGCTCTTAACAATGACATCGTAGTGCTCCTGGTCAGCCTCAGGCAGAGACTGGACGAACGGAGGATGGTAGGGTTTATCTGAGGGTTGTATGCCCAATAGTTGGAGAAGGGCTGTATTTATTACTAGGTTGTCCGCGTCCAGTGAAACTGTAGCCTGAAAAAGCAAAAGCAATGGGTTGGATCAGATAGCTTTGTAGATTTTCACGGTCCTTGTTAATCTCTTCTCCATTCTTCTCGGGTGTACTGTGTGTAGATTGTCCATGTTGGCAAGTTTTCGACCCACTAATGTAGTCATTAGTACTGAAGACAACACTACATTAGTCCTGAAGATGGCTCCAGCAAGTGCGCCAAAAGCTCGACAACATCGACAATCTACACACGGTACACTCGAGAAGAATGGAGAAGAGAATAAGCTGGATCGACTGGAATTGGTAAAATGTTATTTAAGAGGCTATATGGGGGGTTTACTCAGCCAATACTGAAAGCATCGTCTTGAAACTGAAGACAGTGATAGATGGAAGTATTGACTACAAGTTGACTGTCTTAGAATTACAATTTTTGTAAATTCCTTGAACAAAAAATAATTCTGAAAGTACCTCTGGAATTTACGGGAAGAATCCATTATCCGTTCAGTTTTTCAAATGTAAAAGTAATTTAGCCAAAATATTGGTATTAATAAGGTTAACAAGTTGACAGTGTTGAATTTTTAAATATTGACCTTTTGTTTAAAAGGGTATAAATTCACATTGTCGCTTACGTTATTCATATTTCGTGCTAACATTCTCATACAGAATTTGAAAAGGATGAAGCGATAATAGAACATATTTTCCTGAATTGGGTCTTACCTGATCGAATGGACATTGCTTGGGATTGAGGTGCGTCAGGCAGACCTTACACAGTGTGTGACCACATCCTAGGTTTATGGGACTCCTGGGGGATCTGGTGTACTCCCGGAAGCAAATGGGACAAGTCAGATATTCGTTCCACTGAGGAACCTGTATGGGCATTATCCTGAAACAAACAAAACATTATGATTAATCGAACAACAGTCAACACCCCGACGAAATGCTAGCAGACGTTCTACACTCTGTTAGCATTGATGTTTTATTTTTATTTTATTATCCGAAGCCTGTGATAGTAGAGTACAAGCCTACATCCTCGAATTCCATCACCGCCATGAGTGGTGACGTCACCTTGTATCGGTGACAAACACCTTGTCTCGGTGACAAACACTTGAACTACGGAATATTTTTTCCCATACAATTTTGATGGTGTAATCATCGTCAAATGTCAGTTGGGCCCGGCCTCCATGAACAATATGGCGACGACCTCGTATTATCTAAGAGCACAGACAGTGATTTTAATAATTTTGACATATTATTTTTAGGTTAGTTTTTTATTTTATTTAGAATGACATTTTATGTTTTTATTTGTGTGTTGTTTTTCTTTTATTGTTAATATTGTGTGTCCATATACGAAGGCCAAATGTGTACACCTTAAATAGGGCATTGTTTTGACTATTATTGTGTCCAACTCATAAACTGTTGTAATATATATTCAATCACAACACAGTGAAAGTCAGGTCGAACTGCTGGAGACATTGAGACCGGAACACCAACTACCCTTTTGCACGTGGAAAACGCTAAATAGACTCCGAGTCGGCGTTACACGGTGCAAAAATAATCTACATAGATGGGGCATAAGTGTGGATGAGGATATCTCCTATAGCTGTGGAGAGACACAAGATGACAAACACCTCCACGTAAGCCGAGATATGGCGGAGGGGTGTGATAAAGCGGACCTATATAGGGCTAACGACAAAGCAATTGCTGCTGCAGTGTATTGGAGTGGGTTGACCTAGTGTGAGCGGACTCGTTAAGTAAGTAAGTATATATATATTCAATGTCTGTGTGTGTGCTTAATAAATGTGTCAATAAATAAATAAAACACAGTCTTACAAAAATTATAAACAGTACAACATCAACAAAAAGTGGACCAGTAAAGGCTCCAGAATTACCAACCCATATATATTTGAAATGCATTTAAAAACATTAGTGAAAAAATATACATAGGATAGATCGGCAAACAATTAGATATGCTTATCTTTTCTTATTGCTCCTATTGATTGTTAAAATAGACTATACTACACCTATGTAAATTTGATGATTCAAAGTGCCCGAAATTAGGGCCTAAGGACGATAATGAACAATAAACTGAATATTTATTTTTTGCTGTATTCCTACAACAGTGGAGATGGTTGGTGGCCGGTTGGTGATGCGCTCGACCCCAAATCCGGTAAGGTTTGATTTCCAATACCGACTTACTCCACTTCACAACGCAAGCATTTCAAGCTTACTGTGAAGTGTAGAAAGATGTATTTGTGTTTTAAAAAAACAGTGTACAATTGAAGATGAACATTGTCGGTCTTACGACCGACTTAAATGACCACTTTACACTCGAGAAACATTAACTATTTCTGTTCATCTCGGCTGGGAATCGAACCCAGACTTTTGTCTTGCATTGCAGGGATTTCATCCACTAGGTACACTACGAGGAGCGACTTTGAATATCACAATTTATGTTTTGTGAAAACATTGGATTTTTCTGCATGCCGTAGTTGAAATAACTAGTTAAAAAGTTGAGATAATAATCTCAACAGATATACAGCAAAGGATGTACTTTCCATCAGGCTTATGAATGGTCATTGGAGTACAAAATGTATAGTGTTTCCTTCTCCCCTTTCTGACACAGGGAATAGAATACCAATGTGTTAGGCTGGAGGTCTGGGTTCGATTCCGGGTTGCGGCAAATGGATGAACTGAAATTGGTGAATGTTACTTAAGTGAAACTGATCACATTAAACCAGCCGAAGATCAGTCTCAAGCCTCATGGTAAGGTCATCTTTTGCTGTATATTTGTTGAAATAGCTGATGAATTTTTAATATAATAAGATGTAAAAACTTTGAATATAATGTGACTTACAATATTTTGAGTTTAAAAAAACTGAAAACAATGTTGTTGTCGCGCAAAGAGAACCCCAACTCCTCCACAAACTCAACACAAATGTGTTTTTACATGATGTTGTCTTTATGCAGATATTGCTAACGCCATTTTTATTACAAAATGGACAGTTTTGTTTTGAATAAAAGGTGACAAAGCGGAAATATTAGCAGGAAGTCGTGCGAATTTGTCGAATGCAAAGAGTGGCGAAAATATTTTGTTGATCGGCGTTTGTCCTTCGACCAAAAAAAATAACGAACTACCTATGGTCTTGCAACAATATGCAACTGGTGCTTTGAGATTTGTATCGCGTTACTGGAACATTCCGCGAGGTACGACATTAATATAACGGATAAAAACGCGGGATAAAGTGTACATTGAATGCAATATCTAGAAAATGACGTTCTAACTGCCACCTAGACAAACTACATTTGCAACAAATAAGAATTACTGTTTACGGCGCTAAACAAACCACTTCGCCCACAGTTAGAACTTAAAATAAGAGACAGAAAACTTTGTTTATTTACTTACTACTAACCTTGTTTTATAAAAACGAAGATAATAAGCATCACAATATTTTTTACTTTATCTTATTCTTGGACAAAATCATAATCTTTCGCCTTCCCATGACCAAGGAATCGTACCACACCACAATAATATGAAAGAATCACGTACGTATTTTCATCTGTGGATATGTCTATGGCAAAATCACGTTCATAGACTATAGAGTGACCGTTATTTTACCGCATGGCTATTTTCAAAATTTTTTTACGAATTTTCATCGACACTTCTCGAATATGGAAGATCCATGAGAAGCTATCAGGATTATTATCGTTTTTTTAATATATGAGTGCCTTCGTAGAGGTAATACAGTGGTGTTAACCTTATGACCCGCGGGTCGACGCAGGGTTTAAACATCCACGCCACCCGCATTCCAACTGACGCCACTGACTTAGCCACTCCACGTGGTAGCAGGTAAAAGAACTACAAAAATAATGTTTTTTTTTCTAATAGGGTACTTGCATTTTTTTATCGATCGAAAAATACATTAAATCGATAGCTCTACTTACTAGAATTAATTTTAATTCACCGTTAATTTATAATAATTAATTGAAAATGATAATTTGACCCATTTTTCAAAGATGCTCTGAAATAAGCGCTCATTGTTTAACGTATTAGCCTGGGCGGAGATATTTAGGCACCTAACGTAGGTGAGCTGCATGTTGCATTTCATATGGAATTAGGCTGTGGTAGCGGGACACTTTGATGTACTTTATTCAATAAATAGAATATTATCCTTGTTTTTATACGGAAATTTCTTAGGGCTCTCCTTCCTAGGTAAAAGTTGGTGGGATTGGGCATTGGTGTCGGATTAAATTGGAACTACAATTTTGTTTGCTGGCAATGAGACCGCTTGTATGGAAATTATACAAGTGTTGCCATAATAGTTGCCAAAAAGCTACATGTGGCGCCCTCATCGAACACCAACTCTTTTTTGACAGATTGTATGTACCTACCTACTTATCTTTTGTTGTGATCAAAACCCGATGAATTATTAATCACTTAAGTTACAAACTAGATGGCTAGAGACCCAGACGATAAGTGTTCGAAGAGGGTCTTTACCTGGAAATCCAGAATGACTACCAGGAGTGTAGGAAGACCACCACTACGATGGAGAGACGACCTGGTAAAGTACGTGGGTACCAACTGGATCCAAAGAGCCCAGGACAGAGCGGCGTGGAAACAAATGGAGGAGGCCTTCGCCTTCTTCGTCCGGGAGTAGACGAGAATAGGCTGACGAAGAAGAAGAAGTTACAAACTACAAAAATAATGCCTGCGGCGCTTATTAAACCTATTGCTATGTTGCTTTTTTTTATTAGAATAATACACGAGTCACGACGTTGTCATTTAACCTGCAGCCTCGAGGAAAACTCATTTAAATGTAGAGCGTAACCGTATCCATAGCAATTCATAGACGAAAGAAAATGACAGCCAGTGACAGAAACCACAGAAACAAGAAAAATGGAGTCTGGAGTTTGATATGTCATTGTTGTAATTCAATTTAGATATTAAAATGTATAAATCAACCACAGTATTATTAGTTATTTGTATTTTCACCTGCATTCAGATATCACAGGTATGTATTATTTGTTATTGTCGTACAAAACTTTGTCTGACGAATGCAACAGATCTACGCATTAGAAATCCTTGAGCAATTAGCGCCAGGGATTAGTTTGGTGTTGTTTTGTTGTTCAAATTAGTTAATTGCCTTACGATATCTAACCGTAATACTTACTGTTAATGATTTAGAAACAAAATACGAATAGGATTGATGTTTGAGACAGAGGATTTTGCCTGCTCGCCTTAACATATTGTGTCATATATGCTATCTTATCTGTCCACTAAGTAAAGAAAGGAAAGTTTGCATTGAAAACGCGTAAATGTGTAGAATTACGAATGCTATTACTTGATAGAACATACATAACATTTAAAACTAAGGAAAATACCATTATATTTTAATTTGTTTCTATAGGGCCAGTCCTACGAAGACAAGAGATGTAAATGTGTCTGTCCAAGCCCTTCGGCGGTCATCAACAGTACCCAGGGTTCACACTCGGGGAGGAAGCTCTATATAGCCAACGTTCCACCTAGCAAATGGTAATTATATTGTATATTATGTAAGCTAAGATGCAAATCAAAGTATTCAAAGGCCATAGTAACTGAACATGCGAAAGATTGCATCGCGAAAAGTTAGATTACTCAGCTAATACGGTTGGCATGACGGCTACCACCATCTATCCAGGGCTGTGTTTTTTGCCATTAATTTTCACTCAGCGAGTCAACTGGCGATTATCGCACGAAGGTAGAACGCATTTGGGTGATTGTTCCAATTGGAATTGTCAATCAGAGATAGAGATATGAGAATACTAATAAGAGAGAGTTGATAGATATACATCGAGATAGCGTTATCACAGCACTCTTCTTTCGTAGAAAAGGATACATATTGCGTGTTAATAAGAGTATGCGGACCACTCTATTATCTATGGCGAGCGAATGTCACCCAACCAAATAGTTGGGTGTTATTCGCAACGACCGAGCGTGTTAATTATGCACATAGAACAGGTTGAATCGCACAATCGGTTGACTCGCACCGATAGTAGAATGGAGAACAATAGAACCATAAACAATCGAGCGAATCACTGAGTGAATTTTAACAGACCAGAACAAAACCCTGGACAATAATGCAGTACGAAATATATTAAAGAGAATGTACCACATACGAAAGTCATACTTTTTGGGGTTTTTTGAGGATGTTTAAATTTCTGCAACTGAGTAATCAGTAGGTATTTGCTGTAACAGTGAATTTATGACATTAAACCAGCCAACAATGGGTCATAAGCCTGATGGTATGTTTATCCTTTGCTGTATATCTGTTGAGCGATTTTTGTTCAGTTACTATGTCCCCTTTTCTGTCTAATTTATCTATCATATAACATTCTCAGTCACTGCTCGTCATGTATAATTGTATTTGCTTGCATGCGATTGCCAACCTCTCCATACCTCCAATGTTTGCTTCCAGCAACTGCGATGGTGTCATCCTACCGAGTGTCGGAGACGAAATCAAAGGCAGGGAGCAAGAGTTCTGCCCCAGGTGTGAATGCATTTACGAAAACCGAAACACGACCATCATTAAGGTGAGTTTATTAATTGTATCTTATTCTATTCTATTTTATCCCCTCATGCCACATCCCTAGCGGGGTAGGCAGAGAGAAAAGAACGCCAGACTCCTATTCTAAGGAATGAGGGTATTAGGGAAATGAGTGACTGCAAGACTGGTGTTGTGACGAGAATGAAAGTGAATAAGCTAAGATGTACAGGGAATGTTGAGAGAATGAAGGATGACAAAAAATATATATTTGAGTGAGCGAAGAGGTGTGAGGAAGCGCGGCTGCCTAAGACTGACCTGGTCCGATCATGTCGACCAGATCCTCAAGGATGGACGCATTTTGAGTAAAAGGAATCGGAGAGCGTGTATGACTGCATGCATGAATGTGACGGAGGTTAGGAGTGTGTGTAAGGGTAGGACTGTCTGGCTCTCTGTCCTCTCTGCCTACCCAAAGGATGCAGCATGAGGATATAGAATCTATATTTGCGTACTTACTCTGGTATTTGCGTGGATTAACATTAGCCAAAGAGATTACATATCAAGTACTTAATATATTATGTCACTGACGTTAGCAGACAATATACTTTTATGTCAACAGTGTTGACAATTTAAATGAGAACAACTGTTGACCATTATTGACAGCTATAGTATAGATAGATAGATAGTATATTTACTCATGTGTGTGTTTGCTTCCAGGTGGTAGTGACCATAGTGATTTGCGTGATCATGGTCCTCGTGGTGTACATGGGCTTCCTCATATGTCTGGATCCGCTGCTGAACAAGCGCGCCAAGTCTTCGTATCAAGAGCACACCAATGAGGAAGTACGTAGACTTTTATTATGACACCCTAGTGTTGATTGCTGCTTTATTATTTTCTATATAATTTCATATTACATATCTCAATTCCTTCCTACTTATTTCATCTCAAGAAATCATTCTTACTTTACCTAATAATATATTATCATTTATCTTACTTTACCTATATAGTATCATTTATCGAACATTGCCATATTTTCTGTACCTCTATTTTTGTACCATATTATTATGAAACGGAAACAGAATCAAACGGCGGACCTTCAAATCAGAATGTTCTCTGATTGAAAACCTTCGTAAACTCGCATTTGGCGGGAGTATCGATCGTAGCGGTCATGTTCAATTGCCTGTAACTAGGCTGCAAATGACGCATCCGATCTGAAAATGGCAGAGGTTGTGGTGGAAGATTTGTGCAATCCCGAGATGTGCAGATTTGCTCTTTCGTATTTCGCGCTTACTTAGAACCACAAACAGAACTTGATTAAAAAATAGCCCTCGTAACTTATTTCATAATGGCGACATTTTTTTTTTGTGTCCCATGTTGTGATAATTGCTCATTTTTTGTTGCTTAAGGATACGTAAACAAGTAAGTAAATATGGAGAGCCTTTTTTGTCAGAGGTACAGAAAAAATGGCAATGTCTGTTATAAGACTGATGTGAATACAGATGACTATCTCGGTGACAAACACTTATCCAATAACGTATCCAATATTGACCAGTTAGGAACTTAAATTGTTACAGAATAGACCCCAAAATTAGATTTATTGAAATGTATTCATGATTAGTTGGTAGAAAATATATTTTGTATTATATGTACAGTATTTAATGTTATTTTCTAATAAATTTTATATTTTGTTTCTAACAAGATTTTTATTTCTTTTTTTTCCGTGTTTTTGTCCAGTGTGCCATAATATTCTAACTTTATCTATCTATCCCCTCGTGCCACATCCCTTGCGGGGTAGGCAATGAACAGATCGCCAGACTTTCCTATCCTTACACACTTCATGCTTCCGTCACATTAATGCAATTCCTCATACCTACTCAGCAATCTTGTCTACATGGTCGAACCATGTGGTTCTTGCATGGCCGATCTTCCTTACACCTCTGCTTTCTCCCAGGTATATTTTCCTTGTTATCTTTTCATCATTCATTCGCTCTACATGTCCCAACCACCTCAACTTGTTCATTTTCATTCTAGTCACAACATCCGTTTTACATTCATTAGATTCTCTAACTACTTGATTTCTTATCCTATCTCTCCTTACATTCTTCTCAGCAACCTCATCTCCACAGCATTTATACCCGATAGCTTTGTAGATTTTCACGGTCCTTGTTAATATCTTTTCCATTCTTCTCGGATGTACCGTGTGTAGAATGTCGATGTTGTCGAGCTTTCGGCCTACTTGCTAAGGCCATCTTCACTACTATATTAGTCCTGAAGATGGCCTCAGCAAGTAGGCCGAAAGCTCGACAATCTACACACGGTGCACCCGAGGGGAATGGAGAAGAGATTAATAATACCTGTTTCTTTCTTCTTCATCTATGTCCACGCCTCACTCGCATACATCAGTGTTGGCACGGTATTTCTCCTATTTAACTCCAAAAGCTAAGCTTATCCGCAGAATTGAAGTGTTTTGTGACTGTGTAAATGGTTTGATTGTGATTTTCCGGACTGTATAACCGTGGTCGAATGGATTTAATTATCACACCCAACATAAGAAGAATCTTTGGAACTATTGTCGGGCGGTGCCACTTTTTGTGAAAATCATTTTTTTTTTATTCAAAAAAGCGCTAAAAACCATTATTTCACTTGGTACGACTGTGGGGGGGGGTCGGACGAGGGCACAGAAAGTCAGAATGTGTTTTTTTTTAACGAATTTGGTAAATTTACAATGTTTTGGACTTGAAATGTCACTCCTGTCAAAAGATTATCGTGTTTTAAAAAGGTGCTAAAAACTGTATTTTTTCTCTCGATTCGGCTTAATCGAGAGAAACGGTATTTTTTCTCTCAATTCGGAATCTCGGAATTTAGCGAAAAAATTCTGGTTTTAGCGCTTTTTTAAAACAAAATAAGCTTGTAAATGAATGGGGCCACGGTACGACAATAGTTCCGAATCTTTTTGATAAGAAACGTTGGGTATGAAAATAAAATCCATTCGACCACGGGCATACAGTCCGGAAATCCACAATCAAACCTGTGAATCCGGCCGTGGATCACTGCGGACTGACCGTGTAAATGTTTCAGGATGACGGGTTCATTGGCCCAGGAGGTTCGGCACATCCCATGGGCTTGCGGGGGAATGTCCTCAATCGAGTGGGCCACCAACAGGACAAGTGGAAGAGACAAGTTCGGGAACAGAGACGCAATATCTATGATAGACACACCATGTTAAATTAAATTAAGTCATAACTACTTTAGAACTTAAGATCATATTATAATTGTCACATTTATTAAATGTCTATGTATTCAGTGAGATCTAATTTTATCCCTGATGTTTTTTTACATTGAGTTTGACACCAGCCGTGTCAAACTCAATGTCACTAGCAGTGTTGCCAACAACTCTTGGCCTAATATCGCCGTTTCTCATACATAAAGTAGCCTAATGTCGCCGAATTTCTTTTGTAGTACTTAGTAGCCTAAAGTAGCCCAAACACCAAAATATCAATATGAATAAAATGTAATTTTTATCAATTTATGATAAAATGTATTGGTAAATAGGCCTAAGCCTAATACAAAACAATGTAATGTACCTTAAAAGAAAGTAAAGTAAGTAAATATGTAGCATTTTAAAAACAAAATTTGGTTGCAACACATATCTTTTACATTAATATGGGTACGAATTCTATGAATGGCTGGAATCGTAACCATAGGCAATTTTACATGAATACACCATCTACTAACGCCGGTGTAAAAAATCCCTTATACAGAATCACCCACAATTTTGATAATAAGTTTGGTAACATTGACATATTTGACTCATCTCTGCACGCATTCAGGAGGTCCGTAGATCAGGCACTTGCAGGGAACTAAATCCTCTCTTCTCCCTTCCCCTCCTCTCCATTCTCCTGCTTCCTTCATCCTCTGGTACATTGTTTGTTGCATTATGCTGGTATTGTTATTTTATTTTATGTGCAAGTTTTTAGAGTATGTGCGTGAATGTGTGTGTGAGAGAATGTATGTGTGTGTGTATGTATTGTATGAGAGAATGTATGTATGTGTATATGTATTGTGTTTGTCCTTCTGTTCCTAATAATGAAACTCTTGTGTTATATATTATATAGCTTCATTGTATTCACCACTAAGAGGGCAAGATGTGAATCACACATAATTGTTAAAAGTATATAATGTCCTATACACACACATCTTGCCTGTAGGTGAGTCTTGGAAAACAAAAAATAAAATAAAAAAAATAAAATAAAAAAAAAAAAAATCTTTGAAGTAGCCTAAAAGGCGACCAGTCGCCTTTTAGATTTTTTCGTCGCCGATTCTCGTTCTGAGTAGCCTAAATGGCGATAATCGCCTACGTTGGCAACACTGGTCACTAGTGGGCCGAATGCATGAAGCAACATGAAGACCATAGACTAGGTGGGCTACAAAACCTGATCTTAAAGAAGACAAACTACTGAAATTCTTAACCAAAAAAAAAGATAAATTCTCAACTGACCTTCAGGAAGTAACAGCTGGCGGTTAACATTTTTAATGTTGAACAGCCTGTTGGATGGTATTGCAATATAAAAAAAAGATTAGATAGCTCGTCTTTCCACTATTTGTGGTAGAAAATGGGTAACACACATGAACAAAAAATGGGACATTTTAAAAAGAAAACGGGTTTTAACGTGGGCTGGCCATTTTCAAAATTTATTCGGGCCGCATGTGTGACATGTCCGGTCTGCACACACAAGATAAGCATTTTGCAGAGTTCTTTTACACACAGCAATACTTGTTTCATTATTACTTGAACCCGGCTAAAGGTGCTCTTATATGAGAAATTTTTCAAGACGATGCAAAGGTATGTAATTCGAAGATATTGCTCTTTCGATAAATAATCCGAGCGGCGCAGGACGGAGACAAGTTCACCCAAGTGATCGCCAACGTTGGGCGGACCTGACGGCACATGAAGAAGAAGAATAACTAGGGATGGCATTTTGTAACTCATACTCGCTCGCTATGCACGACGCAAATCATTGTATGTCGGTCCTATACACGTCGCATAATAATAATAGCCATGGGCCCATTGCCTAGCATGTTTTTAGCTCCAAAGAATCGCTGTCACATTATTACTGATCCCGTCGATGATATCATTGGAGGCGACTATGAAGGCAGATTCTGGACATGCACACTGTCACACTTTGGGCAAGGCTGCTCCTCATTTATAACGGGCCTACGTCGCATAGCCAGCAAGTAGAGTTACAAAATGCCGCCCCTGTGGTACACTACCCTGTTTGTATTTCTTTTCTTGTCCAATAAAGATTTGTTTCTTGACATCAATATTATTATTTCATACATTCATTTCACTATACAGGTGCCTAAGGAACTCATTCTGCACTTTTTCGATCAGTATCAAGTAGCTGTCATCCGGACTCCAAATGAGGGATTCACTCTCCAAGACAGTTCGTACTACGCAGTTATAGTGTTGGGGTCTTCTATTGACAAGGCCCAGAATGTGTTTTGAAGCAGTAGTTGATTTCAAAAAGTATTCCTAAATCTTTCATTAGGTGATTTCGAGATGAACATTCATCCCCATTTTATAATCCTATAATGTGAAGTTCCATATAAGTAGACAGCAGTGAAGGAGTTAAAAAAAGGCGCTGGGAACAGGGAAAGATTGTAAAATAAACAAAAAAAAAAAGTACATTAAATTTTTATATTTATGACAAAGATAAAAAAATGAAATTGACAAAACAAAAAGAAACCCAGTTTTATCCAGAAACATTAATAAAACTTCTCTTTATTTGAGGTAGTTAAAATAGTAAATGAAAAAATATTTTAACACTAAAAAGGAAAGGGCAAGCTTCAAAAGATTATTTAATAATGCCCATCGATAAGAGACGAACCCGCGACCTCCGCCACAACAGCAGCGGAGACGCCGGCCAGCCTCCAGATTCTTTCCTTTACCATTCGTAAATATATGTGCTATATTATAATTATTATGAAAAAAAAAAACAATAAAATTGACATAGAACATTCCAATTCTCTAACATAACTCGCAGTTGGACATTTGTAGTTTCAAATTCATAGACATTTATTTAACAAGAAGAAGAAAAGATTTATAAATGCATTACATAATAATAATAATAATATTAACATTTAAAACTTGTTTACATCTGATTTAGTCAAACTTGTTTACATCTGATTTAGTCAAACTTGTTTACATCTGATTTAGTCATAAACTTGTTTACATCTGATTTAGTCAAACACGTTTACATCTGATTTAGTCAAAATCAATACAAATCGCAATAATTAATAATCGAAGTAGCAATTTGTCCAAGAAATTAGGAAACTACAAATTACTATAAATCGATAGAAAATGCAAATCAAACTCTTCATGACCATCCATATGTCAAAATTGAGTCCCCACATATTAAACAGTGACTCCCTCTCTCCCTATGGATTTTCAAGCGACTTAATAGCATGTAGCGTTCCTAATTCCATGTTTACACCTGATTTAGTCATTTACATTTCATCTTGATTTAGTCAAAACACATTTCATATAAATAAAAAAAAAGCAATTTAGTCAAAAGTGGCGAAGAAATGTCCAACTTACTTAGTAGTAGTAGTAATAATAATAATAAATTACAGAAGAGTCACTCGAATGTAACTTGCTGATAAAGTGCCTCCCAACGATTATTATTGTAAATAATATTAGACACGATTCATTCATTCTTTTATTTTTATTTATTTATTTATTCATAATAATATTATACTTAACAAAACATTAACACCACATTATTATGTTGGGATAATAATAATAACAACATTCTCATATAAAAAAACAGCAAGTTACATTTCAGTTTATTTATTTATTTTATTTTATTATAAAGCAAAAGGTCTTATTCCATATATTATTTTTCAATGATCGGACACACCTGTTTGTATCATCTTCGGATTACACATGCGTTATTTTTTTAATATATCGAGTAATTACGGGTCAAAACGAAATCCAGTGGCGCGCGCAGTACGAAGAAACATTCTACAAGGTTATTTTGAAAATTATGTTTTGCGAGACCATCGGAATTTTCTACGCATCGTAGTCGAATATAACAAGTAGTTATATCGCGACAGACACGCAGCAAAGGATGCACTTTCCGTCAGGCTTATGACTGATCGTCGGCTGGCGGCTTAATGTGTTCACTAATTCCAGTCCATCCATCCGCCGCGGCCGGGAATCAAACCCAGACCTCCAACCCGTCAAGCAGACGGACGACTATCAGTCATAAGCCTGATGGAAGGTCCATCCTTTGCCGTGAATCTGTTGAGATAAAACTTTCACCGCACGCCACTGGTGGTAATGTAGATATAGATACACTCATTTGTAAAAAAGTACGCAGCGCATGTGTAAAAAAGTGGTAGGTAGATTAAGGGCGATGAAATTAATTAATCGAACTGTTTTACACATTTTTATGAAACGCTCTAGTTTCGTCGTCTCCTTCGTAACAATATTTCAATGTTATTACAACAATATTGACCAAATCAACAAACAGTTCTAGTATTTTGTTTTTTATTTTAATGTTACATAAAGCACTAAGTTGTTTAATGTGTGACACTGTGTACGTATACAGGGTGTTTGACAGACGGAAACATGCATCAAACACCCTGTACACGTATTACATATTGTACTATAATAATTGTTTAGATATTATTTTCAGCGTTCTTTCAAGCCATGCACAGAGTAAGAATATATAACACCGGTCCAGTAGGTACACGACAATACATCGACAGTCTAGCAAGGAAGAGTTGGTTTTCGATAATGTCGCCGCATTATCCACACCACCATTGCGGACTGCAATCACCACCATCCAACATTAGGAGGTCTAGACACCGATTATGCCCTTTTTTCCGACATATTTCCGGTGATTTATATGTCCATGTATCCGCAACATCAAAGACCAACTCTTTCCCGACAGACCGGATTGTATATATGGGTGTAAAGTGTGACATCACTCACAAAATACGGTCCAACTGTCAAGTTTGACAGCCCCTTCCCATACTATACGTCCAACTTTATGGCCAAACATCCGTGTATTTCACTTTGTAATGTCATGAAAAAAGTGGCCCAATATCGCTATTTTATAAGGGGGAGATAAATTAGCATGAATCTCTAAAAAAATTTGAATTAAATAAATTGTAACCGATTTTGAGAGCTCTTTGGACCGCACCGCTAGGGGCGCTGCATTCACTTTACACCCATATTGCGTGCGGAGTTGTGTCCGCGTACCTACCAGATAGCGAGACTATTTCACCTATATAAAATCAAACCATACGAAGTTACAATCAACCGATAGCGACGCCCTCGTTCAAGTCAACTGTACGCAGATTATTCGGTTAGCTCGCTCGCCTGCTGTGTAGATGAATGCAATTAGTATTAAAGGAGAACATAAGGTATTTTACAGACACATTGGTCCTTGTACGTTGTATAAAAATACTCTGAAAGTTTGCTTAACAATACCTCAACTACTACCTTTCTCTTTCTCGCTCGCTCGCTCGCTCTCTCTCTCATTCTAACGTCCCCTCGTACGTATTATCTCACTTGGCACTAAATATTAAACAACATTAATACTTTATATCTTAAATAGAAAAAACAATGTCAATAGTGACACTATACTAAAAGTATCTCCTTAACCCCTCCCATACCTTGTGATATATTATAAACCTGTATCTTCTCTTGAGGTAGGAGGTAGCAGCACCACGACCTAGTCACCTCTTTGTACTTTTTAATATTACATGCGACAATGCTAGCGAAAAGTCCCCCCCTCCCCTCTACTACTTCACAAAAATATACAAAAGAAAAAGCCATAATAACCAAAAACAAGCCATTGTTAAAATAAAAATTAAAAAATCCCAAGAACCACGCTTATATTTCTCTATACATAAAATTCACCAATAGAGTCTCGTTCCAAATTTAAATTGAAAGCAACCAATCAGAAGTTGGCAGACATCATATACCCATTACGATAAAAAAACTTCATTATTTCGCACCCAATCAAAGTGATCGAAACATTTTTATGGTAAAACAGTACTACAATTTTGAACTGTAACTTAAAGCAAATCTTAAAGGTTCCGAGACCTTGGGACCCTGTTAAAATTTGACAATCGAGATTAATATAAGCGTGGTAGTAAAAAAATAAATAAAGATGTTCTCTGCAGTTAACGAAACTGACAATTGGCAGTCTAAACAGGCAACGCAGACATATCAATACGACGGTATCAAAGGGGTTAACACAATCATTGATTTAAAAATTAAAGTAAAAAATAAAAATCACAAATATGTTGTATACATACTAAATCTCCCTTCTACGCTACCAACAATTCAAAGAGACACTTCGACACCCTTCACTTTGTCCCGCCCGCACTCTCTCAATCTCTCTTCTCTCGTCCTTTCTTTCAGATTTAACAATTTTCCACACGCTTCCGAGATGGTACAACACCAACAACAAAGTCAAGTTCTTTTTTTCTTTTTTTTTTTTTCCCCCGTATAAGCAAACAATGTAGGAATGCCGCAAAATTTTTCATTAATATATGACTAGCATCTCCTCAAAACCATCGTCGTGATCTCTTACATTAAAATGTCCACAAATCTCACTGCCGCATCAGAAATGATTAACATTCCACCCGCACAACCTTACGATATAATAATAAAACATTGTATCCTGCAACCAGTTGTCTTGTCCGCATATATTTTAATTACGTTAATACTATACAGACATACATAGTATCATCAATATATATATACATACAGAAACCATATACCATAAAATCAGGAACCATACTGTTACAAATTGTCAGAAAACGCATATACAACACTTTCTATTCTATCCCCTCGCGCCACATCCCTTGCGGGGTACGCAGCGAGAACACATCGCCAGACTTTCCTATCCCTGCACACACTTCCATTGCTTTTTATCAGTCACAAATAACGTCACAAAAAATACTCTTACATCTTTTATCCACCATTAAGCATTAGTACGCAGTGTAGTCAAGTCCCCGCTCGCTAAAAAGTGACCCCTTCTCTTGACAGCGGTCTTCTCACTTTCGATTGTTTCGAGCGTCATATACACGTTCTAACAATCGCAATAATATACAAGCGTTCCCGATTCTACGGAAAAAACAGAGACAATTAAAAAAAAAATTGATTACAAAAAAAAAAAAAAACACTGATATTTTTATTATTATTTTTAACATTTATGATTTTCCATATTATGATTTTTTTTTTTCACACAAAGAACACTCATTTTTTATTTATTATTATATTTCTATTACTTCTTACTTTCTAAGACACAGAACATTTACTATATCCAGATCGTGACAAGCCACACACACCTCTTTGTATGGTAATATGATTAGGTAGGTACTATTCTATTATAAATGTGCACGTACTATATTCTATTACTTGTGGTACTCGTGGGTTGTGATATAAAATTATGAAACGAACACTTAGCAATATGTTATAATAGTAACTCGGGTAACAATTTAACTCCTAGATCGGTTCTAGAACTCAATCCGTGAGAGATCGGTTCTAAAACTCAAGCCAAGAAAGATCGGTTCTAGAACTCAATCCGGGAGAGATTGGTTCTAGAACTCAATCCACGAGCTAAATTGTTACTTGGAAACCTGCTAATACATTGACAACAATCAAATTCTGCTATTCTATTATTGCAATGGTATCTATTGTAAATATGCTGTAAAAATAAATATATATGTTGTGATTCTATGGAAAATTCTGCATTACAATTCAAAACTTTTCAATTACACACACATACATTCAAGAAAAACTCGAGCGATTTCATCTACTTTTGATTTGCTTGAATCAGTCTGCAAAAAGCGCTCGAGTTTCTCAAATTTACGCATGAAAATATTACTGTAGTTATAATTGAAACGTTTAAATTGTAATTATGTGTAAACTGCATGATTTATTAAGATTAAGAGGTATGTAGGTATATGTTCGAATTTGAATCTCGTCAATGTACGTCGCAGGATAAATGTTAGGATAATAATTAGTGGATATAACTGATAAATATTATATAGATAGATACAATACGTATGTATATAATATAATATTGTAAATAAGTGTATCTCTGATGAACTATAATAAGTTAGATCTGTATTTATTACATTACGGAGATACCACCTTTCAACTATTTAATATCTAAAATATATGCATCTTGTAAATATATAAAATTTATTTATTCAATTCTGGAGGTAGATGTATAACCAATGAGTGAGTGGTACGGTGACGGAACCGAACCGATGACAACAAAAAACGAGAACCGATATTGTTTATTCAATGAACTGCTGCTGCAGGCACATTATGAATGAGGTATTTTTGCGTTCGAAGCTTCGTATCACCACGCATTCTACGGCAGTTGATTATTAAAAGAGATACAACCGCTTCATACAGCTTATTAGTAGGAACTTATACCAGTTAAAAAGTTTATTACCAGTGGAGGGAACGTTACTTCCTGAAGAGCTTTTTTTCGATGATTTTATTATTAGGTAATAACAATAATATTTACAGCACAACACGAGAGATAAACAATGCATCGGTCCTGTTCGTGTCATCTTTACATACGAGTCACCGTCACCATGAAACAAAACTATTGTAATAATAAAGAAATAAAACATGTTAATCTATAAGCTTTGTAGATTTCACGGTCCTTGTTAATCTCTTCTCCATTCTTCTCGGGCGTACCATGTGTAGGTTTGCCGATGTAGTCGAACTTTCGGCCCACTTGCTGAAGCCATCTTCTACATTAGTCCTGAAGAAGCTCAACAACATCGACAACCTACACACGGTACACCCGAAAAGAATGGAGAACAGATATTAATCTATATCGGAACATGTGAACAATAATAATATGAGGAGGTATACAGAATCCTAAGAATAATACAACATAATGACAACAAAATTAAACGTCCTCGGGGCGATACAAGACAGAAACGTAATAAGAAATAACTGTTGTATATAAGATAAATAGTATTAATGTGATTGTGAACAAATTATTACTTTGTATTGTGTAATGATAAAAATAGTAATATTATGTACAATATATTCGCCCCCGCCCCCCGGGGGGGAGCGGGGTGATAACTATAATAATAAATAATATACAAATATAAAACTTTATATCATGAGGTTATTACAGTAGCAATCAATGTTTCAATATTGTTGTACATTATAAAAGTGGATCACGTCGTCCGTACCGCCGAGAGAGACATTGCGCAACCGTTTGTAATCGCAGGCGGACACCATCTCGCCTCGCAACATCCAGATTAGTAATTTTAAAATTTTCGAAAGCCAGAGACAATGTCCGCCTGCAAATCGCAAACGACACTCTTGCCTGCAATGTCTCTACGACAGTTTGACGTCGTAACGACACAACTATTCAATATGTAATACGACGGCGATAATAAATACATTTAAAAATCAATATTCTTTAAATTCATTTCATTAGATAATTAATTAATTAGATGACGGCCATGCGGGTTTTTTCAGAGTTTTGGTGGAGAGCAGCAACGCAGCAACATAGTTTTTTGTTTGTTTGTTTATTGTTGAGCCTGTTGTGGTGGCTGTTGTTGGTTCTGTTGCTGGCTCTGTTGCGAGGGAGAGCCAGAGTTGGAGGCTGTCCTGCGACTGCGGGCCGGCGCGTTAGCCTGTTGGACCATGGAACGAATGCGGCGCTGGGCGCTCTAGAATTAAAAAAACGAACATCCAATTGTAACATCATATCACATCTGTTTCATATTTCAAATACACAATATTGAGCAGACATTTTTGTATTGGAACTACTTATAAAGCCTGGTTGTTTTGCGTTAACCAAAAATTTCTGAATTTCCAGTAAAATTAACAATTACATCTACAATTGATTCTATTACTGCACAATATTTCGAGATACTGGGGTAATTAATTAACAGACAATAATACAACAAATTGTTTATTGCATTTTCGTGTACATAGGCCTGAAACGAACACTTGTACTCGTCAATACATATACATCATAAAAATTGGAGAGACATTGAATAAATTACCAACGCCAGTCAGAGTGTAAAGAGTTCCGATTGGCATCTTATCAAAAGGCATACATTATTATCAGAATGTGTCAAATTGTACAGGAAAATGTTTAAATCGTCTAAATTCATTGTAAATGTTTTATTAAGTTATGCTATTAAAAAAAAATTGATACAGTACCTGATGATATCTGGAAACGTGAAATGTACAAATACATACAACAGAAAACATCAATAATACGCTTCAAACAATGCAGCGATAGTAAGATAAAATGTATATTGCACAAAAGAACAAAAATTCAGAGTATTTGCAACAACCAAACGTTAGAAACAATTCAAATACAAAAACATTTGCTTTTTTTCGGTCCCTCCCACAAATAACTACACCTGAATAGTCCTTAAACTTAATAAGTTAATAAGTTTAAGGACTTTCCTATCGTCTAGTGGCCACTAGATTACAAAAAACAATAATTATATAAACTGACCTAACATTTCCCACAATCAAATATGTAAATTAACAATTTAGAATTACATAGAACCATCATGGAGCACATATATCACCAACACCAAAACAATTCGCAAGCATTCATTGTCAAATTTCATGTTTCACAAAAGGGCAAAGCAAGTCCTAACAGAGGCCCATGTAATATAACATACAGGCTAGGCTCAAAGACATTTGGCGATGGTGACGTAACTAAGATGGCCGAGAAACGTACGGTAAAAAAATATTCCATAGACCCAAGCGTTTGTCACAAAGACAAGGCGACGTCACGAGAGTTAATGGTTGCCATGGCGATGTTATTTGAGTCTCACAGCTTGTATAGACTCTCCACACACATCCGGAAGTTCAGTCAGCTGATTCGACCGTTTACACAAAAGCTCCGACCAAAACATCTTTCTGAATTCAGTGTTCTTACTGAATTCAAAATCAAGATAGCACTGAATTCGGAGAGAGGTTTTGGTCGGAGCTTTCTTGCAAACGATCGATTCAGTTAACTGAACTTCCGGACGTCTGTGGAGAGCATATAACGAGGCGTTATCTAAGCCATGACATTAAAATAATATCACCATGGTGACCCCACTCTACGGTGACAAACACTTCGTCTACGGATTTTTTTTCCCATAGATATCTTTCAATCTTTTGTGACGTCATCATCGCCAAACGTCACTTGGACCTGGCCTCCACGATATTACGCGGGCCTCGTCCTAACCTTTGCCATAGATAATTGAACAATAAAACATTGCTCAGTAACCAAATAAGTATGGCCGCAGCGATCTCAGTCTTTTGAAAAGATTAAACCGGGTAGCAAGTCTTTCAACAGAAAATAACAATTTGTAATACAAAAAATGCTAACAAAGATGGACACATGTGAAAGAAAAGGAGAACTTCTGATTTATTAACCTTACATAATTCTAGAACACACAAGAAAATATTTTGACAATGAACACTTTTATGCTAAGAGTCGTCAAATGAATCGGTTATTTCACCAAACAGTGCAGACAATTTGAGCTGATATTTTCGCTTATCTGCAAATCTACTGTAGATACAATTTTTATGTAATTTATACTATTTTATTATATTCTTTCCCGTATCCTGACGCGAAGAGTTTTTCCCTCAATTTTTTGTTCCCAACTTATCTATTCATCTTTTTTATATTTTTTGATACTTTTTTGTTTTTTTTTTATAGAAAAAGGATCTGGGCTTGCATAAACAAACCCAAATACTTTCCTGCACACCTTGCACTAGGTTGAAAGCCTGTATCGCAAAGTGTGGAGTACATCGCCAGCGCCGGGGTTTGAACCTGGCATCTCTCGCTTGAGAGACTGCCGCTTCAACCAACTGAGCCAACCATGTACTCCTTTTGACACCAAATTAGGTGCCCATTACTTCAATAAATCAGTTCTCTTATGCACTCACAACAAGAAACACACAAGATTGTTGTGTTTTCATGCCAAATTAAAATCGGTCTGCATTTCATGCCGACTTGACATTCGGCATAGATTTTACAACTGTTTAAGCCAGCCGACGATCAGTCATAAGCCTGATGGAAAGTCATCCTTGCCGTATACCTGTTGAAATGACTACTTGTTTCAAAGCAGGTTTGACACAACATTTAGAGAAATCAATTAATAATTTGTTCTTACAATTTACTCTTCCATTTCAAATAACTCGAAGGACTATCAACTCAAATGTACTCTGCACATATAAGTTTATACAAAAGTTTTTGGTTCAATATTTTATTTATCAATACATGACACAATAATAAGTAACAAATAATGAATTCACAACCAAAAACTTACGTAAAACAATTGTCCCTAATTTGATTGGTCTACTTTCTCCGTATTCAAATACATATTTTTTCTTTGCTTTCGTCTTATGTCTTTAGGTCCTATATGCTGTCATTAGGCTTCGGTGCCCTGAATTGTTCTTAGCCAATACTGAGAGAATCGTCTTGAAACTGAAGACAGTGACAGATGAAAGTATGGACTACAGATTGGCTGTTTTAGAATTACATCATTTAGAAATTCCTTGAATAAAAGAATATTCCTAAAGTACCCTTAAATTTACGGGATCTGAAAATTTTCCATTCGGTTTTTCAGATATAAAAATATAATTTAGCCAAAATACTGGTAATTATAATCTTAACAAATTGAATGTTTTAGATTTTTTAAATTTCTTCCCAGGTTTCTTTTAAAAAGGTATAATTCACATTGTAGCTTACGTTATTCTTATTTCGCGCTAACATTCTCAAACAAAATTTTAATAAATTATAACGACAATATAACGATTTTTGCTCAGTGTATATAGACTCTTAAAAGTAACAATTTTTTCGAAACAAATTTCAGGTCACTGGGACACAAAACACTATGGAAAAATTTTTCACAAGATACTTGTAACCTTTATCTAGTGCATGATCTATGTGGAATTTTATTAAGTAGTACAGATTCTTCAGAAAACAATTAATTTTTAAGATTTTCCTTACTTTTCAAGGGGTTTATCTCACTTGGATTTTCTCTTTTACCCACAATGATAGATGATTTACACCATTTCTGAATTGGGTACCACCAATGAAAGACAAAAAAAAAAATCTTTGTTATAAAAAAATACTACGTAGACCAATCCCCTCCCTATTAAACTAACAATTGACTACCACTGAATTATCCAATGACATATTCATATACGAATGCCTTCTGCTTGCGAGATATTTTCTCTCAAGCATGTTCAGTTACTAAAGGACAATTCAGTGGTGATTCAATCGCAGTTCGCAAGCATTTGATTCAATTAACGACTCTTAAGTTATGTCGCAGCAAGAGGTAAATAATTCGCAAGCATGTCGTGATATATGTGCTTTCTCGTCATGATGTCTGTTCCTTGTGTGAACAGATCCGTTACCTGAACGCTAAAGAAAGGTCCGATGATGTGGACGGTTGTGTCTTGGTTCATCTGAGCAGCTCCCTGCTCTGGCAGTTTGATTAGAGATCCCGTGATGCGCTGCAGCTCGCGGACGTTCTGTCCGCCCTTGCCGATGATGCGGCCGACTTGAGACGAAGCAACCATGATTTCTACTGTGAGACGGACGTCATCTGTACCAGACAGGAATCCCTCCTCGCGCATCTTCTCAAAGATCAGGTACTGTGCCTAAAGTCACAAATAATTTAATATCTTAAACTATATTGCTACAAAGTCATTTAACACACTCCCTGTTTCTGTCACAATCATGCAATCTGTCGTATACGCCCTTTTACTCAAAACCAGGGTTCTTTAAAATTCCATATATTAATTTTTTCTTAACCATACTGTAGCAAAATTATTTTGAACTGTCGGAAAGCAGTCTTAAAAGTGTGACCGAGAAGGGACGACTACCTGCTTTATTTGCGCTTATGCCAGAGCTTTAAGTGCAAATAAAGCGGGTAGTTGTCCCATCTCTGTCACACTTTTAAGACTGCTTTCCGACAGTTTAAAATAGTTGCACTATAATACTGTTTGGGACAATATCGGATGTCATGATCAGAGACCAGATCAATGAAATAAGTCACGAACTCCACTCAAAACGTCTGTCCTTCAAGATCTGGTCGACATAATCAGTCTAGGTCAGTCTTGGAAGGCTATACTTTCTCACACCTCTTCTTCCACCCATATATTACCTACATCTCTCCATCAGTCTAACCTTATTCACTTTCATTCCAGTAACTCGTCTCTCTAATAACCATCTATCAATGTTATTCCACAACTTCTTCTCAACGACCTCATTTCCATTGCATTCTCAATAATCCTATTCGAAAGCGCAATCCTTACCTTCCACTGGGCCTCTGGAGTGCCGATAATGGTGACCTTCCTCTCCTGGAGTTGCTGGTCAGGCTTATCTTGTTCCAGAGGAGCAATCTTAACAGAAGCACCACTGTAGCGAATTATATTACGAATGTGCAAACCCTTAGTACCAATGATAGCACCCACGGCATTATTAGGGATATACAAGTATGTGGTCTCTTGTGCGTCGCCGCTCGCCTGTGGACCTGAAGCCGGGCTGTAGAGGGGAGGGGCGAATGGGGGCGGAGCTCCGCAGTACGGGGCCCGGCTGTTTGTGGCCATCATCGCCATAGGATGCAGTCCCGGGAACATTATGCTCTGAGGAGCCAGTGCCTGCAAGTCGTTCTCGTAGCTCTGCCTGAGTTTGGCAGAGATCTGAGCCTCTGCACGAGCCATGTTGTCCAGAGACTCCCCCTTGACGGTGATGATCCTCTCCAAGTTAAAGCTGTTGATGTCATTAATGGAGGACACCGTGATCTTGGTGTCTGTGTCTTGCATGATGCGTTTGATTGTGTTACCTGCCTTGCCGATGATTCGGCCAATGAGGTTGTTGTGCGCTAAGATCTTCAATGATATTTCCCTGTTGAAAATTAAATAAAAATCATCAATCAAAATAACACGAATGTTTTCAAGGATTTATTTACTGAACTAATTATATCATGGTGCCTACCCTTTGTTTGTATTACTGGCCTCGTGTTGCATGACCTGCAGAATTCTCTTGCAAGCTTCAGTGCAGTTCTCCGGATTGCCGTAGATAGTGATGGCCTTCTCCAGAGATCCCACATTGTCCTTCCTGTGCACATCCACTCTGGCTCTAGTCTCCTGAGTGATCATGCGAATAGTGTTGCCCTGACGACCGATGATGGCTCCCACCATGTCTGATTGTACCAAGAGTCGCAGAGGGAAGTCTGTGGGACGCCCCTGGTTGCCCTGTCTGCCCTGACCGCGGGCCCTGTTGCTGCGCCTCTCGGCTGGCTGAGCCTTGGCACGGTATCCGTCCATTTCGGAACCGTTAAGTCCATTAATTGACCTGGAACAAAACAGCTATTAATTCGACGAATTTTACTCCAAACTGGAAAAATACACTACATGAAATACTTATACTTAAAATAACGTGTGTGAAGAGTGCATACTCCTACGCTAACTTAGAACTTTGATATCTGCACTTACAGGTACGATATCTAGAAAAGTCATAATCTGACTTTCAGAACTGCGTAACCTCATTGTAGACCTGATTATATTAAAAGATGTTTCGAGGACCAAATGATTTGTAGATAATTTAACGGAGCTTT
This sequence comes from Ceraclea dissimilis, assembly GCA_963576895.1. NCBI lineage: Eukaryota > Metazoa > Arthropoda > Insecta > Trichoptera > Leptoceridae > Ceraclea > Ceraclea dissimilis. The sequence goes on from OY756368.1 coordinate 910,219, forward strand.
ATAGGAAAATTATCTGTTGTCATAAAATAACTTCAAATGGAACCGCCTCGCCTACTTAACTAGGCAAAGCCTGTACTAAGGTGGTTCATAATCTGATCCACATTCTTTCACATTACGTTCTTAAGGAATTTTCCATCCAGGGTAGAAAACAATAATATTCTATTGGTTTTGATTTCCCTATGGGACAAATCTTAATGACTGAATGCATTCGCATCAAGAAATGACCGTAATGACTCATTAACTTATAACACAAATGTCTTTGAAGTCTCCCCCTCGAGAATAACACAGGGTACTTTAATTTTCTTCAATTTTCTTTGCAACATACATTACTGAAGATAGGTTTACTACATTAGATGGAAACAAGGGTACCTACAGCAGATAATAGTATAGCTTTTATATGGTTGACTGTAAGACATTGCTTTTGCAATAAGTCCGCCTTTAAGCACATCTACTATTGTCTTGTTTTGTCTATCTATCTATACCCTCACGCCACGTCCCTTACTGGATACGCAGAGAGGACAGAGTGCCAGACACCCCTATCCTTACATACACTCCTACCTTCTGTCACATTCATGCATGCAGTCATACACGCTCTCCGATTCCTTTTACTCAAAATGCGTCCATCCTTGAAGATCTGGTCGACATGATCAGACAAGGCCAGTCTCGGGGGGCCGCGTTTCCTCACACCTCTTCGTTCGCTCAAATATATATCTTTTTTGTCATTCTTCATTCTCTCAACATGCCCTGTACATGTTAATTTATTCACTTTCATTCTAGTTACAATACCAGTCTTGCAGTCACTCATTTCCCTAATAACCTCATTCCTTATCTTACCTCTCAGCATTTTCTCACACATTCTTCCCGATGACCTCATTTCCACTACATTCAACCTGGATTCGTGACTCGGTTAATAAAGATATATTTGCTTATCAGTAACAATATGAGCAATGAGGTATTGAGCATGTTTCACAAGGACATACACAAACATCCAACAACCGAACAAGTCATCACCATCCCAAGTTCACAAGTACAGAACATCATACATTAACGAGACAATGATTTAAACCTAGTTGAAAATTATCAAGTTAGTTATGTTTATCCAACGGTAATTGTTTGATATTTATCCAACAGTAATTGTTATAAGTCTTGTTCCAAATCCTCATATTTATTACCAAAGATTTGAACTGCTTTGAAAAATCAGTCATCAAAAAATTAAAAAGCGTCAATAAAATTGAATTTTCCTCTCGAAATAGGAATTACTTTTTTATTTGTTATTGTCAATCGCCAACATGACATTGCATCACGCAATATCTCTCTCAGGTAAGAGTGTTTTTATCATAATACTTCCCTGCATACTTTGCACTAGGATAAAAGCCTGTATCGCAAAGTGTGGAATACATCGCCAGTGCCGAGGTTTGAACCTGGCACCTTCAGCTTAAGAGACTGCCGCCTCAACCAACTGCGCTAAACCATGTACTCAAATTTTAATTATCAATGTGAAAAAAAAAATGTTAATTACCAATGTATATTTATCTTGAAAATCGTCATTATCCTATCATGAAGGATAATTATCCTTTGCAACCCTGCCTAACAATCCTAACATACAGTGACCGTGTTAGAATGATCACCCGATATATTCGCAACCAGCCTAAGGCATTCAGTGTACTTACAATTGCGCCTCCTCAGTGGTGGAATAAGTTACCAGCCAAGCTTGAAAAAAGGGATCGGAATCTCTACCAGTTGCGGGCTGAATTTGTTCCACCTGCCCGTAATGCTCGACATACGGTTGTATCTCCTCAACCCCCATCGTAGCAGGGATGCCCGACAGGTAGATAGTCTTGGAGAAACTACAATAATCCCAAACAAGTTAATGGAAGTCATTCCAAATGGTTGGGTTCAATAAAACATGTAATATTTCATCACCAGGCCACCTGGCCGCACCCAACATTATTAGCCCTGCCAATCAATAAGCCATCTATCCACCAAATTAAAGCAGCCCACCGTCAATATCCTTCTATTTTGCGAGAAACCGTACACCAAGGCATAACCCTTAATAATTCATCTAGATCTTCCCATACTGAGGTGAAAGAAAACTACCCTGCTGAAACCCATAGTTAAATCAATATCCACAACATTATTAAAATGTTTTTTGGTTTTTCCTCAACAGAACAGAGAGGTACCTTCATTCACACAATGCAGCATTATGAGAACTCCCTTCGGAGATGATGCAGGATGACCGACCACCCACTCCGCCAGAACCTGCTGGTATATGCGTATTTTAGGAAGCTACATCAAAAAAAAAAAGTCACAATACACACATTTTTCGATCCTAACGCCATCTGTTGAGCGATGGACGCGACATGTAGCAACTACTACATTTATTGATACAGAGTAGGACCTTGAGGTTATCAAACACTCCTGATAGATACTGGAGACAAATGTTACACTAAATGTATACTATACAGTATGAATTGATAATTCTCGAGATATAAAGCACAATACATTAAGCGCACCAATATTTTTTAATATTATTATTACATACAAGACAAAATGTGGGGGGAACTTATGCTAATCCCAAAAACCAACAGGAGATAATTTTCACTACTTAAGATATTAAAAAAAAAAGCAATCGTGGAGAAAAACTTAAGGGGGGGAATATTCCACAAACCATTTTCAAGTGAAAACACCTTACAATATAACAGTTGCTACTTCTTAAAACTTGCTAGCTTCTCCACAACTTAAAAGCCCAGGGTTAAGACAAATATAGGATTTTAACAGGCCACAAGGGGTGGCCGATATATATCCGATATCTACCATAAATATCTAAATAAACAAACCCTGTAATTTATAAAAAGCGTAAAACCTATTATATGCAGTAATATAACAGTACTTCAACCTCCACTCTTTTTTTGCACGTTTTCGAGTGTCCTGCTGTTATTTCAACAATGATTCGAGAAAAATTGGGAATATTTCAATTTGTTGAGAAAATTAATACTTGGCAGTGCCTGTATCATAATTATTTTTTGATGTAGTATTTACGTTCAAACGACTCAGAATATCATGTAATTAAATTTTTAAAAGAACAGTATTTTCCTAGAATGCATCGTTTAGAAGTTATTAGTGAAAAACTGAAAAAAAAACGGCTTTTGGGTCAGCCTGTACTTAGCACAAAAGGAAAATTGGTGCAAACTAAAAGAAACTCTTCTTATAGGTATGCTAATGAAGAGATTAAAACCGTTTCCAGCTTTCCGAGAATTATTTACGCTACTTTACGCTTGGTTTGTGATATAGGATTCCTAATACTATGGAAGACATTTCTGTTGTTGGTTCTTCGGGTTTTCTATGGTGGTTGAACAACCGAGCTTCACCCTGAAGATGGCAGTAGTATCGCTGTCGAAAGCTCGGTTATTCAACCACTCTACACGCAGTAAGGAAACCCGAAGAACGAACAACATAGAAATGGATTCATCACTATATGGTATCTCTATGTTCATCACGCTAAGAAAGCCTACAAGACTGTTCTATGGTAGACATTTTCTATTCAGGAGTGAGTTGATAGATATACATCGAGATAGCGATATCACTGCACTCTTCATTGGTAGAGAGGGATAGACATATTGCGTGTTAATAAGAGTGAGTGAACTGCACGTGCGGACCCTTCTATTATCTATGGCGAGCGAATGTCACCCAACAAATTTGTTGGGTGTTATTCGCAACAACCGAGCGTGTCAACCGTGCACATAGAACACGTTGACTCGCACAACCGAGTGAAACGCACCGATGATAGAACGGCGAACAATAGAACCATAAACAATCGAGCGAATCGCTGAGTGAATTTTAACGGATACAGAACGCACTCCAGTATTTTTCACTAAAGTACCTAAAATGATAATTAACATTTGAGCCACACACCAGACCCTGAGAATGCACTAAAATTTATCAATAATTACTGTTTTTTTCTTTATTCTCTCATAATACAATTAAATGCGCGATAAGGAACGATAATTACTATACAAAAGTCGTGCAAAGCAAAAGAAGTAATTAACGTATTAACAATCCAAATATTACAAACTGTATCTATGAGTTACTGACTGACATTTCAAAAATTTCTAAAAACGGGAGACCTTATATCTCGACAACCGTTACTAAATATGCTTTGAAAAAAAAAAATAGAATAGAGACATTGAACCTTTATCTAGGGACAACCGTAAAACATTTTTCATATCTTGTATAGATTTCTCAAAAAAAAATATGTCAAAAACACCTCCGATCTTTTTTCCGAAAGACAGCAACTGTTTCCCGAAAGACAGCAACTCGTTTCCCGAAAGCCGCAGATTTTTTATGGTAGTGATAATATGCATCAAAATCTAGGAAATGACCGTAAAAGTTTTTTATCGAAGCGAAATTAACCCCAAAAAATGAAAAAAAAACGCTATTTTTATCATTTTTTCGTGCGATTTTAAACATTAATGCCGCGGGAAATGACCGTGACGTCACAGTTGAGTCCCTAGCTTTAACAAACAGTTTTCAGGTACCAGTCTTGGGTAACGTATCACCCACGCGTTAACGCCCCCTTGCGGACATCGCCCAAGGTCACCGGAAGGTGAAAGTTTCACGAAAATCCCAAAAAATTCGATGTTTCGGCAAAAATTCTATATAGCCTCGAGAGCACGGAAATTAATTTTAATCACAACTTTACAAGTGCGATCGATTTGGGATTTATTCAGTTAATTGTTGCGCGTCTGGCGTGGTTTTCCGAAAAGCCTTGCCCAAAGAAGTTCGACACGATCGAGCTCAATGTAAGGCCTGAAAAAAGGCCACATTGAAGCCCTTACAGATTCAAATGCATGTATTTATGAAATTAACAGTTGCAAAAAGTCCCTTATGCTGGTAAAGCATGGATACGGCTGAAGGAGGATCAATCAGGGTTCAATGCAGCGGAAATGAGATGGTTAACAAGAATGTGTGGAGAGATAGGATAAGGAACGAGGTTATTAGGGAAATGAGTGGCTGCAAGACTGGTGTTGTGACGAGAATGAAAGTGAATAAACTAACATGTACAGGGCATGTTGAGAGAGTGAAAGATGACATTATAACTAAAAATATATATTTGAGTGAGCGAAGGGGTGTGAGGAAACGCGGTCACCTTACACTGACCTGGTCCAATCATGTCGACCAGATCCTTAAGGATGGGCGCGTGTTCTGTAAAAGCAGGAATTGGAGAGCGTGTATGACTGCATGCATGAATGTGACGGAAGCTAGGAGTGTGTGTAAGGATAGGACTGTCCGCCTACCCTGCAAGGGACGTGGCGTGAGGGTATACATAGATGGATAGATATTGTCAAGTATGTGCAAATGCAATACGATCATAGAATACATTGAAATGAATAAAGCATACACGCGACGCGAGAGAACATAATTATGTGTTTGTTTTAAAACACATTGCAAATTATTGCTTCAATGTTGACAATCTCGATCCAGAAACAAGAAGGTTGTGTACTTTATATTGTAAGCAAACATTGGCAGAGCCATTGTTCCAATAATAATAATTTCTGTATCTATGTACTTCATAAAACAAATAAGAGTCCAATTATAGAGCTACAGATGGTTTCCTCTTGTCTTGGCCACCGTGCGGACGTCAGCTGCAAGTGGAGTTCAAGAATGTATTGTTGGTAGCCCTGATTGTCATAAAAGCTGTCAGAGATCCGCAATATTCTCACATTGCATCTTTCTCAAGTAACCTACATTGCCGAAAATATTACAGAGCGGCGCTAGAGAAATCATTTTAGAGGCAAGATAGTTTTGCGAGTTGGAAAAAAGAAAAAAACACTCAGATAATCCCTTTAAACCGCCATCACATGTTAGAAAAACAAAGTTGCCAGTTTATTCAAACAATCCAAAAATTGGCAAATCTTTTTAAACAAGTAAGCCCGCCACCGTAGGTACCGAAATTACTACATTTTTCTGGCCCTGCACAATGCGAAAAATTACTGGGGGAAAAGTAAGATTACTCAGCTAATACAAAAGATATCATCCTAAGACTTAAAACATGGATAAATGAGAATACGTTTAAGTGACTAGCAGTTAGAAATTTGTTTTTTAATAAATTCTTTGAAACTTGAGATTATTCCCGTAGTTTGTTTGATATAATGCTGTAATTTGCTTGATAGAATGTTTAAGGTAAGACGCAGTGACTCTAGCAGATATTTTTTGATATTCTGTCCCCTTTTTTAAGCAAAAAGCCAAAATATATTGCGTCTCCCATGTTATTCTCGGTTCTCATACAAAAGTTGAAGCGATATAATAGAACGATTTTTACTCCGAGCATATATCAGCTCTTTCACAATATATAGTAGGCCATGACCCGACAAAAACCCATAAGAATATTGCCCAACATTAACAAATCCCAAGAAAGACAAAAGCCCTTCAGAAATATGCTCAAGAGACAAAAGCTCAAATCTAATTGGATTTTTAAATAGAGTTAATTGTATCTATTAGCATACGGTTTCTTTCAGTGTGTTAGAAACTACCATAGACTAGAAAATAAACAAATAAATAAGTGGATCTAAAATGGGACAGACAATTAAATAGTAGACATTTTATAAATATAATTCATCTACTGGAATCCAACTAGAAAGTTTGGGCTTTTATCCCTTGGGTAAATTTAATGAGGACTTCGTTTTTTTATTTTTATTTATTCATGTTGAGCAATATTCCCAGTTCTCCCAGTGCTCACCTATGGCTGTGAATGGCTGGCTGTATGTATGGCTGTGGTTGGACGATGTAAGGCGAGTTGCGGGAGGCGGTTGGATGCGGTCGGCCCAGGATAGGGAGCTGTTGAGATCGATGGGCGAGGCTTATGTTCAACAATGGACGCAGGGGGGCTGACATGATGATGATGAGCAATATTCTTATGTGTTTTTCTCCGGGAACCACAGTAGGCAAAGTACCTAATACAACAATGACAATATGGTGATAAGAATGGTCACAATAATTATGTGGACCAAACTCTATAACTCGATCGGGTGAATGACCAGACGAAACGTTATCTATCCAAAGCTCACTGTACCTCGCATCGCATCCCTTTCTGAGCAGACAGAGAGATAACTCCTCATTGTTATGGTGTGAGGAAGAGCGGTCTACCAAGAATCACACGACTCGACCATGTAATTCTCAAGGACGGACGTGTTCCGAGTAAAAGGAATCGCAGTGTGTGTAGAACAAATTGCAAGAAATGTGACGGAAGCTCGAAGTGTGTGTAAGGATAGTAAAGTCCGGCGATCTGTTCTCTCTGCCTACCCCGCTAGGGACATGGCGTGAGGGAATATAACAGATTTTAGTTTACATGCAAATTCGTACTATGAAAGTATGGAAGCTATTTTATACATTTTGAAAGCAAAGTTATATTATATAAGTACGTATTATGTATTGAAAAACACTGTTTAACATTTCGCAAACATATTCGACAAACTGGAGTAGGTACCTACCTACTCGGGTAAATCTTAGCATACTCGCGAAAAATAAACAGTGTTTTCAATTCAAGGTAGCATTTCTAACTGGAAAACGCTGAAAAAAAACATTGTATCGGCAGTAATTCGCAGAGAATACAAGTTCACAGCAGATAAAAAAAAAGTTGCTGCAAAACCTCAACAAAATATTGGCGAAAAATATCGTCCAAATTCTCGTTATTATTCTGTTGGATAAAAGGGAGAAAAATCCTATTCGAATTATGCAAGCGTCTCTTATCTAACGGGTGGCTTAATTAGGCGTCTACTTAGAATGTTATTTGTTGAATAGAAAACAGGTATCCGAATACCTATACGATCAATTCGGGTAGTTGTTCTTCCAATTTGAACACATTGTATGGTGAATGCACGCGAGGCACGCATGACAATCTAATAATCATATGTGCACATTGTATGTGTATGGTAGATTATATGTATTATTATTACGCCGGCTAGGTATATCATTGGCCAGGCCGCGGCTACAAGTGGTTTACTACTAATACGGGGAGAGATTTGGCAACGCAGCACAGTATAATGAGCTGGTACGTAGGTATGTAGCTTTACAGAGCCATGCTTTGCCGGCAATGTTGGCGCCAAAACCACGTGGCGCCAAAAATCATCAAGGACGGACGCCATTACAGGATGAGAGTTACACTAACAACACATTACACGGAAACATTCAAAACATTACAGCACCAAAACCAAATTGCACAATTGTTATTAGTGGAATCTTGTTGGAATAATCAGTGATCTTATATATGACGATACAGTGCGTAGTGTAATAAAGTAAATAATGATATGGAAGCCTTGGGAGTAGGCTCGAAGCAGGCAGGCCGGGCGTGCTCTCCTCCGAGATCGATGAATGTCGGGCCGGGGGGTGTGTGATCCGGCAATGTCCAACACGCGGCGCTGCGCACGACTTTTTCACGTGACACCCGAATATTATATCGAAAAAACTTACAACAATCATGCATATTTAATAATTAATTAACACCACAATCCAATATAATATATTAAACACACATTTCTAATTCATAAACGCATAGTAGGTATGGTGTTTATTATCGCAGGTATGTAATAATAAGCTCCTGAGGCCGTACCCGTTTGTGCAGCAGCGCAAGTTCATATTGCTAGGCTCTATAGATAATAATAATTCACTATATTGTAATGCACTCAACACACAAAGCTATCCAAGAGGGATAATACACAGCTGTAAGGTATTTATGTACTACAATATTAGAGCAACAAGTCAACAAGAATCACTTTTGGTTAAAACACAATCATAGTAGAGGCTGCTGTAATAAACATACCTCATCTCTTGCTCTTCGTCAAAGAGTTGGTCATTGTTCTCCTGAGCCATCCCCATATCACCGAACTGTTGCTCCATTATTACTTACTTATATAACTGTATCACTTCAATCAAATAACAATAAAAATATAATAATAATTTATAATAAATTATAAAGCTTCTAATAATAATAATATAAATTTATAATTTAGCGTGAGCGGACTACCGCATCACCTCCGTACGCACGAGCGTTACCAAGAAAAAGCCGGAGTAGAAGTGCTGCTCGACGCCGGCGAAGGGGGCAGGGGACGGGAGGGCTGGGCGCGGCGCGGGGGGCGAGCTACCCGTGGAGGGGGGCCTCCAAAGAGGGGATCTTCCACGCCTAAAGATGAGGTCGAATCAAATACGCGAAAGCTGTTAAAAATCGCTTCGTATCAATCTTCTCAATTCACAATATTGTCTACCTTACGTAATCACCGCACCATTCATCACAGATCCCTTCATTCCTACCTCTTGTCACTCCGAGCATCCCTAAGAACATTACCTGTATCATTACAATGCAGAGTGCCTATGTATAACATCATAATCATATTATATGCATATTGTTTATTCAAAACCAGTTCAATTATATGCATCATTTCAATTATATAGACTTCTTTGCATAATGTGACCAAACAATTACCTACCTACTTGCAAACTCGGCACAGAACAAGCGAGACCATCCACTACATGTGTAACTATAATAACCTTATTAGTATTGCACCACATGCAAAGGTATGTAAATAATAATATTATTCGAGCTGTAATTATTATATTGTTGTACCTATTAATATATTGTGCTGGAATGAAAAGGTGTTTGGAATATGTACCTATCGTTTGTATACGCAGGTAAAATTAAATGGTACTTGTTTACATATTGTTATTGTTAAAGGTTAATTACTGCGGCTAAATTATTTGTATGTTCCGAATATGAGTAATATTTAATAGTAATTACCTAATGAATGACAAGGTAATGTTCTCTTGATATCTTTGGTCAATCTCTCCCTTTATTTTTACTATAGTGTAAATAAATTGCCTAACTTCTAAATGAGGGACCTTCTAAGAATAACACTGGATACAATATAAATTACCTAGCTAGACGTATCATTTTGAAAGACAATGATAATATTGTTTTGTTTATGTTATTGTCACACTACTGACCCAAATTATTGTTGACTTTGACTTTTCTAAAGACACTTTTTTTTTTGAAATGTTAGACAAGTTTTTGTAAAACTTCTACAGACATTTCACATCTTGCTCAGTAATGAGGTTCGACATCCCCATCCATTCTTAATGTTATATACTATACTAATATATTAGTACATGTAATTAATGTTTGCAAAATACAAAAATCTGGAGCTGTGGCCCTACAAAACATTTACGTATGTAGGTGACGTAGGTGTACACCTTGTGTATGCATATTCTCAAGTAACACCATATTAAAAATAATACAACGTACGTACGTAACTACGTACACAAATCTTTTTCTCATTTGTCAACTATTGAGTTGAGTCTATTCTTAAAATACTATATGACAATATGTAACGGAAGCCCACCAAAGAGGTAGACCGACGACATTGTCCAAATCGCTGGGAGAACCTGGATGCGGAAGGGTCAGAGCAGAGACGAGTGGAAACAGTTGAAAGAGGTCTATATCCAGCAGTAGAGGGAAGAAGGCTAATGTAGAAGAAGAATATAAAATGACATACATATACCTATAACTGCAGGTGTTCACTATGACTTTGGTTGTAGCCGACAATCCACGATTTCGTTCAATCCGGAGGACTTGTGTATTATTATTAGGTACGATTGTTACAACGACATACTCAGCACTCACAACATCGTTATCGTGGTAAAAGAAAATTTTGATGAAACGTCGATCACGAAAAGTCAATATCCCAGTAATGTGGTAACTAATTAATATTCTATGTGTGCAAAAAAAACAAGCACAACTTTCTATTTGCGCAAAAAAATGGGTGGCGCACTCATTGCTGAAAACGACACAAAATTTCTTAATGTAAGTTTTACAAACACTACCTGATTTTTACGAAACACTCGAAAAATATTTAAATAAATGTGGAAGCCCATTCTTTAAACAGAAATTCCCACGAGGATTAAAACAACGCTACATAAAAGAAATATTTACGATCTACTAAACACTTTCGTTCTCCAAAGCGCATCATAAATCACAACACGAAAGATATCCGTCAAAATAAGTATCCAATAATTGACTTAAAATAAAACATAATGCCCCATTGTATTTAACAACAGGATTATTATTTTACTGTAAATCTGCCTGCAGTCATAAACAATCATATTGCATTGTAAATATGTTTATTGTTTTCTATTTATTATTTACACTTTCCTTTTCAATAACAATTAACAATAGCGGTGAAGTGTTGGAAAACAATGGTGAATGGACAGTTGCCATTTGACGACAAGTGGGTCATTTAAGGAGATATTCATTTTTTAGAAAAAAGTTCCAATAAGATTCTGCTGGAATATTGCAAACAGGTTTTTCTAATTGTAGTTTTTTTTAATAGACACCAAATATGTATTTAATAGACACCAAACATTAAGAGGCCATATATGAGGCCTTAGTTTTGGCGTTTTCTCAGGCAATACTGAGAGCGTGATCGTCTTGAAACTGAAGAAAGTGATACATGGAAATATTGACTACACGTTGACTATCCTAGAATTACAATATTCGGAAATTCCTTGAAAAAAAAAGTAATTCCAAAAGTACCCCTGAAATTTACTGGAAAGTTCCATTACTCGTCAGTTTTTCAGGTGTAAAAGTATAATTGAGCCAAAGTATTGGTAATTGTAAGGTTGACAAGTTGACTGTCGTAGATTTTTTAATTTCTTTCCAGGTTCTTTTTTAGAAATGTATAATTCACATTAATAATAATAATAATATTTGGACAATTTTAGGCGCCGTTTAGCGATTAAATCGCCCCAAGGGCGCCTTACATTTTTCTTTTCACCATATAGGATCGTCACAAACAGTAAAAATGATAGATAGATTAATCACCACATAGGATCGTCACAACAAAAAATAAAAATGAATCTAATCAGTTTTGGCTAATCATTGGCTGACCAGTGACCGACCCGTAGGTACGCACAAAGAGGTGAGTTTTCAGCAACCCCCTGAACTCCTCCAGGCCTTTGGCACACCTAACACTGAGTGGAAGGGCATTCCACAGGCTTGGGCCCGCTGCACAGAATGCACGGTCACCATAACCCGTAGAAACGACCCTCCGCGGCTCTTCTAGTTCATGTGCTAGACTCATAGCCGACCTCAGCGTCCGATGCCTCCAGCCCATATTCTTTTCCACACACATTTCTTTAATATAGTGGGGCGACTCACCATGGATAGCCTTATATACCATCACGCATACTTTATATTCCGTTCTGGCATACACTGGAAGCCAGTGTAGTTCCCTGAGTAGCGGAGTTATTCTACAATATTTATTACCATCCATAATGAGTCTAGCAGAGGCGTTCAAGAGGGATTGCAACCGACTCACCTGTACACCCGGCAGTCTAGTATATATAATGTTACAATAATCTAATCTAGATATTACAAAAGCATTGACCAATGTCTTAAGACTATCCTTTGTGAGACAACGTTTAACATATTTGATTTGTCTTAGGTGAAAGAAACCATTTCTAACTGTGGCACCGATCTGGTCAGCCATTGACAGGCTACTGTCAACAATCACACCAAGAACTCTAAGTGAAGACACAGGCTTTATATGAGTCTCTCCAATCACAATCTCACTATTTCTGATAAGATGCTGTCGTCTATTCGACGCTATCCACATAAATTCTGTCTTATCAGCATTGAGGCATAGTCTATTTGAGGCCATCCATCCGGCTACTGCCTCGATGCAACGCAAAAAGGTACATTCAAGCTCATCCTGTTCACCCGGTGCAACGGAAGCATATATCTGTATATCGTCTGCATAAGCACATACATTCAAACCAAAACCCTCAACTATGTTCTCCACTTCATCCACATAAAGCACGAAGAGCAGGGGCCCCAGCACGGAGCCCTGCGGTATGCCTGCGTTAAGAGATCTTGGCTCCGCCTTTGCGCCTCCGAAGTTTACAATCTGGGAACGGCACGTTAGATATGACTTGAGCCATTCGATGACCTTCTCACCAAGTCCAAACCTCCTCTCCAGCTTATTCAGTAATATATGGTGGTCCACTGTGTCAAACGCTGCGCTCATATCCAGCAGACATAGCAGGGTAGCTTTACCCTGTTCATTTGACACAGTTATATCGGACAGCATCCTTGTGATGCTTGTCTCTGTTGAGTGATTCCTTCGGTAAGCAGACTGCCTCGCAGGCCACAGGGCACTCTCATCCAGGTAACTGCCCAATCTTCTGGTAACAACTTTCTCCAGCAGTTTCGAGAGATATGGAAGATTAGATACTGGTCTATAGTTTGTTTCAACATCTGGATCATGTGTAGGTTTCTTAAGAATTGGTGTCACATGTGCACACTTCAGGAACTGTGGCACACGAGATGCCAAGAGCGAACTATTTACAAAATGTACAAGAAATCCTTTTATTGCATCCTTACACTTTTTCAGCAACCAAACTGGTATAGGATCAAGCTCACATTGTTTGTTTTTCGTGCTCATAATAATTGCATCCATTTCAGTCAGTGTTGTCGGTGTGAGACTATCCAAGGAGCCTGTTGCCCTCTCACTTGGTTGTACACTACATGCATTTTCCACTTTACTCTGAATAACATCTATCTTGGTCTTGAAAAACTCTGCAAGATCTTCAGCAGATTTAGCTGACAATGATTGTCCCCTCTTCTGTTCGCATATTACATTAAGAGATCGCCATAGTTGTTTGGGATTTTTCTTTTCACTGTCAATCTTATCTTTCCAGAAAGAAGATTTTTTCCCATTTACTTCGTGGTTGTAATCCTTCTGCGCGGCAATCCAGTTATTTCTGTCCGTTGCGTCTCCACTGCTTCGGTACCGTCTCTCCAGTTGCCTCATGGTTCTTTTCTTGTTACGGCACTCATCATCACATTGTCGCTTACGTTATTCTTGTTTTGGGCTAACATTCTCATACAAAATTTGATATACGTATTACGTAGTTGAAGCGATAATAGAAAGTTTTTTCTTCAGGCCGACAATCTAACGCTGTTTAGGAACATCAGAATACATATTGATTAAGTTGATTAGAAATCGCTCTATAAGTCGCCAGCGATATTTTCTAATACTCTGTTGTCAACACAAATACGCGACCGTGCCTTAAAAGGACCCTCCCACTCCCACTCCTAGGCCCCAGTGGCGGCGACCACTGATTAGATCTATTTTTAGAAAAATGAGGGGTTCGTCCTAGATGTAACTAGAAGACGTTTTTGATGTTTGTAATTTTTTATCACACAACATTCGATTACGAAATTCGCTAACATTTTTATAGATTTCGCGGCATAAATCCTTGTAAAATATTGGAATTAAGGAGTATCTAGTCTTCACTCTTGAATGTTCCCTTAGAAACACAGTGAACACCCATAAACAATTTTAGAAGTAACACCATTTCTGCATTCTGATATTGTTACCATACGAAACAGCAAATGAGAGTCTTCCAAGCCTTTGGAAACATCGTAAGTGAAAAATAGCACTCTTCTTGACCAACAATCATTCTCAAAAGACGACCCAACCTAGTACTGTCTTTCCTAAAAGCCCAGCATCCTTCTACGATACTTATTTTCAAAACTGCACATATGAACACTTTCTCAAAAAAAAAGGAATATAACTCAAATACTTTCCTGCACACTTCACAGTAAGCTAAATGTTGTGTCAAGCAGTGCAGAATTCGTCGCAAGCGCTGGGATGCGAACCCGACACCTCTCGCTTGGGAGACTGACTTATCAACCAACTGCGCCAATAATTTATTTATTTTATTTAGTTTAACCATACATACATAGATTTTAGATAAACTAACGCAAACATAGAAGTAATCCATTCCACACTTTCATGTCCACACATATTGAAAAAAAAACTTATACAATTTCACTTTGTACCCAACTTTACTATTTATCAGGATTTCAAATTGTATAAAAACCTTGGAGTAATTGGTCTGAGTCAAAAACGACTTCGTAGCAAGACTAAACCTTGATAATCTTCCTAAATATTAGTAAATGTTGAAGGTTTTCACGGTGTGCGATTGACATTGTTTCTTGATTTTTCGGGTGAACCGTGTGTAGATAAACTCGACACTCCTACTGGTGTCCACAGAGGAAGATACCAGTAGGAGTGTCAAAGCGTCGATCAAGTTTATCTACACACGGTTCACCCGAAAAATCAAGAAACAATTCCAAATATTGTCCATCTATCGGAGGACCCTTTGACATTTTTATTTATTTTTTATAAAAATGAATCTGAGTTTGTCGAAATAAACCCAAATACATCTTTGTACACGTCACCGAAAGCTTAAAAGCTTGTGTTGTGAAGTGGAGTAAGTCTGGGATTGAACCCGCGCCCACTGGATTAACAGTCGAGCGTGTTACCAACCAGACTACCGACCACCTCAAAGTTTCATTCAATTCAACATTGTATCATTTTCCCAGCTGTTTTTTTTAGTGAAGCTCGTTTAGCATTTTTTCGGGAACACCACTGAACGCGGTATAAATCTATTTTACTATTCTCAAACTGTTGTGTTCGCGTCAGTACCTACTGAGACTTGCGGTAAGTACGAAGGGAGATGTCATATACCTTATACCTATATAATTATTATAGGTAGGTGGTAGATATACATTAAGGCTATATTACACAACCACAATTAGTTTGCGAATTAAGGGGCTTGATACCAAGAATGACGTCACAGTCATTTCCCACGGCATTAAGATTCAAAATCGCGTGAACAATCGCATGATAAAATTGAAAAAATAGCGTTATTTCCATTTTTTGGGGTTAATTTTGCGTCTATCAAAAAAATTTTTAATGTATATAAGATTTTAATGCATATTATCAGTACAAAAAAAAATACTCCGCGACTTTCGGGAAACGAGTTTTCGTCTTTTGGAAAAAAGATCAGGGGTGTTTTTCACTTTTTTTAAAAAAAATCTGTACTAGATATAAAAAATCTTTTACGATTATTCCCTAGATAAATGTTCAATGCATCTACTTACCCTATTTTGTTCCAAAGCATATTTAGTAACGGTTGCCAAGATATAAGGTCTCCCGTTTTTAGACATTTTTGAAATGTCGGTATGCATACTCTTAACTACCTATTTGTCATTTGAGTCTAATTTCATTTAGTAGCTTATAGCTACTAACAATTTTAAAATAGACATTATAGATGTAAGTATTTAAATAATTAAGAGTAGGCATATTCACATGAAAAAAAGATATCTTTGAAACCTAATTAGATCTCGACAACCTTACTAAATTAAATATGCTTTGGAAAATAATAGGGTAGATACATTGAACCTTTATCTAGTGAATGACCGCGTAAAAGATTCTTTATATCTTATATAGAATTCTCAAAAAAAAAATGTAAAAAAAAAACATCTGTATTTCTTTTTCAAAAGACCACAACTTGTATCCCTAAAGTCGGTAATTTTTATTTGATAACATGCAATAAAATCTAGGAAACGACCGTAAAAGTTTTGTGATTATAGCGAATTTAACCCAAAAAAATGAAATAAAAACGTTATTTAAAAAAAAATCCGTGCGATTTTGAACTTTAACGTCGTGGGAAATGACCGTGACGTCATATGGTTCGACTCTTGGGGGTAAATAATAATACTTTATTGGCCGGTCTTCCGGAAACCATAAAACAGCATCACTTCTACGAATATTCAATAAACGTTTTATATAATACTAGCTGAGTTACCCGTGCTTCGCAACGGTACGGTGTCTGCCAATCGCTTGAGCTGGACAAAATGTGACTCAAGCTCTAAACTACTTTTCCAACGCCCTTTCATACGATACCACACATTACCCCACACAACTCTTGGATCCTTTCATCATCGTTGCACCTCCTAGTAAAAGCTTTTAAAAAATGGCTACGTTGAAACCTAAAGCAGATCGGTGCGAAGGTTTTTGTGAATTTTTACAGCAATCCATCGTAAAATGCGGGAGATATGAGAACATTTACAAAAAAAACGACTTATTTTTATACATCTAACTAGCTGAGTTACCCGTGCTTCGCAACGGCAAATTTGACAAAACGAACCGGCATACTTGATAGGTTTGAGCTGGACAAAATGTTACTTAAGATCTGAATTTCTTTTCCAACGCCCTTTCATATGATGACCCCACGCAACGCTTGGATCCCCTCATAATCGTGGCATCTCTTAGGAAAAACTTTTTCTCCAAAATCCGGTAAATGCAAGAGTTTTTGTTTTTTAAAGAAAAGGATTTGGGCTTGCATACACAAACCCAAATACTTTCCTGCACACCTTGCACTAGGCCAAAAACCTGTATCGCAAAATGTGAAATACATCGCCAGCACCGGAGTTTGAACCTGGCACCTCCCGCTTGAGAGACTGCCGCCTCAACCAACTGCGCCAAGCATGTACCCAGTCATGCGAACACTTACAAAAAAACCTACTTATTTTCATATAAGTATGTAGTACTTCGACCACCTCGTTAGGTATGACTTTGACTTACTTCTCAAAGACAGCCTTGCTTTACAAAAGTATGTTAATTAAAAACACGTTTTTCTCTCCTCAGGTAATTCAGTTCTCCCCGGTCCACTCTCAGATTTGGGTGACATCTCAGCTAAAGAGCTTGGGGTGAGGTGAGATTATGATATAATACATGGGCGTCGCCAGCCTCGGAGCTAGGGGGGGCAACAAAATTTTTAAAATCCGATGCATCATGAGAAAAGCGCAAATAGCGTCGCAGGCTAAGTTTTTTTTTGAGACATAGTGAAGAAGGTCGTGATGTGGTTTGGTTTATTTGAAAATGTGTATATTTTTTTGCACAATAATATGTACGAAAATGTATTTTATAAAAAAAGTAATAAAAAAATTACGCCGCAGGCAATTTTTTTAATGAAATAACTGTATTTTGATGGATTTTCATGAAAATTTATGATATTATGAGAAAACGCGCGGTATTAATGTGATTTTTGTTAGGTTTTATCATTTAGTATGAAAAAATATATACCTATTCCAATCTCCAGGGGGAGCAGCTGCCCCCTGACTACGCCCATGATATAATACATCATCTTGAAGGGAGACTTTTCATTACATTGAGGTCTGCTTACGTTACTTACATAAGGCTATGCAATCGCGCAAAGTTGGAAGCTGTAGAGGTCTGATACTTAGGCAGGTGTGTTATATAATATTGTGCGTATTTATGGGTATAACTACCTTAACAGGGCCGGCCGGCCCGTTCATGTAGACAAACTAGGCAATTGCCTAGGGCGCTCGTATTTGACGGGGGGCATTGGCACATCGAACGGCTATTCAGTAAAGGAAATAAAAAAAGATAAAAAATTTCGCCTGCGGCGCTTACTGTCTAGTGTCTGTTTTTACTAATAATACATTTTTCAGACCAAGTATCACTACTCACTAGGTACCTTTTTCATTCAGTCACAAAAAAAATCGAAAATTGAACTTTTTTATGTCACAACCTCCTAGCAAATTTAGTTGACCCCCCCCCCTCCTTTTGAACCCCCCTCGTTGAAAATTTTTCATGCCCAAGGTCAACAATTAGTTTTTTTAACATTTCCTAGGAACAATATTTTTTTGGAAGAATTAAAAAAAAAACATCGACTGGGGGAAGGGGGGGCGAAAATGTCAGGGTCTACGATTTTTTTCCGAAATCTCCGGGCTTACTTTCTTTATAAGGTGGCAGCCCTATAAGTAACACTTAGTAGTTAGGTAATTTGTACTCTTGTAATAGCTCTTATAATTATTCATATTCCAATCTTCCTGTGATGTAATGGGTACCTAAATAACATTATTGTCAACATTCAACCTCTATTAGATTCTTATGGGTGTCTTGAACAAGAGTAATCGTCTGACTTGCACGGATGTGACACAATCGAGAAGTGTCCTCTCTGTCTGCCCCGTAAGCGATACGGCGGCGTGTGGATGAAGAAGAATACAGTAGAACTCTTAATTCGTTGTACGCACGTTATAAGATGGGAGAGAGATAATAACGTATGTTTGTATCATTGATAAGACCAAAGCTGTTTATATGCTCGCAATGTTTTCATACAAGACATCGAAACAATCGCCGTAAACATCTCATTGGAAATATTTTGATGTTCCGCGGTAGGAGTACTGTGTACCATGTTGTTTGTATTTTGTCGATTGCCCATGTGTTGAGGCGCGCGGGTACGTTTGGGCGGAGTCACGTCGCAGCGCGCCGGTACAACATCCACGCCCTCAAAGACCCCGCTATGACAACAAACACAGTTACACCGACACCAACACATGCGCGCGGGTTCAAATAAAAGCTGTGTAAATACACGTGGGGTTACACGTCACCCGTTCATAAGTTTGGCAACGATGCACCGAATGTTTACAACACACAAAAAACAAGATGTTCTGATAACAACATCGAGCAATCACATTGCCAATTTAAAATGGCAATATAATGTTGTGTACATTTTGTATAAAGTGTATTAATTCGCCATTTTTTAAGTATTTTCACGACAGACGCGCTGGGCGAACGTGCGCTGTCGTGAAGGCGGTTCATGCCTGAATGTGCAGTGCAAAGAAATGCAATGCGGTCGCGATTGTGTGACGTGACATGTGGATGTGAGACTTTCGTACCCGTCTTGTAAGTTGTAAGTACGTATGCATGTATGTGTGTGTACATGCATCTATGTACGTACAAGACTATTTGTATGAATCCAGCTCACTGCGGGCGGTAAGAGCCAGAGGGTTTCCCGATAGATCTGAGATTGTCTATTACTTTGGCAGGATCTTACGACGTACCTACTCGTTGTAATCAGCTGTTTCAGCCGAAGACGTACTTTTTTCAGCGGGAAATATGCACTATGTTGAAAATTTTCCGTTTTTTTACGGAAATCAAAAACTTTAAATGACAAACAATTATTTCGCATGAGACAACAAATTTCTCTCTTGAAATAGAAACTGGCGGGAAAATTTAATTAGCAATATTGATATAATGCTGCGGGAATCCACAGATTGTAAAATAGGCCCCCTATACTCTTTCTATATTTTTACAAGCGCCCCGTAAGAATCTGAAAAGTAGCTAGCTTTTTTAATCACATAGTGCTGATTAGATTCATGCAGAAATATTCATAATTACCACATTTTATTTAATGATAAAACGGGGAAGTCCAGTAGTATTCGATTTTTTTCATAGATTTTGCCACGATACATTGTTTAAGTTCAAGTTGAGAGCATAGGTGTATTTCTGAAGGGCATTTTCTATTTGTTTGTGGTTCATGATTCGTGAATCAAGTCATGTAAGGATGTACTTACCAAAAACCCATAAGAATTTCGCTCAACACGAATAAATCCCAAAAAAGACAGCTCAATTCTTAGGGATTGTTTTCCGGTCACGGTACACAACGTAACCGTATAACATCTGCCCTACCCTATTTAAAAGAAGGCGTTCTGTGCATTTCACCTTTCGACCTCTATCTAGTTTGCTCCTTGATATATACGAACATCTTACTTGTCCTACACCCCAATAAAAATATCAAGGTCAACTATTACCTATCTCTGTAAAGAACCCTAAATTCTAAACTAACCATAGACATACTTAATGAATGTGTCTATTGTAACTTCATACGAGTATTTTGCATAGAGCTAAGATGAATAGATTTTGCATCACAAATGTACCTAATATTTGCATAAAGCTGAGAGGACCAGTCCAACTGTCAAATGAGAATCTATTATGTGTCTAATTCTAAGGCCGTCTAGACATATTAATAGAAAAACAGGATAATAACAACGGTTGGATGATATTATATTCGTTAAAAATTTCGTATACCTACTATGCTACTTTTAAATTAATTTATCTATCTATACTTAACCGAAAATAGTTGATAGTTTTTCCTCAATGCATTGAAGAAACAGGGGAAAAACAAGGAATGTCAGTAAAAATCCAAAATTAAACTAATAATGCAATCTAGTGGCATTTGTGTATAATCCTGCTAAATTGCCAAAGCAACAAAAGTCGTTGTCACCGACTATGACGGTTTTATTAGTTATTTGTACAAGGCAATAATCATGAGGGTCAGAGCGTTGTACCCAAAAACCGTCGATGTCAAGATGCCTAGTATTTGTAACAGTACCTATGGTAGGAAAAAGCATTAACAGTGAATGTCAGTGACACTTAAAATTAAATGTTGATTTATGCAAATGTGCCTTTGATTGACATTCCTTGTTTTTCCCCTGTAGTCTTCATATAGGCCCTTACGTAGTAACGTACACGTAGTACACCCACGTCCTACATACAAAGAGCTTTAATTACTCCTGCCATACGATGAATGCAAACTCTGTAACATGTAGATTACAATTACATACAATCCAAGTTAGCGCAAGTTACTTTAATTCATTAAAATATCAATTTTTCTTCTTCCAGTTTTACTAGCAACCTTCAATCTATTTCTATCGAACGATAGGAGGGAGCTAATATCATATTATGATTAACATAACACACCTACTTCAATAAGGTTGTCCATATCGAGACTGGATAAAACCCATAAGAATATTGTCCGACTTGAATTAACCCCAAAAAAGACAGACGACCTTTACGCTTAAGGGACAAAAACTCAAATCTAACTGCCCGAATTGGATATTAAAAACAAATGAATTGTGTCTATTACTAAACGATTTTTTCATTCTGTTAAAAACTACCATAGATTATAAAATAAACAAATAAATAAGCGGATCCAAAATGGGATAGACAATAAAAATACTAAAATAGTCAACATTTTATAAATAATACATCTTCTTCTTCATCATCTTCTTATCGTGTCGGTCAGCACTCGATCAGATTCCCCTCCGCTCCCAGAAAGCCACATAATAATAATACGTACATGTATTGTAATCCAATTAGAAAATTCGGAATTTGTCCGTTGGGCATATTTCTAAAGGGCTTTTGTCTTTTTATAGGGTTAACTCACCACGGGCAATATTCGTGTGGGCTTTTCTCCGGGAACCAGATCGTATTATACTGTCTCCCGCTGTTTATGTTCAAGAAAAACTAAGGTATCTTCAGAAGGAAAAAGTGTGTCAATGTGGTGGTGGGTGGTAGACGGAGTGAGATGCACTTCCTTCATTATAATATTTTAGCTGTATTACCCAGCGTTGCCCAGGTAACTCATTTTATTATTATCTTTATAGCACAAACAGTTTAACAATGATACATACACATTAAAATATTAACGACAAGCAAACCAGCCAAGGCTCCAAACTCAACAGATTACATTTAAAAAGTTTGAGAAAATAAAAGAAAAATAATTTGCTAAGCTATTGAAAAAAAAGCAGAAGACCGGTGGACCGCTCCAGAAATAGCTGGCAGAAGCAGGTGACAAAGATGTGCGAGGAGAGACTGTAGTTAGAGTGGCCAGAGGTCATGGAAGCTGCAAGTGACAGGGGCCTCTTGCGAAGGTACACAGATGCTTTTAGCCCCCCGCCCCAACCAGGGGAAGAAGATGTATGTATGTATAATTTTTAACCCGACCCTGTAATGACGTCACTGGAAGAAAACTATCTTAGGAAGGTATGCATAGCTCCTTTATTATACAGTCAGCTCAGTAAAGCATCAGATATTCCCACTTTCTATTCCAACCACATCCCAAAGTCTGTGGCGTAACTAGGGGAAGGCGAAGGGGTACTTCTGTCCCGGGCGCCATCGCTAGAGGGGGCGCCAAATCGGTCAGTAAATTCTCAGTCTCTTGATCCGTTTATCAATTTTTGAGACAAAACCCTAAAAATTTTCGCTGCGAGGCAGTAATTTCTTTGTTAAAGATATCAGATTTTGTGGAAAGTTCTGCAAGTCTTCGATGAGCGACCTTTTTTCTTCCAATTCAATTGGCAACTATTGAAGGAATATTATAAAAAAAATTTCGCTGCACGACTTTCAGTAATAAATGTGTACATTTTTGAAGAAGTTCTTATCAAAATGTTCGATGTACCTACGACTTTTTACGATCATCCGTTCATCATTTTTTGAGGTCATTGGATTTTGACAAAAATGTTGAATAAAAACTTAAATCAAGGTGGAGGGGAGAGGGCATGGAAACAGGCATTGTCCCCGGGCGCCGTAAACCCAGTTACTCCTCTGCTAAAAGTACAATAGTTTGCTAAGCAATATCTACGTACGTCACATAATAATAAGGACAGTGTAATTCAGTTTGCATTTGCATATAGAAGCACAGAACAGAATAAGGCATATGATATACTAGCTGAGTTACCCGTGCTTCGCAACGGCGAATTTGACATACCAACCTGGCATACCTTACAGGCTTGAGCTGGACAAAACGTGACTTTGATCTGGATTTCTTTTCCAACGCCCTTTCATGCGATACCACACACGACCCTACACAACCAATTGGATCCCCTATCATCATGGCACCTCCTAGGAAAAGCTTCTTCTCCAAAAAACCGGTGACGTTAGATCACAGCCTATATTATCGCAAATGTTATTCTAAATTTTCGCAGTGATCCATCGTAAAATACGGGAGTTATGCGAAAACTTACAAAAATCAGACTTTACTTTATATATGTAGAAGAGATACGTCTGCATCTTCATTATAATGCACAAGGCCTCCTCTTTGAATGAAATCGTAGATTGTCAGCTACTACAGAAGTCATGATGAACACCTGCAGTCACCTACGTCATTTGATGTGAGTATAATATATAGTAGAATATAATACTCGCTCCTACAATTCACTCTTTTAAAAATAAACTGAAGCATCTTTATCTCTCCCAAAACAATTCTCCCACCAATCTTACCCAATAAACCCTTTTCCTAATATCCTTTCCCTTCCTATATCCCTATTATTTAACTATATTTATGTATGTATGGTATATTTTATTTTATTTATGTGTATTTTTTTTATGCATGCTATTGTTATTCTTATTTTGTTTTTTATTTTTTTTCTTTCATGTTTCATTGTTTCTTTTTACTGTACGCTTTGTACACACATACTTTCTTATTTTGTAATATCAAAATTGGTTGGTTGGCAGATATTGCCACTGGAGTCAGTCTAAAAGAAAACGACCATATTAATAAAATTGGATGTTTCGACGGACCATTGCGGGTAAACTGCTAGTCCTACCAAAAATAATTATAGAGCATTTTTGTAGATAATTAAATAAGGATTAATTCTGTCATTGACTATTTTCTCCTATCTTTTACCATATCGCTTAGAAATAAAAAATAATATAAAAAAACGTAGGGTGCCCTGTTTGGGGGGGCAGGGGGGGGACACATCAGGTCGGGGAGGTATAGACACTCGATTTTTTAAACAGCACGTCCATACTAGCTGCATAGGTTTCAAAACTTTACAAATTTTGCCGACTTTCCCATGCATTAAGATGCTGGAATGACTTATCTATATTTTAAGGGGGGCCATAGAGAATTATGTTGTGTGTATATATATGTACATGGTAGTTGCTGGTTACCCCTATACTGAGAGATACCCTGATGGTACAGTAGTAGCATAGTGAAATTTTTATTGCAAAAGGATATCATTTATGCACTTCAGCTGTGTTCGCCTACATATACCTGTGAGCATTTTTTGCTAACTTTGGGGCTTCATAACTCCTGAACCAGGCCAAAAGCACTCATTATTTTTTGATATTGTATTAATATCTACAGAAAGATGATTTTGTGAAAATATGAACGTTTTTCACTCAGTCCCTTTTGAGATATTTAAACTCAAAAATCGGATTTTTGCCGTTCAGTGTCATATTTCGAGTGCTCTACGGAAAAACTGGATAAGTGCCCAAAATTCATATTGCCATCAAAGATAGTGCTAAGTAGTATGTATTCAGAAAAGAAAAAAACTGTGGTAAAAAACTGTTTGTTCATTATATTTTTTACTGCCAAAAAGTAACAAATTTCTAGAATCAAATATTTTTTACATATCCATTTTGGGGCCCTTCTGAAATATTTACCAAAAAAATTTTTGTTGTAAATTATTTAGTTTATTTTATCTTCTATACAATACATTTCGAATTGTCTTGATATCTGTATAAATAACAAAGTTAGAGAAGATCTTGCAAAGGACGATTTTGTCAAATTTGAAATTTTCAAATGGCCGCCAAGAAAAAACTATGAGTCCAAAAAAAAATTTTTTAATGGATTTGTACTCACAAAATACTCGAGAGTCCCCCTATAAAAAATAAAGAAAATCAAAAATGTCGAGCAACAAAAATAATTAATTTTGGATGGTTAAATTTGGACCGACCCACTGGCAATAAACCCGCCATTTGTAATGTATTATTATTGCAATTATTGAAACGATTGACCACATTACAGGAGGTTGTTCTGCTTTGGCTAGTAGAGAGTATACTCAACGACACGATAACGTAGCAAAACAAATTCATTCAAGACTTGCTTTTAAATATAAATTGACTGAACAAATTACCCCTTACTATAAATACCAACCAATAAACGTACTAGAAAATGACATGGCAAAATTATACTGGAATCGGGACATAATTACTGACAGAACTATACCAAATAATAGACCCGATTTGACTTTAACGATTAAATCGACAAAAACGACTTTTCTTATTGATGTTTCCGTACCAAATACGCAAAATTTAAGACAAAAACACCAAGACCAAATTACTAAATACACAAATTTGGCTGAAGAAATACGGGATATGTGGCATCAAAATTCAGTAAGGGTGGTTCCGGTAATAATTTCATCTACGGGGGTCGTACCAAAAACGTTACACAAAGCAATTAAAGATTTGGATTTGGGCAAAAATATATATAAAGAGTTTCAAAAATCAATTATAATTAGCACATGTTCAATAGTCCGGAAATTTCTAAACAATCATTCATAACCACAAATTTGATAGAAAGCAAGGACTTGGCTTTTGCCCGTCCTTGCTTTCTTATACTACCGGCTTTTTAAAAAGCTGAGATGGGTAGGGTACAATAAAGATTTTTATTATTATTATTATTGATTATCCTATATTGATTAAGTCGAGTGCAGAATTAAAAAAACTGGCATGACTTCTGTGTCATGTTTGTGGATTGTCTGTCCTGCCAGCTGTGTGTCTCGATTGTCGATCATCGCCATTATACATGTTGTTTGCTTTGTCCTTCTTCTGTTTGTTTTTTAGTTTCATTTCTCTTATAATCAGACAAATCATATATCACATTATTTTATTTACTTTTTTGTGCTATATCTTTATTATTGGGGAATTATATTTATATGTTCATTATTTATATATGTATCTTCTTTATATAACTTCATTTTACTCGTCTATTTATTACTCTCTTTTTGATTATTACTATCTATTTCTGCTCATCTATTTTTTAAATTTGAATGTTATAAGCACTTTATATTGTGTCTTTGGCTGTGTTGTGTGTCAAGTGTTTGATGTACTCTTAGATAATGTGAGGACTCCTGTCGCTTTCTCGAACGGGAGTAAATTATTTGCACCAATATGAAGGGTTTCTCAATTTACTATCAGAACGTTAGGAGTTTAAGGTCGAAGACTAATGACTTTTTTTATAACGTCCTACAGAACGACTACGATATAATATGTATCACAGAGACCTGGCTACTGGACTCCATTGGCGACGCCGAACTTTTTGATGAAAGATACGATGTCTTTAGAAGAGATCGCTGCTATAATGAAACTGGTCAACGGCTGGGCGGAGGAGTACTCATTGCAGTACGAAGAGAACTCTCTGCGGTACGCCGTGGGGCATGGAGCTCGAGGGCGGAGGATTTATGGGTATCCATCGAGTTGCGCTCTCCTCGTGTGAATCTTAATGTGTATTGCACGTATATTCCGCAGGACCCTGATTATTCTGCCAATCTGTCATCTAGTTTGGATTTGTGCTCCCGTCTTCTCTTGGAACGACCCCAGGATATATTTCTGTTGGTTGGAGACTACAACCTACCAAAGATAACGTGGCAAAGGGTGACAAGCGGTGATCATTGCTTACCGCTTGATTACACTGATACTTCTTCTTGTGCTCTTGTGGATTTCCTGTCGTTTGCTGATCTCAAACAGTTTAATTTCATCCGAAATATAAGTGATAACACATTGGATCTTGTGATTTCGAATTCTGAATTCGTCTCTGTTTCGGCGTGTGGGGAGCCGCTTACGGGGGAGGATGTCTTCCACAAATCTATAATTATTGACATGTCGTTTGTAGAGGAGTGTACTCCTGTACTTCCTCCGCGAACAGTACATGCTTTTAGCAAGGCCAATTATCCCGACATCAGGAACTCCTTAAACTCACACAACTGGGAATCTGAGTTTGGAAACATGAGCGTTGAGGAGGCGACTGCCTACTTTTATGATGTTCTGAAGCTGATCATTGCTGAATTTGTCCCGCAGAAATGCATCCACCAATCCAGTAGGTATCCGGTGTGGTATAGTAGATCACTGATTAAAATAATAAAGGAGAAACTCAAGTATCACAAGCGTTGGAAGAGGATGGGTGATCACTCTGATTACTTGACCTTCAGCCTCCTGAGGTCTAGACAGAAGAGAATAACGAGGGAGTGTTACAACGATTTTATTTTGAGATCTGAGGAGATGATAAGGAGGGATCCCAAGAAGTTTTGGACATATGTAAAGTCAAAAAGAGCCGCCCCGTCTATACCAGACTCAATGCACTATGATGGGGTAAATTGTAGTGGCGCCGGCCCCGTTGCTGAACTTTTCGGCGATTACTTCTCCTCTGTGTTTGTTGAAGGTGATATTGATATGCCAGAGGTGCTATGCGAGCCCGCATTGGATATACATAGCATAGAATTCACACCCAATTTAGTACTGAAATGTATTAAGGAGCTTGATGAGGGTGGGGGCGCTGGTACTGATGGCATCCCGCCGGGATTCATTCGAGGTTGTGGGGAGGAATTGGCCGAACCGCTGTGCCTTATATTTAGGAGATCATTATCGGAGGGTGTGTTTCCGGGTGTGTGGAAGAGATCCCTGGTTACACCTATACACAAGGCGGGAGTTAAACGTGACGTTTCAAATTATAGGCCTATTTCGAAGATATCGACATTTGGTAAGTTAATGGAGAAGATTATTGTGGGTCAGCTTGGTCCCTTGGTCAACTCCTTTATTGTTCCAGGTCAGCACGGGTTCATAAGTAAGAGATCTGTTGAGTCGAATCTTCTTGAGTTTACTGATTTTGTGCTGAACTCAATAGGCGGGGGTGCGCAGGTGGACGCCATTTATACAGATTACGCAAAGGCGTTTGATAAGATTAGCCATGGGATCCTTCTGCATAAACTGAGGCATTACGGGATACACGGTGATCTTCTTCGATGGCTGTCATCGTACGTTGAAGGACGCACACAGGCGGTTGCTATAAATGGTACGATCTCCCAGTTCAGACCGTGCAGATCTGGAATTCCGCAGGGCTCTCACCTGGGGCCATTATTGTTCATTCTCTATGTCAATGATATTGGTGCCTGTTTTCAGGAGTCGGAGTACCTGATGTTTGCGGACGACACTAAGATATTCAGGAAAGTGAAAGGTCCTCAGGATAGTATGGGACTCCAGCGTGATCTTGAGCGATTGTCGGATTACTGTGCCAGGAATCAATTGTATCTGAATGTGTCTAAGTGCTGCTCAATATCCTTTTCTAGGGCTGCTAGACCGATGATTTTTCCTTACTCTCTTAATGGTCAAGTATTGACCAGGCGTGAGGAGGTTAGAGATTTGGGGGTGACTTTGGATAGGAAAATGCTTTATAGATCGCACATTGACAGCATTATTGATAAGGCTTACAGAATGCTGGGCTTCGTTCTTAGGGTTAGCAGACCGTTCAGGTCTCCATTGACTTTGCGAGTACTGTATTATTCCCTTGTTAGAAGCCAATTGGAATTCTCCTCCGTGGTTTGGAGCCCTCAGTACGTGACGTATATTCATAGATTGGAGGGGTTGCAGAGGAGATTTGTGAGCCACTTGAATCGACTGACAAATCAGTCATTCGATGATTATCGGCAGGCGATTAGGTATCACAGGATTCCTTCACTTGAAAATCGAAGGACCCAGTGTGACATGGTTTACCTCCATAAAATCATCAACAACGAGGTGGACTCCTCAAAAATGTTGGCGAAGGTATGTTTTCGCTGCCCTTCTCGTGGCACCCGCTCGAATTATTTGTTCCGTTTGCCCCAGTGCTCCACGAACTATGTTCAGAGCTCATATTTGCAGCGTACTTGCTCCCTATACAACACGTTCTTTCGAAATCTTGATATTTTTGTGATGAGTAGGGCTGGTTTCAGGACCAGCATAATGAGGGCATTGTGTTCCTCTACAACACCTTAAAGTCTTTATGATCTACTGAGTGCTTTTTTTTACTTTAATCATATTTTTATTGTTATTTTATTTTACTTATGATCGTGTTCGAATTGACTAATTTGTTCATTTATTTAATTTTAGTCTTACCCCTTAATTTTGAGTATTTATTCTATTTTACTTTTGTTTCTTTCGTTTAATTTATTGACTCATTGCAGAATACTGTTTTCCTCTATTTTTTTAAATTATATCCCATTTTTATATTATTATACTCATATTATTATATTGTATTTTGTATTATATTATTATATATTGTATTATTTTATACTATCGTATTCTAATTAATTAATTTATTTATTAATTCTAATTTTATTACTAATTTTAATTATTTAAGTATTCTATTTTACTGTTTACCTCATTCGGTCTATTTTGTTATTTTATTCAGATTGTTGTTGCATTTTTGTCACAGTTTTTTGAGTTTAATTTGTTTTAACTTAGAAATGTTTTTCTGGTAAAATTGACGGGCCTTCACTGGTTTGCCTTCTGTCTTTGTTTAATTGTTGATATGTGCTATTATAACTGTTTGTGCCCATGTGATTAAATAAATAAATAAATAAATAAATAAATTATTATGTGACAATAATAATAGGTTATTATGGCAAATGAGAAAAATAAGGTAGGAATAACACATATTTTACTAAATGAATGTAAAACGGATGTTGTGTCTAGAATGAAAGTGGACAAGTTGAGATGGCTGGAAGATGTAAAGAGAATGAATGACGAAAGAACGATGAGGTGTAAGAACCACATGGCTCGACCATGTAGACCATATTCTCAAGGACGGACGTGTTGACGAATGCGACGGAAGCATGAAGTGTGTGTATTAAGGATAGGAAAGTCTGGTGATTTGTTCTCTACGCCTACCCCGCAAGGGACGTGGCGTGAGGGAATAGAATACAACTAAATTGGGTCCATCAGAATCCATTCAGCATTTATTGGTAACTTGCAATCGCGCAAAGAGGCTCTAAATATAATATTAATTTGACATAGAAGCCCTCTATAGATATTGTAATGTTATTACCGTGTCTCTCCCAATCATCTCCACTTCATAGAGCAGCAGTCTATGTGACGACAAGAGACCCTTCAGCTCACGTCCTTGCTAGACCTACTGTCAATCTCGTACCTACCTACATACCTATAGTCGTAGCACAAGTCAAAATATTAATACCAGAGTCATTTGCAATATGTGACCCAGTTTTCAAACCGAGCCCTTTTAGGTTACATTTTTTTGATAGCCAGACCAGAGTTCTTTTCTCCCACCATTTCAGCATCTTGAGAATAAATTTCAATCAATCATACATACATGTTGCCAGACGCTCAGATTCTAGACGGACCAAAAAGATTCTCGAGTGGCAACCTAGAAAAAGCAAAAGGAGCGTATGAAGACCTCAGGCAAGATGGTCTGACAATGTGAGGCGAATCGTAGGAAGCAAGTGGATGCAGCATGCCCATCAGGATAGGGATCTGTGGAAATTCAAATTAGGGGGCTTATGTCCAGCATTGGAATGGCTGAGAAAGTAGAAGAAGAAAGACTCACTATGTATGGTATCATTTTGAGTTACTATTCACAGTGGAGTGGACACATAATAATATGAATCATACTTGAGATAACCTCCGCCCCAGAAAAGAGTATTTAAATAGGTCAAACTAGGAATAACGGGTGTACATATAATACAATACAGGTGACCGTATTGTTGTTGCTACAAGTACTCCATACTACTTGACACACTTAATGGTGACAGGGTTATAATGCATCGACTATGTTCAACAGGTCACTTAGAAGGAGACACAACAATATTGTATTTCACTTGCAGTCTTCTTGTACGTGACGAGTTGCGTTATACACTAGTTGAAGCCTGCGCGCTTTGCTACGCCTCAAAAATCCGTGAAAGAGTATATTATGAATTATGAAAAAATAATACTCTCTGAGGTGGGCAACGAATTGGTCAGTGGAAGGACTGAGAAAGAGAGGACGTTCAAAGAAGTACCTTGAGGAGACCATCAGAGGGGACATGGAACACCTGGAGCTTACTCAAGAAGACTACCTCGATCGGGGCAGATGGAGAGAGAGGATCCGAGTCGTCGATCCCAAATAAATGGAATAGGTATGGTGTGGAGAAGAGAATACACATATCATCCGTCCGTACTAAAACCTATAGATTCGACACTAATGTCGATTTTTGCATGTCGCCCTCTGCCACTTTCGCTCTTCTCCCACCTGCTCCGCCTTGCTTAACCATACCCCGTCTTCTCCCTGACAATGACCGCGTGCATCTTCTTCCGTGAAACCTCAAAAAAAATTGTACTTCGTTTAGACATTAGACGTCGAAGAGACATTCATTTCTATAGCATAAGATTGTATTGTATATGGATTGACATCGAGATTTTCTCCTGATAAGGAGCGGGGAGAGGGTCCAATTTGAAATACAATCATGTGAGTGTTTCCATACGACCTTACAGCTTTCTCAAGCATGTCTAGCAGAAAAAATACTCGGAATGTTCGTAAAAGTTAGAGTCTGCTCTCTGTAATACGATTGTCAGAGGTTTAGATACTTTTGTATCGATGAATCGAAAGGGGATAGTAACGGAAAATGCGAAAAATTACGTCGGGAAAAGTAAGATTACTCAGCTATTACAAAAGATATCATAATAAGACTTAGAACAATGATAAATGAGAATATGTTGTAGTGACTCTAGCGGTTAGTGTTAGATATTTGTAAAGAAGAATGCTCATTTAGTATGAAAAAAAAACCAGGCACGGCGCAAACGAAATGTAGTTCAAATGATAGGTAAAAATGAGTAATCAAATACTGCATATGGGGCATGATCGAAATCAATTGTTAATGTGTGAAATACCTATTTGAAGTATACAGAGGTCACATGAATGTATTATTAAAAGGAGCATTAAATAGTTACCTACAATTGCGGTATAAAAGCGTATAGTATGATGAGTATAAGGTAGCCCCTCTTCTTCATCAGCCTAACTAAGAAATAATACATATTTTTTAAAAGCTCGTTGCAACATACGAATTCCTGAATTGATACGATCTCTGAGAAATAGCAGTGATTCTATAACAAATGAATTGAAACATCTCTTTTTTGTTTTACAGATCTAGTCTGGTTTTGTCTGATTGTTTTTCATTGGGTTTTACGTGTCCAGAGCGCGTAGCCTTCTAGACCATAACCACCCAATAATTCACCACACCTCACTCTCTTTAGTTTTAAATTGATTGAAAGGAAATCCACCGTTGCGTAGCACTATTCTTCTTACGTCAAGTGTAAAGTGCATGGAGCCCAGTTAGACCTTGCGAAAAAATCACAAGTTATTGAAACTTTGGGATTCTGTTTATGGGTATCCAGTAGAGCTAGACTCAATTTATCCAACAAAATTTTCTTCTTCTAACTTGGGGAGGGGTGAAAAACTGCCAAATTTTAAAACTTTGGATACAAAAAAAGTAAAATTCAGAAAATATATAGGTAAAACTTAAAATTTTACAGTTTTTCGCCCCTCACCAAGTTAACACAAGCAAATTGTGTCGGATAAATTGAGTGTGTAGCTCCACTGGACAATTACAAACAGAATCCCAAAGTTTCAATAACTTGGGAATTTTTGCAAAGTTCCCATACATCTGAAACATAATAATATGACGACTGGACTGTATAGTGTAAGTGTATAATTATGGAATAAAGAGCAATATAGAAAGAGTAGTAAGAATACGTAATGTATTCTATGTATGGACAATCTACTCTCGATGTAGTCTGGGCTGCCACCATACAAAGAGGGTAGCCTCGGAGATTTAAAAAAAAAAAAAAATATTCGATAAAACGTATTTTGTATTGTAGGAGAAATTTCGAAGAAAAATTCGGAAAAATTATGTGAGATTGAGCTAAGAAGCTCGTGGCGTAAACAGATTTATTTTCTATAAAAAGAAATACTTAGTAATATTAAATCCATCAAAATTGTAGCGCAGCAGGCGAATTATTTTATGAAACCGTTTCATTTTTGATGAGATTTAACGGATTTTCATAATACATATAGGTCGGGAGGGGACTGTCCGGTGATAGTAATGTCACCGACTCCGCTAACCCGGAGTCCGGAGAATCCCATTCAAACCCGGAGATGTGGCAGCCCTCGATGTAGTAGGTTCCTACCAGGCGCGAAGCTACATAAGAACACGATTACCATCGAGTTACCTTTTGGAAAAAATGATAGATATAATAGTGTCTAATCTGACGTAATCCAATAAGAAATGTTAGCCCCGGCTTCCCTTCTGCAGAAATCCACCCCTTGTCACTGGTACCTACTTATTGCAACCCCAATGCATACAAATCGCTCCGTACAATAAGTGGGACACAAACAATAATGTTGTATGCTCTCAGTACTGCGTGGTACGACAGGTGGCAGATATATGACGGACCGTATAAAATATTGGGAGCGACCCAACCATAATGATGTCACGGTCATTTCCCACGGCATTAAGGTTGAAAATCGCTTGAACAATCGTATGATAAAATGGTAAAAATAGCGTTTTTTTCCACTTTTTGGGTTTAATTTCGCTTCAATCAAAAAACTTTTACAGTTATTCCCTAGATTTTAATGCATATTATCAGTACAAAAAAAAATTCTCCGCGACTTTCGGGAAACGAGTTTCCGTCTTTCGGAAAAAAAATCAGAGGTGTTTTTCACATTTTTTTTTGAGAAATTTATACAAGAATCTTTTAGGGTTATTCCTTAGATAAAGGTCTAATGTATCTACTCTATTTTTACCAAAGCATATTTAGTAACGGTTGTCGAGATCTAAGGTCTCCCGTTTTTAGAAAATTTTGAAATGTCGATATGCCTACTTTTAAGCATTTGCATAATAAATAATAATAGTAGTAAAGGAGGCCCCATCAATGTTATTTGTTATTTGTGAATTTCAAATGCTGGGTAAAACGATGTTTACAATACAATGACAAATAATAATGCACTTTTTCGATACGGTGGGAGAAAATTATAGAGGCCACAGTGAGTAAGATTACTCAGCTAATACTAAAGATGTCATCCTAAGACTTAAAACATGGATAAATGTAAGATATGTTTTAGTGACAATAAATCCTTAACCATTACACCATCATCAGTCTAATCTAATAATCTAATCAAAAATCCAGTAAGTACCTACTTGTTTTTGCTTATATTGTATACTTTGTTAATACTTTTATTGGATAATAAATAAAAGAAATAAATAAAAAAAAAATCCTCTGACGAGTAGAAATTTGTTTTTTTTTTCATAAATAATAATTCCAAAGTTGCTTCTGAAATTAACTGAAACAAGAGATTATGCAATTACAAAACTAGATAAGTATTTTCAATGCACTTACTTCTTTCCAATGGTTGTGTTGATCGAGGGCTCCATCACAAAGGGGACTCCCGAGTGGGCAGAATCTGCAAAATATTAAAATAATATATTAAATTGTGGTAGGTGTATTTTTTTCCCTTATTTTTTTTCGGGTGTCCTGATATTGTATTCACAAAACTTCATAAGAGACCCCGGAAAAGGCGTACATAGGACCTTGTCCAGCTTACGGGTCGTAGATGGCAGCTGATAGCCCAAGATAGAAGACAGTGGAAGAGTTTAGAAGAGGCCTATGTCCAGCAGTGGATCGCAAGTGGCTAGCAGTAAGTAAGTAAATATGTAAGTAATAGATTTACTTGAAAATGACACCTTACAATCTGGATTTATTTTCCAACGCCCTTTCATACGATACCACACATAACCCCACACAACCCTTGGATCCCCTGAAACGCCTTACATATTTTTTGTCTCTGGAGAAAGCTGACCTATTTTTGCACAGAATCGTACTGTCACCGAGTTTACGTACGTGTGCAAAGTTTCAGCTCTCTAGGAAATCAGAAAGTGGTTGAAAAACCCATTACAAGATTTGCGCACAGACAAAAAAAATCTAGCAAAAACACCGCAGTGAAGTTAAATAAAATCTTGTTTATTGTTCGTTATCGTCCCTAGGCCCTAATTTCGGGCACTTGGACTCTTCAAATATGTACATAGTTATAACAATCAAAAAGAATTTTGAACAATTAACAGTGAGAATGTGCCAGAGAAGTAGAATCAATGCAAACAGAGTGTAAAGGGTTCAGTTTGCATTTCGTCATGAAGATGATAACATTGGTTACATAGGTGCTTATAAAAATATGTAGTAAAATAAACTTACAACTGTTCATCACTGACGTAGCTCCGAGAAAGGTAAAATTCTTCATCGATTGAGGTGATTTTACGCAACATATTAGAGTAGGTAAACAAACTACTGAATACAATACATAATCCGCCCGATTAACTCAGAAGGGCACGTGTGTAAGTGTAACCGTAGCAACGACGCATGTTTATCATTTACCTATATTTACCTGACATTTAGTCTTTTTGTAGTTATTAGGTACCTAATAATAGTATAGCCTAATATCCGACCGCTTAGTCAACTCCTTTGATTATTGAAGTACTTAAACAAATATATTTCGTCATAGTGTCAACTCAATCAACTATTTAATCGCAATGTTATTTAAATCCAATGACCTGCAGAATCGAAGCAAGAGCAGACACAGTAAGGACAAAGCAACTCCTCAGTCCTCAGAGCATCTGAAATGATCTTAGGCAGAACACTCGGAGACAGGATACCAGATGAAGAAATTCCCAGAACTTGCAATGTTGAGGACATCGTAAGATGGAGCAGGAAAAGAAGTCGGTTCTGGAGGGATCATCTTGAAGGATGGACCCCACAAAAAATTGCTAAGCTCGTAATGCAAGAGATCCCTGAAGGACGCCGATCACGGGGACCTCCACCGAAAAGATGGAGAGAGATTTGAACCTCTTCAATCTTCATCACATAGGAACGAGACTTGAGCCTTGACTAAACGGATCCAAGATCTATTCAAAGAGGAAGAAGGAGAAGAGATTGTGCAATTCCTTCAAGTTGTAGTAGAAATACTGTTTACCTAAAGCTAATAAAACGGCAAGAAACGTTATACTATGTGACTGCATTTCCTCAACAACGAATGAAACTTGTATAATACATCATTCATATTTGAATACACGACGTGAGAATATGTGGTGAGAGTCAGAGTATATAATAATATGTCTTATCTTAGGTTAGGTAAGAAAATATTACCATATTTACGGTTGACAACGGTTTTAAGAATACAAAATAGTCAGTATTACGATGAAAGGAATATAACTATATGTACATGGGCGTCGCCAAGAGGGACAGGGGGCGCAGATGTCCCCCCTATAGATTGGAATAGGTAAGTAGGAATATATTTTTTCATACTAAATTATAAAACCTCACAAAAAATCACATTATACTACCGCACATTTTTTCATCACATCATAAATTTTCGAAAAATTAGAATAAAAATCCATCAATCCATAAAGAAATTACCTGCGGCGCTATTTTTTTTATTAAATTTTTATATACTTAAAACATTTTTCGTCCATATAATTGTGCAACATTTTCAAATAAACAAACCACATCACGACCTCCTTCACTACGTCTCACATAAAAGTTTCGCCTGCGGCGCTATTTACGCCTTTTTTATGCTAAGTATATCAGTTTTCAAAATTTTTGTTGCCCCCCCCCCCCCACCCTAGCCCTGAGGCTGGCGACGCCCATGACTATGTACATATTGATATATTGTAGAACAGGGGTGTCAAACTCAATTTTGCAGAGGGCCGGATATTCAATTTAGAATCTATAGGCGGGCCAGATTCAAATAAAAAAATGTACTGAATCAGTGGCGTAATATATAGGATTTCATTTCGGGGGGGGGGGGGGGGATCAAATATTTGACTTTGGGGGGGGGGGGTAGAGGCAAACTAAGATTTTGAGATAGACGTACAGCATAAAAATTGTAATAGCGCCGCAGGCAAAAATTTTTCGTGAATGTAAGTGAACAAGGTCGTGTTTTGAGTTAGTATTAATATTATGTACAGAAAATACAAAGGACAATAGCCCCGCAGGCGAAATTTTTTAGAATGGGTGAAATGATGAACTTGAGTAACTTTCATGTTTTAAAATAACGTTTTTTAAAGAATTGTTCAACATTTCGGGGGAAGGGCCGGGCCCCCTCGGCCCCCCCTATATACGCCACTGTACTGAATTATTACATTTTATTTATGTGCGTCGCCAGCCTCTTAACTATAGGGGGCAACAAAAATAAAAAAAAATGATATAGCATAAAAAATGTGAGAATAGCGCCGCAGGCGAAATTTTTTTATGAAACTGATGGATTTTCGTACTAATTTTA
Source organism: Ceraclea dissimilis (assembly GCA_963576895.1). NCBI lineage: Eukaryota > Metazoa > Arthropoda > Insecta > Trichoptera > Leptoceridae > Ceraclea > Ceraclea dissimilis. The sequence continues at coordinate 947,842 of OY756368.1, forward strand.
GAAAATTATGATGAGAAAAGATGTTCAGTTGTAGAGGAATCGAGTGATGTCTAAAAACATGATTCTTCTTTCTGTGATACGCGATCGCGGGCCGGATTGATACTGCCCGGGGGCCGGATGCGGCCCGCGGGCCGTATCTTTGACATGGCTGTTGTAGAACGATGAACGTTGAACTCGGAGTAAGTTTGACATTCCTGTTGCACATTCCGCGCATAGCTTGCAGAAACGTAACTACATACATAATACCTATATACGTGTACCTATACATTGCTAATTATGAGCGCGCAGCGTGGTTTAATACGAGTACATACAGTACCGGCCGGCAATTATAAATGAAATAAGTCAATAATCCAATTAAAATCACTCACCGAATCTACGTGTGTGAAGTTGTCGAACTGTTTGATATTGATTCACTGTGGATTTTAAGGATCACTTTATAATATAGTGTTTGGAATGGATCGTACGTGTAGAATCGCTCCGGAATGCACTCGGCACAACAACAAACAACCAAGAACACAACTCTCCTTCCTTATTACCACCGCTGACTGTTGTTATTGGGAATATAGTATAGGTACTTTCTGCACACACATGCAACGAACCACTCATTATTATAATACATACATAGGTGCATATGAATTAACCCTTTTCATACGAATTGCATACTACTTCCTTGATAATCCAATATGAATGTTTACTTGTGAACCTACTGCATGCCTATATTGCATTTCAGAGGATATATTATTTACTGTTTATAGGCTTTGGCGTTTACTCAGCCAATACTGAGAGCATCGTCTTGAAACTGAAGACAGTGATAGATGGAAGTATTGACTACAAGTTGACTGTCCAAAAATTACAATATTTGGAAATTTCTTGAACAAAAAATAAACCCGAAAGTACTCCTGGAATTTAAGGGGTAGAATCCATTACTCGTTCAGTTTTCCAGATGTAGAAGAACAATTCAGTCAAAATAACAGCAAAGTTGAAAAGGCAGTGAGCGGGACATGTGGCAAGACAGGACAGTGTCAGATGGGCACCTCGAATCCTGAAGTGGAGGCCTTGGGAGAACAAAAGAGCCGTAGGAAGACCACATAAAGGGTGGACAGATGACATCGTCCAGCTTACGGGTCGTAGATGGCAGCAGATAGCCCAAGATAGAAGACAGTGGAAGAGTTTAGAAGAGGCCTATGTCCAGCAGTGGAAAACAAGTGGCTAGCAGTAAGTAAATAAGTATAAGTTATTAGATGAAAACACCTTTTTGAATGTAAAGTATATTTGTAATCTGTATCAATTCAGGTACTTACATTGTACACGTTTCATATCTGATCCGATCTACAAGATTATTTAGATAAAGATCCCGCCGTGTATTTCATACATTGTATTCAAACAAGTCTCTAATACTTATTTATTATAGTTCTACATATAACATCCCCTTCAGGATGCTATCATCTTGATGCTATATACAATCATTCATTCCACCAAACAAATATACTTTGCGGAATCAAACCCTCTCGGTATACAACAAATAGAGAATATAACGGATTTCATAATAGAATTGTAGGTACTTTTTGACATAATAAGCGAATTGGCAATTGGCATACATCGACACTAAACCAAATAGTTGATGGTCTGAGTATGGATAGGGTTGGTAGACGTCCCAGTTTACCGGGATCGTGTCCCGGTGTTCCGAACAAACCTTTCTGGATCCTTAAATATCCCGGTTTTCGGAAATATTGGTACATTTTTAAATTTCTGTTTATTTATCATTTTGTGGTACATATTTTTTACAATCTCCTGATCATCTAATGTAATAATTCTTAACTCTTCTTTCGTTGCTTATTCTTCATTTTCCCTTCCATTCTTCCTCTTCCCGTGCTTCCTCCTTCCCTACCATAAATATTTTATAGATATAAGATATATTAACTATGTAGTGGTAATCTATTTATTTTGCGTGTGTGTTAATTGTGAACGGATGTTATTGGTCTTGTGTATTGTATATATTTGTGCTAATGTCACCTGCTCGTCACTACCTGTCAATATTTGTTTTTGTGACTGTATCTCTTCCATGTGCATAAATAAATAAATAAATATTACACAAAATAAGGAAGCATGTATGTCAAAAACCAAACGAAGTTATGCATTAGCGCCTAGCGGTTCCTATTTTTTTTTATTAGAAACATGATTTCCTTTCAAACTCAGGGAACGTGGCATGCGTTAGGGTAACTGGCAAGACACGCAAAAAATAAATTCAATATCATTGATCTAACAACGTGGATAACTTGTTCTGGCTCCCTTCGTATAACTGTACTGGAGTACTGGACCTACTTATTGCCATTCTCTCTCTACACATGAGTGACATAATATACCATCCCTCGAGTAATAATACCTACCTGCATATTATTCTATACAACTCCTACCCTACCCTACCTCAACCTTCTTCCTTCTCAACCGTCTCTCCACTATTAAGGATATATATGTTTTGGCCTTATATTTCTCTTATCACTCGCCACTCTCACCCAGACTGTCATCCTAATTCTACACCTCTTTTGTTTGCCCATGGGTCTCCTGGACCCTGAACATAGCCTTCTGGACCACAATTTATGTAAATTGTATATACGCTTTTATTTCTATTGTTTTCTTTTCGTTTTTCCACTCTCGTAAATGTTTCCATTCTTTCACAAGGACACTGAAGGAATGTAAGTTAGGGGTGGCGTTTGTCCTTCAATGTTCTGAAAAAGCCTGGATGGATGTCCATGTATCATAATTTTTCCTCTACATTCGAAAATCACCATATTTTACTATGGGAAAAGTATAAAATTAGTACCTACCGAACTCTAGCACAACATCAGTTTTCAAAAAACCTTGCTTTCGTTACCGCATTTTAAGGGGCAATTTGGTCTGAGTAAGAATCGTTCTATTATCGCTTCAACTTCATCAATTTTTGCAGGAGAGTGTAGGGGTCAAATAAGAATAACGAAAACGACAAAAGCGATTTTGGCTCATTGTAAAAAAAGGACCGAATATTAACAAAATATCCGCTAGAGTCACTGCGGCCACTAGCGGATTTAGGGGGCTGAAGCCCCCCCCAAAACCATGAGTTACAGTAGTATATATACAACAAATCTAGCACTATATATACGAACATATAACACTAATTCAGCCCCCCCAAAATGAAATCCTGGATCCGCCACTGACTGCGTCTGACCTTAAACATTTTATCTGCCAAATTACAGAAGTATATCCAGCAAACTGTGGAAATAATCTCAAATTTCAATAAATCTCAGAGGTAACTTTGGAATTATTTTTTATGGGTGAGAATTTACAAAAATCTAATGTCTAACTTCTAGAGTCACTAGCAGCATATCTTTCATTTATCCATATATTTAGTGTTAGCTGAGTAATCTTACTTGTCCAGACACAATTTTTCGCATGTTTAGTCAAATCTCTAATGCTCTTAGCAAATTTTAATTCTTTTTGTTGTACAATAAAAATACTTATTATAATAGGAGCCTAATGAAATAAACTGTAGACTGGTTTGTCGAATGTCAAAATACAGTGACACGGAAGATTGGATTATTTTATCAAATAAATTAGTACTACGCAAGGTTCGATATTGAATGTTGGGTTAACGTATGTACGTTGTATAGAAATGTATGATTGAAATGAAGGGGATATGATTTCTAATGCCTTTGTATTATTCTCCCTAAACAGAATACAAAACCTTGGATTAACAACAAGACATATGCACGGCTCATATTGTTAAAATATGTATGTCTTATTAGGAATTTTTATTAGGAAGATCGTTAGGCAACATGTGCAGAAAAAATATAATAGGTAAATAATTTATATAAGTACTGATTTCTTTATCAAATTCTGTTGTCATTGACGTAATGTAGTTCTGGACAATTTACATCCAGACCTGCATTGAACTAAACCACACCTGGTTTAAGTTTTGTTTTGTCACCATGTGTTTATTGATTTCATTATTTTTTGCCGTAACTGTTAATTGATGTATCGCATTTTATTTTGTGATGTTTGTTTAATATGTAAACCTGACGATTCCAAGTGCCTTAAATGGGGCCTACGGATGATTAGAGAACAATAACCAATAACAGATATCGCGACCAGAATGAATTAAAAGGGGTTGGATGCTGTGATGCAGACATTGTAATAAGAATGCTGACGGATGCTAGGAACAACAGCACAGATCGATTGCTAGCAGCAGCAATGTGATGGCAATGTGCTATGAATGAGCCTACAAAAGCAAGGAAAGCAATAGCGCAGTTTTTAGTGATTAGGAGAAAAGAAAGAGGTAGGATGTCAGTAGGCCCAGAAGCTTAAAATTTGTGTGGGTTGAAAATAATTTAAATTCTAGATTATCAAGCAATGACAGACGCGTAACAATCTGTAATAATTATAGGCGAGAAAGAAAGACGCAAGGATTCAAAGTGGGCAGATCAGTTATTTTTCATTGTTTTTTCCTGTTTTTTCAGGGTTTATCGTTGCCATGGTGCTATTTCAACCTATTTAGCCCAAGGGGGTTTTTCCACATTATTTAAAGGTCACATAATTCTGGGGAATTTTTACTTCAATAAAGGGAATTTATTTTAAAAACCATGCCATCGCGAGATAAAAGACTTGTTTAGATTCATGACACATTATTAATTGTGGAAAAACTTTAAAAAATGTCTAATTGTGGGTACATACCACCAGGAAGTAAATATTTATTTACGTGGATACTAAGATGTTTTTGTTTTTAATTTTTCTCAAATCAAAACATAAACAATTATAAAAACAAGGAAGGTACTTGACTGTACTTGACGTTTTATAATGTTTGGCGTTCAATAAATAATGTTTAGGGACATTCTAGGGACAAATTTTTATTCACCATTGTATACTTGAATAAATTGTAATATTTCTTGGAGGGATCACATAACGAACGAAGAAGTTCTCAACGAAATCAAAGGAGGAAGACACCTGCTCAGTGCAATAGCAGAAAGTCGTGCCAGATGGATCGGCCACATAGTGAGTCAAGAGGGTCTCCTATTTGAATTGATTGAAGGAATGAACGAGGGGACAAACTACAGAGGACGACCAGGGAAAGAATACCTGGATGACCTATGCCAGGATATGGACTTCGATTCATATAAAGAGTTAAAAGAACCGCACAGGACAGGGATGAGTGGAGAAGGAGACATGTGCGGCTTTGCTGCAAACCAATCGTAACGATTGGAACTGGAGAAGAAGATATTGTAACTAATGGTGAAGTTGGAAGAGCATTCTATGTATTCTAGACTACGGAGAAAGATTTCAGCTTTTTCACTTGCCTGTTAATTTGTCGATCGCCTTATCAGCCGAGGATTGATCTGTGAAGTACACAAAGGCATGTCCTCCACGCTTGATGGAAATCTTCGACACGGTGAGATTATGTTCGAGGAACAATTGTTTCACAGTCGTGATGTCCATTTCGGAAGGTAATTTCCCGATATATAATTTATTAGTCAACGGCACTGTCTCCATTTCAAGCGACGCAATAATTAAAATTATAATATCACGAATAAAACAAACACACGGCTATTATTGTTGACCAAATAGAATAGAATTCTTTATAATCTCTGTGAAACTATGGACATTTGTGTACATTGACAACGGAATGAAAAATATTATTATTTATTTTCATCGAACTTATCTTCGATTCTCGAATTTTCAACAACAAATAATGGTTTATTATCAGTTCGTCAGTGACTACCTATGCGAGATGTATCGTGCTTACGTACAATTTGTATGCGGAGGCAGGTCTTTCCATCACATCTCAATATTATCAGACAGAGAACTCTATATATGAGTTTTATCATTATAGGCTTTCGCAGCGTGAAGAATCCGTCATTTGAGCGTTTTGTCGGGTTTTCTCTACTGGTGTTGGCATCATCTCTGAAATGAAGTGTGTTCTAACATCCTCCTGAAGATGGAACCAGCACCGGTAGCGAAAGTTCGAAGAATTTGAACACACGCAGAGAGACAATCCGATAGAACCGCGATTCTTCCAGCTAATGTGCTAATTTTTTCATTTTTATGTTCAGATTATACGTATCTATTAGTACAATTTCGTATTTGTCCAAATATGGTGATGTGTGGGGTCGGCTATGCAACTGTGTATATGCAAATAGTACTACGTGTATTCAGTATATGCACCTATTATAGTACCTACACAATACATAGGTGCAATGCAAGTGCAACATATTATAAGCAGTACTCACCGCTCACGGGAGTAATCATGAATCGTGTTGTATTGCGTGAATCAGGGATGTTGCTGATGTCATTTTTTTGACAACCACGGATGCGGATGTGGGAAAAAAACAAGAATTTTGAGAAATCTTAAAAAATAACCGCACGATTTCTACTACTAGGAAGATAGGTGCCATGGGCGTCTCCGAGGGGGGCAGAGGGCTGCTGCCCCCCTAGAGATTGGAATAGGTTATTCTTTTATACTAAATGATAAAACTTCACAAAAAATCGTATTACTACCAAACAATTTTCATCATATTATCATAATTTTTCTAAAATTAGTATGAAAAAAATTTTTTTTTTTTTTTATTTTATTGAAATTCAGACATTAATAACAATACATTTTTTTTAGGTTCTACAGTGATTATCTTAAATAAGTAAAATCCTTCAGTTTCATAAAAAAAATTGCTTGGGGGGCTATTTTTTGTAGTTCTGTGTATATAACATTTTCAAACATACCTATTATTGATCAAATATACCAAACCACATCACGAACTTCTTCACTATGTCTCAAAAAAATGTTCGTTGCCCCCTCCTAGCTCCGAGGCTGGCGACGATGCTGCGGATGTCTGAAAAGATGCGGATACGGACGCGAATATTCGCAAACAACCCTGGAATATGCATGTTAATGTATTGGTGTGTGATGCACTTGTCTCTATGTCGTCCTTGCATTGCATAATATTATATTATTGTATGGAGAGGTACCTACCTACTCGCGTGCTGTGATTGCAAGGGGTGACTGCAACCAATAATGGATACTGATGCGATTCGCCAATCGGCTAGGGGTAGGTCAGTGCCATCCCCCACCACCCTGGAGGTGGAATGTTGCATCTGAATAATTAAATTTATAGTACCTATTCCATATACTTACGTGCTTGACCATTTTAGGTAATAAAAATGTCGGAATTTTGTACATCATAAAAAAAGTTGACATTTTCGTTCAGTGTATGAGTTCGTGCATGCGTTTTGATTATGTACACCGAGTCACCTACTTCTATTTATATCGCCTCAACTTTTTAAAATTTAGTATGAGAATGTTAGCGCGAAATAAGAATAATGTAAGCGGCAATGTGAATTATACCTTTTTAAGAAGAGCTTGGGAACTAATTAAAAAATCTAAAACAGTCAATTTGTTAAGTTTATAATTACCAGTATTTTGGCTAAATTTTATTTTTATATCTCAGAAAAACTGAACGGAAAATCCTCAGATCGCGTAAATTTCAGGGGTACTTTTGAAATATTTTTTTACTGAAGGAATTTCCAAATATTGTAATTCTAAAACAGCCAATCTGAGGTCAATACTTTCATCACTGTCTTCAGTTTCAAGACGATTCTCTCATTATCGGCTGAGAACAATTCAAGGTGCCGAAGCCGAATGACCTTAACGTCGAAAATCCGTTTTTTTTTTATTTTTCCATAAAAAACATTTTTCATACATACGTATTATTGTGCAAAATATCATACACATTTTCAAATAAACCAAACCATACACGACTTTTTTTGCGATGTCTCACAAAAAAATTTCGCCTGCGGCGCTATTTATGCTTTTCACGTTCTATACAAAATTTTCCAATTTTTGTTGTCCCCCCCTAGTTCCGAGGCTGGCGACGCCCATGGTAGCTATTGAGGTAGAACTTGAGTAATTCGGGGTTTTTCGATAAAAAGCGAAAATCACGAATATGTCGAGAACCGTGCTACTTTGGACTAAGCAAAGTTTGGCTCAAAATATCCCAAATGACCTCTACTATGCCCTCTATCAAACACCTATCCATCTATCAAACACCCTGTATAAATGCGTTACTAATCCATAATAATTATTGTCAACTACCTAAGATTTCTTGCTCTGAGTAAAAATCTAAAAAGTATCCTCTTTGTGTTTCATTTTGAAGTAGAGCTTTCGGCTCCATTATTTAATGTTTTGTCAACAAGCAGTAATTCCTCTATGTTTGGCAAACTTCCATTCTCAGCTACAGGTGTTTCATTACTCATTGCATTGCAACCACCATTGTCTGAATTCATCAAGAATGAAAATTGCACTCACGATCAAATGCATATAAAATCATTTCTGTATGTATGTCCTGTTGTTTAAATTTTCGACCTTTTCAATAGATGGCATCTGACCATATTAAAAAAAAAGATTCTCTCTTACCCGTGATATGCTTACCTATTTCAAAATCACCAGAAGAAATATATTTTATTTATAAAAATATCCGGGCTTGCATACACAAACCCAAATACTTTCCTGCACACTTTGCACTAGGCTAAAAGCCTGTATCGCAAAGTGTGGAATACATCGCCAGCGCCAGGGTTTAAACCTGGCATCTACCGCTTGCTGTACCAACCATGTACTCAGTTCCTGACAGTGGCCTAGGAATGACACAGGGCTCCATAGAGCTACAAATGTTGTGGGACTAGGGTTGCCACCTTTGTAAGAGCGTAGAGCGTAGGCCCGGAGATTTGTAATTAATGTGTAATAATAGTTGACCTTTTTTTTTTTTTTTTTACACAATAATTACAAACCCGGAGATTTACTATTTTTTTTTTTTCGTCCACACCATAATTACAAACCCGGAGATTTTGTATGCTGACCCAGAGCCCCGGTTTTTCGTTTTTCGATTCGGGGGGGACCGGGACCCCGGGGTTATTTTCCTTTTTTTTTTTTTAGTCATGACAAAAATTTCCCACCCGGAGATACACTATGCTAACCCGGAGCCCGGAGAACGCCACTCAAACCCGGAGAGGTGGCAACCCTATGTGGACCCTGTAATTATGGGGACATTCAGAAATTCATTCTGAAAGTATAATTTGTCGTCCAGTTGACTGCATCCTTTTATTCTATCCCTCCCACACACCGCATCCCCTATGGGGTAGGTAGAGAGAACAGATCGCCAGACTTTATCCTTACACACACAGATAGGAAAACGAATAGATAATAATAATTCGTGACTACCGTCACGTTCATGCAATTTGTCATGCACATTTTACGATTCCTCTTACTCAGAACGCGTCTGTCCTTGAGAATCTGGTTATCTTGGGTTGACTAAGATATTGCTTTTGCAATAAGTCCGCCTTTTGGCACACTATCATTGTCTTGTTTCTGTAACTATGCATATTTTCTTTGGCCAATAAAGATTTACTTATTTATTTATCTTATGGCATAAAACACCCATTGTTGGATGACTCCCCAATTGAAAAAAGAGGTAAAAAATTAAAAAGTCACATTTGGTGATGTATTACATCTTTATTATTTTCATACATCTCTCTTATATTGGTAATAATTATGTTGTATAGACACAAATATGTTATGCATACTAGGAATAATAAATTTAATTAGGAAACAATAAAAAAATATTTCAAAATTACTTCGCCAGTCCCTCGCATCCAATCGCATCACAAAACCACACCAATTCATCTTTTTCTATCTCATCATCAAAGCTTTCAGCTCGCGTTTAGCCAATTTTACCTTCGTTTTAAACGAGAAAAGTAGTTATTATTTTTTACTTGTATAAAATTTCACTAATAATTAGTTATCGTCCTTAATTCACTAAATTTATTTATTTATTTATGAAGTCGTTGTTCTCAAAAGAAAAATGTAATCGAATATATTTACTAAATCAGATCTAATAAGTATGAAATAATATTACATATGTAGTAAAGAATACCCATAAAAATTCATGAAGGGTTGAATATGTTTTTTATTAAATCTGTCAAAAATAAGTGACATTATTTGACGAAACAGTGTAAAAATATTCTATTTGTCGTAAATTTAAAGTGAAACATTGTAATTCTATAGTAAACAAGTGTCATGTGCCAAAACAGACATTTGCCTTTTTGTTAAAATGGATTGTCACTGTTTGCTAGAGAGGCTTCAAGTATGAAACTATACGGCTGTGAGAGCAAATGTGAGGTAACCCACAAAAATACCTAAACTGAATTATGCTGGATTTCACCTACTTCTTGGGTGAGGAATAGTGGAAATAGGAGCCACTTATCCGTATTCCACAAAATTTGTGTTAGGTGGCTCCTATCTCCGCTATTTCTCACCTAAAAAGTGAAATCCATTATTAACCTTTGAAGAAGGCTCCCAATATAGTGTTGTATGAAGGAGAAATGGTGTATCTCACCTACTAGTGTCAAGATTGCTTACGTATAATTCACATTATACTCGTTTCTAGTATCGCTTTTGGGTGGCTTACGTCACTTTTGTTCTTACTGCCTCAATTCATGTTACAGGTATGAACGTACACATGTGATACCTCTATAATTCATCGGTTATATAAATTAATACTAATCAGCGATGTATCTAACTGAAATCACTATCGGTGATATGACAACACTTGACAAGCGGAAAAAAAAAGATTTGGTCTGCTTAAATTATCCAAACAGTAGGCCGAAAACTCTTAAGAAATCGTGACACACCAAAATGCTGGATTTCGTACAATCGTAATATACATTTTTCACTCTCCCGTTTAAACTTGACAAGTATTGTCACATCACCGACGTTTTGTGAATGTCAGATGAACAATTATTTTCATATGAATTATTTCATAGTATGGCACAATATGTCTTCTTAGCTAAAAGTATAAAAAATGCACTTCTTTAAATGTAGTATACATTTCTCGCGACTTTAAAATTTAGTTGATGGTGTTTGTAATAAATAAAATACAAATTAATGAATAGGAGTTCTTAAGGTCCTATATGCTGTCATCCGGCTTCGGTGCTTTGACTTGTTCTCACCCAATACTGAGAGAATCGTCTTGAAACTGAAGACAGGGATAGATGAAAGTATAGACTACAGATTGGCTGTTTTAGAATTACAATATTTGGAAATTCCTTGAATTAAAGAGTATTCCTAAAGTACCCTTAAAATTTACTGGATCTGAAGGTTTTTCAACTCAGTTTTTTCAGATATAAAAGAATTATTTAGCCAAAATACTGGTAATTATAATCTTAACAAATCGGCTGTTTTAGATTTTTTAATTTATTCCCAGGTTTCTTTTAAAAAGGTAAAATTCACTTTGTCACTTATGTTATTCTTATTTGGCGCTAACATTCTCATACAAAATTTGAAAAAGTTGAAGCGAAAATAGAACGATTTTTGCTCAGTGCATATAGGCCCTTGAGTAGTTTTGTTCCTATCCATATATGATTTATTTATTAGTATGGGTAATTTACTAACACCATCAATCAAATTTTAAAGTCAAGAAACGTTTACAACGAGTTATCATTATAATAATACAATATGTTCTAAGAGTGAATATTACATTCTTCTTGATAATGTTTCGTTGTCTAATAACGAATGTTAGATTCTCAAAGGCATAAGTTTTTTTATTATTAATTTATTACGAATAGTATTTTGTCTCTAAATACTTCAACAATGATTCAGACATTGCCATTTTTTCTGTAACTTTTGACAATAAAAGCGGTCCATTGACTTTGAATTAATTGTTTACGATTAAATAAGACTTTTTTCGTGGGAATGGTCACACATTTTTGAAATACATTTAATTTCTTACTATTACTTCCATTTTTAAAGAGCTGTCATTTTTCATTCGTAGTAAAATGAGTGTCCTAATTTGTATATCATAATACTTCGATCTTTCTTATATATTTTTTTATAACGCAGAGGCATGACTTGCCAACACACTTCTCAGTATTATCAGCCAGAAGAGTCTACATATTATCATTCACGATTCACATATAAACTCATCAGCCTAATACTGGGAAAAATTCACCTATCCAGATATCACAGGATTAGGCTCAACGCGGGGCCTAAAATACATGCATTGTGCCTGAAATACCAGTATTTAGAAATCATCTTACAATATTGCAAGTATTCATCGTTACTGATTTTTGCATTTACTCACGAAGTCAAAATGCTTTTAATTTTGTAATGCATACAAATACACATCAAATACTATGAAAGTAAAGTGTGTTTTAGCAGGTAGTCCAATAAAAAAAATGTAGTTTCTGCACAAAGTTCCAGCTTTTTGTTCCGTTTTGAAACAATGTAAAAATATAGAGGTACAGAAAAAATGGCAATATCCAGATTTTAGGACGTCACGGCTAGTGTTTTGTAAAAGAGTTCTTGTGAGTAGCTCATATTAAAATGAGACATTGACTAATCTAGTCTCTTAAATTGTCCATAGCCACGACCCAGTTCAACATGTAAAGAACTGCTCACACACAAACATCTTTTTATTGTATGTAATAATAGCAAACTTGGTTGTTTCATTTAAATTTTGATATTCCCAACTACGAACTTATGAATCTAGTATATATTATTATTATTATAACAATTGTAGTGAGTGCACTTTGAATTATTTTCCCCACCACGCATACGTCAAATGCCGTCTTGATACACTAGTGAGGCGTGAGGCTCGGACGAATTAGGGTTGAATGCAGTGGAAATGAGATGGTTGATAAGGATGTCTGGGAAAACGGTGAGAGATAAGATAATGAATGAGGTTATTAACAGAGAGATGAGTGACTGTAAGACATTAGGGTGCGGTGACTAGTGTAGGGTAAGTTGAAAGAATGAATGAAGATAGAAAGATGAAAAATTTACTTATATAAGTCAAAGAGATGTGAGACTGAAAACAAATCAGGAATGTCAGGCCTTTTTCTTAGTTTTGAATGTTATGCATGTTCTATCAATTGTAATGACAATAATAATATATAGAATTCACAATGCTATGTTCCCCACAGTGCCAACACAGACTCGAACATAAATTGGTCTCAGTTCAAGTGCCAACTTATTCAATGTATTATAATTTTCTATTAATATAACATTGGGTCATCACATAATTACCAGTCTTTTTAATAAAAAAAGAAAACAAATCGTAATGGCAACACCACAATAATTCATCATGAGACACAAACAAGTAATTGTAACAATAATACGTGAAACTCTAAAACTAATGCACATAAAATTCTTACTATGTAGTATGTATGTGAACATATAATATGTATGAAGATGGGACACCTACCATGTACTCAGCGCGCTTGTATCGTCGGTGTAGGTATGTTAGGTTGTTTTTTTTTAAAGCGTTAAAAATGGCCTTTTTTTCTCATGTGCAACCTCACCTGCAGCCAAATTGAGGCACCTCAAAAGAAGCAAACATTCAATTCTATTCCTTTTATTCAAAACGCGTCCATCCTTGAGGATCTGGTCGACATAATCGGACCAAGTCAGTCTCACACCTCTTCGTACGCTCAAATATATCTTTTTTGTCATCCTGTCATCTTTCATTCTCTCAACATGCCCTGTACATCTTAGTTTATTCACTTCCATTCTAGTCACAACACCAGTCTTGCAGTCACTCTCTTTTCTCTGCACCATATCCCATTTATCTGGGGTTGGCGGCTCGGATCCTTTCTCTCCATCTGCTCCGGTCGAAGCAGTCTTCTGGAGTAAGCTCCAGGTGTTCCATGTCCCCTCTGATGGTCTCCTCAAGGGACTTGTTCGGCCGTCCTCTCTTTCTTTGTCCTTCCACAGACCAGTTTGTTGCCCTCCTCAGAGCGGAATCCTCATCCCTTCTCTGCACGTGTCCATACCACCGAAGTATGAAGCGTTAGACCTGTGGTTGCCAAAAGCGCCTTCATTGGAGACCATATCTTTCTTAACGGACTGTATACACTTACACTGGGTACATAGTAGGTCCCCCATATAAAGATTGACTGCGCGACATGAACATTTATATGTATAGATAGACAATGAACATTTATTACACAAATATCAATACAACAACACATAACATCTGACACTATTGTAATATTATGTAACATAAAAAGCTGAGTAATTGATGGTTGCTTCCTTAATAACACACTTATACATTTAATGATATCTTCAATTAGTTATCATCCACTGGGGTTCGTTCTGGATCCGTTAATTTTCACTCAGCGAGTCAATGGGCGATTATCGCACGAAGCAGAACGCATTTGAGTGATTGTTCCAATACTAATAAGAGTGAGTTGATAGATATACATCGAGATAGCGATATCACAACACTCTTCTTTGGGATAGTCATATTGAGTGTTAATAAAAGTGAGTGAACAGCATGTACGGATCACTCTATTATCTATGGCGAGCGAATGTCACCCAACCAAATAGTTGGGTGTTATTTGCAACAACCGAGCGTGTCAACTATGCACATAGAACAGGTTGAATCGCACAACCGGTTAACTTGCACCGATGATATAACGGAGAACAATAGAACTATAAACAATCGAGCGAATCACTGAGTGAAATTTAACGGATCCAGAACGATCCCCTGGACAATAATGCACACTAGAATGTCCTGTCGATGTATGGAGAATTTGTTTACGATTGTCAAAATGTTGGTATTAACGAGTAGTTTCAGACTGCATATTTAGTTTTTAATTATGATACTACTTTTAGAAATCTTAACACATTCACTTCTATAGGAAATACCTACTGATTACTCAGTTGTAGAAATTTAAACATCCTTAAAAAACCCCAAAAAGTACGACTTTTGCGTGTGCTACATTCTTTTTAGTACATTTCGTACTACGCTACAACAAAATAGGCCGAGGAACATTGAATAGTATCATGTCGCATATTTGCATCAAAAGCACTGCGCGAAAGTACACTATGACGCGAATCCGCATCACTAGTATGCAACGTGTTAAAGATGAAAATTTGTACCCGAAACATAATTTTTCAGACCTTTAGAGCCTGGTAGAGGTCTGAAAGTAGTGTTATAATTAAAAACTAAATATGCAGTCTGATAATCGTTAATACCCACATTTTGACACCTGTTGTGTTTCGGTATTCGTAAAAAAATTCACCATACATTGACGGGACACAATAGTGAATAGTATTAAAATTTATAGTAGATATGTACTGTCGGGAGTAAAGCAGCTAACTTCTAACCATTGATATAGCCAGAATGGATGTGACACATTTTAGCAGTAAATAGTACGCTCATGCCAATATGCATAGTTTTTTTTTTCAAGTTTGTTTTGTTCTTTTAAGTAAGCACGAAACACACGGGAGCACTGATCGAGGTGGCCATGTTCAATTGCCCGTAACTCAGTTGCGAGTGACGAATTGGAGAAAATGATAGAAGTTGTGGTAGGAGATTTGCGCAATCGTGCGATGTGCATATTTTGCTCTTTCGTATTTCGCGCTTACTTGGAAGCACAAACGGAACCTGATAAAAAACACGGATCTGGGCAGGTTTCAAAGCCTGAAAGTGTGGATGCAAAAAGGCTTATGATGATCAAAATGTAGCTATACAAGTCATCAAGGGAGGCAAGTGTGGTGTGATGTGGAACCACTAAAACTTTCCGCCTTAATTGACAGATGGATAAACATGTTTTGGGTTCCACAACCCGCTGTCTGAACAAAAGATCTTGCCGTAGCGAAGCACGGGAACTTACGCTAATGTTAACACAATTCTGTATTTTGTTCACCAAAAGTGAAACTTTTAATACGAAATTTCCAAATTGTT
The DNA here is from genome assembly GCA_963576895.1 of Ceraclea dissimilis. NCBI lineage: Eukaryota > Metazoa > Arthropoda > Insecta > Trichoptera > Leptoceridae > Ceraclea > Ceraclea dissimilis. Next base: position 963,600 of record OY756368.1, read on the forward strand.
CGTAATTTATTGTCTGTGCATTTTCAACATTCGTTTTTCTACGGCATTACGGACAGTGTCATATAAGTTAGTATGTGTGAAGTTAGCTGCATATTCACAACAGTACATCTCTTAGACATTCTCGTTCAAAAATAGGGAAATGAGAAAATATACATCTATTTATATTTCATGTACACTTTATATTTAATATTAAACAGTCTTATTGTAATAAAGAAAATGAAAATATATTTATACGTAATTAATTGCATAGGATTTAACTTCGTAACAAACTCCAGCAGTCTCTCGACATTGACATTAGAAAAAGTTACGCACATTTCATTACATTTACGCAAGATCTGTTGGGGTTAGCCGGCAGATATCGTAGCACTGCGATAAGCTCACCCTAATGAACAAATGTTAACATATCTCTGTATTTTGTTCACCAAAAGTTTAAATAAATTCGTACGACAAATTGCATGAATGTGACAGTAGCGAGAAGTGCATGTAGGACAGTATGGCTTTCTGTCTTTTTACCTACCCTGCAAGAAACAGCTTAAAGTGATAGATAATTAGATAGAGATACACTTGAGAAGCATATGACACATACGCTATCAATAATTTTTTCAATTCATATTTGACGGATCTATCTATTATGGATCCAACACGACACTGGGGTTAGCTGGCAGAGATCGCTGCACTGCGATAAACTCGCCCTAGTGAACATATGTTACGATTTATTTTCGTAATACATATTAACATATCTCTGTATCTTGTTCACAAAAAGCGTAAATAATCAAAATTTCATCCAAGGATTTGACGTCGAGTTAAGTTTTTTCTTTTGTAAATTTTTCATTACTACGCCAAGGGACTGCTGTAGTTAGACAAACACATAGTATGTAATAATAAAAAATCTAGTGAAATCAACCTAAATTAGGTAATATTGACTTAACAATACCGAGCGACAAAATAAATGCTAGAAAAATATTAGTCTCACAATTTATTTTTTGGTAAAAATATCTACATACTTTAATAGACCCACAGTTCATTATACTTCTTGGCAGAATGAAGGGAAAAAATCAAAGAAAGCAGAAAACTATAAACGTAAAGATCACTACTGTTATTCACAATTCTCGTATCTTTTGACATAATTTCTATAGCACTGCTCTATTACAAAAAAACAGGGTTATCGATCAATGTCCTGATTTTAAAAAAGGTCTAACATTGTTTCACTGCGTGGTAACTTGTTATCGCACGTTTCGTTTGATGCACGACGGTATACATTGCTCGATCAATTGCAAAAAAATTAACACAACGTGTATTCTGTCTTGCATCAAACGAAACATGCGCTAACCAGTTACCACCACACAGTGAATGAATCGCTCATTTAACATACATGGTTTTAATGTTATGCCTTTTTAAAATGAGGGCATTCATTTCGACGACTGTTTATTTGACATTATTCTTCAATTGCGAATATCGCAATGTCAGAAAATTACAGAATTTTGACAGCTTTTTGACAGCTCCGTTGACAACACATGCAGATGTATACTCGAAACGTAAAACGTAAACAATATTTTAAAAATCAGTATTGTGCGTAAGGTTTAATCGAAATATAAATTTCATTGCATTCTGTATTATAAAATTTGAGTATCACAGTAAACAAAATTGAAAACCTATAAAATAAAGTGAATCATTTTCAGCAATGAGCCAATTCTGAATTTCACATGAAAAATACTATTTCCACAAGCAGAATGTTGCGCGATTCTGTACACAGAATTTACCGGTTATCCCACTATTAAAAATATATTAGAAGGAAGTTCTGAATTTCATACTGGCCCTTAAAAATAGTGTTAAAAAAATTCATTAATCAATTCATAGTAATAAAAAAAAAACATAATTTAAATAAAATTTCATGTATAAGTCATAAAAAATTTCAGTAAAAATCAAATACAATTCATTGAATCAACATTTCATTGTGTAATTTAAGGCCCGGTTGCTCGACGGATAGTATCGTCGGCTGGTAACCGTAAGGAGGCAGAAATCGTTGCCTCAAAACAAAAGTAATATACTATCGTAAGATTTCTTATTATCAATGTGAACTATTATTATCGTAGTTTGGCGTCAGCCACTGAAAGAGGTGGCATTGTCAGAAGATAAGAGAGTCAAAGATTTTTTGCTGTTACATCGAAGAGACACTAAAGAGCAACATCTAAATCATCAAGCCACTGATGTGTACTGATGCACTATACTGCTAGATGCATTCTCTGTTACCTAATACTGCTATCTCGTTTGCGCGAGTAGCAAAAAGCGAAAAGGCAAACAAAACATCTCAATACGTGTTAATATAGTTAGCAATTTTTTCCCTGGCGTCTTCGGTATTTTGAAGCAACGCATTTGATATGTTTACTGATCACTAACGGCAATGATAGGTGTATCCTTGAGAGACTGGATAAGAAATGAGGATGTAAGACGACGGTCAAGGATCTCAGACGTTGCGGAGAGAGTAGGGACACTGAAATGGCAGTGGGCGGGTCATGTGACAAGACAAAAGGATGGCAGATGGACCCCCTGAGAAAATAAACGAAGTGTAGGGAGACCACAAAGGAGATGGGCCGATGATATCATCGAGTCGGTGGGACATGGGTGGAGGCAGAGCGCGCAAAACGAAGTATTGTGGAAGACACAAGAAGAGGCCTATATAAGGGAAAGAAGAAGGGTGAAAAGAAGAAGAACGGCAATGGTAATCTAGTGTTACTATTGTGTTTCGAGCAACCGGCCCTAAGTGTGTATGTTGGAATCATAATCGGCAAAATAATGTGTGTATTTATAGTATTAACATCAATAATTGAATAAATACAATCACTAAAGTAAACAAGTATACATACATACATACAGTACAGAAACAATATGTTCACATTAAGACATTCAACAATAATAATATTAAACATCTAATCTTCCATTAATACTCACATTTATAACATGCACTAGCGTAGTGAAATACCATCGGTGTTTTGTAAAAAGAGCGCAACACATTAATTACGATGTAAAATGAGTAGAGTACTATAAGAAATAACTTTTTAAAAAGTGCGCTCTTAAAAATTATGATGATTAAAATTTACCGATACAAATATAATGTAGCCAATAAAAAGTTGAAAGACCCCATGTACCTAATTTCATTATTGATTCATTCCATTACAAGAAAAGAACTCCATCAATTTGGACCATAATGGAAAAAAACTGCTGGGGAAAAGTAAGATTACTCAGCTAATACTAAAGATATCATCCTAAGACTTAAAAAACATGGATAAATGAGAATATGTTTTAGAAATTTAACTTCTGTAAATTCTCTCTATAAAAAATAATTTCAAAAAGTTACCCCTAAAATTGACTGAAACGTGACATTATTCCTGTAGTTTGTCAGGTACAATACAGTAATTTGGTTGACTAGCGGATTTTTTTTCATATTCGGTCTCCTTTTTATACAATAAGCCAAATCGATTTTGTGGCTTGAGTTATTCTTATTTCGCACCTACACTCTCATACAAAATTTGAAAATGGTGAAGCGATAATACAAAGATTTTTCACACCGCGATCTTTTTACAAAACACCGCCTTTAAGATAACTCTCAAAATCTTAATTGCAACGATTTGTATTTTTCTCGCAACGTTGAATAAAATCGCAACTAAGAAATCAAGAACAATCAACATCGGTTATACCATAGACTTTTATATTAAGTATCTAAATGGTGTACTCAATGCTAGTCGTGAAGTAAACTGGTGCCTACAAACTGTCAAATCGCATGGAGAATTTTGACATTTCATGGGCAACATTTTCGCAATTTTGTTCTCATAGTTTAAAACTGTATTAGTTTTAACGTTATTTAGGAATCAAGCGATAGTTTTAAAGAAGTTTTACTCTTTATTATTTATATCTTGTTAATAGTGTGAGTTTTGCGACTCTAAAATATCAAAAAGTGCCGAGTGTGAAATTGCATCACTACCTTTCTATTGAAAATACATGGAGTCAGACCTCTAGGTAGTACTGAATATAAAAGTCTATCGGTTATACGTACATATTATAGCATGAAGGTGTGAATATATTATATATCGTGTGAACATCGAACATTTAAGTATTGTCATGGCTGGCATTAACATAATAATTCTTAAAAAAAAAAGCATTCGCAGTTATATCGTGTTTATGTGCAATACTATTTATCCAGTCTATTCTTGAAGGAGTTGCTGTTGGTACAACTGACTCTGGCGACCGATTCGATCAAACTCTGAGAGCTCAATCAGTTAGGTCAGAATCTCTCCGTCAGTTCAATCGGTTAGGTTAGAATCTCGCCGTCAGCCCAATCGGTTAGGTTAGAATCTCGCCGCCAGCCCAATCGGTTAGGTTAGAAACTCGCCGTCAGCTCAATCGGTTAGGTTAGAATCTCACCGTCAGCTCAATCGGTTAGGTTAGAATCTCACCGTCAGTTGATGTCCTCTCATATGCACATTGAAACATTTAGTTAAGAATAACAGACACCGAACATAACAATGTATGTATGTATAATATACGTAGTAGACACTTATATCAAATACAGTATTTCATATAAACAGATCACTCATATCAACAGAATCCATGTAACACTGTTTTTATATAGATGTCTCATATAACCGAGCGTTTATTTTAACTCAACATTGAATAAAACACTGATGAAGTAAAGGATGTATAGAGTTACTTCACGAGTGCGTGAAATACAACAACATTCAACACACTAGCGACTGTCGTACAATGTTGTAGAATGCATCGAGTTCATTTTCAATAGTTACTAGTATAATTTACTAAAAAAAAACTTTAATTCATTTAAATACAAAAGTAAAATTGGGATATAATAATTTCATAAAGACAAAAAATCAATTAAGTCTTTTGACTCAGTATATAGTCAATAGAAAAAGAACGAAATTTTCCCTGTGTTACCGGTGGTCTCGGTGGGTCTGAATTGGCAACCGAATCGTCGCTGGTCGTGCTCGTGGTCGCCGGGGAGACGCTGGTCGGGTTGCTGTCGCTCGTGGCGATCGAGGGCGTCCCCTGTCGCGGACTTGGCATATTGTAATTGACGTGGCTGTGTCCCGGGACTCCAACGCGTTCCAGTTGGGATATGATGCTCTCGGCGGCTCTCTGTGCGTGCGTCATGTCGTTACGCACGTAATACGACGGTGGCGGGACATTGTGTCCAAACACCCTCATGTGGTGGTACTGAAGGACGGCGGATGACGCGTGTGCCTCTATAGTGTTGGGGTAAGGCGGGTAGTTCACCCGCTCGGCCCTGGTTGCGCTCGATATAGAGGATGTGGTTGCACTCTGAGATGATGAGGCCTTAGGCATTGACAGGTCGTATGGAACGTCCATGGATCGTCCGAATGTTGGAGAAGCGTAGATAATGGTTGGAGGGGGCGTTTCTCGCCGTTTCCCGCCTCCATCATTTGTTGGTTTTCAGCTAGACTTCCTCTGAGGCTCGCGTATCAGCTGTTGGCTGCGACCGTCCATCATTCCATCCACATTGCTAATCTGCTGCCTGAAACACAAGTTAGAAAAGATAGAGAAACCTGAACACTGAAAGAGACGAGATCGGGGAGATCTTATTGAATTATACAGGTGTTGCATAACCATTATTCCTGCGGGATTATACCGGCTATGTTTACCATGAACTCTAATGTGCACCTGAGAGGACACCAGCTGAAACTGACAACAACAAGATTCACATCCAACTCATGGAAACACTTCCACAACCAATAGAGCTGTCAGTGCTTGGTATCAGTTGCCAGAGTCAGTGGTACTTGCTCCATACTACACACCAACACCAACAAGAATAGACTAGATAATATAAACACAACTTAACTGGGACTTGGGTCAAAACAGCGAAAGCTGCCTACCCAATAACAAGTAATAACTATTGGATAAATATTTAATTTGACGGTATATAAATAAAATAAAAATATTACCTGACGTTGCTGCCGTTGTGTGGTCGTGGTGGGGGGAGGGCAGGGGGGGCCGTAGGTTCGGGGGGCATCACTCCTGAAACAAGGCAATACAATTAACAAACAAATACAACATTCACCACAAATTGGCAAAGGTACAGACTGTCAACCAACCATACTCCGATAATCCCTTTAAACCGCCATCACAAGTTTAAAAAACAAAGTTGCCAGTTTACTCTAACAATCCAAAAATTGGCTGGTTTTTTTAAACAACACCATGAAGCTCACTAAGGAACAGTTTCACAGTAATCTGAGAAAGAACTTTATTTGCAATAGAGTGGTGAATATGTGGAACCGTTTACCCCAAAATGTGATACAAGCACCATCAGTGAACGTTTTTAAGAACAGATTGGATGACTTTCTCAGAACGACGGATAGCACAGACATTGATTTGGGCCCATCAGCCTAGGCTGCTTGCCCAAAATTAATAATAACAGTTCTGAAATATAATTTGAAAGTAGCGATGCAATGTAACCGTATCTTATTATTATCACATCAAGCAACACTAAACCAAGTTTGCTCCGTGAGACTTCTGAAAAAAAAAAATAGTCTATAGTAGAGATGATGATTGTGTGACAGAGAGATGTTGTTACCTGCAGAGAACGGAATGGCAAGACGAGCATTAACAGCCAGAAGGTGGTCCCTTCTCTGAACTAGAGTACTAACATGCTCCTCCAAACGGACGTTCTCAGTCCGCAGTTGGTGTAAACAGGACAACAGAGAGGCAACTGAAAGGAAAATCAAATAAAATTCAGGAGAAAATAGATGCAAGGGGGAAGTGTGAGGGAATAACAACAAAATGACAATGCTTCATATACTAATATTGTTATCAGCCAGCCAGGCAGCTATGGTGATATGTCTGATCTCACAACAGTATTCACTCATTCAGTCTGTCAAGTCCATTGTTTAAATACATTCACACTTTGTGCAACAACAAGCTCCATACCATCCCCCATACATAGACAGCTCTATTGGATGAGAAATGCACACAGGGATTCTGCTTGAAATTGTGTTTGTTTAGCTTCAAATTGTGACGTTTAATTGTTACTTTGATGTAGCAACATCATTCCGTGCGGGGTATGCAAAGAGGATACAATATCAGACTGCCCTATCCTTAAACACACTCTTTATCGTACAATTGGTCATACATCCTTACACCTCTTCTTTCTCCCAGGTATATTTTTTTTGTTATCCTTTCATCAGTCATCCTCTCCATAAAACCTAACCACACCAACTTGTTCACTTTCATTCTAGTCACAACATCCGTTATACATTCACTCAACTCTCCGACCACTTCGTTTCTTATCCTATCTCTCCACACATTCTTCCCAGCGATCTCACCTCGACAGCATTTATACCTGATACTTCCTTCTTCAGCCATGTCCATGCCTCAATCGCATACATCAGTGTCGGCACCAGGACATATTAATATAGAATGTATGACACTATTGCTGAATTTCATTAACTTTTAAGGTGAGGAATAGCGGAGATAGGAGCCTCCAATATGAAAATAATGATAAGTGGCTCCTATCTCCGCTATTCCTCACCTATAAGAAGTTGGTGAAATCCAGCGTATATTAATTTTGACTGTGTGTTGAGTTGTATGAATGATAAACCAAAATAAAGAGGGGGGTATGATTTAAAACATATATAAACAAGCTTGTGAGAGACATTGACTACATGCACATAGACCACACATGCTGGAGGGTACTTACGCACAAACGCCAAATCGTAGGAGATGTCATTCTATTTGGAGGAGGTCTTACTCATATCATAATATGTACTAATGATAATAACATGAATGAATGAATGAATGAACAGTGATAATAAAATTAATAGTGGTAATTTGGTTCATGATTGTATTGTTGGTAGCCCTGTCTGTCAAATCTTGTCAAATTAACATATAATTTTCTGACACTGTCCCAAGTAATGAAAAAATTAGGTGGACTGTCCCAATTAATAAAAAATTAGCTTGGTTGGTAACGCGCTCGACTGTTAATCCAGTGAATGCGGGTTCGATCCCGGATGCCGAACTACTCTACTTGACGACACAAGCTTTTGAAGCTTACTGTGAAGTGTACAAAGGTGTATTTGGGTTAATTTCGATAAACCTAGATTCATTTAAAAAAAATAATCATGGTCACTGACAATGCTGTTACGGCTGCTAATTTCTGGAGTGGGCTGGCCTAGTGGGAAGAAGCTCGGACAGGGAAATGAATGAATGAATTTCTTTAGCACTGCTTTGTAATACAGTCGCCATTATTCTTTACTTGTGAATAGTGTTAAAAAATTATGTAACTCTTGTAACAAGATTTGACAGTAAGAGGTACCAACATTGCAATCATGTTATACTATGTCACTTGCAGATAACTTCACAACTGACAAATTATAGTAAAATAATTTGAATCTTGTTTTGAAAAAATAATGTGTCTTTGGTTTTGGTCAAATCCACAGAAAAATTATAAAAATTAGATGGCAGAGATCGCAGCATTGCGATAAGCTCGCCCTAGTGAACAAACGTTATGATTTATATTCGTAATGTTAAAACATCTCTGTATTTTGTTCACCAATAGTGTAAATAAATAAATAAATGTATTTAATATGTAACAAATGGAATTACTATATGTTCTAGAGTTTACTATTTGTTGAGAAGGACTTGTTATTTACATTTTATGACAGTTTGTTCTGTTTGCTATGTCTCCTTTTTAGATCTGGCTATGTTTTGTGTGTGGTTTTGTGTTATGATATAAATTTGTAATTGATGAATTATGTGTAATGCACAATTGTTCGACTGTTTTTATTGAATGTTTTTTTTTTGTGTTATTTTTGCAATATACTTTGTTCAAATGGCCTAAAAGCCGTGTACGATTGTAAAATAAATAAATAGATGTATGAATTAAAGAAATGCTAGAATATGGTTACGTACTGTCAAAATGCTGGGCTTGCTCCATTAGGAACTGAGATCCTTGCTCCCACTGTCTCTCCAGCAGCTGGTCCAGGCTCTGAGGTCCGCTGGAGCTGTTGTTCGACTGTCGGGCAGACTACAAGATGTAATAAAAATACCATCAAACAGATAAAATCATGACTAGGCAAAATACGCAGTAACTTGAGTAGTGAGGGAACTATCTAACACATTATATATAACTCTCATACTTGGATTAGGCTAATTCTTAGAAATCATATCTCCTGATGCTTTCTAGGAAATTTTAAGAAAATACCTTCTCTATCTGATGAAATTTGATAAACGTTAATGCATTTCGTGCATTTCAAGGCCACTTTTTATCTGACGTGTTGCAGGCATTATAAAATGTCTATCTATTTTACTTTATCAGGCTGCATCCTTTGCGGGGTAGGTAAAGAGATTCTGAAGCGATATTTCTTCAAACATGTTTCTTGTGACAGGCTCTTTTAATAAGCCATCTGAGTCCCTTGTGGGGTTGGCAGAGGAGAGAACATTATACTTTCCTATCTTACACACACACACATTCTCTTTGGTTCCATCACATTCATGGAGTTTCTTCTGCCCGTCTTTGGGGATCTGGTCCAGTCTAGATCATTTTATTTTTACTAGGTTTTATCAGGCAGGCAACTAAGATGATACTATATCTGAACTCATTCATTCTCTCAACATGTCCAAACCACACTGCTACAAGACTATGATACGAAAATGAAATGAAATAAGAGGTATGATAATATATTTTTATTACAATATGATGTTCTACATTCCAATGATTACGGATGATTAGGTTTGAAACGCTTCCTGGCTGGTTCTTTATCAATACTCACACTGGCCTTGTTGATGAGTGGTGGTGGGACCGCGGGCGACGGCGCTCGGAACACTGAGTGGGCGGCCAATTCTGCGTTGAGCTGCTCCGAGAGTCGAGCGGCCGCGGCACTGTCGGGGTTCAGCTCGTTGCCTAACATGTGATGGGCGCGACCCATTCTAAAATAAACAATAGACATTTTTAAAAAACATTGTGATAATAAATCAGATGAATTTTTAAAAACAGATTGGATGACTTTCTCAGAACGACGGATAGCACAGACATTGATTTGGGCCCATCAGCCTAGGCTTAACAATTAGAATGCATGGAACTAGTAGATGAGTGGGGTTAGCCAGCAGATTATCGCCAACTCTCTAACTTTGTCACTTTTCATCTTTTCTATTCCTTCCCCCTCCCTGTCGTGACATGCATACCGACTTTAAACTATGTTTTTTTATTGTATGATTATAACCAACCTATCCAGGCTTGCCTTGATGTTCCTGGAGGTACCTGCAAACACACACATTAGATTAATAATTATTATATACAATGTATTACATATTATGTGTTTATTCATATAGCATTCCACATACATGAATCTTATTACGTGGAATACAAAAGATCGTTTAGCAATATTGAGTGCTATTCTAAGAAAATTAATTAGTTCTAGGTACTGAGAGTTCTAAGAGAAATTGGTCACTTCCCAAAATTAGGACTACCCCAATATAACTGCGATCTTTCTCAATACACGCACACAGCTAAGAACTCAGATTATAAATTTCGATTCACGCGAAACATCATTGCTAATGAGATTAAATTAACAAATTATCCACATTTGTATTGTTTTGGTTTGCTGTTTTAATCGAACACCAGTTGGTGAAAAGGCAATAAGCTGTTAGGCCGACTGGTGATGCATTTTATTTCAATTCAATTAATAAATAATGATATTTTGCGAGAAATATAAATGCCTGTCCCATACTAAAGTAGTCTATTTAAATTCCTGTCATTTGAAATATGTATGCATATTAACCTGGGGAGCTGGGTGGACTGTCTTGTATCTCTTGGTGTGATGGCTGTTGTTGTTGTTGATGATGCTGCTGGGTGGATGTGGATGGAATGGCCAGGGGTGCGGATGGTGGAGGGGGCGGTTGGGGGGTACCCCTCTTCACGACACCTCGGGACATGTTGCTAGCGTGCGTGGGGACATGGTAGGTCGATGTTCCTGAACAAATATAATACTAAATATAATAAGGACTGGTTTTCATAAATCCTTTACTTGCAGAGACAACAAAATCATAGACTTTGTATGAAGTTAAGAGGCCTTATTCTAATTTTGGGCTAACACTCTCATAAAAAAATTGAAAAAGTAGAAGCGATAATAGATAGTTTTTTCCTCAGCGTTTATTTTTTTACTCAATAGTACATTATTGGCGCAGTTGGTTGAAGTGCTGATCTCTCAAGCAGGAGGTGCCGGTTTCGAATCCCAGCATTGACAACATATTCTGAGCTTCGCAATACACGCTTTGAGCCCAGTGCAAAGTGTATAGTAAAGTATTTGGGTTTGCAAAATACAAGCCCAGATAATTTTTTATGAATAAAAAAAAAATTGCCCCATTTATTTCATCTATCCATCAATCTATCCCATAACTCCGGTTCTTTGCGGCATAGGCAGAGAGGACAGCTTCCATCATATTGATGCAATTTGTTGTATTTAAAATGCATCTGTCTTTGACGATCTGGTCGACATGATCGGTCCAAGTCAGTCCGAGATAGCTGCGGTTCATTTATTTCTCACATTAAACAAAAGAACCAGAACTCACCAGAGGTGCCGGGTGTGGGCGCTGGCATCTGCATCTGAGGAGATGCTATAGGACTCCTCTTCTTGTTACGAATGCCGCTCGTCCCCGCGACCGACTTGTCATCCACCTGAATCACGCTTGGCTTACACAGTTCCAAGGTCTCCGCCCTGAAACGTTACAACAAACACTTACTATATTAAAATACCAGAAAAGACCAAAATGAAAGTGAACAAGGTGAGATGGTTGGGACATGTAGAGAGAATGAACGACGAAAGAAAAACAAAGAAAATATACCTGGGAGAAAGAAGAGGTGTACGGAAGCGCATCCATCCAAGAACCATGGCTTGACTGTGTAGACTAGATTTTCAAGGACGGACGTGTTTTGAGTAAAAGGAATCGTAGAGTGCTTATGATAAATTGTATGAATGTGACGGAAGCACAAAGTGTGTGTAAGTGTAAGGATAGGAAAATCTGGTGTACAGTTATCACTGCCTACCCCGGAAGCGATGCAGTATGAGGAGATAGAATATATACATATTTAATGAGTTCGTAAAAAAAGCCGCATTTAATAAATTCAAATTTTGTTGAAGATACTAAACACTGTTTTTCATTCAAATTATATTGTAATAAACTTTCATCACGAACCTTCAGTCAAAATATTACAGAATATAAACATCTTACACATAGCAGTCGGCGAGATAGCGAATCCTCCACGCTTGTTTCAATTTAATATCCTTAGAATGGAACAACATGTTTGTTGCCAAACGTCAAAAAGTGAATTTGTTTACGTGTTGCCGTAGAACGACACTACAGTGTTTAATCGCTGACTAGAGAAATGTGAATGTAGTCCATAGACAATGCGGTGAATCAAATGCACAGCTCCCATACAAAATAATTATTATTGAAATAATATTGTATCACTCTTATAATATAATCAACTTACATAATTCTGGTGGGGACGGGGTATGAATGTATTGTTTTTGCAAGTTATTACAATATATACGGAAATTGACACATTTTTCGATTGCGATGCTTTTCAAGTGGAGTCAATTTTTTATTTTTTTATTAAGAGTATGCATAATGACGTTTCAAAAGTTTCTAAAAACAGGAGACCTCAGATCCTGACAACCTTACGAAATATGCTTTGGAAAAAAATAGGGTAGATACATTGAACCTTTATCTAAGGAATAACCGTAAAAGATTTTTTATATCTTGTATAGATTTCTCAAAATAAATTTTGAAAAACACCTGTGATATTTTTTCCGAAAGACGGAAACTCGTTTACCGAAAGTCACGGAGGGATTTTTTTTGTGTTGATAATATGCATAATAATCTAGGGAATTACCGTAAAAGTTTTTTGATTGAAGCGAAATTAACCTCAAAAAACGGAAAAAACGCTACAAAATTTTTATACGTGCCTACAAAATGTTTTGAGCTGCTTTATGTTAAGTTTGCACATTTTGATTTATAAGTTGAATTTGTAAATATTGTAGTAAAAAATATAAAATACTATGCTAAGTACAATAATTATTATATGTGTAAGGATATTGATGGTCCGACGATATCAGGAAATGTGCCGGTGGTGGATGGATGCAGCGTGCCCAAGACAGGGAGTTGTGGAGGAGCAAAGGGGAGGCCTATGTCCAACAATGGACCTGAGTGGCTGCAGAAGAAGAAGAAGGATATTGTTGTGGCGATCTGTTCTCTCTAGCTACCCCGCAATCAGCGTCATCTTTGACAGGTCACAGCTAGTAATAACAATGATAGGGTGACCATGGGACAATTCCTGGGAACATCTCGACTACTTGTTGTTGTTTATAAAACATTCCCATCGACCTATCTTACTTCTATGGTGGCATTATTCGCAGTAAAATGATGATGTATACAGGGTCATCAAAAAGGAATGGTAAATTTTAAAAAGGTGTAACTTTGGAACCATTCGTGTTAAATGAGTGATTTTTTCACTGTGTGGTAACTGATGAATGTAAGTTTTGTTTGATGTATGATATGATGCTTATTAACTACCACTTTCCAATATAATGGTGATTGTGCAACAGTAAGCAGTGCGTTATTTGATTTGCAAAAGTCAATTGTCAATGTACTGCGACTCTTTGTAGGAATTTATCCAGCTGGATCCACACCTGATACAGAACAGTATCTCGACCAAAACAATAATTCAAAATTGCAAAAAAACAACTCATTTTTCTTTCTGTTGCACCATCAACATTATATTGGACGACGTACTTACTAAGCATCGTATCATACATCAAACAAAACTTACATTCATCAGTTACCGCACAGTGAAAGAATCACTCATTTAACATAAATGGTTCTAAAGTTATACCTTTTTAAAATTTACCATTGTTTTTTGATGACCCTGTACTAAACGATCACTTTATCATACATCAAACAAAACTTACACTCATCAGTTACCGCATGGTGAAAGAATCACTAACTTAACACAAATGGTTCCAAAGTTATGCCCTTTTAAAATGAGAGGATACTTATTTGATGCCCCTATATAAAATGAGTGGGTAGCTACCTGCATTGAATCAGTCATGTTTGCAGATAAGAGATTAACACTATGTATATAGGTAGGTATGTATGTATAAGATTTGCCTCACAAGATGCAGCATTACAATCCTAATGTATTGTTGATATAACAGATAATCAGATCCAGGAATTGAACCTGATAATTCCACTGATATGAAAAGTTGAAGGTTTTGTATTCCGAATGTAAGGGTAGGTAATTTATATAACTTATGTGCCTTCTGCAAATGACAGATGTAACAAATTTTTGGTTACTATGCGATATTCGAACCCTTTTTAAAATAAAAACAGGGGCAAGTAATAATAATGCGAATAATAGGTGGAGTATAATAATGCTGTCTGGCGCTCTGTCCTCTCAGCCTACCCTGCAAGGGACGCGGCGTGAGGTTATACATAAGAGATATAGAGAGATACTAAATCTATTACAGTTATCTAAATAAATAAATCTTTATTGACCAAAACAAAATATGCATATTAATTACAAAAATAAGACAATCGTAGTGTGCCAAAAAGCGGACTTATTGCAAACGCAATATCTTACAGTCAACCCGAGAAAAGAAAGAGATAACTTAATGTGGTTTGTTTACAAAATACGTACACACGATAATCAGGTCGAATAGTTTGACCGAATATTTGCCTTTGCTCTTGGTTGAATATTATGCGGTATTCGGCTGAACATAAAATATAGCAACAGTGAAAGAATTAAATAAAGTATAACTCACCTCTGCCTCTGTCTGAGATCTTCGCTGTGGTCCATCATGGATGACTGTCCGGCCTGTGGCTCGTAGCAGACTCTAAGGCCCCAGCTGTTGGAGGCGGGGGGTGTGGCCGGCTCCACAAACACCGCATCAGACATGGCAGCCGCCGAGGTACTAGGCTTCTGTAACAAACCAAAATATTTACATCATTTTACAAAGACATTGCCCTAATCGTCCACCCTTGAGGTAGAAATTCGATGCACCGACATTTCGTCCCGACAGTACATCCCTCCGACAGTTTGTCCCCTGGTTAATATATCCTTTCCAGCCCATTTCTTCAACTTGCATACTTACATTACAGATTTTTCCTCAAGAGAAGATTCACATAATGTAGTGTTATGTGAAATCCCTTGGGAAGGAAGCAGGATGGGTGTTCCGACGCTTACGAGTCGGCATTGGCTGGCTTAAGTGATCGCTTTATGCCCAGGGAAACGTTCACCTATTCCACCACATCCTGCTATCAATCGTGTAATCTTTGAAAGTTGTAAATATACTACAGATGGAAATTATTTTAAATTTGAAGTGGTTTTTGAGGTGGTCGGTAGCCTGGTTGGTAACGCGCTCGACTGTTAATTCAATGGGCGCGGGTTTGATTCTCGATGCACACCTACTTCTTTTCACGACACAAGCTTTTCAAGCTTACTGTGAAGTGTACAAAGGTTATTTCGATAAACCCAGATACATTTAAAAATAAAACATTATTACCTTTCATCTATGCATTTCCATTGTCTGTCTGAGGGACGAACCGTCGGGGGACAAACTGTCACCCAACCATATTTCGTGCACGTTAAATAAAAGTGTTTGTTAAATTCATAATTTGTACAACTAACTATCTAGTACTAAATGTTTCCATTCTTACTTGATGGATTGCGTGCGAGGTGGAAGGTTGACTCGCTTGAGGCAGAGGCACCGAGACAACCAGCGAAGACTGCTGTTGATCATCTGGCCTCACCGGGGCGAGGTTGGGATATTTGTGAGTCTGTATCAAACAGAACAGAAACCTTTTAGCTAACAGAACTAGGTGTGACTGTCATATTGTAATATAGGGTCATCGAAAAAGAGTGCCCTCATTTTAAGAAGGCATAACTTTGGAACCTTTTATGATTATTATTTATCGTATAGTCATACAAAGTACATCACATCAATATAATAACAATACATAATAATCAGACAGACACTACATGTGTTGCACAATGAAAACTGTTTGTCCGAGTTTAAAATCGAGTGTCCTTAGGGATGTCGTCGCCGCCTCATTTAGACACATGAAGTCAGATGTTTCACCCCCATATGCCCTGAGAGCACATTCACCTTTTATGATAAAGGATTGATTCTTTCACTGGGCGGTAACCGATGAATGAAAGTTTCGTTTGATGTATGACAATGCATTAGCGCATGTGAAGATTAGCCGCGCAGCCAACAAACCCCGGCGATGCTAACTATCTACGTTGTCCATTCTAATGTTGATGGTGGTACAGAAAACGCAGTGAGTTGATTTTTTTGTAATTTTGAATGTTGTTTTTGGAATTTGGTGAAGCAATTGATTTCTTTGGGTTCCTGACAGAAGAATGGTGGATACATTAGACATTTTCTTCTCGATATATTCTTGGTCAATCAATCGAACGTTTTTTTCTTTTTAAAATAAATTAATAATGCCGATCGATCACGCAGCTAGCCTGCGCATCGTATCATGCATCAAACAAAAGTTACATTCATCAGTTACCGTACACTGAAAGAATCATTAATTTAACATCCATTGTTCCAAAGTTATTTGTTGAGGGGAGCCCTTCCGGCGAACCTTGAGCCCTCCTTTGAAAAAAAATGTTTTTATGTAAAAGACTGGATGACATAGTAGCTGAAGCTCCTGATTCATCCAGGGGTGGAGGTGGGTTTACCCTAAATGTTCCAAAGTTTATGAAATTTAAATAAAATTGAGGCATTCTTTCTCGATGACCCTGCATTGTAATATAATGAATATAGCTGCACATTGCTACCAACCTGAGGGGGGATATTCGAGGGGTTGCTTCTTATTGTAGACTGACTGCTTGTGTTGGAAATCTGTGTGACTGGAGGCGCAGGGCTTGGCAGTCTGTAAAACAAAATAACTTATAAGAAAATTAAACAACATAAAACTATACATGAAAGATCTGGTATAAATGCTGAAGAAATGAGGAAAATATGTGAGAAAACTTTTGTGGATCGTATCAGGAATGAGGTAATTGAAGAGATATGGACAACGACACGGATACGAATCAGGGGAAAAGCTGTTAAGATGAGATCGTTGAGAAGAATGTGTGGGAAAACATTGATGATAGCTTAAGAAATGAAGTGGTTAGAGAAATGAGCTATTGTAAGACTAAACAAAAGTGAACAAATCAAGAAGGTTTGGACATATTGAAAGAATGAGTGACGATAGCACGACTAAAAGAAGTGGTGCCAGAAAATGACGTCGTTCTGGGGTAACCTGGATTGATGTTATCCACCACATTATCGGGAATGGAAGTGTCAAAGCATTGTATGAACGTGACAGACGCAAGGAGAGCATCATTATTCCTCTGCCTACTCTGCAAGGGACGAGACTTGAAGTTATAGCACATTTACCTTGCGGAATGTTTATCAGTGCTAATGACTGGAGTTTGTGATGCACCCGCCGCGGGTTGCGACGGTGTGGAACTATTGTATACGACCGGTTGTCCCCCGGTATCTTCCATTGGTGTGACGACACTGCCACCGCCGCCTGACGCGCTCGTGGTGGGAGGTTTTGTGATGACGGCGGGCATCACGTGTGTCCCGTCTGTCCGCATCTGCAACAAAATCATTGTACCAATTACTATTAAAAGCAGGTATGAGAGATGGCATTGCGTACGCCAGTACATTAATTTTACAATGATAACTGGACACAATTGGGCTCAGAATCCACATAAACACTTCCTAAGTAACAGAGTTGTGGATGCTTGGAACAGGCTGCCCCCGGATCTGGTTGTTGCTGAGAGTGTGAATAGTTTTAAGAATGGACTTGACAGATTGCTGTGATATCACAAACTCTTGGGCTCAAGCATAATATCAGCTTTATGCTGCCTGCTTGACTACACATAATAATCATAATTCTCGATGAGCAACGTACCGTTAGCGCCAATTAACGGTAAGTGGAGGTACTAAAATAGCGCCACCTATGTTTCCTTTACCTTTTTAGTTTTGTCCTCACTGCTCGAGTCAGGAGTTAAGTCTGTTGGCTGAGTTGTGGCCTCCCATTGCATGGCACTAGGGTTCTCAGCAGGCTGCAATACAAATCATAGCAATACATTATAATACAAGGCAAAACATGTTCATACATTTTGGTACTTGTTTCCTATAAAATTACAACGTTTCACTTTCAATTTACAACGGATGGTGGTAACTCATTCCGGAACAGATGTTTATTCAGTGGAAGTGAATAAGTTGAAATGATTTGGACACGTTGACAGAATGAATGAAGGCAGAATGACAACAATTTTAATATTTCGAGAGTTTCTGTGCTAGTTTTTTTCTTTGTTAACAAACAAACTTAACTACAGTGAGATTTTTACGAGTCATTGAGAAATCTACACAAACCGAACGGAAGGTTTTTTAGTAACGATTGTTGGCTTACTGGATCGGAAATGGTGGCTCTATACACTTCGTAGTAATATAAAAACTCCGCTCACAACATCAGTTCAGTTTCCTTTGGGTATCCCCTTGTAGTTATTAGATTGTTTTGAGATATATGAACTCACCTGTGGAGGTGGCACTGTGATCGTGCTCGGGGGGTAAGACGAAGCAGCGGCCGCTTGTGACACGGCCTTCCTCTTCTTGGTCTGTTTGGTCTCTGCAGAATTGTTATTGTTGGCTGCGGAGTTGAAGGAGGAGTCATTGGACGTGATGACGCTCTCCGTGAAGGAGGGACTGGTGTACTTCTGAGTGCTCTGCTGACTGGTTACCGTGCTCGTGACGGCTGTGTTGCTGGAAGTCAATAATATACGAATAAGGTTGCTTAAAATATCCATTCAAGTTTAATTGTGCAACAATTCACAGTAAAGACAAGCCACTCTCCGATCAGGCTGCGATACTGGTGTCAGGTTGACAGAAATTAAAGTAAGAGGAAGACCAAAGTAATCCTTACGAGCCTTCAGATCTGCTGGACCGTCTATGTGGAATGATCTTCCTGAACAAGTGCGTAAGACACAGTCTCTTTTTGTACGTTCAAGAGTTCGTTGAAAACTCACTTGTTTGGTAGGTCATATAGTATGTAACTAGGTTAAGCTATGTATGTATTAATGTTAATATTTAGGAGGCGCCCTTGAAGTGAAGTAAATAAAAAAAACGGCGCATTATAAATTGTCTATAATTATTATTTAAGTTAAAAGTTTGTGTCTTGACGTGCAGAATATATACCACACATACGGAGATTTGAACCCGCCACCTCCAATTGCGCAAACCATGTACCTTTTTCTTCTAAATTGGTCGGTTCTTTATTAAGAGTGCTTCGTATTGGTTTGTTCTGTATGGTTCAGGTTTAAAACAGTTTATATAAGTAGATTAAATGTATTTTGAGTGTTACATACTTGGCTGGTGATGCGACACGGATCCCGTTGATGACGACGATAGGCTCCTGCTGGTTCGGCGGGATCTTGTTGTTAGAGGGAGACAGAGGCGTGGATTTGGCTCTGTTGCTTTGGCTGGTCACACCCACAGGGGAAACTGGATCGCACATGAAGTTTGGAATTAATCGACTTTGCCAATGATACAAAACTCAGCAGAAAATTAGTACTCAAATAATACATCCCCAACCAATAAAGGACCATAGTAACTGAACATGCATCGGAAAAAAGTAAGATTACTCAGCTAATACTAAAAATATCATCCTGAGACTTAACATACGGAAAAATGAAAAAATGTTTTACTGACTCTAATGCTTAGAAATCTCATTTTTGTATATATTCCGAAATTACCTTTGAAATTGACTGTAACTTGAGATTATTCCCGTAGTTTGTTAGATACAATGCTGTAATTGGGTTGATGAAATGTTTGAGATAGGACACTGACTCTAGCGGATGTTTTTTTGATATTCAGTCCCCTTTTTATACAATAAGCCATAATTGATTTTGTCATAAACGCTATTCTTATTTTGCACTTACATTCTCATACAAAATCTGTGATAATAGAAAGATTTTTGCTCAGTTACTATGCCCCCAATACATTCAGATGAATTCCCTCTACAAGCCACCAGATCAACATACAATTACTATGTGGTAATAAGCAGTAAAATGCATTTACTAGGGTTAGTGGTTAATAATTAGAAGAAGCAATGTTAGTCATTCAAAGTTACAAAGAAGGTATTACATAAGGATCATTATTGCTTGTAATGTCAAATGTTGTATTGTGTATGTATTATATCAATATCTCTGTATTAACAAGTAGTTATCTCAACAGATATACAGCAAAGGATGGGCCTTCCATCAGGCTTATGCCTTATAACTACTTGTTGTATTCAACTACGACATGTAGAAAATTTTGATGTTCTCACAAAATATAAATTGTGATTTTCAAAAATAATCTTTATATTAGGTAATTTAATTTGTAATAATCAATGGTGATTTCAATTATCCCCATCAAGAATGTCTGCCGTTCTAAGTAAGAATCACATAATTGTCTGACCTACATTATGTTAATCTGGTGCAAGTCACTATTAGCAACGTACCACTAGCGCCAACTAGTGGCAAGTAGAGGTACTAAAATGCTTGTTTTATGCTTCAAGTGAACATAATACAGAAATATGTCACAGTTACGCAATCAGAGTGAAAACAAAACTGTTTAACAAAACAAACAGCTTGTCATTATTAAGTTTTATTTGTAGTTTTGATGGAAGGTGGTGATAATGTAGTACCTCTACTTGCCACTAGATGGGACTAGTGGTGTGTTGCCAAAAGTGACTTGCACCGTTTATTTTCTAACCTATATGTTAACTGTCTGTCGAATGACTTATTGTTGTAAATGAATATAATTTGTATTGATTGTCTAATCAATGTTTAATGACGTCAATTGAAATAAAAAAAGGAAACAAATAATAATATTGTATGTCTGTACATATTTTAATATTGAGTTGAATGGAAGTGACTTCTTTTACCTGTGGGTGTTACAATGTTTGCGTTTGATACAACGGTCTCTGTTGTAGAGCCCGAGCTCGAGGCCCTCCTCTGTGAATCACCACTGGGAGGAGGAGTCTTTTTGCTCGTAGATTTCTCTGTACTTTTGGCTGAAATTATTTTTATATATGCAATGAAAACTAGAAACCAATGCACTCTGGCGAGACGACTGAGATGCAATCATCCACCGTAGTAGAGACAACAAACCATAGATACAAACATCAAAACACATACAACATGCTAAGACTTGGGACTCCAATAAGGTTTACGCACTGTAAGGTGGAATAACCTAAATGTACAGCGCAAGCAATTTATTTATTTATCGTGACAGAAGCAGGAAGTGTGTGAAAGGATAGGAAAGTCTGGCGATCTGTTCTCCCCGCAAGGGATGCGACGTGAGCGGATGAATGAGAATCGTCTTATGAGGGATTTTAGGTAAAAGAAATGTAACGTAAGCATGAAGTGTGTAAGGATAGGAGATTCTGGCGATCTGTTTTCGGCGCCTATCCTGCAAGGGATGCGTCGTGACAAAGAAATTCATTCCAGACACCTCACTGATTTCAACCAATCTTACGTTGGCAAATATGCTTCAAACAGATGGTTGACAATTACGGAATTTTTTGGGAAGACTGAGAGGTTTATGCTTTTAATCGGGTAACCAGTGAACGCTGTGTGTAATATTCATGAAAGAATATTTTCATAAAAATATGCGACTTTTGAATTGTTCCTTTCTAAATAACAGTAAATTCATACGTTTCCCATACTGTATGGGTTAATAGCTGTGCTGGTGAAAATCAAAGTCCCAAATCTTTGACATAATTTACGACATGCAAAAGTTCCAGAGAAGAGAAAATCTTGAATAAATATTTTGTGGAACTTCACAGATATTTTAATGGAAATTTTATATGTATTTATTATTAGCTGAATATTTTAAATTTTCAAGGCTATTTATTTTTATTACATAATATTGACATTGACACAACAAAATACCATAAAAAAAATGTTTTCTTACCCTTTTTGGCTGAAAAATATTTCAACATTAAGTCAAGATTGAGACTCATGAATAAGACTATTAAAATATACTAATCTATGCGGAAAATAACAGCTTATTCAGAGGAATTCTAACACAGTGGCACGGTAGTAAAGAGATTTTCAATACATAATTTCAATTATCATTATGTGAACTAGTACAGTGGTCGTAGCTCAATGTGATCGCAAATGCTTTTTGCGCATAAGTGAACATTAAGCCATTGATTTCGATGATGCCACCTATGCAGTATTTAATTACTCATTTCTACCTATCATTTGAGTTACATTTCGTTTACATCGGGCCTGAGTTTTTATTCCATACTAAATGAGCATTCTCCTTACATTAGGAAAAGTAAGATTACTCAGCTAATACTAAAGATATCATCCTAAGACTTAACACAAGGATAAATGTAAGATATGTTGCAAGTGACTCTAGCAGGTAGAAATCGCTATTGTAAATTTTCTCCATAAAAAATAACTCCAAAGTTACCTCTGAAATTGACTGAAACTTGAGATTATTCCCGTAGTTTGTTAGATATAATGCTGTAATTTGGTTGATAAAATGTTTAAAGTAAGACGCAGTGAATTTAGCGCAGATTTTTTTGATATTCGGTCCCCATTTTTATACAATGAACTAAAATCAATTTTGTCGTTTACGTTATTCTTATTTTGCGCCGGCATTCTCATACAAAATATGGATAAGTTGAAGCGATAATGGAACAATTTTTGCTCAGTTTAATGTTAACAGCTTCTTATTGTTATGTTGGAAAGTCGCTGGTCCCGTAGTGATCACATTAAACCACGTCCACTGTATTTTGAATGTACAATTACTTGCACAGTTTGCACTGCACTATTGTTTTCAGTGCAATTTGAAAAAATAATTACCCTTTGTAGTTAATAAGACTGCTTCATTGAAATGTCATTTAGATAAGTTTAGATAACCGTTTGAGATGTGAACAGTGTTACGGTTAATACACAGAAACGGTTAATGCAAATAAATAACTAGAAATACTCTAATTTATCTATGACTAAGCCCAAAGTGTCATTTTAATTATGTAGTATGATTTATCCCAACTCCAATTGAAACTATTGTTGTACTATTAGTCCAGGCAAAATGTAGATATTTTTAATGGCAGTTATAAAAAAAAGCGTACCATTTTTTGAACATCTCCAGTCAATATACTATTCACTACGTATTTAAATTATACTCCGCAAACTTCCTTCATATTTGCTGATTCAATAAGAATAATTGATAAAAATAAGCATAAATCTAACTAGGTGCAATTTAAATCAATATAGAAATTTGGCCAGTTTTTCGAGCCAGCTCTACATCTATTTATTTTAAAGCAATATTTTATAGGCAAAATTTGTACTCTCATTTGGAATAGGAAAATTACTTATGTACAGTTAATAGTTTTCCAGTTATAAGCAATAAATGACATTTAAATTATTTTTTCAACATTGCATCATGAATTTTTTAAAGTAAACCTCGGATTCGACACGATTTGAGCACAAAGTGCCTGGACATTGTTGCAACTATCTGTATTTGAGTTAATTGTATGGGATTATAATACATAATACATACAAAGGTTCATTACTGGTAAAGTTGTTACAAAATATTTTAGTAATCAGCAAATTCCCCAGTGGCAAGCGTGTTAGTAATTAAAACTAGAGTGAAAGTGTAGAAAGGTAGGTTCTACTACTATGTACAGTGGTTAGTATGATTATATTCTACCTTGCGGAGTAGCCACTTTTGACGAAGGTGTGCTCTTACTTTGTGGTGATATCTTCAGGGTTGTGCTGGTAGACGGTGCGTCTGAACTACTGCTACTCCCTGTTAATTTAAAAAAAAATAATTATTAATTGTGGCAACACACAATGTTACTAGTCTGATGACAATATCGTCTATCTAGTATTACATTACAGTCTATTTCTTTTTTAGAAGTCTCACGGAGCAAACTTGGTTTAGTGTTGCTTGATATGATAATAAGATGTGGCTACATTTTTTCGCTACGTTCAAATCATATTTCAGAACTGTTGTTTAAAAAAACTAGTCAATTTTCGGACTGTTAAAATAAACTGGCTACTTTGTTTTTCAAACTTGCGATGGCGGTTTAACGGTTTTCTTTATCCAACTCTCAAAACTATCTTGCCTTTAAAATGATTTCTCTAATGTCCCTCTGTAATATTTTCGGCACTGTAGGTTACTTATAAAAGATATGATGTGAGAATATTGCGGATCTTTGACAGCTCTTATGACAAGATTAGACACCACTACCAACAATACAATCTTGAACTCCACTTGCAGCTAACGCCAAGATATAGTGAATAGATGTATAGTTTAAAATCCATATATTACATGCGACTAGTTATCGAGGATTCTCATCCTCATCATCAGGCATTTGACAATAACTTTCCAACAATACAATACGTTGTAAATAACACCCGAACTGACAAATTATAATGAAAAACAGCAGACAATAATAATACATAATATACCTTTTGTGGTGGTACTGCTGCCCTGACCGGACTTTCTTCCAGATCCCTGTGAAGTTAAAAGAAAGCCAAATTATAATACGCAGTCAATAGCTGGCAACTCTCTTGTATGCATATATTCGTGTACTTTAAAATTCAGTAAAAAATGCTGTTTTTATTTGTCTAATAAGCATCTGGAATTATAGGAAGGTAACATCGTTTTAACACGTTGAGCCGGACTTACTGATACGAGTATACATATTGTGCATGATTTTATTTACAAAACATTTAGCAACCCAGTTGCTAAACGAAAAATGGCAGTGGGTGGGTCATGTCGACAGACAGCGGTTAGAGCGATGGACTCCCAGAGTTCTTAGACGGAGACTGTGGGATAAAAAAAGAGGAGTAGGTCGGCCACAGAAAAGATGGGCTGACGATATTATCTCAGTTGCGGGTAGAAGATGGATTGGCAAAGCTCAGGATAGAGAAAAAAGGAAACAAATGGAAGAGGCCTATAGAGAGATGGCTGAAGGAAGAAGAAGATAGTTGTATAATGTCATACATCCTCTCATTCTCCATACATATTTCGCTGTGTGTTATTGCGTTCTATCATTTATATCCAGTGCGGCTCAATGTGTTAAAACACTGTCCATGTAAGCATTCTGCTTGCAACCCGGTCGCCGTTACTTGGCCTCGGCAGTGCGACAATGGTGACCGGATTGCAACCAGAATAGTTAAGTACACAGCGAGGATTAAATAATGCAGCAAGGAGACTTATATGAATACTGGGCTTACAGATTTAGACGTGGAGACTTTGGAAAGTCCGGACGTGGAGGGAGATGGAGCGATCTCCGCACTAGAGTTGGCTGGCGATGGTTCCGGTTCCTTCTCCGGGCCCGAGTCACTCGAGGGACTGTCCTGCGACACCGGCTTGTACGGAGGTATCGTCTTCACGTTGCCCCCCTTTTTCTGCATAGAAATAACGGCGACATTAGCCACTGATACACAATGCAATACTGTATTATCTCAATAGGGAATAGTTACCAGTTTGCTGTAATGGTGGCGGCAGTATCCGCAGTACTTGACATTGTCCAGGTAATTCCCTGCCTCCTCGCACAGCAACCCCAGGCTTTGGGCACAGGTCACGTGGAACTGTTGCTTGCATCCTATGAAACGATACATAATGATATTAAAACAATACAATATACAGTTCGGTCGGTTATTGTCGGTTCTGTCGAATAGACACTCACCTGATTTGTTGCACTGCATACAAGCACCAATGGTGGAGCGATTGATCTTGCTAGACTCGTGGCAAATGTAACAACTCTAAAATACAACACAAACAGAATTATAACATAGTGGTATGTATGAATGTGTATGTAAGTTAGGTGCAATGGGTTGTTTTCCGAGCAGCTTCCGGGAATGCTCACCAGGCGGCAGCACACACATTAGGGTCTAATGTCAAACATAAAATCACACGTATTAGGTACTAGTGGCTATATTGTGAAATAACATACCCACTGTAGACTTGTTTTTCGGGTATAATCGTGTGAAGATCTGGTGATCCGACGTTTCGGCGAACGTACTGCCACCATGGTCACGGATTGTGAGGGATTGACCATGGCGGCAGTACGTTCGCCGAAACGTCGGATCACCAGATCTTCACACGATTATACCCGAAAAACAAGTCTACATATGGATCATCGTGAAAACCTGCAACTACATACCCACTATTCACAGTGATCCATACGATACTATTTCCTTTAAAAAACATATGTGGATACGTGTTGTCTTTTTAGTATTTCCAATTTATTTTAATACATTTTCCTCTATAACTTTATGACTTAAGTATGAATGTTTAGGTTATGCATTATATTTTGACACTCAGTTTTGACAATAGACCCTATTTGTCAGTGCGCCCCTAATGGCAAAAAAAGGAATCAAACAATCCATTACAGTTAGCGACTTGTAATTACTTACTTTATTAAATCTTTCTGGTGGTATGAGTTGTAATATAATGGGTTCCATTGAGGTAACATTTCCGAATCTCACTTCGGGGATGTAGAGAGCGCACACCACATGGGCCCAGCCCCCGTTGTCTGAGCGCTTCAGGGCCCCCGAGCGCGAGGGGCACAGTTCACATTTCACTTTGGACTGTTTCTCCGGACTTTCACACTTTCTGCAAAACCATGGTCCCGTTGGTACCGTTACAATACCGTAACATGCTAAAACAAGAGGACGTGATGCACCATTAGTAATTTGTGTTCCGACGCATTCGTTACAAGTCCCAAACAAAATTAACAATGATTCAATAAGTATGTACATTTATTTTTCTTCAGATTGTTCAGTGTTCAGATTCTCCGGCGTTTGCGCGAACCCACTGCCGCCTTGGTCACAGATTGTGACCAAGGCGGCAATAGGTTCGCCAGAACATTGGAGCATCTGATCTGATTGACCCGATAAACAAATCTACATATGGATCATCGTGGAAACCTGCAACAACTATTAATGATTCAATATTTCCAAAGTTTTTGTGTTTACAGAGTAGAAATCCATATTATGTAAAGTTAATTTAAATAAAAATTTACAGTAATTTTCCACAAATTTTTGGTAGGCTAACCTACCATTCTTTGTTTCTTAAGAGCCCTGACGATGGTAAGTTAGCCTACTGAAAACGTTCGATACAGTTAAATTAAGATTTGTGGAAGAAGTATTTTTATTTAAACTGACTAATCAACGATTGGTTGTATTTGGAACCTGTAATAAATTGGTGAGGCGTTCGTTGTGTGGAACCAAGAACCAGCTTCTTAACAGACCCATGTAACCATTCCGGTCGCAATCCTGTCGTCGTTACAACAATTTGTGTGCGGTGTGGCAGAGGCGACCAGGTTGTGACCAGAATGGCTACATGGGAAGATATTTAACAGTGTTATATGTGCCATTTAGTATGGATTATGTTAGCAAAATGTGAGCTATGTATTTTGAAATAGTAAGTACAGCTCATATTTGTATGACAATGCAGTGTTTAATTCATGAAACAGAAATTTTATGTAACCAAATAAAATGCTGCCTTGAATAAAAATACGCTTGCTTACAAAAATATACAATTATGCATTCAAAAGTACAATGACTATTATGATTTGTTTTTGGCTTCTCTGCATTCTGATCATTTTTGATTGTCAGTGTTTCTCAGAGTGCCTCAAACAAATCAAACAGTAATACAACACAGCAAATAGTACAAAATGTTACAATATAATCTGTGTGAAGTTAAAACAATGTGTTGTTGTTAATTCAATTGGGAAACAATGTCTTACATCTTCACTTGCGACGATCCAATACATTAAAACAACGCAAGGTTTTATAGCTTCAATAAAAGTGATAAAAACGCATTCACTGGCGGCAACCGCAATCGGGGTTTATACATATTTTTAAAAATAAAACGCTGTCTTTGATTTAAAACACGAGATATTTTGTGAGTTGTGGTGAAAATTAAATTTCAAATTCTAATTTTCATAATTCAACACCGAAAAAGCATTTTTCCATGTCGGCTATGCATTCTCAAACATCCGACATGTATTAATCAAGATTTTTGACCGAATTTACATTGTGGAAGTAAATTTTTATAGACAAAAATGAAAGACTTATTATACATTTTAAAATCAGCATTCAGTCTGTCAAAAAAAAAAAGATGGTTCTCGATGAGGGCGCTACTTGTAGCTTTTTTGTGACCATTCAATAGAAATGTCATTGTTGTCAGCAAACAAAATTCCCAAATAATCTGAAACCATCTCTTCTTCACGGGCTGTAATGCATTACTTCAATTGCAATTTTTTTTTAAACTACATAATCGTCTTAACGTTTTACCTTTTATCCGAAATGTGTATCGGCAGTGAACGCGTTAACACGTATCTGAGTTGATATATACCAACTTCTCAGCATATATCAACTCGGATGTTTCATTGCAAGACAAAGCATATTATAACAATGCGGTTGTCCGCAATAATAAAATCGCAGCAAATGAATTAGTTTGATTGAATACATTACATTTAAACTGCCATCCTAAGGAGGAACCGAGCATACTCCAACTTTAGTTATTTGAGTTTTTTATCGAAACGGGCATTTCAAACCTTAAGATCCATGTATTTCAATCATAAAAAGCTTGAGTTTCCATACACGACCCCTATTATTGATTGCAAATGTATGGATTTTTTTAAGAATATCCGAACAGGAGAGGTTTCAAAATGTGGTTATTAACGAGTAGTTTCAGACTGCATATTTAGTTTTTAATTATGATTTATTTATTTATTTATTTATTTATTTATTTATTTATTTGATCCTAACATTGGATATACATTGCCTATATGTTTGCCTCCCCCACTAGGAAAATCCTGTGTCGGGAGAAGCAAACTCACATCACAAAAATTATAATAAGAACATTACAAACAACACAATGATTGACAGATAAAAACATAACACAAAGTACATACATACCAGTCAAGTGGAGCCCAACACACCATACATACAACAATAATCATTCTTATTATTGTGTACTTCCTTAACCATAGAAGTACAGCCAGGTGTGTAGGGTGACCACATGCTTGGACTTAAAAGTTTCAAGAACAAAAAAACAAACAACAATCAATAACAAGAAAAAAAAAAAAAAACACATACATACATACACACACACTCATATACACACACATATGGTCAGAAGTGAATATTATTTGAGCATGAACTCCAGGGATTTTTTCTTAAATGCAAGAGGATTTTTAGTATTTTTAATATCCACTGGCAGTTCATTGTAAAACAGAGGTGCCATGTAAGTATATGATTTCTGTCCAAAAGTTGTGGCCATGTGCGGTGGTTGAAAATTTTGAGAGGTGGATGTTCGTGTAATTCTAGATTGTTGGGTTCTTGTGGCATTTTGCTTACTTAAATGAAATCTATACAGTGCTGTTCTTATAAATAATTGTTGAACATTTAATACTCTGGCTTGGTTAAAAAGCAAAGTAGTAGAGTATCTATAATATTTTTTAAGCATAACTTTTAGTAGAATTCTCTGTGCAACATTCAGTATTTCCAGCACAGACTTTGAGCATGCTCCCCAGCACAAAATACCATAAGATATACATGACTGTACCAGAGCATGATATACATCCCTAAGTGTGTTAGTGTCTAAAATGTGCCTCAATTCTCTGAATATGTAGATAAATTTGCGAACTCTACTTGCCAAATTACTCACTTGCACATCCCACCTTAAGTACCGATCTATTTGAATACCCAGATACTTAATGCTGTGAACATTTTCCAGTTTTTTACACGAGCACTCCCGATCATTTGCACATTCATGGATGGCAAGATCATGTTTTTTCTCTGGTTGGCCAGGTTTAGTTATACTAAATGTGATATATTTTGATTTATCAATATTCAAAGTGAGCATATTAAGATCAAGCCATCTCTTCACCATTTTTAGGCCTATGGCAGACTGAGTGAAAACCTCCCCCCATGATGGAAATCGGAAAATCAAGACTGTATCATCCGCAAAAGAAATAACACTACCTGGAATAGTCAAGTTACACAAATCATTCACATACACCAAAAAAAGTACAGGTCCCAGGACACTTCCCTGTGGAACACCATAATTAATTTGTTTATTATCACTATTGAACTTGTCAAGCATCACCAATTGTGATCGATTTTCCAGATAACTCTCGAACCACACCAACGATGTTCCCCTAACACCTATAGCACCAAGTTTTTTGCACAAAAGGCCATGCGAAACGGTGTCAAAGGCCTTTGCCAGATCCAGAAACACCGCCAGGCATTTATCTCCGGAATCTAGCCCAGCCGTAACACCGCTCACAAGTCTCAGTAGAGCATCGGTGGTTCCCATTTTCTCTCTAAAACCATATTGGTTTGGCGATAGTATCCCTTTGCTCTCGAGGTACTTTACTAGTCGAACCTTGGATGCCTTTTCAATTATTTTGGAGAGATTATTCAGCAGTGAAATTGGTCTATAGTTGTTAACGTCCCTTTTATTTCCATTCTTAAAAATAGGAATAACCTTGGCCACCTTGCAATGATCAGGAAAGGTGCCTGATCTAAAGCTCGTGTTTATTATGTGTACAATAGGGGTAGTTACATTTTTAATACATTGTTTATAAACTTCAGTACTTATATCATCAATACCTGCAGAAAAGCTTGTTTTTAGAGATCTTATTATGCTCATAACCTCAGATGTTGTTGTTGGAGTGAGGGTGAAGCCCAGTGTGGTGTTATTCCCCGTATCAAATGCTTGAATGCAATCTTTCTCCTTAGTATTTTGTTTTGTCAATAATTTCAGGACATAATCCTTACCAACATTAGCGAAGAATTCATTTATATGGTTCGTTACCAAGGAGGGATGTTCATTAACATTCACATCTACATTATCTATATTTATAACATTCAGGGGATTTGCTCTTGTTTGTATTCCAGCTGCCTCTTTAATGATTTTCCATCTTTGTTTTTGATCGTCCTTTACATCATTTAGTTTAGATTTATAGTAGCTCTGTCTTGTTGCTTTAAGAACATTAGTACACCAATTTCTGTATCTCTTGTAGTAAGCATGTAATGTATCATTGTTAGGATTTTGTTTGCATTGAATATGCAGTCTATCTCTTTTTCTTATACATTTTATTAGGGAATCAGTTATCCATGGTTTCAAGCAATTATTCTTCCTGGGAAGTCTTCTTAGCATAGAACAATCCGTAATGTGTCCTCGGAGAATCTCAATAAACTCAGCAGTAGCTTCGTTCACATCTTCACAGGAGAAGACCCTGTTCCAAGTTTCCTTGTCCAATTTATTATTCAGGTCCATGAAGTTGATAACTGAACTATGCATTTTATCATTTCTAGTTTCTTTACTTCTCATTCCATCAGACCTCAGGATAACGGCATAGTGATCAGTTATCGCAGTTTGATATATCATTGAGGAATACTTTATCCTGGATCTGGTCATAATGTGATCAATACAAGACTCAGAGATTATTGTTTTTGCTGTTTTGTTTCTCCTCTTTGCTTTCTTCTTTTTAGTTCTTCCCGCTACTCCAGTTGTCATAGGTTTGAGTCCTTCTTTCTTTTTTCTTTTTATAGTTCTTCTTGTTACACCATTTATCATAGGCCTGAGTCCATGAGATGCCATGAGTGAAACATATTTCATCACACTTGGGCTATTCTTGTCTAATAAATCAATGTTAAGATCCCCTGTCAGGATCAAGTTTTTGATAGCTACATTCACATTCAGCACATCTTCCAATGATTCAAGGAATGTATCGATTGAGTGTTGTGAAGGAGACCTGTATAGTGCAATTATTGTAGTTGAATCATGCAAACTGATCTGCAGGCAACCCGAACCTGCAATCTCGATCTCTTTTATAGTTGTCGTCATAAGGTTTCTGACATATACCACTATACCATCATTTTGGAGAACATTTTTTGAAGTATTATAAGATGTGTATCCATCAATAGGTTGAGACACAAAGTTGTCACCAATCCAGGCCTCAGTAAACACCAGGAGATCAAATCTATGTTCCATTGTTTCTAGGAGCACCAGAGTCTCATCCAGATTCTTTCGGGCGCTACGGATGTTCATACAAAAAAAGGAAAAGTTTGAATTTGATAAAAAGTTCCTACATACGGTCATATCATGTGTTTCATACTGTCTCTCATAAAATTCCAAGTCCAAATCAGTTTCTGTGAATTCCATATTCGTGCTTTTGCTATTGAAAATGTTTGTTCAGGCAGTTTTCAGAGATCTAAATCAGCAGCAACAGATCATCCACATGTTTTATATGGGTTATTTTTGCCCCTGGTTCTTTCTTTACCAAGATTCGACTTTCTTTGAACCAAACAAACTTTATTTCCTTCTGTTTTGCCACTTGCTTTGTCTTCCACAATAATTCCTTATAGTAAGGAGAGATTACTTCTCCAATGTATATGCTTTTTGTTTCCTTTGCTTTCATTCTGTTTTCTAGGAATTTGTCTCTAGTATTACCATTGTGGAATTTTATGTAAAGTTTGTCGGGCATTTTCATATTTTTATTCCTGCTTGGCACCCTTCGGGCTACGCTAATTGCTTCTGGCTGTATTGATATACCCAGCTCATTTCCATATCTAATAGCTGTTTCAACAGGAGGTTCTCCTGTAATTACTTCTAGCCCTGTTATCTCAATGCAATTGAGACTCAATTGTTTCTGTTCCAATTCTGCTATTCTAATTTCTAAATCTTTCATCTTTTTATCCCTCTTTTCATTTTCCTCCTTCATGATTTTAACATCATTATGAAATATCAAGGTTTCATCAAATTTCACTTTCATTTCATCAAATTTCATGCTAATAAACTCTGCACTACGCTTGATTTCCATAGTTTCTTCTTCATATTTCCTAAATATATCCTCCTTCAACTCAGCCATCTTTTTGTCTATGTACATAATCATTGTCTCCATCAGCTTGTCATTTTTGGGCGACATGTTGTCCTCCTTTCGAGTGCCCTGTTTCTGTGGCATGCTATCTTAGTATTGCCAAACCAGGAGAACAATTAGTATGGTCACCCCACTATGAACAAATTGTACAAGAGTTTTGAATTGTATTTTTAAGATTTCAGTAGGTGTTTGATTTTAATTTTTCAATGCACACTAATTTACAATAAGAAAAATGAACACTTTAACAACCTCACCACCTCAATACAGACACTTTTCACAATTATATTTAATATTATTTAAGGGAGCCACTTTGACAGACTCAGTAATGATTGGCAGTTATTGTTGTATTGTTATTACTTTTAGACCTCTACCAGACCCTAAAGATGAAAATCTGTACCTGAAACCCCATTATACAAATCTTTAGGGCCTGGTAGGGGTCTAAAAGTAGTGTCATAATTAAAAACTACACATGCAGTCCGAAACCACTCGTTAATACCCACATTTAGACACATCTCCCGTTCCGATATTATGTATAGTGAAATTATTTCAAACTGTCGAACGCAGTCATAAAAGTGTGACAGAGATGGGACGACTACATGCTTTATACGCACTTTATGCCAGAGCCATAAGGTGCGAATAAAGCGGGTAGTTGTCCCTTCTCGGTCAAATTTTATGACAGCGTTCGACTGTTTGAAATAATTTTACTATGGTAAAAAAATTCTGTATACATTGATGGAACACTTTGGTATTATCTCAGGTTAAGCTTTTTGGTTTATGCACGGTTCTCGGTTAGGACGGTGTGGTGGTATAATACGCGGCATTGCAGTAGGTATAGTATTGTAGTGGTTGTGTTTGCGGTGTTACCTTGGTGCACAGCGACCGTACATCCGTTTCCGTCACAGTAGACGAGGGGATTGTCTGGCCAACCCCGCTCGTCTGAGCAAACACAGCATCCACCAACCATCTCCTTCATTCTGCGTCAATCATTATAACGTTCCGCTTCCTAAAACACATCACAACAATATAACTTATTACACATTTTCAATATCAATTATTACTGTCATATGAATTAAATAGCACTACTAATGAATAGAAAAAATTGTAGTATAAATATTGAGAACCTGTTTTACCGAAAATAATTATTGTGGCACAAATATTGAGAGAATTAGTATACAATTTGAGAACTTTTTTATTGGGTCAAGTGGGATATATTGAAAACTTGTTTTAATGAGAGTAATAATTGTGGGATAGATATTCAGAACTTGTTTTACTGAGAGTAATAGTTGTGGGATAGATATTGAGAACTTGTTTTACTGAGAATAATTGTGGAATAAATATTGAGATTAGTTTTCCTGAGAATAATAAAATTGTGGGATAGATATTGGGAACCCATTTTCTTGAGAATAATTGTGGTATAAATATTGAGAACTTGTTTTATTGGGAGTGATAATTGTTTTATAAATAGTGACTCAGGAATGAACTTATGTACAATCCCAAATCTTAGCAACTTTTCTACTTGAATTCATACTTTCTACGATGGTTCGGACATTAATAAGAATGCCTTATGCATATCGTCGGTGATATGGCTATACAAAACATCAAGCTTACAGAAGAGAGAGTGAAAAATGTGACTAGTTTTGATATACTTAACTTGTATTAAAATATATTTCTTTACTCTTTTGGTGAAAAAAATACCGAGACATGTAAACAATAACATTTGTTCACTAGGGCGAGCTTATTGCAGTGCTGCGATCTCTGCCAGCTGACCCAAAATCAAATAAAATCAATGTTTCTCTCTACTTTTCTGATCATATGTAGCAGAAAATATAAAGAAATGATATTTTTTTCACTTGTATTGCCATATCACGGATAATATGAGTTTTTACTCATATGACAAATAATTTTCTAAATGTTGCCAGAATGTATGAGATATATACACAGGTAGAACTGAAGATGTAAAATAAATGAAAATATTACCCAGACTCCCAAATGAGGAAGAGAAAGCGAGATGGAGTGATGATTGAGAAGGTGTTAAAATGAAATAAAAAATAATACCTACTAATCTTCAAAAGAAGACAAGCCAACTTAATCCACTTCACAACATAAGCTTTTCCGGCTTATTATGAAGTGTATGTGCAAAGATGTCTATCTATCTATCCCATCACGAAGCGTCCCTTGCGGGGTAGGCAGAGACAACAGATCGCCAGACTTTCCTATCCTCACACACATTCCTTGCTTTTGTCACATTCATACAATTTGTCACAAACTCTAAGATTCCTTTTACTCAGAACGCGTCCATCCTTGAGGATCTGATCGACATGATTGGACCAGGTCAGTCTCAGGTGGCTGCATTTCCTCACACATCTTCGCTCACTCAAATATATCTTTTTTGTCATCTTTCATTCTCTAAACATGCCCAAACCATCTTAGTTTTTTCACTTTCATTCCAGTTACAACACCAGTCTTGCAGACTCTCATTTCCCTAATAACCTCATTCCTTATCCTATCTCTCAGCGTTTTCCCACACATTCTTCTTAGCGACCTCATTTTCACTGTATTCAACCTGGACTGGTCCTTATTCATCCACGTCCAAGTCTCACTAGCATACATTAGGGTCGGCACCAAGACAGCATTGTGCACTAGTACTTTTGCTTTCATAGACACATTGCTACTACTAACAATCGGAAAGAGCGCACCATTCGTCCTAGTACCCAACAGCTTCCTTCTTTCAATGTCTTCATTTTCCATTTCTTTCACTTGCCCCAAGAACAGTGGTCCGCGCTTAATAGTATCAGGGCAGGCCACGGAAGATGCGCAGACCTAATACATCGATGGGGGTTTTCCCCGTGCCCCAACTGTGAATGCGGTCGCCGCCAGACCATGGGCCATATAGTTGAGTGTCCAATTTTTTGTTTCGAGCACGGTCTAACTGAAATCCATGGGGTCACTGCTGACACTGCCAATTGGCTAAGAGATTTACCTCTAAATTTGTAATTGCCGGGTCTTTTGCCATACGCATTAAAAAAATGTCCATCACAGCATCCATCTCTAGTCAAAAATATTAGAAAATTAAATTATCGTAAAAATGCCAGTTGACGTCTTTCTCAACTGTCGTTTCAGCGATATGTTGGACATTGTTTTATTTACAAAAATAAATTGATGCCTAGTACAAAGTCTCGCAGATAACACAATGTACGACACAGATATAACACAGTAGGTAACATACTGTAACACAATTTGCGGATGGACACAGCGTTTTATGACACAATAAAGTGTCGTACACTTCCGTACCTACTACTCTATAGAAGCCACACGCAACATCGTCTTTGTGTAAAACACTTATCGGACATTGCTATTATTTCTGTACCTCTACATTTTAGTATTGTTGCAAAATGGACACAGAATCCTATACGATTTTCGTTACAAAACGTCAAATCTTGTATGGGAGTGTTAGCGCAAAATGAGAATAACGTAAGCGACAATGTGAATTTTACCTTTTTGTGAAGAGCCTGGGAACAAATTAAAAAATCTAAAATAGCCGATTTGTTAAGATTATAATTACCGATATTTTGGCTAAATTATACTTTTATATCTGAAAAACTGAACGGAAAATCCTCAGATCCCGTACATTTCAGGGGTACTTTCTGAATATTTTTTTATTCAAGGAATTTCCAAATGCTGTTATTTCAAAACAGCCAATCTGTAGTCCATACTTTCATCTATCACTGTCTTCAGTTTCAAGAGAGTATGGACTACATATTGGCTGTTTTAGAATTACAGTATTTGGAAATTCCTCGAATATAAAAATATTACGAAAGTACCGCTGAAATTTATTGGATCTGAGGATTTTCTGTTCAGTTTTTCAGATATAAAAGTATAATTCAACCAAAATACTGGTAATTATAATTGTAACAAATTGGCTGTTTTAGATTTGTTGATTTATTCCCAGGCTCTTCTTAAAAAGGTAAAATTCACATTGTCGCTTACGTTATTCTTATTTCGCGCTAACATTCTCATACAAAAGTTGAAGCCAAAATAGAACGATTTTTGATCAGTGCATATAAGCCTTTAAGTATGGATTGTTATCACAGTATTTGCATATACAAGAGAAAATTGACAACAAAAGGTACTTTATATGTCATTGTTATGATGAGAATAGTACCTCAATACAAAACCATATTGCAGTACTATTAACTTGTCAATATAGTTTTAATAGTTAACAAATGGTACCCTGCACCTGTTAGTGGATGAAGAACAGAACTTGAAGATATAAGTAATTATATAAAATAAAACCAAAGTGCCATGACGACCTGATGTCAGTAAGCTGAAGATGAATGAAGCATGATTTGTGTGAAATAATGAACGATCATATATTGAAAAGTCAAAATATTTACCGAAAAAAGATATATTACGATCGGTTCTTCGGTTATAATTGGAATACAAAACGTACTTTCAATATTATTTTTACATCTTTAGCTCAATGGCTATCAGTCGCAAATGTATTTTATCATCATTTATCATGAACCTCTCACCTTCACTTGAATATTGTAAACTTATAACGCAGTATGATAAACAGACTTCTTGTGATGATAAAATCGCACGAATTACTCGAATTATGTTAACTGCGTTATCACAAAATATTATTTATCCTATTCGATACACAAACAGACTACAAGCAACGCAATTTCCGCCTAAAAATAATACAAAAATACATTTTTCTTTACACAGACGCCACTTTTTTCGCCGGAGGGCGCTGCTGCATTGTTGTTTGAAAACAAAATCGCACTTCTTTTTACGACTTTTACAATTGCTAATGCAAATAATAAAACAAATATTTCGCACGGGTAAGCGATGAATTATTTGATTCAAGCGAAATTAAAGTATTATCAGTTGTTCAAACAAATACGCGACGAATTAGTGCAAATATTCTCCGCGCGCCATTTTGAATGAAACGTTCATCGACTTGACATTAGAGTTGTCCTGCGTACACAAAAAAATAACAGTTAAAATAAATAGCAATTCAGATACTGGTATCTGTGACTGCGATAGATTGTTATTTTTATACCGTTCACAGTTTATCTTTTATTTCACAGGATTGAAACAGAATACTACTATTATTTTTCGTGCCGTAGTCTAGATCCCTGAGATCGTTAAACGTTAATCAATGACTATTGTCAATTTTAATTGAATTAGATATTAAATTATATGCA
Source organism: Ceraclea dissimilis (assembly GCA_963576895.1). Lineage (NCBI taxonomy): Eukaryota > Metazoa > Arthropoda > Insecta > Trichoptera > Leptoceridae > Ceraclea > Ceraclea dissimilis. The sequence goes on from OY756368.1 coordinate 1,001,810, forward strand.
TACGTACGGTTTGTATTTTCCAGGTTGCATTTGATTTTAATACAGTAGGCACTTGGTGCGTATTAAAGCTGAAAATAAAAACGAAATCGTATCGTCACGTTATTATGCTAACATAATAAAAAAGATTCTCAATGACGGACGTGTTCTGAGTAAAAGAAATCGTAGAGTATGTATGACAAATTGCATGAATGTGACGGAAGCAAGAAGTGTTTGTAAGGATAAGAAAGTCTGGCTATCTGTTCTTTCGGATGCGACATGAGGGGATGGAATAAAATAGAATAACAGCACTTTCTGCAAATAACAGTTATTCATTGTCTGTGAAATTTCACGTGCCTGTTTGAGCCTCCTCTAGTTGACGTTTGGCTGGGAGAAGAGAGAATGAGAATGCGCATGTTTTTGTGACATAGACAACGCATAGCAGATTCACACGTGTTGTTATTCGATGTGTAGTAGTGATGTTTGTCCTAAAGTGTGGCCCAAGCTTTATTATCGAAGCATCTATAAAACCTGTGATTCTCAACTTTTTTTTCTTAGGGAAGTCCTATTTCATTACCGGCCTATAAATTGCTATTTTTAATCCTCGGCTTCAAGTTACCTATTGGATAAGTTTATTACTATTCAGAGACGTCTGCTAACGGTGTCACATAAATTCAAAATCACCTAATAGGCACAGTTGAACCATACAGTTAATATTAATATTTGTGACACTGAAAGTAAAGTGAGTAAGTTATATTTTTATTTATGCGAAAGACCACACTTCTAATTTCTACCCCAGGCATTTTTAAGACGTGTTGCTTTTTGGATTAGATCCGAGATCCTAACGTTCTGTATTCTACTTACTTACTGACCACTGTAAAATCAATCCTACAGTTGTTTACTATTCAGTGGCGTATATAGTAGGGTATGTAGAGGGAGTGAGGGTGCCCGCCCCCCCCCCCCCCCCCAATGTAAAACAATCATATATAAAAAACTTTATTTTAAAACATTCAGAAAGACATCCCAGATTTACACTTCGCCCATTAAAAAAAATTGCCTGGAGCGCCATTCTTTCTTTTTTTTGTAGTTTTTGTACACCACAACTACAATAAAAAAAACACGACCTTTTTCACTCACCTTCACGAAAAATTGCCCGCGGCGCTATTATTCAGATTTAATAGCTAGGTTTAATCTTGTAAAAAAAAAACCTCCCCTCCCCAAAGTCAAATTCTGTATCGCCCCCCCCCGCCCCGAAATGAAAACCTATATACGCCACTGTTACTATGCGCAAACGACAATACGCTTAATTTTGATGGTTCGATATTTATTGTTACGAGGATGAAAAATAATTTGCGTAATATTTTTTCCGTGGAAAAATTGAGGAGGCTTCATAATCGTCTCACGCGGCCCACCCCATGCCTTCATAATAATTCGCCTACGCCGCGGTGTACAACAACACGACCAATTTTCACCTATAATTGTGACGCAACGCCATCAGGACATAAAAATTGTCGAAATTAAAAAATTTCATCATTTTTACAGTTTTTTTTTCTTTTGTTGCAAATGTTACATCCACACCTCAGTAGATGGCGTTAGCATCTGAAACACTGGGTCAATGTGAAATAATTTCCAGCTGTAGCAAATATGCAACTTTAAAAAAATACACAATTGACAGCAGGAAGTGGTGGAATGGGTGAACGTTGCCCTGGGCATAAAGTGATCACTTAAGCCATTCAAAGCCGACTTGTAAGCGTCGGAACACCCATCTTGCTTGCTCCTCAAGAGAGTTTTCATAACGCTACATAATGTGAATGATGATGCCTTTCGTCTCTGTTGAGCAAAAACCTGTAATGATTTCCGTCTGTGCAATGCAGATAAATCCAGTTCAATACCTAAAATAATTTAGGTTGTCTCAAATCATATATCATTTTTGCTACATTAAGAACAGTGTACATCCACCTCCGTACCCTGTGCCCTGAATTCGCAGGAATTGCGTTTCTTATTGTACCTAAAAGAAATCGTAGAATGAACTAGCTCAGTTCAGAATATACCGAAAGGTCTCCCCCCAGCAACCACATTCAGAACTAGTCCCTTATTCCCTTAATAATGTTCTTGAAGTCAGGACGAGGTACCTAGAGGTACTCTTTACTATAGCATTGTCTTGGATAATAATCTACTTACATAATTCTGCTGGAGATCGGGTAGCAACGTAACGAAGAGTCGTGTACGAAATTCAAATCACCTCGCGATCGCATCAGCGCTCTCAACTATGGTCAAAATTTTTCGGGTAATACTACATATTGCGCATAATATATAACGCATATCGTTGTCACAACCTTTTATATTCATTGGGATTATGAGCATTGAGCAGTCATCGATGGTGAGATCCAGACAAACGGCCGAATGCCATTTGGCCGACAGACAAATAGCCGATACGACCAATTGGCCGAATGCGCGAGAGACGAAAGGCCGAAATCCAAATGGTCGACATGGAAAAATAGCCGATAAGTACAATAGGCTGGTTTTTTTTGCAAGATTGTGTTGTGTGGTCTTTCCTACTCCTCTTAAAATACTTTAGCATTTTAATAATTTACGATAACATCTTTTTTAAATTCATGTCGGAATTCGCGTTAACATATGCGAAAGTTCGCGTTGTCATTGGTAACAAATACATAATTCGCGTAAAAACGTCGAACTCGCGAACTAATTTTTAATATCGCGGTTGCGTAATTATCGAGTCCCTATAAAGGTAGGTGTTAGGTAATAATTCTCCTCGCGTTGCGACCGCGGTGATGTATTATTTCATGTATTCATAGCTCGATTCCGATTTCCCTAACGCCGCAATAATAATTGACAATCGTGACAATCGGAAATATTGTTGAATAAGTTTTATATGACAGGTAATTTCTGGTGATATAATATTGCATTATGATCTTCGCTCCTCTTCTTTTACGTAACTTGGTACCTACTTTGTGAGATCTTCTGCGACGACATGTACCTAAGTATATATTTCTTTTCTGCGACAACACATACCTATAAATTTATTTTCTGCGACAACATATACCTATATATTTTATAGAGTCACAAGCAAGGAATAAACAGACTTAGAACAAAGTATAAATTCATTTTGATTATAAACAGTAGAAATAAAATTATATGAAATAATAAAATAAAATAAAAAACAAGTAGGTAAGTACAAAAAATGGTAATTAAATGTGCAAATTTTCCTACATATTTTTTTCTTTTCTGAGCATATTGTTAAAATTAATCAGATGTATGGATAATTACTCAGTTTCATGTCAAATAAATAAATAAATCTTTATTGCCCAAAGAAAAATATGCATAGTTGTTACAAAAACAAGACAATGGTAGTGTGCCAAAAGGCGGACTTATTATCATGTTACATATTTGAAGGTAGGTAAGTATGTGAGATAACTGAAAAATGAAAATGTTGCAAAAATTATTGGAATAAATGAATTTGTTTGCTATCAAATAAAATAAATAATAAAAATTAAATATATAAGAAATTGCTTGGTAGACATTCGCTGAAAAATTCAATTGATAAATACTCATTTCATACCTACCTCAACCAGAATGTGTGTGAAGAGCGTTGATAATAATATTATTAGGCCTTTGTTTTCTTAAGATTGTTTTCTTCCTCTTCTCATATCCAACAGGTTGGAGATATATTTCACTGTACGACACACTAGGCGCACTACCCACTACGCGTGAACCGAATTCACCAACGAATAAGACTGACTTGTCAATGTTGCAGCAACGAATTTTTTTTTCAGATCGCAGAAGAGGAATTATTCGCACAACAGCTGTAAGAACAATAACTTCTTTTGTGTTCGAATGAACAACAAACGCGAATAATAAAAGGCGTAGGAGTTTCTATTGCGCATGAATTGTACCCATAACGTTATCGATGATGCAACATGAAGAGGGCATATAGCTGGGAAAGTATCATGTTACGAGGATTGCATCCTAGTTGCACATACACATACCTACATTCCCGATAGGAGATGACAGTACCATATAGTTTATATTATGTTTTGCTGTATATTAGGGGTGTGTGTGTGTGTGCATGAAAATCAATCGAGAGGGTTGATAAAAGGGCGCAGGCGCGGTCGTTCATCGATTTATTATATTATAATGTACCTACTGTGCGAGAAGAGAAACATCATCCCCTAGTAACTATACTATAAATAGAAGTATGTCCTACCTATTCTATAGGGACGTGTAGTTGCTACCGCGAGCGAGATTATTTCAAGGATATTAAAAATATATTATTATACTGTGATTAACGCCGATAATTTCCACACAAATTAGCACGTTTGATTCACCAAACATTGTATCAAAATATAATAATGTGTTACTTACTTCACACCAATAGTACCGAATAGTTCGTAGTGTACTTTTTTCATCCCTTACCCCTGTTGAAAAAAAAATGCAATACATTTTATCGTACGGATAGTGTGCCCTCTGTAAATAAATTGTAACGAATAAAAATACATTGTAAAACTGTGAAAAATATAGACCGAAGAAAACAATAAAAAACACATAAATCGAGTGATGATTTTCTACATGAAGTGAAGACATTGTATGCTGTTCATACTTTCTAAAGTAAATCTTGTCTAAAACTCTTTTAAACTAATTCGATTGATGTTTAAAGGTGGATTTAAAACGCAAAGAAGAATATAATTATGGTCAGTGAGCTTTATAACAATACTAATATTAAAAATTGATTCATTATGTATTTATTGGAAACCATGTGAAGAACACACCCTTCTTCACGGTGTAATTAGTACCTGTTAGATGCATAAGTAGATTTTTTGTTAAAAACGATAAAAATACAAGTAAATTACTAATCTACTGTACAAATCTAATTGTTTTCTAGTTTAACGGTCCAAATTTTAAAATTGTTTGATTGTTTTTGTTACAAGTTTTTCCTCTCTTCCTAACCAGAAAAGAGTGTATGTGGGGATAGGGTAGTCTAGCGTTCTATTCTCTCTGCTCACCCGCAAGGGACTCAGTTTAAGGGATGTATTGATAAAATGATAAACAACACATTGCTGAAAATGTTATTGCATGGATAAGAAAGCTGTTATATTAGTTGCATAAATACAGGAGAATCTGTTTAGAAATCGTACACTGGAAAAAATATGCACCGAGCAAAAATCAGGGTGCCGTAGCCGGATGACAGTATATAGGACCTTACTAGAACATGGATAACATTCAAAACTGTAGAAATTTTTGACGTCGTTATTTTAGAAAGAAGATAGCGCTATGGAGAGAGGGTGGCACTATTTAGTGTGAAAAATTACGGAGATAAAATAATTGTATAGTAACATAGGTTATTAACTTATATACCTAATTAAAATAAAACTTTTTCCAGGATTTGGCGAAGCAGTTGGAATGGGAGCTCTCTTTAGCCAGCAGTGAATTAATATCGCACGGCTGGTACAGGGGCCCAATGGGGCGAGCCCCAGCAGAAGCAGAATTGCACGACGAAGGGAATTTTCTCGTCAGAGACTCCGCATCTCAACCAGGGAACTATGTTCTCAGTTGCAGACATGCTGGACAATTTTTGCATTTCGTCATAAACAGAGTTAGTAAATTATTTTCTCGACAGCAAATACGCGGTGGGGTAGAAAAGAGAACGATCTTGAAAAGGCTGTAAACAAAATCCAACAATTTCTCCCAATTTTATTTTTACAGACTTTCACAATCATTTCTTCCCTGTCCCACCGTGTACGAAATATCAAACGTTTGTCTGTTTACTTCTAAAAATTGAAATTTATTAATTTTACAGGTTATAATTCAACCAGAAACTGTCTATGAACGGTTTCAATATCAATTTGAAGATGAACCATATGACACCGTGCCAGATTTAGTAACATCGTATGTTGGATCTGGTAAACCAATATCAGTCGCTTCGGGAGCAAGAATACAAAGACCCTCAAACAGGACATATCCATTGACTGCTTGTTATCCTATCAATAAAAGTATAACTCACAGTGGAAGTCGACCTTCTGATCTCTGTAAAGATCTGCGAACATTTTCGTCGAAATACAACTCGCTGGATAGAACTCATAGGAATTTGTCACAATATCACGAAGATTCGAATAATGCTTACGATGGTTCCAATGTACATCAACAAGATCCAGGTGTAGAAGCAGGAATGGTGGCTTTGTCTTTATCGGGTGAAGTTAATTTTCATGCGTATCGGAGAAAAGTCGGTGAAACGGATGAGGAGGGGAATGAATGTGGGAATCCGGTAAAATCAAATGAACAGTCTTCTTGGGATAGATGGGATGGGGTGCAAGTGAACCCACCTGCTAAACCAGCACGAGTACACCAACCAGGATACCAAACCTCTGGTTCAGATTCAGGAAACGGTTCCGGAGATTCACATAGCTCGGGTCCAGGGGACACTCTCTCACAACACAGCAATTCGAGACCTATACACGATCCGTTCAAACCCCAAATTTTGCAGAGATACGCAGAAGAGAATGTCATGAAGATTGCTTCAATAGAATTCAACCAAATATCAACAATAAACGTTGAAAATTTGAGATCTGTATTATTTACTTCGAATCACAATAAACCATTGGAATCAGACGCACTGCAGACTATTAAATCTCTGATTAGGACGTCAGGTCCTCGGATTCTTGCTAATCATATGAGTACAATTGATTTGCGGTTATTCTTTGGAGATAGACACAAAGATGAAGAAAATTGTAATCCTTTGGATAGTGTCATCGGTTTGGAGTTATGTTTACTGCCTCATGGACAACGTATGAGACTCGACATAATCGAAAGGTATAACTTTATGTTGTTAACCCTAATTATAGTTCTACATTGCAAGCGATTAATTGTTCATTTTTGTTTTTATACGACTTATACATTTAGCTAACATATGTACTAATTTCAGCTCTGATTTCGATCTCGAAAATCCCAGGATTACATTGTTTCCAATTAATCCCTGAATTTTAGCGATTGAAAAACAACTGGGGTTGCATTCTCGACTCACATTTTCATCCGTGTATGATACTGAGAAGTGCAATTTGGTATAACGCGAAATGCGCGAACTTTTTTAACATGCGTATTTTGCCAGCCATCAAGCGAATTTAAAACTATCTTAATTTATGTGAATGTTTACTATGCCGCGTTCAGAATTATTAAGTGCCGCAGACGATTTTTAATAAACATGATTATATTTTTGATTATTTCATTAATCATAACGTAGGTACCTGCTTAATAAAAATTGCGAATAAAATGAAATATGTAAATACCTACTGTTTTTCTATGATATGATACTTGCTCTATAGTAATAAGTCGGACAGCCATAATAGCGACTGCTTTATAATACGTAATTTAAGTGTATCTTTTGATCTTGCGAAATACGTACCTGTTTTGCTGTTTTATTTGAATTTCTGTTTCCATACACAATTTTTCTCTCTTATTTACTTATATAAATTTTCGGCGAATATAAAATGTATGACATACAGATTTTAGAAAGCACGCTTAGTTTTATAAAGTTACGCGCATTTGCGACATGCGCTGTTTTCATAAAAAAATGTTTACATTGTTATAACCTTTGATTGCGAAATGCAGAAGGCGTATATTATTTATACGAAATTTTGCGAATTGATATTGTTTATTTGAATGTCATTTCACTGTGTGATCTATATAATTTTAAAGCAAAGTCTGATTTTTGTGAGTGTTCGCATAACTCCCGCATTTTACGATGGATTGCTGCGAAAATTTAGATTAACATTTGCGATAATATAGGCTGTGTTCTAACGTCACCGGTTTTTCGAGAAAAAGCTTTTCCTAGGAAATGCCATAATGATGAGGGGATCCAAGGGTTGTGTGAGGTCGAGTGTGATATTGTATGAAAGGGCATTGGAAAATAAATTCAGATCTTATGTCACATTTTGTCCAGATCAAGCCTATAAAGTATGCCGGGTTGGATTGTTAAATTTGCCGTTGCGAAGCACGGGTGACTCAGCTAGTTGTTTTATATAATTGAAAAAAATGGGAAACTTTTCAAAGCTTGCGTTTTATGGGCTTCGCAAACTTGTAATTGATATTTCATTATGTATGTACTTGGCAAATAATAATTGCTTACGTGAGCGGCGTTTTTTTACTTGCTAAATCATAAAACATCACAAAAAATTACATTATTACTACATCATTTTCTCCTTAGATATATTATTATTGTGAATTTTCAAAAATAAGAAAACGCATTAGTTTTATAATTGTTACAAATTTTTGGCCTGCGCATAAACCTGTTGTAGTGTTGCATATTCTATATTAATTATATTGTATATTAATTTCGCGGAAAATAAACTGATATGAATCGCGAGTTTTTTATGCGAGTTTCCATATATTGCGACAAAAATTTCGTCTGCGACGCTTACTAATACATTTTTTATATATATATAGTAAAAAAATAAAACAGATACATATCAAGACCTTTCTCCTTCGATCAGCGATCTCACAAGAACTTCGCCTGCGATGCTATTTACTACTTTTTGTGCCACATCTAGTATATGAAACTTTTGGTTGCCCTCTCTTAGCTACAAAGCTGGCGACGCCTATTTTTTATAATTGTTTTTAAGTTAGTTTTAACAATTGCTTTTTAAGTTAGTTTAAGTTTTCAAGAGGAGTATTACTCTTTGATTTCAGAGTGGAATGTATGAAGTTACTGATTGCTGTGACTATTCTAACCTGCCAAACGGATGTCGAGAGAGCCGATGTACTCAATGACTGGATCCAATTAGCCATCGAAGTCAAAACTGCTTTGGGCAATTTGTTTGCATTCAGTGTCATCATGCTGGGACTGTGTATGCCTCAGGTATTTATTAATGACCTAAACATTATACTCATTACTTATTTGATAACATGTTTCTCTATAATAAACTACACCATTGTTTAATTCTTGGAATCGTCATATTTATACATAAAAGTGCATACCAATCAAATTTAAAGTTCGGAGACCAACAATGACGTCACGGTCATTTCCCACGGCGTTTAGGTTCAAAATCCGCTGAACAATCGCATCTAGATCAAAAATAGCGTTTTTTTAGGTTTCTTTGTTTTCTAAGGTAAATTTCGCTTTACTAAAAAAAAATACGGTCATCAATACAAAAAAATATTTTTTTTGCGTCTTTAGGGCAAAATGTTGCTGTCTTTCGGAAAAAAAATCAGAGATGTGTTTCACTTTTTTTTTTTGAGAAATTTATGCAAGATATAAAAAATATTTTACAGTCATTCCTTAGGTAAAGGTTCAATGTATCTACACTATTTTTTTCCACAGCATATTAAGTAAGGTTGTCGAGATCTAAGGTCACAAACTTTCTGTGGAAAAAATAGGGTAGATACTGAATCTTTATCTTAGAAATGACTGTAAAATATTTTTCATGTTTTCATATTTTTTCTCAAAAAAGAAAATGTGAAAAACACTTCTGATTTTTTTTTCGAAAAACAGCAACTTTTTTCCCGAAAGTCGCAAATGAAAATATTTTTATTGTATTGATAATATGCATTAAAATCTAGGGAATGACTGTAAAAGTTTTTTGATTGAAGCGAAATTAGCTCCAAGAAGTGGATAAGACGCTAGTTTTACCCATTTTATCATGCGATTTGAACCTTAATGTCGTGGGAAATTATCGTAACGTCATATTTGGCTCGCGAGTCTCAAATTCACTCACACACGTCCTTGTTGGTTGTACAGCACATCATTTAATTTCTCTTTGATTGTTTTCATTTAGGTGGAGTGTTTGGAGGCGATGTGGTTTAAATTGAGACAAAAATATACAGAGGCAGCATTCACATTCGAGGCTAAACTTCGTCCTTGTTTCAAGAGTATGAACGATGGCTTAGATCCTGCGCCACCTAACACGACCATTCCACATCTTCTGCCCATTGTTATGTTCATACATAACGCAGGTAAAAACTAGATTTAATATTTAAAAAAGATAAAATAAAGTAGATAAATTTAAGATGAAGACCGGTGGGCCGCCCTAGAAATAGCTGACAGAAGCAGGTGGCAAATATGTATGAGGATAGACTGTGGTTGGAGTGGCCGGAGGTCCTGTAAACTGCAGGTGACAGGGGCCTCTGGCGACGATACACAGATGCTTTGAGCCCCCGACCCAACCGAGGATAGAAGGGGAAGAATAATAATAGAAGAATAATGTAATACCAAAAAATAATCTCAATAGAGGGCCGTGTACAATTGTATACATACACATTTCATCTCGACACAACTAGCAGCCTTCGTAGCACAGCTCTAGAGTACCGGCTTGTCAGTTTGGAGGTTTGGGTTCGATTCCCGGTCTCGGCAGATGATGGACCAGGAACTGATTAAACCAGCGGACGATCAGTCATAAATCTGATGGAAGGTCCATCTTTTGCTGTGTATCTGTTGACATAACTACTTATTAGATTTAAGATATTTTTTATCATCCAACACCAACTACCTATTACTAGAGACTGGAAAATCACAGTGTTATTTTTCGGAAAAAGTGGTGTTTTATTTTTCATTAAAATGGTCAGATTTACAGATTTTAACACTTGGATATATCAAAAATGTGATGAACAATTTTGTATGCAAAAGATACAAAATACCAAGGATCCAAAACTATTGTATATCTTCACAATTTTTTCAAAAAAACTCGAAATTTGAATAAAATTGCATAGGTTTGCGTTTTTCCCTCCAAAAACAATAAAATTCTCATTAGTCCCATAAATAACATGAAATTCCCTTTATTCGCGTAAAATTTCGAGATTATCGCTATCGCGAAATTTTTTGTTTTCTAATCTGTTACTGAAGAGATTGTTTGAATTTCTTAGTTTAACAAACTGCATTCTGTTTCAGATATGTATTTGGAGGGAGGAAAATCAGAAATCGAGACATCTACATCAGCATCTTCCGTTGATTTTGGATTGAGCACAATGGCTTCTCATTTGGAAATGGCAAGAAAATATCCCGACCAGATTCCTGTCTATCGTCAAAATGCAAGAACAGTGGTTCAAGAATTAAGCTCTTTAGGTTCAATGCTTGATCCGAATCTGCTAGAATTATTTCAGACTGAGTTTCACATTAGATTTCTGTGGGGTTCTAGAGGTGCCGCTGTAAGTGCTCAGGAAAGGCATAGTAGATTATCTCAAGTTTTGACATCAATGGCTCAAAAATATCCGTCGCAAGTAGCTGAATAAATTATTACACAACAGACACAGTGAGAAATACATTTTCAATGTGGAAAACTTTTACTTATAAGGCTGAATCAAACACTGCCATTCCAATATGCGGAGACAGAAATCCCCTTGTCGGTTACCACTGGGTTGTGTCAAGTTGTGTCCGTTGCCGCATGTAGTCACACAGGATGTCAAGACGTGCAAGCTTACCTCATAGACTGTATAATCCCTTGTTTCTTTTCGTCATCTTGACTCTTGAGCCTGCAAACTTGTCACTGTTTCGGACCGTTCGAGTTCTGCCAGTTTAACACTAACGAATCGAATGAAAACGAAATTCGGCGAATGAGTCGCAGAGACCTAGCATACACTACATTTCTGTGAATCTTTCTCCAAATTTAGGAGTAGACAAGAGACATCTATTGTATTCGCTAGAATTATTTTTTCCTTGTTAGGTCAGGGGTCCGTTTATCCCCTGCGTCAGAGTAGGTCTATTGTGACATCCTTCAATGTTACATCTCGTCTTCAAGGCCAACGTGTCTCATGTAGCTTACGATCTGTCTTGGTTCCAAATAGTAGTCTTGCCTTCTCGGAGTCCAGTAGGGGCCCTCCAAGAATGCGACTTCTTTTGTGAGCGAGTGCGTCACAGTACTCGTAACAGAGCATGTGAATAGTGTTTCCTTGTCCTCTGAACAGAATCTACAGACTGGGACTATAGAAATACATATAATACACAATTACTTCCAGACGTTATCACCACAGGGAATAGGTTTAATTCAATAATAATAGACTCAAGAACTATACTGCTTACGACCACTTATGACCCAGTTGTAGATATTGGTTCTGCCTTCGTGGGTTGTTCACGCTGTGTCTTAATTGACATCATTATGATTACAATTATTATTTTCTTACTTTTCTTATTTTCTTTTCTACCACAGCCCTCAATAAAAACTAAAATACTCCATTTGAGTTAGCGACAACGTTACACACACAATATTAGGTACCATGAATAAATGTAGATGCTCAGAAAACTTAACTAATCCAGATTTTAAACTGAATCATATTACATTCCTGATTATACTTAATATGCTCCGAGCTTAATGTTTGGGTCTAGTGAATTTGATTTACAACAAACGAAATTTGATACAGTAATCCATGAACCAAACCTGTAGATACACACTCAACACAGGTAAGCAATTAACTATACTGTGTTTTATTTTTGGGTATATTTCACGTAATATACATAGGAACTCGCATATAAAGATTCGGAATGTTCCTATTGTTAACGTGCAGCGAAGCAATTACTTAGGTGTTGTATTGTATGCCACTCGCGATAAAAAATAAATAGAACAAAAATGTATGTGTACGCGATGTTCAATATTAAATTAAACTTTTCATTTTCTCAAAACTAAAAAAGAAAACCTATTCTCTGTGTGTCGACAACATTAGAGGTACTGGGAGTTAATAATTATCTGTATTATTTTAGAGAAATCGCACATAAATTATAAATTTACCAACACAAAATGAGAGTACGACTATAGGTAAAGTCTACGCAACTAGAACCTACTGTCAATTTAAATCGGGGTTACGCGAGAGAAAAATGTTGAGATCCACTGGTCTATGACGTATGAATAGTGATGTTAATTATTGATGTTAAAATAATAGGGATGGGGAACTGCTACAAACCAACATAAGAAATATTCTGTAATAAACAAATTATAATCCTTAGAATGACTTATATTATGTCTTGTATAATATTTGACACTGTAAAGTAATAATCTAAAGATAATTTAATTTGCATATTACAATGTGATGAAAATATAAAGTAATTATCAGAGATACGTATGTAATAAAATAATGAATCATTGTATATAGATAAGTAGGAACTTATTTTAATAAGTATTATTTATTTAACTGGCAATATTATTTGCAATAATAAAGCTGTGTTCATACTTTTTAATATTATTGTATTAGGTATGCATTTTAATTTCAGTTACTCTGACGGTTCGGAAGTTATGTGCAAACGACAAATTGTATTGTTGGTAACTCTAATTAAAGAGCTACCAATAAAACAAATTTTCATTCTATATTCTACTCGAATATACCAACAATTCTTTATTCTTACAGTTTTTTCCTCAGTTGCCTTGGGCATAAAGTGATCACTTAAGCCAACCAAAGCCGACTCGTAAGCATCGGAACACCCATCATGCTTCCTCCCCAAGGGAGTTCACATAACGCTAGATTATGTGAATGAAGATCACTCTTGTCTCTGTTGAGGAAAAAACTGTAATGTATTTCCGTCTGCGCAATGCAGATAAATCCTGTTCAATACCTAAAATAATTAAGGTATATCTCAAATCAGATTTCTAAATTCTATTTGTTAAGTAGCCCTTTGATAATTCGAATCTTCTGAAAAGAGCTGCCAAAATTTCGTAATTTGCTGACGTTGCGTTTGCTATTCATAAACCATATTATATTATTTGGAAAAATGAAAAACTTACCTACACTTGCAATCCTTGAAATAAGGAAAGCAATCCATAAAATCAATTGTAGGTATTAAATTTAGCATTTATTTTATTACATCAAGCAATACAAATTTTGTATACATGCGACAAGATATAAATTAGTGCGACAAAAAATATAAATTATTGTTCAACTACATGAGATACGACTTTTTTGATATAATACGAGTAGCCATATTAATAATTTTTATGCTGCAATATGTTAACGACGCAATATTAAAATGTATTAATATTTATTATGTAGTATTTATATACATTTATATTGAAATTAAATATATAGAAACTAGAAGATTGTTAGAAAAAGTATTATAAAATAAAATATATAGGAAAGATTGTTATTTTTCTGTTGTAATCCCATGTCCCAGATAAACAAGGAAAAATGGAAAAAACTAAATATTTAGATCAAAATCCACAAAATTTGACTTTTTAGTTCGCGACTAGTATTCGAGGATTTGCACCCTCATCTTCAGGCGATTTTGAATAGTTTTTTTTTAAAAAAAGTTTTACTTTATTCAAAATCGCCTGAAGATGAGGACGCAAATCCTCGAATACTAGACGCGAACTAAAAAGTCAGATTTTGTGGATTTTAATCTAAATATTTAGTTTTTTCATTTTTCCTTTAAAATGGACTTCCACCATGTACTGACGGCCGAAAAGATCGAAATTATCAGATAAATCACATATTCCTTCAGGATTATTCCAATATTCATCACCATTCTGCAGACGACAAGAAGATCGTTTGAAAACCCCTTGAGATAATTTTCGCTGCGATGGTAAAATAAATAATATTAAACACTTTTATCACCTCCGAGCTCCGACCCATTGTGGGAGTAATAATCTGAACCAAGTGATGAGAAATTCTGAAATACGAAGGACTGGCGACACCTTAAGGGCTGATAGTAGAGGTTATTTTTGTGATCTTTTGAGCCAAACTTAGCTTAGTCCAAAATCTCACGGTTTTGAAGATATTCCAGATTTTATCTTTTTTTTCGAAATACCCCGAATTACTTAAGTTTTAGCCCGAAAGCATCATTAGTATAGGTACCTACTATGATTGAACTAAGTATCATTTTTTTTTATTACTCGAGTATGTGTTTAGTCTATTTAAATATTTAGTTTCAATCTGAAAAACAACAATATTAAAAAAAAAGCAAATTAAAATTTCGAGAAAGATATTTCAAAAACGAGTTACGATTTTGGAGAGGACTTCAGATAAGAAAAAAATGTTTAAAAATTCAGAAATCTGGAAAAAACTTATCTGGTTTGTTCTCTTTCAAATGATATGCAAAACATTATAAAAAAAACATTAGTTTCATAAATCTATGATACAATAACTTAAATAGATCACCTCCTATTTAATCAATTTTCCATACACATTTATTATAGGTACAGTTGCATAGTGAACAACACATTTCCTTTCAATTTACTGGTTTCGAATTTGTATGGTAGAGTATACTTGATTGAAAGAATGTAACGAATTAGGTGTTTTTACAAAATTGAAAATACTGCCTAAATTTATTTCACCTGCATAATGTTGCCCTATGGACATCACGGAAAAAATCATTTACTGAAGACAGCCCTTTTTGGTTACGGATCAGCGAATCTATTACGAAACTAGCGGGTAAAATAATTAGTAATCAGATGGAGTCAGTTCTTAAACATCTAGCGAAGTGGAATTGGAAGAGGGATTGTTTGTTTTGGCATTCATTTCCCTGCATAGCCTAAAAAATCTCTAATAGAGCCGCATTAGCGACTGCGGTAAATAATGTGAACGGTCCTTTATCTGTTCAATCTAATCAAATATCTTTCAACTGGCAACACTGATTAAATATCAATATGGCGTTCATGTCTGTTTTGTGGCGTTAAGTCTCGATTATTTATTAGAAAAATAGTGATAACATTATAAAGTATGTATGTATTTCACATTATTTTGTCAATATATAAAGTTTTGTGTCTGTGAAAACAATTTCATTAGACAATGTCTCACCTGATTTACACTTTTCCGTCTTGTAATCCGCGTAGCTGATAAAAATATAGATTTTAGTAAATTTGTTTATCTTTTTTAATTCGACGAATTTCTTCCGATGTCGCACTGACAATTGCTCTAAATAATTTCACGTTTCTTTTACGCGATCTCCGCACACTCTCTTCATTTATAATTCGAGGATAGTGCGAGAATGTAACGTATTTGTTATTTCAGTGATTTGCGATCCGCCAAAATACTGAAAAAAAAATTACATATTATTTTTTCATATTGATTTTTATCAACTAAAATCGTGATTTAAAACAGTGATTTGCTCGTTTTATTGATACAGTATCTGTTTTACATATTTTGAAAGAAGTCTTTGATATAATACACGACTTTCCGATAAATGGCTATCTTGAAAAATGTCAATTTTATTTATGGGCAGTCATATGCTGTGTTCTCATTGAATTTCATTCTATTATCATCTGGAATGTTATCATGACTTTGAATTTGACTTCAATCTATATTTTTATCATCTCTAGCTAATTGTGTTATGTATAATATGTATTTTACTGCAGTGAGCTCTGGTGTACAGATAATATGACACAAAGTAAACATGTGTTTTGTATGAGGATTAGAAATAATATACATCATTAGAATGTTTGGTAGATTTTTTGGATGAAATGATTGAAAATGAATCTGGGAATAATTGACAAGACACACATATGTTTATTGGGAATTTGGTCTTTCACTCCCTACTCATGAATGTAGAATGCATGAGTAGGGAGTGAAAGACATTAATTTTTCAAAGCCAATATTTATTTTAACACAAATCATAATATCTGTCTAATATTTTATAAATAATTCAGTAACTTTCCTGCAAACTTCACAGTCAGTTAAAAGCTTGTGTTCTGAAGTGTAGTAAATATTGTCATCGCTAAGATTCGAACATGGCACCTCCCATTTGGGAGACCACGCTACAAACAACTGCATCAATCGTGTACTCTTTCGATTTCATTTTTTTGAATCGCAATGTTTTTTAAAGCAAATTTGAAACAGAATGCGAGAGTATAAAAAAACGTGTTGGCTCAGTTGGTTGGAGCGTACCTCAGCTCGTGAGTTTGAATCTCAGTGTTGACAACACAAGATTTTGGCTCACTGTAAAGTATTCAGGAAAGTATTAGATGTTTATTTGCAAGCGCAGATATAACTTTTCGTGGCTTGATTTGTTTGGCAAATAAACATAGGGTATTTGAGAAATGTGTGAAAGAATTAGGGAAATGAGTGACTGCAAGACTGGTGTTGTGGTGAGAATGAAAGTGAATAAACTAACATGTACATGAGAAATGAAAGGTAACAGGATGACATGAAAGATATATTTGAGTGAGCGAAGAGGGGTGACGAAACGTGGCCGCCTGAGTCTGGCCTGGTCCGATCATGTCGATCCAGATCCTCAAGGATGGACGCGTTTTGAGTAAAAGGTATCGAAGAGTGTGTATGACCGCATGCATGAATGTGACGGAGGCTAGGAGTGTGTGTAAGGATAGGGCTATCTGGGGCTGTCCTCTCTAGTGCTGATAGCCTTAAAAAAGTTTAATTTAACTGTATCAATAATACACTGAAACTGGCTAGTATATTTTTTCTTGGGGCTACGAAGTTTTCAGTCGATTAATTTTATTTGTTATCCTTTCTTCATTCCTTCTCTCCACATGTCCCAACAATCTCTACTTGTTCACATCCGTTTTACATTCACTCAACTCTCTGATCACTTGATTTCGTATCCTATCTCTCCACACTTTCTTATCAGCGATTTCACTCGACAGCATTTATATTTGATTCTTCTTTCTTCAGCCATGTCCATGCCTCACTCTCATAAGTGTTGGCACCAGTACGGCATTGTAAATCAGTGAATTTGCCCTATGGGATAGTCATGGTGTTTAATAGAATTTTTCATACTAAATATTGATTTAGTTTGTATGTATTTGAAATGTCAACTAATGTACATACATAATTTGATAATATGGCGGTATCTTCTTATACATATAATAAAAATGGATGTATGTATGTATGTATGTTTGTTCTACCATAACTCTGGAACGCCTGAAGTAATTTCTACCAAACTTGGTACATAAATGCCTTGCTATCTGGAAACGAATACTGTATGGTAGAAACTTCTGGAAATGTGAAAAATTTTGCTGATGAGGGGATCCAAAGGTTCTTTCTTCTTAGGGGTCGTGTGTGGTACTGTATGAAAGGTCATTGGAAAGTAAATTTAGATTGTGAGTCATATTTAATCCAGCTCAAGCCATTGGGAGACACCGAGTGTTCGAGAGGATTCGGTCACTGCATACCGCTGTGTTTGGTGTCTCATGAAAGATCTTCACGAGCAGAACACAGATCTTTTGTCAAATTTTAAATCGGTCAAGTAAATAGTGTGAGACGCTAGCAGAACGAAGGAATCCAAGCGCTCAGAGAATTCAGTAGAATCTTCTGGAAGCCTGTGGAAATAAATCGAGTATTGTAGAACGTTCTAGAAAGTTAGAATGAATGATGAGATGAATGTGGATCGGGTCATGCTGTTGATCTTCTTTTCTTCACAAATTTGCCATTGCTAAGCACGGGTAACTCAGCTAGTTGACTATAATGCTAGTGCCAAGGTTGAGCACAATACATTGAATACTCAATACAAGTATCTAATATTAGATAGCCATTTCGTTCAATCACTTTTGATTTGATTTGTTCAACGAGTAAACAATGTATTACTCCAATATATTCACAATGTTATTCTACGTTTCAAGTAAATCTAGTAATTGTTTTTCATTAAATTCTCATTATTGAATGACTTGAATATTAAATATTTTATATATAAAGTATCTGGACTAGCATACACAAACCCAAATACCTTCCTGCATACCTTGCACTAGGCCAAAAGCCCGCATCTCAAAGTGTGGAACACATCGCCAGTGCCGGGGCCCGAACCTGGCACCTCCCGCTCGAGAGACTGCTGCCTCAACCAACTGCGCCAACCATGTACTTGCCCGTACGGTTTTACTATTAGACAAGTCGATCCCATTTCGTCTTCTTCTTTTTCAGCTCTAGTCTCTCCACTGCAGGATATGGGCCTCTCTCAAACGTTCCCATTCTTTCCTATCGTACACCTTTCTCACTTGGCACTGAGGTTTCGTTGTCTGCCCTTCTCTTCTGTGGCTTTCGTACACCTCGTTTGTTTGCCCACGGTCTCCAATTTAATATGTCATGGTGTCCACCTACTGTTATTTAAGTCTTGCTATGTGCTCTACCCATTGCCAATTCAGTCTGGCTGTACGATCTATGATTCCAACAACCCGTGTTCTTTGTCTGATTTCTTCATTTCTTATTGTATCCCTGAGACCTACACCGAGCATCTGTCTTTCCATGGATTGCTGCATAAATTTGAATCTTTGTCTACTTTTTTGTGTAACAAACATAGTTTTCGGTGGACTTTGCCTTTCAAACGTGTTTATTAAGACGTAGTTTGATTATATTCGAAGATGACGTAGGCATCCCAACAAGATTGTAAACTCCTGACGATGAGTACAAGAGATTCTCGAATACTGTAGTAAAATTATTACAAACTGTCGAACGCAGTCATAAAAGCGTCACTAAAAACGGACGACTACCTGCTTTATTCGCACTTATGCCAGAGCCATAAGGTGCGAATAAAGCAGGTAGTCGTCCCTTCTCGGTCAAATTTTATGATTGCGTTCGACGATTTGAAATAATTTTACTAGTCTCATATGAGGTGGTCGGTAGCCTGGTTGGTAACGCGCTCGTTTGTTAATCCAGTGGGCGCGGGCTCAATCGCCGACTTACTCCACTTCACAACACAAGCTTTTAAGCTTTCTGTGAAGTCTACAATGATGTATTTGGGTTTATTTCGATAAACCCAGATTCATTTATAAAAAAGAAAAATTTCACGTGGATATTGTTTAAACTGTAATTTTTTCTCTTCTTATTTGTTTGTATAATGTCTTATATAGAAATTGTATCAGTCGTGTTTGTTGAATACACATCGGTTGTGTCAACACGTTTTATTAACGATTCTCTGTGCAAACATATTGACAGTCGCGGTAGACACAGCCCTGTCATTATGGGGAAATATTACTTACTGCACGATTATCGAGCTGTTACAACAGTGTTGAGTGCATCGGTGTGTTTGTGTATTATCGTCCAAGTGTTAAACTAATTAGCTCCTTAACACTAACACCTCCAGAACACATCATAATTGTTAATACCCATATTGAATTTGTACCTCATGAAACTTCGATAAGTAATCGTGTGCATGCCTACGAACGTTTCAACTTAGTAGTTAGTACAACCGTTTTGCAATAGGTGGCGCGCCACTCTTTTCAATACATAGTGTACTTTGTATGTTGATCAATGCTCGATAAATTCGCAAGGATTTTTCACCTAGTTTTAAAGCATTGTTGAAAACTGGAAATGTGGGGGTAGGATAACAGTTGGTGACATGCAAAAAAATCGATATTAGTGTCCAGTCCATAGTTTGCGGTATAGATGGAATGGAATGTTACATTCGCGACATTTATAGGATTGTAGGGGTGGGAAAAGAGGTGGTGACAATAAAAAAATCGATATTAGTGTCGAATCCAAAGTTTTCGGTATAGATGAAATGAAAACTGACACCCCCGGCACTCGCAGGAGTGAAGGGGTAGGATAGGAGAGGGTGACATCAAAAATCGATATTAGTGTCGAATCCATAGTTTTTGGTATAGATGAAATGAAAACTGGCACTCCCAGCATCTATAGGAGTTTTTCTTATGTATCACACGACCAGATGCTCAATGACGAGGATGCTCTATGCATTGGAGGTAAGAAGCGAATCTTGTCGAATCTCATCTCTGTCTCTGTCTGAATCTGTCTCATCGAGAATAGGGCAGTCTGGAGCCTTACCCGAAATTTTATCGTGTGAGTGAAACCGCTGGTAACAGCTAGTACACAATATAAGTGTCGATGATTGTGGCAAAATAATTTTAAACGCACACCAGATGAAAACAATACGGTTTGTCTTTATATCCCGACCCAGTAATCTCACTTATATTTCTAGTGTGTGTGTGCCAGACAAACAGTGTACATATACTACAATACATACATACAATGTACACATGTGTTGGTTGTTCAATTTAATTGTTATTGTGGTACAATTAAATTTAATATCATTTGTTGGAGATCAAATAAACACACAAATAATATGTAGCAGGTATATTAGCTATAACGCTTAACCTAGAACTGTAATATCTTAAGTCTAAATAATAGATACTATCTAATAATTATTTCAATGCTTTAATGTGTTAGGCCCCACTGCGTAGGATTGTATCGTATAAGCTTATGGGGTGTCAACATAAATTGTGTAAACTTATTAGGTGTCAACACAAATTGTGAAACTTATTGGGTGTCAACATGAATTGTGTAAACTTTTCGGGTGTCAACATAAAAGTGTAAACTTACCGGGTGTCAACATCAATTGTGTAAACTTATTAGGTGTCAACATTAAAAAGTAAACTTATTGGGTGTCAACATAAAATTGTAAACTTATCAAATGTCAACACAGATTGTGCAAACTTATTGAGTGCCAACATAATTGTGTAAACTTATTGGGTGTGAACATAAAAGTGTAAACTTATTGGTTGTCAACACAGAAAGTGTAAACTTATCGGGTGTCAACATAAATTGTGTAAACTTATCAGGTGTAAACATGAATTGTGTAAACTTATTGGGTTTAACCGAAAAGTTTATATTAAGGTGTAAACTTTTCGGGTGTCAACATCAATTGTGTAAACTTATAGGGTGTCAACACATTTTGTGTAAACCCTTTGGGTGTCAACATAAAAGTGTAAACTTATTGGGTGTCAACATAAATTGTGTAAACTTATTGGGTGTCAACACATTTCATTTAGTACATTCCAGTGTCTTGTTTGACACACTCTGCCTGAGATATTCAATATGAATACATAGATAATCTAGTTAGTTGAAGATATACTTACAGATATAGATCCGTGTGAGTTTATTAGAAATGTTTTGGCAAATTACCTACCGATTCTTTTAATGTTTCCAACAAAATTAGTTCTCTATACATTAATTTAAATTATGTATTTCAAACAAAGGTGTACTGTCCCACTATTGACCACCATCGAGAATTTATTGTAAAAACAAATATTTTATGATGGGGGTATTTTTTGAAAATTCAACTCCTTCAATGAAGTTTTTTAATGATAATTCACTTTTTTTTTTGTAAACTCAAGGTTTTACATAATTACTGTAAAGAAATCACTCCTACAACATGACAAATGAAGTTAACAGTGAAAAGTAATGTAGGTTTGTATACGGCATACTAAAATATCCCACATTTTAAGTTTTCCCCGATTTTAAGTTTTTTTTCCTCTGAGCGTTCTACAAAAATGCTTCAGTTTATTCTTGAGAATGACACGACACTTTAAAACCAGGCGATCTAGAGGTGACTATTATCTTACCTTATCGAGACATATAAGATTATGAATGGCTACTATGATCTTCCCGATATCAGCTCCATCTACACCCTGAATACCAATACCCATTTGAGAGGACATTCTATGAAGCTCACCAAGGGACTCACTCACCACAGTAATCCCAGAAAGAATTTTATTTGCAATAGACTGGTGAATATGTGGAACCGTTTACCTGAAAATGTGATACGAGCACGCATCAGTGAACATTTTTAAAAACAGATTGGGATGACTTTCTCATAACGACGGATAGCGCAGTCATTGATTTGAGCCCATCAGCCTAGGCTGCAATAATAATTTATGTGAGACTATAATTATTAGGCCACTGTTCATAGCACCTACCCTCTATTTGATGATAATATTATTAGCTAGACAGCTTCTGCATACTTCACAGGGACTTTGTTGAATTGATTTTTAAATACTGCTCGAGTTTGATGGACACGGAGAGAAGATCACAAAATGTAGCGAGTCAACATGTTGGGGAATCTTGACAGACATATTTATTCATTATTACTTTGTTTTGTTTTATTAATTCATATCTTCTCGTTTTCTTAATAACACATCATACATATTACATAGATTCTTACTTTACTAGGAGCTCCCAGTGTGATTCGCACAAACTGGGTATTTATTCAAGAAAATAAAATAATATAAAAAGGACTGTAATTATTCTTTCACACAGTGTCCAATTCGGGGTAGGCAGAAGGGACAAAATGCAAACCACCCTATTCTAACAATCATATCCTCACCTCTGTCACATTCATCCAATTTGTCATGCATTTTGAAAATCTGGTCGTCATGATCGGTCCAAGTCAGTTTCAGATGGCTGCGCTTTCTCACGCTTCTTCGTTCAACCTCATACACCCTTTTTGTCACACTGTCATCATTCATTCTTTCAACATGTCCAAACCGTCTTAATTTGTTCACTTCTATTCTCGTCACAACACCAGTTTTACAATTGCCCAATTCTCTGATTACCTTATTCTTTATACGGTTTATCAACATTTTCCCACACGTTCTCACCGACCTCATTTTTACTGTATTTATAGCAGACTTATCCTTCTTCAGCTATGTCCATGTTTCGCTAACTTCAATACTTTTGTCTTTTTTGAAACATTGCTACTGTTTATTGTTAATTATCGTCCTTAGGCCTTAATTTCGGGCACTTGGACTCGTCAAATTTACATAGTTATAGTTTATTAACAATCAAGAGGAGCAATAAGAAAAGATAAGCACATCAATGCTAACAGAGTGTAGAATGTCTGCTAGCATTTTTGACAATAGGTCCCGGTATACACCATTAATTCCTAAAGATAAAATCCTGTCAATATGTTTTGCACAGAGAATCCTCATAGATATATTCACAATCTATGAAGTTCGGTATTTCGATTATGATTTTACGGGAGTGAAAAAAAAATAGCAACAAAAAAATTTGGAGTCAAGCTTCATTTTGTATTCCTCGTGGAGAATTTCTTAGGTGAGTTGAATTTTTGTCATTATTACAATTTGTAATAAATGATGTATAAATTTTTAAATAAAGGACTAATATATGTTTTTATGATTTTTCAGAAACTGTAATCGCTCGTGCAAAACTTCATCAACGTTTCGTCAGTGTGTCGTCTACTGGTTTTTTATAATCCAGCCTGTAAAAAATATAAAAATGGTAAGCCACTTTTCACTTAATTTTTTTAATTGTAGACATACAGAAAATTAACATAGCATATGCAATAAAAAACAATTGCAGTGTTTTGTTTTATCACAATCAAAATGAGCACTTTCGTGGCCATAGCCTGAAGCTCAGTAGAAGTGTGTTTGCTCAGAATCCACATAAACACTTCCTAAGTAACAGAGTTGTGGACGCTTGGAACAGGCTGCCCCCGGATCTGGTTGTTGCTGAGAGTGTGAATAGTTCTAAGAATGGACTTGACAGATTGCTGTGATATCACAAACTCTTGGGCTCAAGCAAATCTGATTTATGCTCCCTGCTTGACTGCACATAATAGTAATGATAATTGTAAATAATAATGACAATTGATGCTTTGTGAGACTATCGTAATTTTTCTACATGTCAGTTGAATCACATTCAGCCAGCCGACGATCAGTCATAAGCCTGATGGAAGGTCCATCCTTTGCTGTGTATCTGTCGAGATATAACTACATGTTTTAATACATGGATTCACAGGAAAGTATTTACGAATTGCGTCCACCGGATATTCACTTTCATTCTAATGTAAATATTTTTCTTCCAGTATTCATCACCACCTACCATCAGCACTCTCCTGATCTCCACACAATCTCACGCAAGAGTCGTCGCAATGGCCCACTGCAGTTTTCGGTGA
The DNA here is from genome assembly GCA_963576895.1 of Ceraclea dissimilis. Lineage (NCBI taxonomy): Eukaryota > Metazoa > Arthropoda > Insecta > Trichoptera > Leptoceridae > Ceraclea > Ceraclea dissimilis. Next base: position 1,026,360 of record OY756368.1, read on the forward strand.
GTCAGTTTTTTATTACATTCACTGGTTCCACATAAATTGTTGTTCTTGATTCTCGTATGGTTTTGCAGATTGCTGTATTTGAGCCCACATAACTATTAAAATATACAGGGTCATTGAAAAATAATGCCCTCATTTTAGAAAGGTATAACTTTAGAACCATTTACGTAAAATGAGTGATTCTTTCACTGTGCGGTAACTCATTAATGCGAGTCTGAGTGCCAGTTGGCTATGTCGACTACACAGCTAATCTGCGGATGCGGTAACGCACCATATTGTACATTAAACGAAACTCGCATTAATCAGTTATTGCGCAGTGAAAGAATCACTCATTTAGAGTAAATGGTTCCAAAGTTATACGTTTTTAAAATTAGGGCAATCTTTTTCGATGTATGTCATTTGTTAGTTCGTTAAAATCGGATTTTTTAAAAAGATTGGATATAAATATGCATCGTTGATATCTTTGATATCTATCATTGATATAAATCAGCAAGCCCTGCCGTACGTCAATACGGAAGCATGTTGTATATGTTCACTCGAATAAAACATATTATAATTAACTCATGTCACAGGGGATTAATATCAATCTCTCTTCGTCAGTTTGCTGCATCTCTTGTCGACCCAGTGTACGACGACGCCAAGTGCCGTGATAAATGGTGTACAAATTCATTTCTACATTGACATCATTTGTCTCACGCTAATGAACGATATGTATTGTTGTCTTTATTCTTCTTATCTTAGCTATCTACTCTTTATGATTATTATTGACTAAAATATTCCACTCTCCGGCACGATAGCTTTTAGAGTAGAGTGTGCAGACATGTACAAACACTCAAATGAATGAAATACTATACCTATTCCTATGAACATACATCAACTACCCTATCTTCGTTGTTGATTCTTCGGGTTTCCTTACTGCGTGTAGAGTCAGAAAGCTTGGTTACTCTACACGCAGTAAGAAAACCTTGAAGAACCAACAATGTAGGTATGGATTCGTCACGCTGCGAAAATCTCCAAGATTATTTCATCAACTACCCTCATAATATCATTGACAGTGCTGCCAGCCTGTTCCCTGAGTTCCTCCAGTGGCTGGAGGCGCTGGATGTCAGACCCTAACGATGTGATAACACTTCGACGTTGCCAAACGATAAATAAATAAATAAATAATATCTCTCCAATAAGCTGCAATGTATTATATTACATCGATGAAAAGTGGTATTAAACAAACACAATTAACCGCAGCTGAAGGCATTGCGATCGAGAAGCGTTTTAAATTCCATATACATTTGAATAACTTTGGCCACGCGTTACAAACCCGATTCCCGCCAGAATTATTACGTAAGTTGGTTGTTTTTGTAGTGAGAATTGAATAGTACATAGAAAGGTAACTTGTTGAATGGTTTACACAAATTGATGAAACCTAACCAATGTTCATTAATTGAGTGCTTTTGAATATCGTGTAATTACATCCACTGTGTTCCGTACACTCTATGGAAGTTTGCCACACCACGCCACGTTTGTTTGTAACCGAGATTACGTCATTTTCTTTGATGTGATGTTTTGCGATTATTAACTTTGCCTCGCATTTGATACAGAGTAAACAAACACACTCAATATCAACTGAATGTTTCTATACAATACCTACATATTGTATCTTTCTATTCACTGTGAAATATTTCATTTTGATTTGACTGATTGCTTAGATAATATGGCTCAATGGAAAGCTGTGGGGTGGTCTACACGTTTTTGGAGGTGTTGAATCAGAATCCGAGGTTTGCCAACAAATAGTAAGCTGCCAAGTTATAATAAACCTCGATGTTTTCGACCGTCGGTGCATGGTGGAAGTCCATTTTACGGAACAGAGGTAGCAACCTTTAAAAAAATGCTCAATCTCTGATATAGGCTTTTGTGGTTTTCCTTATATCGCTTAAAGGCAAATGATGGAGAAAGTTTAGCTAGAAAAGTCCATCCACACGGCATTCTTTTGTGATAGTTATTCATCACTGTAGTTTTTCGTTTGTTTACTAAACTATCTACCTTCTTACATTTTTTAATTACGGGCTTCTCGCAATATATTGTTTCAATTCTTGTAAATACTCATTGTCTCTGTATTCCTGTTTACTTTATTCAAAATCGCCTGATGATGAGAGTACAAATCCTCGAATACTAGTTGCGAAAGCTAAAGTCAATCTTTGTGTGGATTTTAATCTAAATATTTATTCATTTTTCCTTTATAATAAACTGGTACTAGATATAATACTTTTTTGTATGTATTTGTTTTAATTTTTTTTTGTAACCCAACACCTCTTATTTGTATTGTCTACGAGTCTCATATAACGTAGTTTCATAAACAACAGCATTTTCTAGGAACCCATATTATACCTTGTAGGAAGGTTGCCTGTATATTGAATTTCTCCCAACCGACTACTACCGCCATCTGTTGAGTTTATTCGGAAAGTAGTAGCACCCAAGATTCAAACCATTGATTATTGCAGTACTATTTTCCTCCTAATCATTTCTATACTTTGCTAAGGTGAAATAATTTACTGGATTATTATTGAACTGATTTCTCACACTGCCAACTCTGTTGGTTGTGTTTTGGTGTGTTGGATGTGTAGGTATAATGTTGTCTATAGCTTCAGTTGATGTCCTCTCAGGTGCACATTAGAGCTCATGGTGAACATAGCTGGTAGTATCTCACAGGTCTACCTAGTGCTCATACATAAATAAATAAATCTTTACTAGACACCAGTGGCGAAGGGTGGATTTCTGCAGTAGGGAAGCCGGAGCTAACATTTCTCATGGGATTACATCTACTATTACTAGGCACTATTATGTCTATAATTTTTGCTAAAAGCTATCTCGATGGGAATCGTGTTCTTAGGTAGCTTTGCGCCTGCTAGACACAGAAGTATACCGAAGGGCGGACTTATTGCAAAAGCAATGTCTTACAGTCAACCTGAATACATACACACACCTTGTATATCTAATAAGATACCCCCGATTATGTCTCTCTTTCAATATTGTTAAGTTCCCTCGAACTATACACATAGTGGAGGTTTCTTAGTTATGTTGGTAGCCATGAAACAGTTTTAATATGCTGTATTTTATGACCACCATTATGACGACAACAAAATGCAGGTAAGATATAAAGTATCTTTGTCTGTCTTTGAGGTGACATCTTTTAAACATCTACTGCGACCTTTATTTTTATAGTGGTGTTTCATTGGCCCATATAATGTGCAACACCTAATGTATACAATCTTAACCTCGTTTCAAATGTAATGGATGCATCGTACATTGTATTACGAGTAGGGATAATGTGGATTTAACAGATTTTAAGAGTTATCGGACTCATCGTCGTAATTATTGTATTAGTATTATTTATTGTTGACGAAATGCAGTTTTGGACCATTTACATCCAGACCTGCATTGAACTAAACCACACCTGCTTTAAGTTTTGTTTTGTCACCATGTGTTTATTGATGTATTATTTTCTCCCGTAACTGTTTATTGATGTATGCATTTTATTTTGTGATGTTTGTTTAATATGTAAACCTGACCATTCCAAGTGCCTTAATAGGGCCTACGGATGATTAGAGAACAATAAACAATGGGCTGTTGGTTGAAGTGTGGGTCTCCCAAGTGGGAGATACTTGGTTCAATTCCCAGCACAGATGATGCATTCTACACTTTTTTACACAAGCTTTAAACTTGTACATGCTGTTTCTTCTCGTCTCAGCTACCAGCCTTTATAGCACAGCGGTAGCGTACTGGTTTGTCAGGCTGTAGGTCTGGGTCTTGGGACGCAGCAGTTGGATGGACTGGAATTGGTGAATGTTAACAAGTGTAAAGTGATGAAATTAAACCAGCCGACGATCAGTCTGATGGAAAGTCTAACCTTTGCTCTATATCTCTTGAGATATAACTACCTGTTATATTCAACTGCGACATGTAGAAAATCCATTGTGATATTCAAAATAATCTCAAATCTTGAGATTTTCCTCAACGAAGGCGGGAGGTATCAACATTCACATAAGGTTATTATGTGAACTCCCTTGGGGAGGGAGCAGGATGGATGTTCCGATGCTTACGAGTCGGCTTTGGCTGGCTTAAGTGATCACTTTATATTCAGAGCAACGTTCACCCATTCCACCTCATCCTGAATAGGTGAACGTTGCTCTGAGTATAAAGTGATCACTTAAGCCAGCCAAAGCCGACTCGTAAGCGTCGGAACATCCGTCCTACTCCCTCCCCAAGGGAGTTCACATATTAACCTTATGTGAATGTGGATACCTCCCGCCTTCATTGAGGAAAATCTCAATGTATGCCATCTGCGAGATGCAGACAAATCCAGTTAATAGGTACCTAAACAATTTAGGTATATCCCTCTCAATCTGAAATCTATTTAAGTTTTTACTTATGTGTACATAGTGTGTGTTGTAATCACTCAGTGGTATTACTAGTAATTTCCTTAATTGGATTGTCAGGAACAATACTAATCCATTTCCTCCCACATCCACATGGCAGCGAGTGAGGAGATATTACTTGCAACGGTTGCTTCATATTATATGAAACCTTCTCATCTCATCACATCTCATACACTCACTTTAATTACACAGATGCAATACACATTGTTTGCTCTCAGTAGACCTACTCCTACCTACATATATTATACATACAATTTATTCTATTCTATTCTATCACCTCACGCTACGTCCCCTGCGGGGTAGACAGAGAGAACAGATCTTCTTGAGATTGTCTTGCTTCATACTATGTCACTGTCACTGAGGAAATGCTAACAGAGCCCTGCTTTACACTCTTTAGCATTGATGTTGTGCATTATTATTATTACCATTGCTTTAATTGTTATAAATTTGATTATGTAAAACTGACGAGTCCAAGTGCCCCGATATCCCTATATAGACCCTTCTAAGGATGATAAACAACAATAAACAAGAAAAAGATCGTCAGATTTTCTTATCCCTACACACACTTCTTGCTACCGTCACATAAATGGAATTCGCCATACACACTCTACGTTTCCATTTACTCAGAACACTCCTATGCAGGGTAGGCAGAGAGAACAGATCGTCAGACTTTCCTATCCTTCCACACACTTCTTGCTACTGTCACATTCATGTGCAATTCGCCATACACACTCTACGATTCCTTTTACTCAGAACACATCCGTTCTCGGTAATTTGGTCTACATGGTCAAGGCATGAGGTTCTTGGTTGGCCACGCTTCCTTACACCTCTTTTTTCTCCCAGGTATATTTTCTCTGTTATCCTTTGATCATTCATTCTCTCAAACGATCTCAACTTGTTCACTTTCATTCTAGTCACAGATAGGGTTGCCAGATGTCCAGTTTTTATGACATCTGTCTTGAAAACCTTGGAAAACCTACATACATTTCTTGTGACAACCTGAAAAATTTATCTACTTAGTAAACAATGTTTCGAACTGCTTACGTAGGTAAGTATATTTTTTTATATTTTGTTAAGCAAAAAATACCTATCACTCTTCATTCAGAGCTCATTGTCAGCAAAAATTTCAAATTGTGTGTGTGTTCGTTTTAAATTTTTTTTATATGGATGGGGGAGGGGAGCGGCAAAAACTAAAAATTCTCCAGTTACAGCATTTGTACCCTAGCCACAGCATCTGTTTTACATTCGCTCAACTTTCTGATCACTGTTTTGCAAGTTTCTAAATAGAAATGCACCCGTGTGCATTGAGTGTATAAATCCATTAGTCATACATAGTGCAGGTACTTGTGTTACACTGTATTGCATAGTAACTACGAGTATAATATGTGTGTTTGTCGTTCCTGATTCATGGGATTACACATACATTATTTACTTAGAGCAAACCCTGCCATGGAGCTGAATAGTTAATGAACCAGGGGATTTGTTACTTGTATGGATTTTGTTCCACTGTACCTATTATTATTACCATACATAGGTCATATTAATATTGCTTTGTGTTTCTACTGAATCATTTCATTTGTGAAAAGGAGAAATTTATTTATTTGTTTATTCATGGCACACAAACAGACATCACCCACATATAAACACAAACCAAACAAAAACAATGCAGAACAAGTTCAAGCGATGCCCTATTACATGTGTACACAACTAGTCAATACAGATAAAACAATATTAATATTAACAATCAGAGGTCAGGTAATTTGAGAAATTGTATGTCAACAGTCAGTGCAAAAAGAAAAACAAAATGAAGTACTAGAAAAAAAAGTATTATGTTTATTATACTATGCTGTACTATACCCTCACGCCGCCTCCCTTGCGGGGTAGGCAGAGAGAACGGATCGCCAGACTTTCCTATCCTTACACACAATTAGGGCTTCCGTCACATTCATGCAATTTGTCATACACCGAATACATTTGAAAAGAATATCACTTACTGCAATTTTAAACTGTCACCTAAAGCAAATATATTCGCAAAATTTCGAGGTGCTGGGATATTAGTGGTTGTAGGTGAAAATGTAGATTCAGACAATGACAGATAAAGTTGAAAGGCATATAAAAAGAATACATACAAATTCCATACAATTTTTTTTATTGAAATTTTGACATTAATAACAATACATTTTTTTTAGGTTCTACAGTGATTATCTTAAATAAGTATAATTACATTATACCCTCCCTTAAAAAGTGACACTTGTGTAAAGGGAGGGGAGCATGAAACATATTCCTAATAATAATTCCAATAATTACAACTTATAAATACAACGCTTCCAATCATATCAATATTTAACAACATACATAAGCAATAGAAACTATAGCTAACATAATACAGTGCACAAGTACATTGCAACTAGGTAGGTACTTTTCAAACAAAAATCAAAACTCCAAAATACAATATGTGATTATAAGAATACAATAGTGATTGTCGGAAGATTAAAACACATAATCCAAAGATCTTACGAAGCTTGTTCTGTGGCTTTTTGTGAACTGAGCGTGTTCATAAAAATGCGAGAAAATATGAGTTCATAAAAAGTGTTTTTTCATTTTACAAAATTTGTTACAATATATGAATAATATGTGCTACATTGGTTGCATAAATACAGGAGTCAACTGTGTTGGACATTTATTTTTTTATTTATAAGGCGATTGTTAGTCGGCGTTCATTTACATAGGCAGGACACAAAAGATACTACGTACATAATAATATGTTTCCTTCATAACGTACACAACAATCAAAGTAGTAGGCATTTTATATCCCAAAACTACTTAACTTTAAGTCAACTCTTGAAAAAGAAAAACTTTCCTTACGAAACCTCTTGAATCTCAAGTAATGTTACAGTATGTTATGTTTAGGGGCTGCAAAATATCGGTGTTTTTTTTGAGAAATCTATACAAGATAAAAAAAAAATCTTTCACGGTTATTCCCTAGATACAAGTTTAATGTATCTACTCTATTTTTTCCAAAGCATATTTAGCAACGGTTGTCCGGATCTAAGATCTCCCTTTTTAAGAAATGTCAACATGCAATATGCATACTCATGATTACTTCGTTTTTCAAAATAAAGGTCGAAATTTGAATGAAATTGGTATGCGATAATTCGCGTTATTCTTGTAAAAAGTGCTAAAAATCGCGTTATACATGTAAAACATACAAAATTCGCGTAAGAAGCGCGAAATTCACTAAATAAAATCGTTTTATCGCGAAATTTCCCAGTCTCTAGTTTAGTATTGTCACACATTTAGTATTGTACATATTTGTGTAGTTGTGTGTACTTTATAGCGACGCGCCGCGTGTCCTGCGAGGTGTGGACCAAACAAATAAAATTAAAGTAAGTGGGAAACTCTTTGTGTTTATAGCTGATTTGCCTTTGGAAATATTCTCACTACCCCAATAACACTACTACACCTGTGTCCTGTATAGTAGATGCCTACATAACATAAATACTACCCATTGTATCTCGTGGAACCATTTCGAATTTATTTCATTTATTTGTATGCTATACCTTATCTTCTCTTATTCCGTCCTGGACCAGTTGAAATAAGGTTTGTAGCTAGGGTTGCCTGATGTCCGGTTTTTACTGCATCTGTCCGGTCGGACATCGATATCTGTCTGTCGAGTCTGTACTGCAATGTCACATCTGTACTGCACCATATTACTATCTCTTTGTTAATTTTATTTGTATGTGCTTATTGGGTGTTGCAGAATATGTACCTAGTTTTACCATCATGACGAAGTGCCAATAGAGCTTTTTACACTCTATTTGGCATTGAATTTCCCTGTAAATTTATTGTTTTTATCTCTTTTTTATATATATCTATTATTCACTGTGTTAACATGTAACTTTGACGAGTCCAAGTGCCTGCAAATGGCCTAAGGACGATACAGTACAACGAACAATTCACCCTCAGAATAAATAAATATATAAAGCGACTTAAGGGTGTATGTGACGATGCTGTAGGTAACATTGTAGATGCAAAATTTGATAGTGTTCCGGACACGGAAAATAAGTAAGTATAGGTAACTTGATAAGGTGCGTCTCAGCCTTTTTAAAATAGCTTGTTTTTAAACTATTGAAAGACGTTTTTCAACTTGTATTATTAGTGCACGTCAGCACATGTCAATAATGTTCACATTCGCTAATGTCACCATCGCATATTTACATCACTAATGTATGCGTATACTGCCTACTTATTGCCTACGTATGCATGCGTGCCCTAAATTGAACCATTAGATTAGCGGGCCACTGTCTTAATTTTGCGGGCCTGAAATGTTAGCCAAGACATCGTATAGATTGTAATTTTCCCCAGTGATTAAGTATAAAGTTTCACTGCACATTCTAATCATCTTCTTCTTATCAGCCCCTTTCCCTCCGTTGCTGGATATAGGCTTCTCCCTGTGTCTTCCACAATTCTCTGTTTTGGGCGCTTTGTCTCCACCCATGTCCCACCGACTCGATGATATCATCGGCCCATCTCCTTTGTGGTCTTTTTACACTTTCGTAGGGTCTCCAGTTCAGTATTCTGGGGGTCCATCTGCCGCTCTTTTGCCTTGCCACATGATCCGTCCACTGGCATTTCAGTGTCCCTACTCTCTCCGCAACGTCTGATTCTAATCATCGCACCTATCCAATCCTAAGTACTTGTTCATCTTCACTGCTGGATCGCAGCGCCTTTTCAATCCCCTGCCACTGGTCTTTGTCTTCCCCCTTCGCATCCCAGTTTTTCCGCCTTGTTTTTCTCTGTCGTCAGACTACATTTCGGGAGGTCTTCAACCACTCCTGTTTTTAGTCTAAAACCTCCACTGTATAGAACTCTTGAGTACCCATCTCGTATATTTTTGTCTAGCAATATGTCCGGCCCGTTGCCATTTTGGTTTTGCAATTGTTACTATGCGGTCATGAAATTATTGTAATTGAGTTGAAAATCGATTGTAAAATCAATAAATTACCACGTATTCAAGCCAAATTACTGTCCCTCATTGTGGGTGTTGAATCGATTCTGTTAGCAGTGCTGGGGCAGCTCGTTGGAGAGGTATCATGAGGGTAGTTTATGTATGTTCATCCGAATGGGGTTTGTACATTCACATTCTTCGGCGCTAAGGCCTAAAGGCTGTCATGCCGGAGAATGGATTATTTTAGTTAATAATAATAATCACATGTTTCATATGCCACAACGTTTTGAAGACGTCATATTTAATTCAAGCGACAATTTTTTGCGATTATAAATAATGTAGAGTTGATTCTAAAAACGTTTTTTCTCAAACGTAGGTATTATCCTCAAAAGAATTTTATATTCAAAAGACAGAAAGGTTTTCATTATAAATGTATGAATGAGATGTGTCGGGCGAGAATTACTAAGCGCGGCGGGATCATAGATTTCGTATAAGAAATGTACGCCGGGGACCTGCGGGCCGCTCGAGGGTGATGAACGTTAATGTATGGTTACCTGTGACACAGAAAACAGGATACGTAATAGTACATATAATGTTCCTACACACCATTTAAAAAGCTTGTCTAAGTAGATGTATGTATCATTGCCGTGTTGTACCCGAGTTTTAGAGAAGTTTTACATACAATAGCCAACTGACGAATATGCACTGAGTAAAAATCGTTGTATTTTCGCTTCAACTTTTCCAAATTTTGTATGAGAATGTTAGCGCGAAATAAAATAACGTAAGCGACAATGTGAATTGTACCTTTTTAAGAAGAGCCTGGAAACAAATTAAAAAATATAAAGCAGCCAATTTGTTAAGATTATAATTACCAGCATTTTGGCTATATTTATATCTGAAAAACTGAATGGAAAATCCTCAGATCCCGTAAATTTGAGGGGTACTTTCGGAATATTTTTTTATTCAAGGAATTTCCAAATATTGTAATTCTAAAACAGCCAATCTGTAGTCCATACTTTCATCTATCACTGTCTTCAGTTTCAAGACGATTATTCTCTCAGTATTGGCTGAGAACAATTCAGGGCGCCGAAGCATGACAGATAAACCGAAAGGGATTTCAATAAACCAGCACTTGCTATCATTGACATATTTTTTCATTATCTCCTGTGTGTTTATCGTCTTCATTATCAGGAAGAGATATGTACATACATAGATACATCTTCTCCCCCTTCTATCTTTGGTTGGGTCAGGGGCTCAAAGCATCTGTGTATCTTCGCCAGTGGCCCCTGTCACTTGCAGTTTCCATGACCTCTGGCCACTCCAACCACAGTGGCACATCTTTATCACCTGCTTCTGCCAGCCATTTAAATTAATTTCAACTCTTGTAAGTTATGTGTGTGTATGCATAGGGGCGCGTGCAAAGTTAACAATATTACGTACGTTTTCTATAAATGTTTATCTATTTCGTTACGCATCCCGTCCGACCCAAATCAAGTTGACACACAAGCGAAACGAATTTTCCGCTACGGTGACCACATTACATTACGAAGGTAATTTTCACCTCTGCAACTGCTCATCCGGAACCAACATTCCACGCAAATTTAAAGATCAAAACTTTATTATGAAGATACTTATAACATTTACTCTTATTATTATAGAACTAGTGGGTCTCGTGAAAACTGTATTCACGAAATTTGGTATTTTTCATTAACTAACTACCCCTACTGCCTCTACTTCCAAATTTCTTCATAGGTAAGGTATAGTGAATTAAAATAAAATCCACACATTCAAACAAAAAACTGATTTTAATTCCATTATTTACAATGTGCCTATTTGATTTCACCAAGCTCTGCAAACATGCGACACGAAAAGTGAGACTTCGGCGAAAATTTTTAGCCGCCCATGAACGCGTCGCTGCTTTACATTTACATACATATTCATAGAACTTGCAAAATTTGACAAAGGGCCAGCGTTACATACATACGGGACTTGGATTCTACCAGTATTATGTAATGGAATATCTGTATAGTGCTTAAGGCAGATTTTGTGCTGCATAAGCCGAACTAATAGACAATAAGCAACAGAGAATGGGAACGTCTTTCAGCCTTTGAGATGTGGTGCTACAGACGCATGCTCAAGATTCACTGGAGAGATCACACCACAAACAGCGAGGTGTTGAGTAAGGCCGGAGAGATAAGACAAATTTTGAATAAGATTGCCCAACAGAGAGCGTGATGGATAGGCCATAACATCAGGCACCCGGCCTGCTCATCACCATAGCAGAAGGAATGGTAGAGGGCAGTAATATATACCCGGGAGAAAGAAGAGGTGTAAGGAAGCGCTGCCGTTCAAGAGCCACATGACTCAACCATGCAGACCTGATTCTCAAGGACGGACGTGTTGAGTAAAAGGAATCGTAGTGTGTATGACGAATTGTATGAATGTGACGGAAGCACAAAGTGTCTGTAAGGATAGGAAAGTCTGGCTATCTGTCCTCTCTGCCTACCTTGCAGGGGACGTGGCGTGAGGGCACAGAATAGAAATAATATTAACTAATGAAGGTATACTAGTGGCGGGAGATTAAGAGCCTTTTTTGCAGTGTGAGACAGCGTAACTACGTACAAGTCCGTACACGCAGTTATAATAGTATTAGTGAGCGCACAATAAACAAGTTTACACACAGATGCGTTAGGCAGGTAAATCAGTCCTCTCACGAACACTACAAAAAGGCTCTTATATTGACGCTAGAAGTATATCCCCCGTTTTCACCAACTTTTACCTAAGAAGGAGACCCCTAAGAAATTTCCATACAAAAACAGAGATAATATTCTATTTTTTGACACGCAGGTCTACCAACTACACCCTAATTCCATACAAAATGCAACACGCAACTCACCTACGTTAGGTGCCCAAATATCTCTGCCCAGGCTAGGTGAGTTGCGTGTTGCATTTTGTATGGAATTAGGGCGTGGTTGGTAGGCCTGCGTGTCAAAAAATAGAATATTATCTCTGTTTTTGTATGGAAATTTCTTAGGGGTTTCCTTCTTAGGTAAAAGTTGGTGAAAACGGGGGTATGTCAAGTAATTTCATTGAATGATTTTCTTATTTGTGTTTATTTTCGCCACTGCAGTATGAAAAGTTAAATAATATACTTAATTAATTCTCGTGCCTCTAGGAAACTTACTTCCCCCTACAGATCACGTACCCTCGTCTTGTCCTTTCAACCCCTGACGTGAAGGGGTAGTTGACTGTCAATATAAAAAAAGAAGAATATTGCCTAACAGAATTATACTGTGCCCTAAGAGGTCACACGATGAAATCACACAGGAATAAATATCGCGGAAGAGAATCTCACATGGAAGAAATCTCACGGGAAAAATCTCACATGCAAAAATCTTACGAGATGAAAATGACACATTTTTACTTTTATTCAAAATTTATCATATCAAAACACCATCCTGCTTCCTCGCAAGAAATCGCCAAAAAATGAATATATTCCTTTTTTTTATTTTTTAGCCATGTTCCGTCGCGAAATTCTGTTGTCATATCTCAGATTCGGATTCAGCATCCCAAAAAACGTATAGAATGAAAGAAATCCCGACTGCCCCTCAACTTTCCATCGAGGAACTGCTTTGTGTTTAATTTCACTGGATCGTTAATAAATTTTGATTATAAATGCGTTATTTCGTCTAGTGATATTTTTGCATGTGATATTCTTTGCAAATGTATTCGGTGTATGACGAATTGCACGAATGTGACGGAAATCCGAAGTGTGTGTAAGGATAGGAAAGTCTGACGATCTGTTCTCTCTGTCTATCCCGCAAGAGATGCAGCTTTAGTGTGTAGAAGAGAATAGAATAGAATAAATATTCTTTCAATTAAGTCATCTCCCACGGCAATAAGGTTTAAAATCGCGTGAACAATCGCATGATAAAATGGTAAAAATAGCGTTTTTTCCATTTTTTGGGGTTAATTTTGGGTATATCAAAAAACTTTTATGGTTATTCCCTAGATAAATGTTCAATACATCTACCCTATTTTGTTCCAAAGCATATTTGGTAACGATTGTCGAGATATAAATTCTCCCGTTTTTAGAATGAGCGAAGAGGGGTGAGAAAGCGCGGCCGTCCGAGACTGACCTGGTCCGATCATGTCGACCAGATCCTCAAGGATGGACGCGTTTTGAGTAAAAGGAATCGGAGAGCGTGTATGACTAATTGCATGAATGTGACGGAAGCTAGGAGTGTGTGTAAGGATAGGGCTGTCTGGCGCTCTGTCCTCTCTGCCTACCCTGCAAGGGATGTGGCGTGAGGGTATAGATAGATAGATAGAAATTTTTGAAATGTCGGTATGCCTACTCTCAAGATTCCTTCATAGTGAGATTTTTCACGTGTCATTTTTTCCCGTGTGATTTGATCACTTAACCTATATCCTAATATTATGTAGTACCTACGTATAGTAAAAACACAATTTTCTGATAAAGTAGACGACATTTTAATTGACAGAGATTAAAGAAAGTCGATTTTGTGGTCATTGACTTTTTCATTGAGCCGTAAAACTTTTGTCGAGAAGCCGTAATAACGTAACTTTTTACAAATTTTGTATGAGAATGTAAGCGATGTAATTTATTTTGGTTTATTGTGTAAAAAGTGGGTGGAATATTAAAAAATGTCCGCGTCCTACTTTAAACATTTTATCAACCAAATTACAAAATACTCAACAATGGAAAAATCACCCGTAGACGGGTGCGTGTCATATCGAAGTATATCTAAGAAACTCTCCTCATCTTCTCATCCCGAACTATTCCTTCTTTTTTTGTATCCTTGTTTGTTTTCTCTTTTTCTTTAATAAAATTGTAAAATCTAGTTGTGCGTGTGCGATGGGTGAGTGTGTGAGCGAGATTGAGTGTAGGTGTGTGAGACGACCGGAATGAACTTATGACAGCTGACAGCTGAATGGACAAATCGTATTTCTTCATGTTATTACTTATAACTATAGTTGTTATCTGTTTTGTGCTTGTATTTGTAATAAAATAAAATAAAACTACGAGAATAATCTCGACTTTCAGTGAATTTCAGAGTTAATTTTCGGGGCATTTTTATTATGGAGAAAATTTACGATAATCAAATCTTGAAATCCTCTTCTTCTTTCCAGCCCCTTTCCCTTCCCTGCTGGTTATAGGCCTCTTCGTAACTTTTCCACCATTATCTGTTTTGGGCGCTCTGCCTCTCTCGCAAGTTTTCTCTCTGCCTACCTCGTAACGGATAAGGCGTGAGGGGATGGCTATTATGAATCGAGGGTGGACCTGGTACTTAAAAGTAGGCATTTGAAAAATTTCTAAAAACGAGAGACCTTAGATCTCGACAACCGTTACCAAATATGCTTTGGAAAAAATAGAGTAGATACATTGAACTTTTATTTATTTATTTATTTTATTTATTTAAACTTAAAGTAAACAACAAACACATATAAATATACAAAATGGACATAGTACAGATTATAAAACGTTGTTCACTAGGGCGAACTTATCGCAGAACTGCGATTTCTTCCAGTTAACCCCATACGATCATACGATTTTTAAACTTAATACCGTGGGAAATTACCGCGACGTCATATTTGGGTCGCCAGCTTTAATTAAAAACAACATGAATGAAAAAAGTTTTTGTTCTTACATAAGAATTAAAGAAGTTTGTTTATTATAAGCTCTTATAAGTTTATCGTAAAGAATTATGTAGAAACGGCTAAAGTTTACGGACCCGTCAGGTCAATACAAAAGTGTGTTCAAAATAAATGCACTTTGAATTGGCTCGATGAAGGGCGAGGAAGAGTAATGTAGGTTTTAGATACCCTTGCGAATATCTTCGCGATGTTGGAGCGGCAGACAACAGGTTTCGAGGTGGCGTTACGTATGCAAGTCTTCCTAGCGCAGAGGCGAAAAAAAAACACGTGTTTCGATACCGGGAACGTCATGCGGTGGTTTGGTCGCGAGCCGCAAAAGTATCTTCGTAAGAATCATGTCGTCAAGCGCGTCAAATGTCGTCCTCCGGATATTAAGCCGGAGGTGACATCCAGGGCGCCCCGCTATTGAATGAAATTGCACAAACACCTGAGAGAGTACGGTGTAAAAGTCAATGTGATGAGATGTGATCGGAACGGATCGCAAATGAGTTCGTAATTAGAAAGTACCAATCCCGATAATAATGGGAGCGAGTTTTTAAAAGTTGCGATTTAAAAATTAAAAATTTTCTCATCCCCGGCGAGGTGCAAGCAACAGAATAATAATAATTTTATGTAAAAAAAAATCGTGGTGGAATATGAGAGGAGGACGTGTGTCTTGAGCGCGGAGTTTGGGTTATGGGGTGGGGGTGGGTGGTGGTGCGCGCGCACGCCACTCGGGAGCCGCCTGCCTATATTGATCTAAACCCCGTGTTTCACTTCACAATAATATCTCTCTCTCTGTTTAGCTCGCTCGCCACGGTACCACCACCTCCGTACATTTTCCCACTTGCGTTTCAGTCCCACCGTATTATTGTTACAACCCGCGAGCTAACGACGACAGCTGGTCGCGTTCGGTGGTAACTCTCTCACGGCATTACTACACTAGGTATTATTATTATCATTGCTGTTACAAACTAACTGACTGCACACCGCGTTGCCGCTCGCTTCGTACATACAACCTAAACATTATTATCAATACAGCACATTACTGTAACTTAAGATTTGAATGGAAAGTGAATTCTCTGGTGGAAATTAAAGTATTAAGTACTAGTTTGTTTTATTATCAAGTATATATTCAAATAATTGAGTATTAAATCACCTGCCTGCCGGAGCAGAACACATCACCACCTGAGACAAATTCATCAAGGTAATCATTTTAAATTTAAATTTCTCATAGTGCCCTTTTTTCCCGCACGTAAAGCATTTTACTCCTTATTTTTTTTTGGAATCACAATTTTATGTTTTTGTGAGATCATCGGAATTTTTCTACATGTTTTTAGTCGAATGACAAGTAGTTAAATCTCAACAGATACACAGCAGAGGATGGACCTTTCGTCAGGCTTATGACTGACCGGAATTGGTGAATGTTACTTAAGTCGATACAGCTGTCGATCAGTCATAAGCCTGATGGAAGGTCCATCTTCTGCTGTGTATCTGTTGAGATATAACTACTCATTTTACTACTGTTGACATTACACGTGATTTTGAAAATGAATTTAGTGCATTTTTATAAATGACCGTATAATCATAATCATTTTTATTTATTTATTTATTTATTCTTCATGTGAACATTATTTGTAATATAATTCAACAATACACTATAAAAATAAGTGATGTACACTAGGGCGAACTTATCACTACACAGCGAGCATCTCTTCCAACTAGCTGTTATGTTTTTCAATCTGTTTTTTTTTTTATTGTATGCACCCACTTCAAATGTCATAATTTACGTGTCTACGGATTGCGTATTTTATACACACACAGCTATCGCTAGTTACCCGATTTTTGGAATGTATCATGGGATGTATATATTGAAACAAAACACCTCAATAATGGGCTAACCGTTAAATGTGTGGGAAAACACGCACAAATTTTTCGTTGCGCAAACGTGTGCGACATTCAGGATGAATGGCGAACCTCATTCCCGAAAAACGTCTTATAACAGTTTAAGGAATACCTGAATTTTACAGGACACTCGAAAAAGCATTTGGAAAAATAGTGAAGGGGGAAGGGGTGGTTATTCTACAACCCTGTCTCATATCGTATTATTTATTTGCATAAGCAAGGTAGTTAATTGCATTTTATATGCAAAAAAAAAACTTTTATAATCACGGAATATTCAGGTCTGTTATGATTGTGCAAATAAAGTTTACTTTTTTATGTTTATTTACATTGTCGGTACTGCGTTATGAACCAGGACTTGGCGCTTGTAATACCGTTTGCTGACCACTCGGCCAGCGGAGCTTTTAAGAAATTTCAGTGATGCCCAATCAGGAGGGTAATATGCAAAAATATTCACGTCCGAACGATTCGTCTTACATACATTATTGTCCTTGGGTATCTAGATGGTCTACTACGAGATCCATTCATGTGTCTTCTTCTTCTGCAGCCACTCAGGTCCATTGTTGGATATAGGCCTGCCCTTTGCTCCTCCACAGCTCCCTGTCCTGGGCACACTGCAGCCATCCACCTCCGGCACATTTCCTGATATCGCCAGACCACCTTGCTTGAGGTCTACCGACGCTTCTTCGGCTTGTTCTTGGTCGCCATTCCATCATCTTTTTGGTCCATCGGTAGTCTCGGCACCTGGCAACATGCCCAGCCCAGCTCCATTTAAGGCTAGCGACCCTTTCCGCCACATCGGTTACTTTGGTTTTCTTTTTTCATGTGTAAATAAAATAAAAATATTGCGCATATTGTAATGTAAATATATGTAGTTGACGCAATATACCCATATCAATATACCTGGTTAGTGGGTTTACACCGTGAGATAAGGCGTTAGTATGTAATTACCGATAAAATCGATAAAAATAAACGATAAAATCGCACAGGAAGAAATCTCCTGGAAAGAATCTCACATAAAGGAGTCTCACGTGCGAAAATATCACAAGAAATAACACAATATGTATTTTTATTCAAAATTTATTGTACGATTTGTAAGGATGATAAAATTTATAATTTTTATAACGGTAGATTAGATACACTGGAGGTCCTGTATGCTGTCATCCGTCAATTACCGGAATTCGGAAATTCCTTGAATAAAAAAATATTCCGAAAGTACCCTTGAAATTTACGGGATCCGAGGATTTTCCGTTCAGTTTTTCAGATATAAAAGTATAATTTAGCCAAAATACTGGTAATTATAATCTTAACAAATTTACTGTTTTAGATTTTACTAATTTCTCCCAGGTTTATTTTAAAAAGGTATAATTCACTTTGTCGCTTACGTTATTCTTATGGAGCGCTAACATTCTCATACAAAATTAGAAAAAATTGAAGCGAAAATAGAACGATTTTTGGTCAGTGCATATAGGCCCTTAACTTTAAAACGTCGATTATAGTGTGTTTTGAGTCATGAATAAATTTTGAATAAATGTGTGTCTTTCTTGTGAGATTTTTCCCGTGAGATATTTTCCTGTGCGACTTCATGACACCGTAATTACTAACGTAGAGTACATGCGATATCATTTACGTGGGATTAGGCGTACGGTGATCCCCTTGCAATAGTTTATGATAAAGCCTACATCGATAGATTATTTTGAATCATATTCTTTATTGTTTTATTGTTCTCTATCGTCCGTAGGCCCATTCGGGCACCTGGACTCGTCAATTTTTACAATATCATTTCATAGCATATCATTAAACAAAGTATCGTAAACAATTCTGTCTATGTATTCACAGTATCGTGTCTTTTGCTAATGCGGTGTAACCAGCAACAGGTTTTCTGTTATGCCTCACCCGATCCAAAGGTTTTGCGGAGGAATATCCCGAGAACATTCCCTGTGTCTTTAACATTCAAAATTGCATGCACAAAATTGCGTGCACCACCGGTAGATCGAGGGTTGAATTTAAAAAAAATGTTTTTTTACGTTTTTGGGGATAATTTAGCTTTTTTATGTTAGTAAGGTTGGCGAAGTATTTGTTCTGAAAAATATTTACTAAATCTTTATTGACATAAATATTATTTGTGGTTACAAAACAAGACAATAGTCGTATGCCAAAAGTTAAATTAAAAATATATGCTAAAATACCCTTTTGAAGACAACTACAGATTTTTTTATTCTAAATACTAACCCCCTCTCTCTATGTAGAGCTGTCTTGTTACATTCCAAGTATTTTGAGATTTATGTAGCTCATATCAAATGTAGTAAATAGCGTTCTTAATTCTTTGAACATGGAGTCAATTAGTAAAACTATTTTCTCTCATAGATTCAGTTGCGTTGTTATTATTCAAATAAAACGACATATCGACCTATTGAAATGTGTAAAAATATGTTCATGTTGGGTTCAAGAAAGGCTGAATTCGGGTGATTTTCTTATAACAAAATACCAGCCTAGACATATAATATATTAAGCAGATATATGCTTGTATTTTTTTAAGCTAAAACGAGATGTATTTCTTAAGTATACCTACGAGTATCTGAGAGGATAGTTTTGCATGGAGTGGGTAAGATCGGTTTTATGTGTACGTAATATATTATTATGTCGCCCTCTTTGGGTATCCCCCGAGGGATGTATGAGAGGTTGGTAAATATCTGAGAGTTTATATCCCTTCTGTTTCCCGTTACAGAATGCGATCGATCCCGAATTACTCCCCAAACACTCAGTATTTCGTTTAAAACTGTGTGTTATTGTAAGAAGTTTATCTGACGCAAATGGCGGCGGTGAGGCTCGCCACCCATCACTTCGCGTCAATTAAGTAAACAAAATCATTAATCAGCTAAATATTTAGATTTAAATCCACTAAACATGACTTTTGCTTTCGCGACTATTATTCGAGGATTTTCACCCTCATCATCAGGCGATTGTGAATAAAGTAAAATTCGTGCATTTTATGCGAATTTCGTGTTTTTACACATATAACGCGAATTTTAGCGAAATTTTTATTGGAATAATGCAAATTTTCGCATATTTGACGCGAATTTCGATCTTTATTTTGGAAAACATCGTAATTTCAAACATTGTCAAAAGGAATGTGGCTTTACGAGTAAGTAGAACCACACTGAAAAAAAATCTTGCAAAGAGGCGCTTTTTGTTTTTCTCAAATCTTCTTCTTCTTGTTCAGCCGTCCCTCCCTGCTGGATATAGGCCTCTTCTAACGTTTTCCAAATTTTTCTACTTTGAGCTTTGCTCACCCAGTTTCTTCCTGCGACTGGGACTACATCGTCTACCCATCTCTTTTGGCGTCGTCCCACAGTTCTTCTGTTCTCCCATGGTTGCCATGTTAGGATTCTGGGTGCCCATCTCTCATCTCAAATTAAAAGATGCAAATTTGACCACTTTAATATTAGAAATGTATGAAAAAAAACACCCCTTTTTGCAAAAAATAACACCACATTTCCCGAAAATAACACCGATTTTTCCAGTCCCTATCTATTATGTATCAGTGGTTGTATAATACACGTATCTATACAATAGAAAACAATACATTGCGGGGCTGTTGTTACCTTTATAACTATGTACTACTAATAACTCCGGTAACTTTTCTTCGATCAACCGAAAGTACGAGTGCGTTCAGCCTGTTCATTCTTCGAATAAAATTGATACGAAATTGGGTCATTGGTATTATATGTACCACCCTATACTAGGCTAGTACGTATTATACAGGTTTACCCTTAGTCGCTAGGGGTTCGCAACCTTTCCCTCACATCAAAACATAACCTTTATATGTACATACCTATGTGAATTACAAGACGTGTGTGTGTCTCCCTGTAGGATTTTTATGTCTATTTATTTAAAGCCGTTTCGGGAATATACCTTCAACTGTCCAGTGTCGAGATAGGTATACTCACTTGACAAGATTCGGTTTTTTCCCAAGGTAATCTATACGAGTACGTATAAAGTAAAGTCTGATTTTTGTAAGTGTTCGCATAACTGTCCCATTTCACGATGTGAAAATTTAGAATAATATTAGTGATTATATAGGCTGTGTTCTAACGTCGCCCGTTTTTAGAGAAAAAGCTTTTCCTAGTAGATGCCATGATGATGAGGGGATCCAAGGATTGTGTCGGGTTGTGTGTGGTATCGCATGAAAGGGCGTTGGAAAATAAATTCAGATCTTTAGTCACATTTTGTTCAGCTCAAGCCTCTAAAGTATGCCGGGTTGGTTTGTTAAATTTGCCGTTGCGAAGCATGGGTAACTCAACCACAATCTCGATCTTTTTTTAGCTTAAACATTTCACTGTATTCTTTAATAAAATTTATCCTGAAAACTTTCTTCGTGTTTACTGATTCCAACGACGTAAAATATGTCTAATAAATTTAAAAAATATGTAAAATAATGCGAAAATTTGGCTAGTTTTTGCAGCTTGACAGCTCCGTTTCTATTTATTTGAGAGAAAAATTATGAATGCCAAATATTTAGCAAATTTTAAGTATTTTCATTTTGCGTAAAAAGAAAGCTGACAAAAATGGCCAGCTTTCAAGTTCCTAAAAAAAATTCGCCAGAAACTGATAAATTTCGCCTTCTTTCTCATTTTTCGCCATGTTCCGTCATGAAATTTTATTGGCAAACCTTAGATTCGGATTCAACACCCCAAAAAACGTGTAGAATGAAAGAAATTCAAACTACCCCACAACTTTCCATCATCGAGATGTGTAACTGGACTGGACGATCGATGAAATAGAACCACACAAAGTTCACCCGAAAATTAGCAGCAGTCACGTAAACCGAATGTTTCGTTCTTCACCGCGGCAGTAAAATAATGAACTTAAAAAAAAAGTGATTTGTATGTCTTGTTGTTTTTGGGGTTATGTATTGTGTTTTAATATTAACGAAGGCAAACTCTACCAATCCGGCAACTGGGAACGTCTACCGGCTTTCAGTCTGTTACAGAAATATATTAAGGGCATGGCACCAGGAATGACGTCACAGTCTTTTCCCACGGCATTAAGGTTCAAAATTGCGTGGCAATCGCATGATAAAATGGTAAAAATAGCGTTTTTTCCATTTTTTCGGGTTAATTTTGCGTCTATCAAAAAACTTTTACGGTTATTCCCTAGATTTTAATGCATATTATCAGTACAAAAATAAAATTTTAGTCCGCGACTTTCGGGAAACGAGTTTTCGTCTTTCGGAAAAAAGGTCAGTGGTGTTTTTAATTATTTTTTTTGAGAAATCTATACAAGATATTAAAAATCTTTTACGGTTATTCCCTAGATAAAGGTTCAATGCATCTACCCTATTTTATTCCAATGCATATTTAGTAACGGTTGTCGAGATAGAAGGTCTCCCGTTTTTAGAAATTTTTGAAATGTCGGTATGCACACTCTTAATGTGCTTTCTCTGTGTATTGTTACGTTGTTGTACCATCATTGATTTTTCCTTCCATCAATTCTTACCCTTCGCTCTGTTCTAATTATTAATGGTGCGGTCTGGTTTCTGTTTTATGTTCTCTCTAATAGCACACACCCCTTATATCTTACGTATAATACAATTGACAGACACTGCTGTGTAGTAAAAAACATATATCAATTCATATTTTCAAATTAAATTCAGTAAGACATGAAATATCTCACATTAAATATCTCCAATCCGGGAATCTTGATACGATTGATTGGTTTTCTGGTTATGATTGCTTGTGTCTTCTTTTTCAGCTGCAGTGTCGAAACGTCGATTAAAAGTCCGAAAACCGAACAATTGAGCTTCGAAAGTTGAGCGTCGATATTCGAGTCGGTGTGGCGCACATGTGCCCGAACTCATATTGGAAAATAAATAGCAAACTTTCATCTTTCTAGTATAGCCATTTTTATGGACATTCCCACGATTTTTAAGGGTTTAATTACATTTTAATAGTCCATACTTTCTAAAAAAACACCCTATATTTTGTTTTTTGATGAAATGTTTCACTTTTTAAAAAACGACAAAGATCATGAAATAGATATTTTCATACTCTATCATTGTGGTTAAAAAATCAAATATCTATCTCTTACATAAGGTGAGATAAATGCATTGAAAAATATTTTTACTATGCACCAGCGCATGTACTGAAATTTATCCTGTAAATGTGGTTACTTCGGAATGTAGGACATTTGGAGTATTGAACGAAATATTGGATTTTCTATACATTGTAATTGAGCACCGTTAAATTTCGTTATGTAATTATTGTCGAATGATTCACAATGTAAGATTCTGGTGTATGTTTATGGGATCACTTTAGATAGACAAAGTATGGTATTAATACGGTCGCATTAATATTTAACGATCTCAGAGAAACTCGTGCAGAAATATTACTTTTAATGCCCTTTGCAATGAAATAATCTCTGAAAAGTTCTACACCACTAGTAGCTTTTTTATAGTCAACTCGAAGATTTTAGCGGAACGATATTGAAACGATTCTTGAATGATCGTTGTTTTAGTAGAAAGGACGTAGCCAAATTTCCCTACAACGTCTTAGTCCATTTTTCATCTCACGAGATCTCACTCTTCGCAAAATTCGAAAAGGGTATTTTTCAAAATAAATATCTCCACAACCTTACTGAATTTAATATGCGTAAATAGCACTGACTCTCTATACGTTTACGAATGAGTGTACGAATTCCCTGAAGATTTTAACGAAAATATGAAAAAAATATGAAAATATGTAAAAACTCAAAAGTAGCGGGTGTCGCCAAAAGGGTATTTTTCAAAACAAGCATCTCGACAACCTCGAGGATCTTTCTGTAGTGCTTTATCATAATAGCAGATCTTCCATATCTTTTGTAGATTCTTGAAAGAAAATTTCGAATAACACCTGTTTTTTTTTGAAATAATATAACTTCTTTGCAGAAAGTCGCAAGGAATAATTGTTTCTCTTTATGATAATGAGCATTAAAATCTATTGCATTACCGTATAACTTTTTTTGAACATAGGGAAATTATCCCCAAAAACGTAAAAAACCCTATTTCTAAAATTTGATCCATCCGCGATCTACTGAATGTTTTTGGGATATTCTTACTGAAATGAAGCAATATTATGAATCAGAAGTAGGCCTCTCTCTATACAGTGAATATTTGGAGGTCATCGTTCTAGGGATATGTTACGTGTATTTACAGATACTATGTTAAGAGTAGGCATATTGACATTACAAAAAATTCTAAAAACGGGAGACTTTCGATCTCGACAGTCGTTACTATGGAAAAAATACAGTAGATACATTGAACCTTTATCTAGGGAATCATCGTAAAATATTTTTTATATCTTGTGTAGATTTGTCAGCAAAAATGTGAAAAACGCCTCTGATCTTTTTTCCGAAAGACAGCAACTTCTTTCCCGAAAGTCGAAGAGATTTTTTTTGATAATAATATGTGTTTAGATCTAGGGAATGACCGTTGATTGAAGCGAAATTAACGTCAAAAAAATGGAAAAACGCTATTTTTTTGCTTTTTATCATGCGATTTTGAACCTTAATGCCGCGGGAAATCACCGTTAAGTCATAGTTGGGTCCCGAGCCTTCAGTGACCTGTAATGTATGTATGTATGTTGTGTTTGCTGTGTAGGAGGGTAGGCCATATCACTGTTGTACGTCGGTTGAGTCTAAAATAATGTTTTCGGGTCGAGTACGTTCTTAATAAACATATTAATTCCACTATTATACAAAGTTTAAGATTATTATTATGAAACACGAGTAATAAGCGTTTATGGTCGATTCTACCTACATAATGCCTTCATTTAACCCGCCGATACAATGTAGCTTTTCATTAAAATTTTCTTTATACTGTATACGAGTATATCTACAGTCTACGTACGGTGTTAGGTTTTGCGTATCTTATTTTACTATGGTCCAACGTAATACTCAGTTTGGACAGCTGTCAATGTCTAATGTCAAGTTTTTCAGACACTTTTTCTTTAAACCTCTTTTTCGCGAATATTGCTACTTATTTTAAAGTAGGCATTTTTTTATACGTATACACTCGTACATCAAGGATGTTTTTTTTTTGTTCGTAAACTTAGTGATAAAAAAGGTAGGTTGTCAAAATTTGCGGCTGCGTTTCAACGTTTTAAAGCTCGCGTCCCAGCTATGACGGCACGGTAATTTTCACGGCATTAAGGTTCGAAATCGCGTGAACAATCGAATGATAAAATGGTAAAAAAGCGTGTTTTTCCATTTTTTGGGGTTAATTTCGCTTCAATCAAAAATCTTTTACGGTTATTCCCTAGATAAATGTTCAATGCATCCACCTTATTTTGTTCCAAAGCATATTTAGTAACGGTTGTCGAGATATAAGGTCTCCCGTTTTAAGAAATTTTTGAAATGTCTGTATGCGTACTAGTAAACTGGTAGAAAGTTATGTCACTTTTAAATCCACATCTCAAACGTACCACTGACAATATTCGCCCTGTAGTCCTTGCGTATCGTCACATTAAGTCGTGGTGTCACGTCCAGGCTGAGTTGATCATTGTTTTATCAGCGTATTATTCGTATATTTTATCAGCATATATGTATTCTGGTTGTATGTACATGTTGTTTAATATTCAATTTACCTTTGATGTACGGCTATTGGGATAGTATTAATTGTTATTATTAGGGTTTCATGCCCCCACGTGTGTGTTTAATCTCCAATAGTAATTATTGTATTGCGGTGTAGGAAAGTGATGTTGATACAAGTTGATTGGTTCAAACACTGCTGCTTCTAGACTGGAAAATTTCGCGTAACAATCAATTCGTCGATAATTTCGTCATTTTGAACGAAATTTGCATTACTTTGGTGAATTCGCGTTATTAACTTTCGTTCTATCGCTGGATTTAGCCCTTTTCTAAACTTTTCCTCTATTTTATGTCTTGAGCTATCTACGACACATAAGCTGTACAGTGTCATCTCTCCATTTATTCTGAGGTCTTTCTGCTCTTCTTTATTGTCCCAAGGACTCCACAGGTGACCCATCAGCACTGTCCTGTCTTGCCACTGCCATTTTAACTTTGCCATTCTCTCTGCAATTTCGGTGACCTTCGTTCGGCGTCTAATCTCCTCATTTCTAATTCTGTCACGAAGACTGACGACTAACATTAATAAATTGTCTTTTCATTGCTCGCTGAACGCACATGTAAGCTTTTGTAAGCTTCTGACAATGAAGGACATAGTCTCTAGGCCGTACGTGGTCGCTGGCAAGATACACGAGTCTTCAGGCTTCAAGTTTATACAGGCTTCTCAATTATTTTGAACTTTTTTATATATTCACAATATTATTACGTGCTCGATAGAGTTGAGAACTCGTGTTCGAGAGAGGAGCATCGTACTTGAAGCTATCAAATTAAATGGAAAGAAAAACAAACAGAGCGTTTTCAAATCGCGAGTAAACAAAACAATAAACATATAACAAAATCTTAGCAATCAATTGCGAATAATAAACATCTTTAGGAAGATATACAAAACAAAATAGACAATATACTGCTCGAATTAACGAATTAGGAGCTCGTGTTTTCTTAGTTATAAATACGAAAACCAAACGAAATGATCAAAAAACCCATTAATTAGACCCAAAGTCTCACAAATCAAAAGCAGTCCGATGTATTGGAGGAATTATGGTGTTACGTAATGAAACTTTGTTTAAAACGTTAAAATGGTGAGTGTCGGGAAAAGGGTAAGTATAAAATCTCGACAACTTTACTAAATGTGCTTCGTAAAAAGAAAGTAAATACATGGAAGCTTCCTCTAGCTCGCTAGCAAAACAAATCTTTCATATGTTGTGTAGATTCGTGAAAAGATAAAAATGTGAAAAATACCTTAATTTTTTTCAAGAATAACTCCGTTGGGGAAGGTCGCGTGGAAAAAATCTTACTCGTAGTGATATTGTGCATTAAAATCTGCTGCATTATCATTTTTTTTATACAGAAAGCGTAATTGTCTTCTAAAAAATTTAAAAAACTCTTTTCCTTAAATGTGATCCGCGAACTACCAGCACAGTCCGTAATTCCGTGGATGCGATTTTGAACATAAAAATGCAGGTTAGTATATTATTTGGGTTTGTGTTGATAAAAAAACGTGCACAAATCTAAATCCTTCTTCTCAGAGTGGCAGCAATCTTTTTTTCTGACCTTGCCCGTCGCAACGCCTCGATGTTGATGACCGTGTCAGTCGGGATGCGCAACATTAAAAAAAAATACAATTTTGCAATAATTTGCAATTTTTTTTACAATTGATAACCGTAAGATTTTATACCGTGTGGTGAGATACAGGCAACCAGCTCTAGTTCACCCACGGTTATGCTCTTAAACGTAGATGAACTATTTACATATTGATAAATGTCGCTATATTTTGAATTGAAATACCCATCTATGTTTGTATGTACACTGAAATGACTGAATAAAGTATCTATCTATCTATGTGAGTATTATTGTTTCATGGTTTTTCGGGTGAACCGTGTGTAGATAAACTTGATCTACGTTTCGACACTCCTACTGGTGTCTTCAAGAAACAATGTCATTCGCACACCGTGAAAACCTTCAACATTTGTATGTGAGTATAATTGCTCTAGTTAGGTTAGGTACAATGTATAATACGTTGATTGTATGTGTGTCCCGTTGTTGCGGTGGTGTCCGTTGTTCCTTTGAATGTATCCGTGTGATGATTAATTTGATTACATACAAACAACGGGAGCCGGTGATAGTTTGGACGAATAATTACCACAAATAGATAATATTACGTACCTACAATGTATGGAGTCCTCACCCACAACTAGGGCCGCCTGACCTTTCAAAGAGGGCAGATCCGGAGACTTCGAGAAAAATGATTTTTTTATTCAATTTTAAACCTATTTTTTATTGTAGTGCAAATGTTGAAGAAAAACTCGTAAATATATAAAATATGTATTAAAAAAAAGTGAGGTGTAATCAAATTTATTTTCTATTTATTTATTTATCATATGGTCAAAAGAAGTATATCACATCCCTCAAAGGAAAAAGTTTGAAGGTTGGGCAATGATAAATTTTGCAAGCAAGCTTGGTCGTCAGAAATTAAATTGAACGTTCTTTATATTTTCTATAAAAAGAAATAACAGTACTAAAAGGTAGCGCCGCAGGCAATTTTTTTAATGCAGCAGTTTAATTTTAATGAGATTTAACGGATTTTCATAATATATAGGTCTGTCCGAATGCAGGGGTCTGCCCGGTGATAGTTAAGATACTCTGTCTCACCACCCAGTGGGCCCAGAGATATACGATGCTAACCCGAAACCCAGAGAACACCATTGAAACTCCGGGTCACACCCGTAAAGTTGGCAGCCCTACCCACAACTAGGACATGTCGGACTGTAATCAGCTTAATTGTCACTTGAGGAGTGAATAGGTAATACGTGTAGATTTATATGTATACGCGCCTAGTGTGTTTGCATAGGGATGATGTATCCCTTTCTGCGGTTGATTACATGTAGGGTGGTGCCTATACAGGTGGATTAGTTTCCAATTAGGTGATGCCGAGTAATAAACCTACTACTGTCTTGCTAGTATAAAATATTCAAGTACTACAGTTGGTAAGCAGAGAGAACACAAGGCCAAAGTGCTTATGCTTCCGTCACATTCACGTAGTTTGTCATGCCCGATCTCCTACTCTTTTTACTCTAAACCCGTCTGTCCTTGAGGATCTATCGATATTCTTCTTCTTCTTTCGTATGCGAATACAACCATTGTGCAAATGATCTGGGAGTGAGAGTCAGAGCTCCGCGTCAATATTTCTCAGATATTCAATTGCCCTTAACGTCACCTCATGGATTTCCCAAATACCACCCTCGAACTTCTTGATGGGACAGTGCCCCACAATGTGTTCC
Organism: Ceraclea dissimilis; assembly: GCA_963576895.1. Classification (NCBI taxonomy): domain Eukaryota; kingdom Metazoa; phylum Arthropoda; class Insecta; order Trichoptera; family Leptoceridae; genus Ceraclea; species Ceraclea dissimilis. Next base: position 1,055,195 of record OY756368.1, read on the forward strand.
ACCGTCTTTATCTGCCCGCACTGGCATTGGGGATGTTCCCTCTTGCCCCATTTATTGAGGAGGTGTCCACATCTGTCGATATGATAAGTCAGTTTCAAATACTAAATCGATCAGGAAAATCTCTGGAAGAACGTTGAGAGATAGGATAAGTCATGAAGTGATGGGGAGATAGAAGAGAGACGAGTGACTGTAGGAAGGATCTTGTAATTGGAATGAAAGTGAACAAGCTGAGATAGTTGGTACACGTAGAGAAAGGATGGAAAAGAAAAAATATATGGACGACAGAAGTGTAAGACAACGCGAGCATTCAAGAACCACTTGGTTCAACTACAAAATATACATAGCAAGAAAATGCATTCTAATAAATTGGTGTGTTGTAGATGTATATGTGTGTTACAATCGCGCTGATTGATTTGTACCAAGCATTTTAGTTATTTCTCTCCACGCCGTCCTGTAATTCACCAATCTCTTTACTTCCATGTAGGTGCTACAGCGCACGCTCTCAATAATCTGGTCCGTATAGCTGCTTCTCGGGCGACCTCTCACATTATTGCCCTCTACCATTCCTTCTGCTGTGGTGGTGAGCAGGCAGTGGTGCCTGGTGTTGTGGGCTATCCATTGTGCTCGCTGTTGGGCAATCTTATTGCAAATTTTGTATGTATGATGTATTTTCTAGATATGTGTCTACACATCGAGTATGGAATATTATTATTGCGATATTACATTGGAAGAGACATGTGGAACATTCTGGAAGTAAGTGGCATCACTAACCTCCTTTTAATGGCTAGTATAATTAGTGCAATCATTTCAGGAATTCATCGCAGAGTATCGTTAATTTTACTGCCGGAGTAATCGCTCCCTTTTCATCCGAATTATTCATAATATTATATAATTAATAAAATTGAAATAATTTTGATGAGGATCTTAAAAGTTAGAGACGACGAGAGATACCTCCGTCCGTACTGGCATTTTATAATTCATTATTAAAGTTCCTCTGATATTAATGCGCGAGAATGTAGGCTTCAGGTAGAATAATATAATTCAAAATACGTAATTCCAAGAGTCGCGCTGTAAAAGGCAAGACGTCAAAGGAGGAAAATCTTTTAGCACTTTCCGTCAGTAGGTACTACTGACTTATTGTGTAGTCTTGAAACCCTCATTGATGTCAAACACCTTATTACTGTAGGTATATCTGTATTAGGTATGCTTTATAGTATTATTTTAATTGATGGAACGAGGAAAATAAGACAACAATGTGGAGAGATGGGATCAACATTTAGTATGCTTTTGGGACCCCCCTTTTATCCACTGCTGGATGCAGGCCTCCTCCATCCAAGTTCAGACCACCTTTTGGGAGTTCTTCCAACACTTATGTTCTTCATTGTTGCTTGGTTTTTCCGGTGATCCGTGTGTAGATTAACTTGATCGATGTTTCGACACTCCTACTGGTAATCTCGATGTTTTTGACTGTCGGTCGGTACATGGTGGAAGTCCATTTTGTCTTGTTACTGTCTGATTAATATTGTATTGTTTTAATATTGATGTAATGTACTTTGTGTGATAAATAAATAAACTGAAAGACAGGTGAATATTCTAGGTAGATTTCTAAGTCATACTTGGTTCTACACTTTTAAATATTATGTATAATCTAGAGAAGTTTCTAGAACTTAATTTTAAGACTGTAAATAAACTCATTAGTCATATTCTATATTTGCCTGAACCCGAGTATCCTCTTTATGTAGGTGGCGTTAACAAAGTTAGTGCCTTATATAGAATGGTTCCTGGCGCATTATAATATATCGCTTCCTGCTTCCCAGCACGTACCGTTGTTTCGCAGGAAGCGGTGGACACTTTAATCACGAACGTGAATATTAATAAATTATTCATTTGTATATTTTATATCAATGTACTTTTACATATACTCGTAAATTACAGTGAAGCTCGATGCTGTCTCTGTGGAGTCCTGCAAAAAAATTGTGGTGATTTGTCTAACCCCTGGGTTCCCAACCTGTGGGTAATTACTCCCGGGGGTTATCATAGCTATTTGGCGGGGATAATTGGTGTGTTCGAAACTTTTTGACACACAAAAAAAAGGAACCATGGAGAAAAAACGAATCACCTTGTGTAGGCATCACCATTTTCTGGTCAGAACTTTTAAAATCTGAATTTGTTTTTTTATTTTATTTTCTTAAGCACAGACAGTCTTACTTATAAACAGTACAACATCAACAAAAAGTGGACCAGTAAAGGCTCAAGAATTACCAACTTATAAATATTTAAAATATGTGCAAAAACATAAGTGAAATAATATTTATTGGGTAGATCGGCATACAATTAGAAAAAATACAATACCAGACAATGAAACATAGATGAACAGTTGTACTACGATGTGTGTGTTGTGCTAAAGAAAGGACTCGTGTAGTGATGTAGGTGTGAGATTTGTTCCTAATAATATAATTGTAATCCGCCTTAACCTGGATACACGTAGGTCATTCCTATAAATAGTTACATATATTTAGTACTACGTTACTTTATTATTACTTTACACGTACACTGTACTTGGTCGTGTTGGTTCTTGTGATATTATTATTGTAAAAGTCATTAGCTCACTTACGCTTAAGGGGCCATAGAAACTGAGCAAAAATCGTCCTATAAAATGAGTTCAACTTTTGTATGAGAGTGAAATTAGTATTACGTAAATTTTGAGTTATTGTATAAAGAGGGGATCGAATATGAAAAAATAACCACTAGAGTCACTGCGTCTTTCCTTGAACGTTTTATCAACCAAATTACAGCATTATATCTAAGAGACTACGGGAGTTATTCTCTTCTCCATTCTTCTCGGGTGTACCGTGCGTAGATTGTCGATGTAATCGAGCTTTCGGCCTACTTGCTGAGGCCGTCTTCAGGACTAATGTAGATTAAGATGGCCCCAGCAAGTAGGCCGATAGCTCGACAACGTCGACAATCTACACACGGTACACCCGAAAAGAATGGAGAAGAGATCAACAAGGACCGTGAAAATCTACAAAGCTATCCTACGGCAGTTATATCAAGTTTCAGTAAATTTCAGAGGTAACTGAATTATTGCAGAAAATTTACTAAAATAGTATTTCTACCGACTAGTGTCACTAAAACATATTCTCATTGTTCCATGTTTTATATCTTAGGATGGTATCTTTAGTATTAGCTGAGTAATATTACTTCTCCTGATACAGATTTTCTAACGTTTAGTTGCTACGGCTCTTTAAGTTAGTGTAATAGTAGGTTTGTGCGTAGTCGTGTTAAAGCAAGGGTCGTTGGTAGCTTTCTTTGATATTTAGTCGGTAGCGAGTGTTTTTAATGTCCGTGGTATCAACCAACAGTATATTGTATAAGCCGAGCTATACTAGTGCTGCCTATTACACTTTATTATACACAATAATGTAGTACAAATGCCACGAGTTGGTTTATTAAGCCTACTGCTGAGTCTAGTGCCTGTAGAACTATTCCGAGTAGAATTAAAAGTTAATATTTCACACATTACTGAAGCTTAAGTGCCTTCAGTCTCTTTGTAGACAGAATAAACTCTCTTTTTTATTCTCAAGGCGAACCCAACTTTCTTCTTCTTTGTGCCTTGTGCTGAAGTCCCCTCTAAGTTGGGGATTACTCGGGAGAAAGTCACTATGCGGTGAATGATGTTAAAAACTTAAGTTCTTCATTTCTAAGTATATCTCTCAAGCTCATTCCTGACATGGCTCTTTGCGTTATTCGTAGTTTTTCGGCGCTTTATTTGGAGGGTTCGATTGTTTTTAGACCTATGTAGAAACCTTGCGCGAAAAAGTGCGGATTTTACAAAGATAGGTATCTGGTATCGTTTTGAGTTATAAACACCTGCTGATTTTGTCAATTGAACGAACGCCAATTCAATTGAATCATACAAGTCGAATACCATTCTACTGATTTACCACGGATAGTGCGACGATATTTTGCAGGCAAACGTGTTTAGAGCTATTGTTTCTATATTCTGTTGCATTGCACTGAATGGATGGTCAAGTTAATGTTTCAACTAATTCCTCCTTCAAGTGCCGGCGAATAATGGGTTAATCAATGTCGTGTTGCTTACCCTTCACTCATTTGCTACATTGTAGCAGAGGTACTAAATAACTCGTGTGCGCTTGTTGCTACGTATCACGTACATTGTGTACTGTACACAATTCGCTAACAACACAATGAGCTTCGCTTACGTACTCTTATGGTTACTTATTATTGTTTGCCTTACACTGACTGGACTTTGAAAGATTGCGGATAAGTGTGCGTTAGTTGAAAATCACTTCTCTCTCGCTTTACTAGTAAAGAATGTGTGTTTGTTTTATGGTCATGAATTTTAGATTTACAATTTTTCTTTACTTTTCAGTCACTGTATTTTGGTAGTTCTCGACTCTTTTCTGTTGTATGTGTTATTCAACCTTTCAATTCTTCTTCTATCGTATGCACACGACCATTGTACAAGTAATCTAGGAGTCATAGTTACGCGTCAATGTTCTGCAAGTAATCTACTGCCCTTGGCGTCACCTTATGGATTTACTCAAGAACCCCTGCAAACTTCTTGTCAGGACACCTCTCAACTATATGGTCGACAGTATCGATCTGGCAATTAATTTACCTTAACTGTTGAATAATTTTGCCACTAGATTTAGCTCTAATTTTGGAATGGAAAAAAACAGTCGATAATAAATTTAAACTCAGTCATTTTTGCGCCACCATTATCGCTGATTTAGCAAACTTTTTTAAACCCCAGTTAGTAATAACAATATCGGTACGGTCTTGTACAGAAAGTGTATGTAGACTACGTTCAACATCCTAATTAATTACATTAGTCTTCAGGCCATAGAACGACTTTGCTTGTTACATAAAACGTACCAGTAGTTTATCTGTCGTACGCTTTGTTCTCTCTCAAAAGTTCTGATTGGAAACTGGATAATTGGCATGTTTTATTTTAACTCGGACTTTATTTTCACGTGCATATAGTTACTCGTAATAAAATTCAATGTAGAGAATTTCTAAATACGGTGGAAGTCCATTGGAAAGTTTAAAATTCACGTAACAACTTTTATTATGTTCTATCTTATCAGGCTCTTCTGACGTTGGCAATAATTCTGGCAAACCTTATCTGTCTCATCCCTGTCCAGTCATTTACGTTATGAAGCCAAGACTTTTACCCTCTACCAAAACCACGCTAACTCTGGATCTTCATCGATTGAAGGATGCTGTGCCTTTCTCCACGCAAAGTTTGTCCAAGATATGAAGTCTTACGGACCTTAATAATATTCGTCCGAAGTTGTATACTGCAATAACACTTCCGAATTGTTGACCAAGTCCATCCACTCTCTATGGAGCATTCCCTATGAAGCCACATCTCAAATGCTTCTAACCGATTCACGATATAGATTCGTACTTCTCAATTTTCATCTCAGCTTAGTTTTACGTTATGTATTCGAGCTGTCGTTGTTTTGTTGTATTGACGTTTAAACTTTGATGCTAAGTGCCTTTACCCGCAAATGTTTCTCGTTTATGAGTTAATGTTCGTATTGTGTTTCACCCTACGGTTATTAACAGACGGAGCTAATGACGTATCGGTGATGTGGCTAATGTGTGACTCGCCTCACACAATACAGACAGTACGTCACGTTAAATGACGCGAGTGTCATAATAATTAGTGCGAGTGTTTCACTCAATCGAAGGTTTTTTTAAACGCTTTCTACTCCATTTCACTCCTATTCATTCACTTCCCTGGTACTTATGGAATTGTCCCCGCTCTTTTCGTCAATGTCATGTGTTTTGTTGTCACTGTTCTGTATTCTTTTATTGTAAATCTATTGTCTATCTGTGCTATTTTTCATATGTTCAAATGACGACTCCAAGTATCCAAAATTGCCCTGGGGATGGGTCAAGCCAGTATGCGGCGTCAAATGTCATCTTTCTCAGCCGTTTTAATTCCAATGCTGGACATAGGTCTCATCTTTGACTTTCCACAGATCCCTATCCTGGGCACGCTGTATTCGATTGCTTCCTGCGATTCGCCTCACGTCGTCAGACCATCTTGCCTGAGATCTTTCCTTGACCTTTTGCTTGTTCTAGGTTGCCAATCGAGAATCTTTTTGATCCATCTTGAATCTTGAGCGTCTGGCAACGTGTCCTGCCCCACCCCATTTTAAAGCAGCTGCTCGTTTTGCCATATCGCCTTATTCGTCTTGAATATCTTTTTTTCGAAGGTTTTTTGGCAGACCGTCGTAAGTAATATTGTATAGAAACACGCAGCAACGTCACAAGGCTGTACAGAACGAATCACCTCTTTTCGCGTCATTTGATTTTGCATAGATTTAACCAGAGTCAGTCCACGTACGTAGAATGTATTTCGTATTATCGTCTATAGAAACCATACTTATGCATTGTGTATTTACTAGAGAACTTGTATTATTTATTGATGAGTTAGTTATTCATATTTTAATTCCCTCATGAGTCACGTGAATAATCAACTCTGTAGTTCGGATATTTGCCTTGAATGTTAACAAGAAAACTAATAAAATAATTAAATTATAATTAATTATATAATAATTAATTAAAATAAAGAAATAATAATTCAGAGTCTGTCTGTTTAAATCTTTGATTATTGAAGTACCTAATCAAACACATACTGACATAGATTCGCTCAAATTCTTTTGTTTCAATACAACACTATGAAATGTGTGTGAAGTCATTTCTGGTCATTTCTTCCTTTTCATGTAATTCAATAAGTATTCTTTTGTTGATATTTGACGTTTACGATTTTCACAGTGTCAAAATGTGATTGTAATTAGATATTTTAACGTTAATATCCAATTGTTTCGCTCATCTAAGGATGCATTTTAATTAAAAAAAACATTTTATTATCCCCTAACGTGGTTTTTCGGACTGTGGTTATATATTTAGCCTCAAATTGTAATGTATCTTTCTATCGGTAAGCTTCCGTATTTTGGTTGATATCATTGTTAATTTATGCACCTTTCGACAAAAATGCGACAAGTAAGGCTTATTTAGTGATTTGACTTATTTTTACGCTTAAAATAACATCGCAAATAATATATCTTTATTAAATTACATCTGCCATAGGCACGTGATATCATCATCGAATCACACATCGAGCCATCGATATTTTAAATTCGCTCCCGGGATTTTACGAATTATAAGCGATTTCCAATATTTTTTACGTATAAATTAATAATGATATTAACGAAGGAGAAAAGATATATTTACATTTTCTAGCGTAATCCGCATTTCCACACGACATTTGGGCATGTAAAGTATATTTTTATTACCTTCAATGTTGTCTTGGGTGGGCGAAATGATTGTTTTTAAGCAGGATAATATATAATTATATGATCGACATTTAGACAGCTTGAATTTCTGGAATATCATAATTATGAAATGATAATCGTTTTATGTAAATCATTTAATATATATAATGAAATTAATTATAAATAATTTTAGCGGCAGCATATTAAGTTAATGAGTTATATTATACAAATTTATTTATTTATATAATTAATCCTTTTTATTTTTTTACCAATACAACACAACATATTAAAAAAATGGTATCGATGGTATTCAATATCGATGTTAATATTCAGCATTTACATCACTTTAAATCATCCAGTAAAGATTAGAAGAAAAAGAAAATGGAAACGACGCTCGAAAATAGTTCGAGGCTATGGTTTAAATCAAATCAAACAAGATAGTTTCTCATTTTCATTCCATCTCAGTTATATCGATGATGATTTAATGTGAATCATATTCCTATTTTAATATACAAATTAGTTTAGTACGCTTATTTCGCCACGCATTTCACAATTTTTCCGTCACGTTTGACATTTCCATATTTTTCTTTTCTATTTTGTAAATAAGTTGATCTTTTTAATAGTGCGTACATCAATAATTTCTTTAACAGTCCAAATCAGTTTTCTTTTACAATGTAAACTGGTCAGCAGTAACATATTCATGCAAAAGTGCAGAACTGTCCAACTCCATTTCCTTAGGTTTAGATAGAAAATTGTTTGTCGATAGATGGCGGTAGTATAGAACAAATTTAGTACTGCAATTCTCATACAAAATGTATTAAAAATTAGGTGCAATGTGATTTTTTTTTAACAATTTCTGTGACGCTTTTCAATTTGTCGCATTCATTCTGTTCACAACGTCAATCTTACTACTGAATTTTTATAATTAATAATACTATTTGACGGTCTTTTTTCTTCCGGAAAATGTGCTGTCAACATCGCATCGCGCAACGTACACATTTTTGTGCAATTTCAAAGGAATGAATAATTCAACGTACATTTTTAGAAGTTCATTGATGAATGCAGAAATGATTATATTTTTCCGACGCGAGCTTTTTCTGGAGTATGGAAATATTTCTCGCCACGTTGTTTTATTTTATATCTTGTCGTCCATGGCGAATTGTTAACTCGCAGTTGGGAAACTTTTATGTGGGTTTATTATTACTATTATTATTTCGCCTGGGAGTTTTCTGCATGAAGCCGCATTGTGGATTTTCTATTGTCGTTGAGAAAAAAAATGCTCTGGAAATTTTAGTAATAAAAATCTGACGGAGCGAAAATATTCGAGTGTAATAAAATATATTATTAATTGGACGTGGAGCGCGTATCTGGAAAGGTTTAAAAGCTGTCATGTCGGAGAGTGAAATATTATATTCAATATAAGAATCGCCTGCTGTCGGTATGACATGTTTTTTTTTCACTAGAGTTGAGGTTATTTGACAGAAATTGCAGACTGCGATAAGCTCGCCCTAGTGAACTAATAATGTTGCGACTTTTCTTGTTATGTTAACGTTTTTTGTATTGTCTTCACGTAAATAAATAAATATATTGCACTGGTTTGCATAACATCTTACCGCGTTTAAGTCAACCAGTGTCCATTTCAGTATAACACAACATTACGATATGGTCTGAGTAATATTTTCTGTACTCTGAGAAAACGTGTATTTGTTTGCTGAGTCTTTTGACCGAAGGCTTTTGATAGAAGTGCATTGTATTATTATTAAAATTAAACACGGTATTTAGTATCTTTCACAGACTTTGAAATCATTAAATAGGCGACTGGTACACTTCGGCGTCGTTCATCGGGCCAATACATGGTTTAGAAGTTATTGATTGTTACCATATTTCTAGTTTCTTTTGCTATTGTAGCCTGTCTCGGTGTCTCATACATCGTGTGTTTAGAAACATGAAGGTGTCGTATATGAACGTATGTCCTATGTTAGTCTTATTGTAAATTTTATTCGAAACAAGCCTTTTTATGCGTGAATAATAAAGTTGCCAGTGTAATATAGCAGGCAATAATATCTACCAGCTAATCATTACACATAATACACAAACCCCACTTCGTGAATCCACAATTTGATTATGGTGGCGTGTTGTCCGAAAGTCGAATCGTCAACCTGTTCGAAATTCAGTAAAAATAAATCTAAAATGGGCTTCTCTCTCTCTGTAACCTTGAAACCCTCCGATGATAGAACCATTTCGTGGGAGAGAAAAATCCTTTGCGAATGTCCGAGAACCGTGAAATTTTGCAAACATATTTACTGTATTATGTGGCAGTTTAATATTTTAGTGCTGTTTTATCATAAACACGTATAATTGGTAAATTATAATTGTCGTTCAGAATTGTGCGATCAACTAAAGCTACTCATGAATATAGTTCACTTCTTTAACCTCCAATGCCGCGTTCCGATTTATTGATAGCCAGCTGGTTTTTTTTTTTGTATAGTAGTTTGTTTTTCAAAGTGTCTTATTTGATTAGTCAGAAATAATGTAATTCATTTCTTGTAATGGAATGATTATTTATTTTATTACTGATCGTCGGCTGGTTTAATGCGATAATTTTTCTGTACATCTGTTGAGATAACACCTTGTTATTTCAACTACAACATGTGGAATATTCAATGTTTCTCACAGAAAATAAATTGCGATTAAAAAAAACATGTGCTTATTTACGTTTTTTTTCGACCAAATTCTCAGCAAGTGCGAATCTCATTGAGGGGCTTCTAGTGTAGGTAAGGTAGATACCCGTAAACTATGACTGGGCGATAATATAACGCGTACGTACGTGACATTTAGACCAGCGGTTTCCAACCTGGGAGGCGCGGACCATTGCTAGGGGAGGCGCCAAGTTTTTTTAATAAATTAATTTTTATACCATGATATCTACAAATAAATCAAACTTCATATCTTAACGTAACAGTGAAAATTCAGTGCAAACGCTCTGTTTCGGTAATGCACAAAGCGACCGCTAGTTGCATGAAAACAATAAACTCCATTTAAATGTCACTCGTAGCTAAAGTGTCAACTGAAGCGTGTCGGCGGGGTGTGATATTGTTTTTGACTTGATTTCGGGACGCCTAAACGTAACGGTTTTGGGAAATGTTGGTATATTCTCAAGATTTTTATCATTTTGTGGTATTTTTGACATTTTATGTAATTAAGGAACTATGTAGAAAACCGCGGTTCGTAAAATTTTCGATTTGATGAAACTGCTTTCCACCCATCTCCCGCGCTTTTTTTGTATATATTTAAATATTGGAGCGCTAAATTAAAAATTCATCCCAAAAAATAATTCGTCGACTGGGTAGGGGGGGGGGGGGGGGGTGTCGAGAAGGCGCGGAGAAAATTTTTTTTTCAGGGAGGCGTTGTACCATAAAAGTTGGAAATCGCTGATTTAGACCGAAAGAATAAAAGACAACAATATTTATGATATCATGACGTTTTATATTTGGATCACGTAGGTTATTTTGTGAACTAAGACATAGAGACATATTGTGTTTATTAGTTCTAACCCGTCGACAATGACGGACTCCTCCATGTTCGACTGTTCGTAGCAGTGATATTAAAAAACTTTGACGATATTGAAATGTTACAGCGGTTGCCTACATTCAAGAGTAACTTTAGGCGAATATAAAAATCTGAAACATTTTTTTAAATTTACCAATTGAAACGTGTTTTCGATAAAATAATACCTGATAACTGAAACTGTCATCTAAAGCAAAATTTGCACGCTTTATAGAAATCTCAAAAAACGTAAAAAGTTGCTATCCAATGGTTTGGAGAACGACATTTTTCTATATGTTTTTTTTTGTTTTTGATGCTTTTTAAATTTAGAAGCACACACCGACTGATGAGGTTAATTGAAGTGCGGTGAAATAATATCTAAATACTGAGATTTCAGATTATATAGTTCTATAGTTCAAGGAATAGGGAGTTTTGCCTTGCAAAATGAAAAGTACATAGTTCTGATTTTGCATGGTAAGATACCGTTTTCAGCCTGTATTTCTTGTATTCTTGGAATACTAGTCAATTCCTATAGAATCGGGCTACAAGATAAGAACACAATATCTTCTTTTGCAGCCGCTTAGGTCCGTTGTTGGACATAGGCCTCCCCTTTGGTCTTCGATTGCTCCCTGTCCTGGGCACACTGCATCCATATCCCTCGGGCACATTTCCTATGCCAAGATTCTAAGATAAAAAGATTGAGTACGTAATTGTAAGATGTTAGTTTCTAAGAATATGTAGTAGTGTGTAGATCCTTGCAGTGAGAGTCTCCTCCGAGGAGCCCTTTCGGCGAACCTTGAGCCCTCATTTGGAAAAAAATGTTATCGCGTAAAAGACTGGATGAGGATTCTATTCGATCCGAAGGTGGAGGTGGTTTATCCTTAATGTTGGATATAAAAGATAATGGAATGGCGACCAAGAACAAGCTGAAGGAACGTCGGTAGACCCCAGGCAACGTGGTCTGATGATAAAACAAAATTTACACGAAGCAAAAGTTTGCTCGATTTTACTTTCAATTATATTTCGTGTTTAACATTCCCATTATTTTATTTCCATTCGTTAATGGGCTCGGTGGCGTTTTATGGCGCAATTTCCATTATGTATTTTCTTTATTTGTTTATTAATAGAGAGAGAACATTAGTTTCGTTGGTGAAATAAATCGTTCAAATAGAGCAGCGTCTACATCTACCTGACCGTTATCGAGACATAGCACTGCAGGGGAATATTGGAAGGCCTGCCCGACAACAGATTTATGGGCGGTCAAATTTAATCAAAGAGAAATATTTTGATTTCCGTAACTCTATACTCCTCCATATGTATTATCCAACAGACAACATAATATATTACATAGCTTAGCTACTGTGTTTATTGTTTCAGGTTTAGCCGATAAAATAGTCTTCTGATTTGTAAATCAATGTCGAAATTGTGATTTTTATGACTATTTTTAAGACGTGAAAGATTTTTATGTATAGATTCCCACACCCCCTAAGAACAGCCTGGGAACAAATTAAAAAATCTAAAACAGCCAATTTGTTAAGATTATAATTACCAGTATTTTGGCTGAATTATACTTTTATATCTTAAAAACTGAACGGAAAATCCTCAGATTCCGTAAATTACAGAGGTACTTTCGGAATATTTGGTTTAGTCAAGGAATTTCTAAATATTGTAATTCTAAAACAGGCAATCTGTAGTCCATACTTTCATGTATCACTGTCTTCAGTTTCAAGACTATTCTCTTAGTATTGGCTGAGAACAATTCAGGACGCCGAAGCCGAATGGCAACATATTATAGGACCTTAAAATGAAGTTAGCGTGCCTCTAATGTCGTCTATTAGACTAATGTCGATAATACGTCGGATAGGTGACTCCTCCAGCCCGCGTATCTCTGTCAAGATACCGACGACAGTCTCTGATAGATATTGTAATATAAAGGCTTTTCTTTTTATATTTTATTCCCTCGTAAAATTTATTTCATGTTGCGGGTACGTGACTGTACTTACGTCTCTCCCGATACTACCACTATATCATATCGTACTACGGCCTTTCAGTGTCCGAAGTATAATACCGTAACTATGTACATACGTACGTAGGTAGAATCTACTGAGGTTTTCTTTAATTATGTAATTGTGATTCGTGTTTACGACTGTGGCAAAGAGGTATTCGCGTAATAGTAAAAAAATACCTACATTATTACTGTGTACTGACATGACTATTATCACAAACTATGAAACCTGTAAAAAAGAAACATAAGAGTCATGTAAAGGAGAATGCTGGGTATTTCACCGAGAGACAGGAAAGCTAATGTTTAGATCAGAGAATGGACCAAGTCCTGAAGTGGCGACCTAGAACAGGCAGAAGAAGTGTTGGTAGGCCTCAAGCACGGTTGTCGGACGATGTAAGACGAGTTGGGGGAGGCGGTTGGATGCGGTCTGCCCAGGATAGGGAGCTGTGCAGATCAATGGGGGAGGCCTATGTTCAACAATGGACGCAGGGGGAAGAAACTTGTTATGTATTTTTATTTTATTTCAATGTACAGATACAGTAATATCAATACAACAAAAAACAGTAAGAATTGTTAAAAAAAACTGATCAAATCAATTACATCTGTACGCAAACAACAGCACATTAACACAATAAACACCAACTTAGACTAATGAGGGGAAGGGAAAGGCGAAGGAATTGGGTAGGGAAGACAATATCTGGTGTGGTGTATCACATTACAGCTATTTATTTAACTTTATAAAGTTTGCGAATCCAGCGAACCGGCGAATTGGTGTGGAACGCAACATGTCTCTGAAGTGTTTTAGGATGATCTGGTTGGGACAAGGCTTACTCTTTCTAAGGATGGGTTCGACTTAAGAGAGCCTTTTGGCTTTTTCCCTTCAACAACGGTTTGTAGCTCGTCGCTAACTGCGTTGTTTCTTAGTCCGTTTATCAAAAGTACTCCGACTTCACGGAAGATAGAAGTAATTTCAGTGGTAATTTCATCGAATGCCCTGGAAATAAGTTGGTCAATAATTATAACTCTAAATTAGAAAAATTGAATAATTGTTAAATGATGTGGTTATAATCTTGTAGATTGGTTTGTACTAAGGATTTTAGTTCTTTCCATCCACGCCGTCCTGTCACGCTCTCAATAATCTTATCCAGTTGCAGTTGCTTCTTGAGCGACCTCTAACATTACTGCCCTCTACCATTCCTTCTGCTATGGTGATGAGCAGGCCGGGATGCCTAATATTACGGCCTATCCTTCGCGCTCGCTGTTGGGCAATCTTATTCAAAATTATTTGTTTAATATAGACGAGTTGGGTATTACGCGGTTGCTTTCTGACGAATCCGAACTATATTAGTAATCTTACTATAATTATGTAGATAGAACCAGTATAGTATCTACGAGTATAGTCGATAATTCGTTATGTTGATTATGGTAAGTAGTATGCATAGTTAGTAAGTTAGTCAGCCATATTCGGGACGTCACGGATTTCTCTGATGTCATTATTGCTTTGTATTATTCAATACCAGTTTTAAAAGTTTTGTCTTTTATTGTTTCTATATACGTAGTACTTATTATTTTGGCTGTGTTTTATGCCATCTAGTATTATTATTACCTACTGTTTTAATTATTTTCGGCGAACGGAGGCTGTCGTACGGAAAGAATAATACCGTCTTTCAAACTCATCAACCAGTTCAAATATTTCACGGTTTCGGTAATGCTACGAGTGCCTAGGACAGTATGTCTTTTTCCCTGTTTTCCCTTTATATGTTTAGTTTCGCTCTCTTCCAATCCATCATATATCCAATTTACCATCGTCCTTTGAACATAAAATAATGTGCCAGTGACAACAACTGTCCACTACGTCTTTTACACAAAGAGTTTTAAGGATCCGTTCGAAGACACATGTTTGGTGCAAGTCTCAGGGACAGAATATGAATTGAGGAAATCAGACCTAGAACCCGAGTGTAGACGTCATGGATCGTACAGCTAGACTGAAGTGGCAAGACAAAGTGATAGTAAGTGGACATCCAGACTTATTAAGTGGAGATCATGGGAAAACAAAAGAGACGTTCGAAGGAGGCCACAGACGAGACTGGTAGGCGACGTAACGTGTATTTATTGATTTTAGCCTTTTTTTCTGTAACAGTTTATATTAATTTATCGCATTTAATCTTGTAATGTTTGTAAATCTGACGATTCCAAGTGCCTTAATTAATGGGGGCTACGGATGATTAGAGAACAATAAACCATAAACCTTGGTAGTGGAACAGTGGGTGAAAATGCGAGTATAAAAAATAATAATAGAAACGTTTACGTCTATATAGTCTATATCCATCAGCAGTGGAAGACCAGGGCTAAAAATGAATTGTATATTATTCCGCATCAAATGCCATTACTCGTGAAATACGTCTCTTAGTATTTTGTGATGCGACGTGCTGTGCATATTATATAAATTCGGTATCACGTTTAGCTCTTACAGGCACGTGCATTATCGTTGGAGTGAGTGTCCACATAATGTTTTGTGCTTTGGGTAGTACTTGTGAACGTGTCCGCCGAGTACCCTTGTGTACCGGTCTAACTGGGCTAATCCCTCAAACAATAGTGATGTACGGCGTATTATTATTATACACTCGTCGAACGGAGCGAGCTGTTAGGCTAATTCAGAATTCTGACAAACGTATATTTGTAATGTGGAAATATTAGCAGCCTTATTCAATAGATTCGCCTAATACAGATCTCAGAGGTTACTTAGTTAGTTGCCATACTAGGGCTTAAGTAACACATAAAAAACATTTTATTCAAAAACCTTACTTAGCCGTCAAATAACTAATCGCGAAGTTATTAGGGTTTCGGCTGGGTTTTGATTATGTTTGCTACTGTATTCCATAGAAATGTCTTAAAAACGTGCAAAATTCCATAGAAATTTGTTTATGGTTATCTTTTTGGCGCTACTTTCCGTCTACTTTCCGTGGTTCTTCTATGGTTTCAATGTGTTTTGACTTTGACATATTTGTCAATTTGTGTTAAAGTATTGTGATGAAATGGATGCAGTGTGGACGTAATGCCCGATAAATTCTTTAAAAATTCGCCTAATTACGCTTTGCTTACAGTTGTTATATTTTGTAGTGTTTGTAACACCTTGAATGTCATTCGATTTGTAGCTAAGTACCTACGTAAATTCAATAATATGTCATATACTTTTTTTCGACGCGATCTCTGGCGATCTCAAAACAACTCATCTGTAGGAAACATGTGTGATGGCTGTCATGATTGTATTAAAATGTCAAAAATATGCCTAATTACACTTTGATTAGTGCCCCTGATACCTAGATTGTTTTTTTTTACTCAATTTGCAATAAATTACACGTGTTCAATAATAATACATTGTTTTTTGGTTGTGTTTGAAAACAAATCACCTGTTATAATCGCTGTAATAGCAGCCATATTGTTCCGTATTAGCGGTAGTACACGGCTAATACACCTCATGGCTTGTATTAAAGTTACGATGCTGAGTAGCGGTTACATAAAGTTAAATAAAGCTTATGAATAATGTTTTTCGCTAGTACACCCTTATTATACTGATTAACTTTTAAGTAAAGTTTATAAATAAGACTGTAGGTATATTATGATACTTGCAGAAGGCCGTTTTGCTGTCATCTTGCTGAACTTTAAGGTGATTTCTCTCTTTGGTTCTTCGTTGTTTCAATCCTGGGGATAGGTTTGCAGTAAAGTTCTACATTTCGTCCTTAATTTGCATTTGATCCTTTGCATTCTTTTTCAACTCTAGTTTTGAGGCTCAGCTCACGTCTTCGCACACATTTTTTAAAAAAAAAAGGGTCTGGGCTCCGTACACAAACCCAAATACTTTCCTGCACACCTTGCACTAGGCTAAAAGCCTGTATCGCAAAGTGTGGAATACATCGCCAGCGCTGGGGTTTGAGCCTGATGACACCTCCCGCTCGAGAGACTGCCGCCTCAACCAACTGCTCCAACCACGTACTCATTCCATATATTCCCGCCAGGGGCGTTAGTTGTTCTATCAACCAACCCTTTATTTAATGATAGAACCATTTATAAAATACGTATTTAATAAGATGTTTTTTCGTGATTTAGGGTAGTTCTATATGTAGATGGATCTTTTCTTCGGTTTTCTATTATACATTGCATAATTATTATTAAAATCTATTCCGGTTTTATCGGGAAAATTAATCTCAAATAATTCTCATGTAAATTGTGTGGAAATACGTACTTGAACATGGTACGTAGTAATATTATGAACAAATAACGAATTTACATAATATGATATTTTAAGTGTTTGCATGTGTGTGTACAATTAATGCGAGGTTTACATTAAATTATAACGTATGTAAATTATTATTGTATTTCACTATACATACACACACAGACACACATACATACATACAATACGTACCGCCCATGGGCGTCTTCAGGGGGCACCTGCGCCTCCCCGGAGATCGGAATAGATTTATATTTTTTCATACTATATTTATCGTTTGGCATCGTCGAACAGTGGCGGATCCAGGATTGAATTTGGGGGGGGGGGGCTGAATGTCGTCACATGGTAAAAAGTACTGTCACTCAACGTTTTGGGGGGGCTAAGGGGCTGAAACCCCTAGATTTGTTCTGTATAAGGTACTGTCACTTAGGTTTTGGGGGGGCTTCAGCCCCCTAGCCCCTCCCCTGGATCCGCTAGTGACGTCGAAGTATAGTCACATCGTTAAAGTCTGACATCGTTAAAGTCTGACATCCAGCGCCTCCAGCCACTGGATGAACTCAGGGGACAGGCTGGCAGCACTGTCAATGGTACCGGGGTAAGCACGTATGGGGCAATCACGCAAGATGTGCTGCATGGTTTTCTTCGGGTGTCCACAGTCGCACTAAATGATAAAACCTCACAAATAATCACATTATTACTACACGTTTTCTCGTCATGTAAATTTTCTAAAAATGAGGTTGAAAATCCATCAAAATACAATGATTTCACCAAAAAATTGCCTGCGGCGCTATTCTTTTATAAAAGCATGTTCGTACATATTATTCAGAAATATATTATACCTATTTTCAAATAAACTTTTTCAAATAAAATTCTTTACTATGTCTCACAAAAAATTTTCGCCTGCGACGCTATTTCTGCGTTTTTCATGCACCAAGTTTTTAACTTACTTTGCCCCCCTCCTAGCTCCGAGGCTGGCGACGCCCGTAATACCGCCTGATGTTGTAGGTTTTTTTCTTTTTCACAAGAACTCATTTCCGGCGTCCGAGGTTAAAATAAATATTGATAATTACTATTTTTCTTCACTGGTATCACCGTCGCATCATGAAGTACTATCGTTTAATTGTATCGTGTTTGTATTATTTCCTATCGAATCATTGTTGTACGTTATTGGCTGTTGCATCACTACTGTACTCGTAACTCCGTTTGTTTCGGCTTACGTATTATTATTAGTGGTGGGCGTTTACGGTAACTAAAGTTAACATTAACAGATGCTTATATTAACCTCGATTATTAGTTACCCTAAATTGGAGACCTCGAGATGGGAATAGAAGTGTGGGACGGCCACAGCTGAGATGGAGAGACGACCTGGTCCGACATGTCGGTGCAACCTGGATGCAGTCTGCACAGGACAGGACAACATGGAGGCAGATGAAAGAGGCCTTTGTTCAGGAGTGGACGGGATAGGCCGATGAAGAAGAAGAAGAATAGTTATCGTTAAATGCTATCGTCGCTGATCAGTTTCAGAAGATTCCCCGTTAATGTCCCGTGCGTCCAAAGCGGGTAGTGAATCTCGCGATGTCATTGGTCACCGGTCAACAGTAGCGCCTGTCGACCGGTGACCAATGACATCGCGAGATTAATAACAGTACCTAGTCGTTCATTTTTCTGTTGATATTAATATTACTGTTGACGGGCTAATACGGGCGGGAATGTAGTTTCGTTTTGTTCTCGTGCTTTTGTTTGAAATATTAACATACGCACTCTGGTGTTGGCGTGAATTAACGTTAGCAGACAATATCTTTTTATGTCAACAGTATTGACGTGTTAAATAAGAACAACTGTTGAAGATTAACTGTTGACCATTATTGACACAGCTCTAATAATTATTATAACTCGTGTTGGTCGAACATCGTAAAATGTATAAAGAAAGCTCGCGTGAGTCTGTCCTTATCGCCTGGAAGAAACTACCATTTATATAACGAGTGTTGGGAGTACCTACGTAGTACTCTGTACCCGCCGCGACCATTATTCGGTCTCAATTAAATATTACCCTAGCAATGACTTTGACACATTCACCTCCCGGGGTTCAGCCAACTACATCAACCACTTAGATATTTATATTACTCGACATAAAAACGATATAAGATTGTATGAAAGTGTCAATTATTACACTCACTTAAGGCTCGCAACCCAACTATGACGTCACGGTCATTTCCCACGGCATTAAGGTTACGAAAATTTTGTGTGGTTCTCGAGAAATGCTGCAGTAATTCCGATGAAACACGTATTGTATTTGGATGGCAGCTAGATACGGTGATCGAAAAATCATTCCTTTAGGGGAGCTGATTCACAGCCCGTTTCTTGAGTCTTTTAATAGGTACTTTATTTTATTTCAGCCCCCTTTTGGTAATTTAATTACTATGTGGCGTTGTGAGCATGAGCCAATAAATGGGTTCCTTAAATGTTGTATCTTTCTACTCTTTTTTTTCATACTGTCAAATTGACGTATACAGGCACCGCCACCTTGACATTTCTCTCTTTCTCTAGTCATGATGTAGGAATAATACATAAAACGTTATAGGCGAAGTTGCCGTCACCATGGTGAATGAAATGTATGGAATAACAGTCCCTTAACATCGAGTATAATGGACCATGTTTTATATTCTGTTACGAGATTTGACAGGAGTGGCGGTCCTGTTTGAACATTAGGCTATGTTGCCAACTGTTACAGCACGGCTAGATACAGGCAATAATTAAAAATCTAAGTGGTACAATAATGTTATACACATAAATACTCTTCTTTTTCTTTCATTACTTATTGACCAAATACTCATTTAGTGCGATCGGCCCGGGGGGGCTTCCAGCGCCCGTAATAAAATAATCAACGTTTCCGTTTCGGCGTCTTTCTTTCATTCCAAGTTCCAACCGTCTTACTGGTGAAGCTGTGTTGTAATTGTATGAAGTATGTCTGTTTATGTGTAGACGCCTGTTGTAGTATATGTACTGTACGTCATATTATTATGAAAAATGTCCAATTATATTATTCTGATGTAGAATATTACGGAAGTAGTGCCATTAATACGAGAGCGTCTGAAATATGAAGCGTGTCTTGGTGGTGTATTTACGTATTTTATCTTTATCTATATAATAAAACAAAAAGTCCGTATTTTTCTAAGTGTTCGTAAAACTCGCGCATTTTAAGATGGATTGCTGTGAAAATTCACAAAAATCTTCCTACCGATCTACTTTAGATTTTAAGATCGCAATTTTTGGATAAAAAAGCTTACTTTAAGAGATATTATGTTGTAAAATCTAAATATGAAGAATACTAAAACAAGGCGGCCGTCTTGGAATCCATATCGAACTTTTTATAACCATAGATTATTATTAATAGTAGACAAGCGATGTCCGATGTCACAGACCGTAGATAGTAATTTGTACCAAGCGTAGATGTTAAAAAAAAAAAAACTAATTCAACCATAGAATGAACTAATATTTCATAATTATTTGTTTGTTTTTTTTTTTTATTGTAAAGTTTTTTTAAATTCCAAAATATGGCAATTTGTCTAGCTCAAACCGTCGGGAGACACCGTACTGGTGCGAAGCACGGGCAATTCAACTAGTATAATAATATATTATACTCCTATTTGCGCGTCTATGTGTAATTTTTTCGATGTATTTTGTGTGTTATGAACTTTCTTTCTCGGTAAATAATGTTGTGAAATACAATATGAGAAGGAGCATACTTCAAATACCCGTCATATTACACTTGAACACGTAAAGTGTACGTGTCCCCCGGAGCAGGAGAGATGACGTATAGGCTTGCCAGTTTTATTTTACTTACTTACGTACTCTGTTTACTCTTTATTGGTATTGTACAAATACTTAACCAATCTTGATATTATTCTCATATTCTCTGATTGTATTATTTACGCGACACATACGACTTGAGAGCGAGGATTCTCTGCGCTATGAGGCCGTGGTCTACTGGGAGCGCATATACTCCTGAAAATCTCCTAATCATGTCCACCAAAGATTGGAACGAAAAGTCGGGAAGACACGCCTCAATGGACCACGGCCCAATGCTCACTATTAGAACACCGGCCGAGAAAACTCTAATCCACGAAATCTTATAAACCTTAGTAATGTATGTATTGCCTCACCAAGCCATGCCTCCATTTTCATTAGTTTTTTTGATATCACCCTCCTTCTTCGCTTTGCCATTATTATTCTCAGGCGGTTGTGGCGTCTGCTTTCTAGTTTTTCACCACCACTTTGCACTATTTCTTGTACATTTCTCCCATCCTACAACGTCGTTCTTCCTCATATCCTTGCCTGACCACTTTCTTTGTGT
Source organism: Ceraclea dissimilis (assembly GCA_963576895.1). Classification (NCBI taxonomy): domain Eukaryota; kingdom Metazoa; phylum Arthropoda; class Insecta; order Trichoptera; family Leptoceridae; genus Ceraclea; species Ceraclea dissimilis. The sequence goes on from OY756368.1 coordinate 1,076,647, forward strand.
ATACTACTTTTAAGCATGCGTTCAATAGATTGTAATTTAGTATTGAAAATCTTTGGTCTCAAAACCACTCCCTGTGGGACTCCCGCACTTTGTTTGCGTCCGTATCTTTTTTAGCGTATTTTATAGACGAATTGTTTGTTCTATTCGTCCATGAAATGATTTCATTTTTTATTTTAACGATTCGTGGTAGTGTTTCATGCGATAATTCCCTAGATGTTGTTTGTTCTGCGGATATGTTAGCAATTATATCGCGCCCCAACACACGCACCTTCCACACTCCACGGGGAGTCGGATAATCAATAATATAATAATGGCAATTTAAAATAAAATTGGATATTGGAAATAAAATATCCAATCTGAACGCGAAATGAATTTGATATTCGGCGTTTGTTTTTGACATAAAGAAAATAAAGTAATCCAAATCCTCTCTAGTTGATATACAGATTTAGCGAGTTATAGAGATATTTCCAATTGGCAATTCAATTTAGTTGTTTTTAATATTTATTTCGAAACAAATTATCTCGCGTGTTTTTAATCGTGAAATTGTTTCCTCATTTTAATAACATGGTTTTCGATTGTCCTGTAAACGCCGCGAAATACAAAATACGAAAGACAAAATACCTTCTCAAGATAAGGTTTTTTAAGAGTATTGACATTTCAGTTTTCTCTAAAAACGGGAGACCTTAGATCTCGATCACTGTTACTAAATGTGCTTTGGAAATAAATAAAACCGAACCTTTATCCAGGGAATAACGGTAAAAGATTTTTTATTTCTTGCAAACATTTTTCAAAAATAAATATGAAAGACACCTCGGATCTTTTTTCAGAAAGACAGAAACTCGTTTCCTGTAGGATGCGGTTGCGGCGAGTTGAATTTTTTTTTGTATTGATAATATGGATTAAAATCCAGGAAAAAACCGTAATAGTTTTTTGATTGAAGCGAAATTAACCCCGAAAAATTGAATAAAAACGCTGTTTTTATCATGCGATTTTTCATCAGATTTTGAACCTTAATTACCGTAACGTCGCAGTTGGGTCGGGAGCCTTTATCCCGGAATTGAAATGCAGTAAAAAATCTCCGAGATTCCGGAGTTTCTAAATTCCCCAATGCACGCCCTATCGGGAACACGCTCGTACTTATATTTTGTGATTTGTGTGTCGTGAGTTAATATTTATTTATTTATTTATTACATAATATACGGCACCAGTGTGCCTTTAACAATATAATAGTACATGTTTAACACGGGAAGAGTATAAATAATCAAGAAAAAAATATGTCAAAAAAAGAATAAAAAACAGTTATATTAACATGAATAGTCAATGATGGATGGAAATTTGTTAAAAACAAAATACTAATAAAATATTGTAGTACAATGTGTGTACATTGTACATACACGGGTTCAGTTCACCTACCGCTCGTATTCATTACTGGCGCGTCTGTGAAATTAACTCGTACACGGTTTTTTTATTATTTCATGTTGAAGGGTCGTACGTGATTTGCAGGGGGTGAGATTATGAAAATTTAATCATTTGGAACTTATGCGGAAAATGTAAATTGAAAATATATTATTACATTTTATATTGTGAACCGTGAAGCACCCGCATATCCACGAGTGTGTTAATATTCTGTTTGAATGGACTCGTCAGATGTATAGGGGATTGATGGTACAAGATGAAAATCTCAATTTATGTTAATTTTTTTATTTTTAGAATTGATAATATGCATTAAGAGTATGCATACCGATATTTCAAAAAATCTAAATTCGGGAGACCTTATATCTCTACAACCGTTACTGAATATGCTTTGGAACAAAATAGGGTAGATGCATTGAACATTTATCTAGGGAATAACTGTAAAAGCTTTTTGATTGAAGCGAAATTAACCCAAATAAATGAAAAAAAACGCTATTTTCACCACTTTATCATGCGAGTGTTCAAGAGATTTTGAACCTTAATGTCGTGGGAAATGACATTGAAATCACAGTTGGGTTAAACTGTATTAAACTGTCACCTAAAGCAAAACAAGAATGCAAAATTTGAAGGTGCTGGGACTGTTATTAACCTTGCAGAGGAAATGTAGACGCAGATAATGCTAAACGAGAGATAAAGTTAGATTCAAGTGAAAAGAACCCCAAAACACGGAAGAATTTGCCATCTCATGTATTAAAAAATATTTCAACTGTGTAGCCGCAAAATTAGGTAAATTTTCCTCTCGAATTTAGTGTGAATTTCTCTCAGTTGTGTGTTATTGTTGTACCGCACTCCCCGCCTATATCCTACGCAGCTAATATGTGCTAATGAGGCGAGATGTTGTGATAGCATCATTTGCGTTTTATCTTCCATCGCGTTAATATTATTATCATTTGTAGGAGAAATAGTAGTGGTAAATGCGGGAGAGGGGATCGGCTGATTACTATAAAGAGACCCCAGTGTATTGTTTTATTCAAAATATGTCCCAAAAAATATCCTGTGTGTACGAAAGCTGCGATATGAATGGTATGAAAATGAATGTAAATAAAACGAAAGTATTAGTGTTCGAAAGAGAGGAAATAAGGACAAATTGTGTGATAAAGGTTGGTAATGACTGTCTGGAGCAAGTGGATGAGTATGTATATCTGGGAAGTTTGTTTACTAGAGATGGACGCTGTGATGGAGACATTGAAAGAAGGAAGCTGGCCGGTACTAGGACGAATGGTGCGCTCGGTCCGATTGTTAGTAGTAGCAATGTGTCTATGAAAGCAAAAGTGCTAGTGCACAATGCTGTCTTGGTGCCGACCCTGATGTATGCTAGTGAGACGTGGACGTGGATGAAGAAGGATGAATCAGGGTTGAATGCAGTAGAAATGAGGTCATTAAGAAGAATGTGCGGGAAAACGCTGAGAGATAAGATAAGGAATGAGGTTATTAGGGAAATGAGTGACTGCAAGACTGGTGTAGTGACAAGAATGAAAGTAAACAAACTAAGATGGTTTGGGCATGTTGAGAGAATGAATGATGACAGGATGACAAAAAAGATATATCTGAATGAGCGAAGAGGGGTGAGAAAGCGCGGCCGTCCGAGACTGACCTGGTCCGATCATGTCGACCAGATCCTCAAGGATGGACGCGTTTTGAGTAAAAGGAATCGGAGAGCGTGTATGACTAATTGCATGAATGTGACGGAAGCTAGGAGTGTGTGTAAGGATAGGGCTGTCTGGCGCTCTGTCCTCTCTGCCTACCCTGCAAGGGATGTGGCGTGAGGGTATAGATAGATAGATAGATAGAAAATATACCACTAATTAGGATAATTTGTGCATTAACAGAGGTAATACTCTTCTTCTTTCTTATTTCTCAACCGTTTCAATTCCAATGCTGGACATAGGCCTCCCCTTTGAATTTACACAGATCCCTATCCTGGGCATGCTGCATCCACTTGCTTCCTGCGATTCGCCTCACATCGTCAGACCATCTTGCCTGAGGTCTTCCCGCGTTCCTTTTGCTTGTTCTAGATTGTCACTCGAGAATCTTTTTGGTCCATCTAGGATCTGAGCGTCTGGCAACGTGACCTGCTCAACTCCATTTCACGGCAACTGCTCGTTTTACCGCTTCGGAGACGTTGGATTCCTCTCGTATGCATTCAATACTATATAGTTAATTAGTAATAAATTTATTTCGTAAAACTCCATAGTTTAAATAAAAGACGCAAGACCATTGTGCGGCTCAACTTTTTATTTTGCTATTAGTAGTGGTGCGTTCTGGTTTATCGGACCGTTTTGAAACATTTAGAAAAGTTTGTGGAAACTTCGAACCCAATTTCTTGTGATAAACCAGATGTACTGTCATCGCTACTCGAGTTTACGGAATGTGTGTGCCTTTTGTAAGTGATTGGCGTCTGCTATTGTCTCGGTCTGCCTTGGCACCTACATGTTAGTGCTCAGTTAGGTAGATTGCATTATATGCTGTTGTTATTTGTATGCAGATAAACGTACCGTCTGATGTGTTGCAAGTATCTGCGTTTTCTGTAAATTCAATTCAACATATCCGGGAATAAAATCCGCACTTAATACTGCTTATGTAGCGACTATTTATAGCTTCATTAATGTTATTATTCATAAGCTCCGTTATCGTTAAGTGCTTTATACAAGTCATGTATTGGATGTCTATCATTCATGCAGCGTAGTATGTATGTAGATAAATCTATTAGGCGGTTTGTTGGACTTTTTATGGTTTCTAAATATTATTTTGAGGGGTCAGCCCGGGTTGGTTTAATCGACTATCCATATATCATGTTGCTTTGCACATAGTTGCCTAATATTATTACATTTTTATTACCCGACGCTTATAGTAGTAGGTATACTATACAGACGATTATATCGCTCCGTTTTTATCAGTTCATACTGCTTGCTATCCACGTGTCTGCCAATTTGTCATGTTAGACCGCAACTGTAATTATCTCTCACTTAGGCAAATTATATGTCAGTTAACTGATTATAAGATGGTGCTTTGAAAAGGGTGTTTTTATTTCATATGCATACGACCATTGTACAAACTGTCTAGGAGTCATAGCTCCGCGTCAATGCTCTTCAAGTATTCTTGAAGAGCCTTGGTGTCTTCTTCTTCATCATCAGCCTATCCCGTCCACTCCTGGAGAAAGGCCTCCTCCATCTGCCTCCATGTTGTCCTGTCCTGTGCAGACTGCATCCAGGTTGCACCGATATGTCGGACCTAGTCTTGTACCCTTTGCGTCACCTTGTGGATTTCCTCAAGAACCCGTACAAACTTCTTGTCATGACACCTCTCCGAGTTTCGATCTGTTCACCTTCACAAAGGGGGTGATCTCTCTTGTATGTACCCCTACGCGGCCATCACCAGTACGAGTCTTATTTAGGCTGGACCATTGTTTGCGGGATCGGTCGAATACCGGCTGTCTTACTGTAGGGTCCTGTGTAGGTTGTCTGCGTTCGGGTCTCTGAGCGTTCCTGTATTCTAGAGTGACATTGGGAACTTCTGATAAGCTCAAAGGGTAATACAGACTTGCTGCTGCAACAGGTTAGCGAAGTTGTTGCGATTTCATATAACTGAGAAAGATATCTGGTATTGATCTCGTTTCTAATTAAGGATTTCAAGATTTTAAATACTGAAGCAAATTTCAGTTGATATTCTTAACGTAATATAGAATTACTCGGCTCTTTTCGATCGTAGGTAATTTGTTTTATAGTTTATTCCAGAACTGTAGAGTATGATAATAATTTCGTATGGGATTTCGTTTAGGAATTTCTCCAACATTTTGACGCGCCATAAATCTCTTATAAAACCCGTCGAAATGTTCTGCAATAAATTCTTCACGACTTGCACTTTGAACTTTTCTCTGTACTGTTAACACCCGCACACTTACAGTAGTATTTATCCTAGGAACGTACGTACATAACTCATGACTCTTTTCAAAGAGGATTACTCTCCATACGAATGTTTCTCCACGGCTGGCTTACCATAGTACCTACAACTGCTTGTAGCTGAACTCGCCTTTGTATAGAGTTCAATAATTTTATTAGATTCTCTCGTGTTCTGATTCCGAGATTCATATTTTATTACGAATACTGCATTCCTTCTAAGGCTATTGTTGCATCGCATAATGCTAATTGATTTTTCTATGTGGTCTCTCAACATTCTTTGAAAACATCACGAATGTGCAGAGACTATGCATTCATATAGAGCAGAATGCTCATTTAGTATTGAAAAAAAAAAATGGCCCGGCGCAAACGAAATGTAACTCAAATGATAGGTAAAAAGGAGTAATTTATTATCCGGGCTTGTAGGCCGTGGTCTTGTGTGGGATAATGTACCACACTAGACCACGGCCTACAAGCCCGGAAAATGAAACTACACATCGTGACACCGGCCGTGAAAGCCTACGTACACTTAAAAAGGAGTAACCCCTGAATATATGCAACCTCTATAACTTTTCAATGCCTCGCCCTTTTTAATAAGCTTGGTTTTTCATAAGTTTTTACGATTCTTCTTCGTCTTCTTCAGCCCTCTGTCCTCCACTGCTGGATATAGGCCTCTCATATCCTTCCATTTATTTCTGTGCCTTTCAATTTTTAACTCCCACGGCGGCTAGCGCGAGTATTACTGACATTATGAATGTGTATTAACGCCGCCTGTAAAATGTCTAATATGAATTCCTTTGTATCATCATTATGAAAATATTTTCTTTTTCTCTGTCGCGCTTAAAATGCGAGATTATTTCATTAAAAAATTGTATGTATATTTTATAATATACCATCATAACATAACATAGCAGGAATAGCTTCATTCCGTAATACTGTTGTGGAGGATATTATAATCTGTATGAAATATCGCTCGTGGAAATTAAGTCTTTAATTTCACATCATCGTGTGTGCGTATGGTCGGACGTTTGTAGGGAAAATTTCATGATACTAGCTGTATTACCCAGCATTACCCGGGTAGCTTTATTGGTTTATTGTATTGTATCGTCCTTATGTCCTATGTGGGCACTTGGACTCGTCAATTTTACATAATATAATATGGATACATGCATAATGATAAGTGTCGTAAATAACACATAACAATATCATAAACAATATTACAAACAATAAGTTCATTACTAACAGAATGTAGAGGGTTCTGTTAGTACTTACTTTACTTTTCGTTTGGCTCCGGTTTGATGTTCTGCATCCGCGAGGATTGCGTCCAGAGAATAAGCTGTAGAGTCACAATCTGGGCTCCAGTCTCGCCAACCAGTCCACCGCCTCCGGGGTCGCCTCATGGATGTCCCGGAGGTCTCCGTCAAATTTATTCAGCTGGCATTCCTGCACTAGGTGTCTTATGGTCTGCTCAGCTCCGCACTCACAATCAGGGCTGTCCCTTTTTCCCCACCTCCAGAGTGAGTGGTTGCAGCAGCCCTGCTCCGTTCTCACTCGATTTAGTTGTACCCAAACCCTGCGAGGTAGGTCAAATCCTGGTACTCGAGCTGTTGACAAAATAAAAATAAAATAAATATAATAATGCTAGTTGGTATCCATGCGATCATTCAAAATTTCGTCTGCACTACTAAGAAATGGTTCTTAAAAAACAAGCTAACCCCACCTCTATAGCCTTAATAATTGACTCTTTTTGAGAAAGAAATAATGAATTTTAATCCCTTTTAAAGAAACGTTTTCTGTATTCCTATAAAATTAATATTTACCTTATTTAGATATACTCAAAAATGTACCTTCTCATTAAGCTTGTTTTCATACCTTATAATAAATATTAGAAAAAAAAACGGCCAAACATTACTACCTAATTTTGATTGGAGAATCTATGTCCCTTATATCTTAAGTTCGTACCACGACTGGTTTTCGAGATATTCGTATACTCTAAAAAAAATCAACCCTATTTTTCTTAAAGTTTCCAAAAATCCCTTCATAATAGAAGGTTTTTGAATAAATATACTTTTTGCCTTAAAAATTTCAGTTCTCTAGGATAAGCCGTTTGGGCTCTGCTTTGATGAGTGAGTAAGTCACTCAGTCAGACGCATTCGTATATGAGTAGAAGAGATGTGCCACTAAGTATAATACAACGTATGGTAAGAGTATGCATACAGTAATATATTATGCGACGTGCTCTATCGTTCATCGCGACTAGTGATGGGACGAAATAAATATTTACTTTAACCCATTTTGTTGATAATCCATAAGAGCTACGAGTAAATAGTCGAAGAATGAATTAATTGCTATTGTTTTAGCTACAATACGATGTACAATTTATTTTGATACGATTTATAGTTTTTGAGTTATTGAAAGGAATTCCAATATATGGAGAATTTATCGATTGTAACAATTGACTTGCAACGTATAAAACTATCGAATAATCCATGTGCGATATGATTTGAGTAAAAATCGTTCTATTGTCGCTTCAACTTTTTCTAAAGGAGTCTCTGCGTCTCACCTTAAATATTTTATCAACCAAATTACAGCATTCTATCTACAAAAAACTACGGAATAATCTCACGTTTCAGTAAATTCCATAAATGATTATGGATTTTTTTTCATGGAGAGAGTTTACAAAATTAAAATTTTTGCCCACTAGAGTCACTTGCACCATATCTTACATTTTTCCATGTTTAAAGTTTAAGAATGATATCTTTAGTATTTGCTGAGTTATCTTCCTTTTCCCGACGCTATTTTTTTTCATGTCCAATTACGGTACAAACAACCCATGTACAACGCAATAAGCTGACAGTTGCAAGCCGACATTTTTCTACCGCGATGTCATCGAATAGTTGCGATTTTTTTTTACCATCGATATAATCGAACGTGCTGCCCATCACTGGTGACGACTGGGCCGCGGGCGACTCTGTAAGGCGAGATTAAATTATGAAGTCGGTATCAAAGTTAACTGATTATTTTTTAACGTCGAAGAAATAATTTGTCATTTCTCATTTTCAGCGCTGCCCCTACAGCAGTGCAGTTGGGAAATTATTATAGCGATTTTCCCTTCATATTATAACTAACTATGAGATTACAGATTTTACACGTCATTCGCATACTTTTATACAGAACACATTTTTTCTAGCATGTCTAGTGTTAGGAAATTTATTAATTTTTTACTAAAATATTCCGCTCTCCGGCATGACAGTATTTTTTAAGAGTATGCATATCGAAATTTCAAAAATTTATAAAAACGGGAGACGTTCTATCTCGACAACCGTTACTAAATTTGCTTTGGAACAAAATAGGGTACATGCATTGAACATTTATCTGGGGAATAACCGTAAAACATTTTTTATATCTTGTATAGATTTCTCAAAAAAATAATTTAAAAACATCTGTGATCTTTTTTCCGAAAGACGGAAACTCGTTTCCCGAAAGTCGCGGAGTAAATTTTTTTTTGTACTGATAATATGCGTTAATATCTAGGGAATAACCGTAAAAGGTCTTTGATAGACGCAAAATTTACCCCAAAAAATGGCAACAACGCTATTTTTACCATTTTATCATGCGATTGTCACGCGATTTTGAACCTTAATGCCGTGGGAAAAGACTGTGACGTCATTCTTGGTGCCATGCCCTTAAATATTCCGCTCTCCGGTATGACAGCTTTTTTAAATAAATCGTCATAGAATAAATAAATACATAAATAGGTTCAACAGCCCAGGGCTGCGCCTTGGATGAATCCAGGAGTTTGCTGCCTTTGTCCTTGAGTTTTTTATTTCTAGTGTGGATATATCAACGGTGACAGAATGTATGACAGAAATAAAAACATCGTAGGGCGTTTACGATTTGAGATATACCTAAATTATTGTAGGTCTTGAACTGGATTTTTCTGCATTGCACAGACAAAAATACATTACAGTTTTTTCTTCAACAAAGACGAGAGGCATCTTAATTCACATAATGTAGCGTTACGTGGACTCTCTTGGGGAGGAAGCAGGATGGGTGTTCCGACGCTTACGAGTCGGCTTTGGCTGGCTGTGATGATGGCTTAGGAGTTTATGTTAGTATTATTACAAAATTATATAGACGTTGAATTGTTTGTCTATCACGGATAGTTTTAAAAAATTAAAGTACCTGAATAATAGTACTTAGACAGAATTAGCATGGAACGTAGATTAATGATGGATGAGTTTCTGTATGAAAAAAAAAACATCTGTATGAGTTTTATTCTAAAGTTATTATTTTAAAATAGGTAAATAAATTTTGGGAGAGACTAACAGAAACTATGAACTACATGTTCATATGTATGTTGTCAGTTTTATAAACTAATTTAATTACAACCGAGTACACACGGAGTCTTCCGAAAAATCCGAATACGTACGTCTAGTATGTTTTGTATGAGATATGGACTCCCACCCACAAGTTCCTATCAATTCTATTGGAATAATTCCGCGATACAGTAATAGTTTGATACGCTTTTAGAGAGCTATAAAAGCCAGCATTTCCGAATAGCGTATTAGGTACTAGGTATATAGGGTCGCCCGATTTCTTGGAAGTCAAACCGGGATAACCGAAAAACGGGGGGACGTACTAGCGCTAGAATTTCAATTTTTCTAGGTATAGGCTATGAGTTTACGCCGCTCTCCCCTCCAGCATGAAAATTGTACGTTATAACGTATAAAGAACGCACCAAAAAGTTAGCACCGCAGGCGAAATTTTTTAGATTAATGGATGCAGTAATGGGCTGTTATTTTGTAATAGTAGGTCAAATCGAAAACCGCTCATGAGTAACTTTGTTTTTTTACATAATTTTGTATATAAACTGTCAAAAATACCACAAATGATAAAAATCCTAAAAACATACCAAAAATCTAAAACCGGGACATTTAGGCGTCGTGAAAGGTTTGTTCGTGACACCGGGACATGAGGACCAGGACCAAACCGGGACGTCTGGCAACCCTAGGTATATATCACTATACTGTATCGCAAGTATAGACTACATACGTATAATAGGTATCGAGTTATTTTACTCACCGCAGTATGAAGTGTAGGTACGTACGTGATATCGACTCGGATATCAGGGATTTTTCCCACCAGAGATTCATCCGGCTGTTGCATACAATACACCTACATACATTCAATATAGTACTTGTATGCTTTCCACACATAACTTCACTCAATATAATGTGATATAAGTGTATCGTTTCTTGTGTTGGTAGTGTAGGTACATTTTCTAGCATTATGCGATGTTCTTGTATCGAGAACGATAGCTTCGTTTCATTCCAATTGAATTACTCTGCATTCTTGCAAAGTATACTGAAAGGTGTAGGATTCTTGCTTTAAGTATGCATATTGACATTTCAAATAATTCTAAAAACGGGAGACCTTAGATCTCGACAACCTTACTACATATGCTTTGGAAAATATAGAGTAAATACATTGAACCTTTATCTAGGGAATGACCGTAAAACATTTTTTATATCTTGGATAGATTTCTGAGAAACACCTGTGATATTTTTTCCGAAAGACAGCAACTCATTTCCCGAAAGTCGCAGAGATTAGTATTTTTTTGTACTGATAATACCTATGCATTAAAATGTAGGGAATGACCGTAAAAGTTTTTTGATTAAAGCGAAATAAACCCCATGCGCGTATGACAAATTGTATGAATGTGAGGAAAGCACGGAGTGTGTGTGAAAGGATAGAAAAGTCTGTCGATCTGTCATCTCTGCCTACCCCAATAGGAATGAGTACGTGGTTGGCGCAGTTGGTTGGGGCGGCAGTCTCTCAAACGGGAGGTGCCAAGTTCGAACCCCGGCGCTGGTGATGTATTCCACACTTTGCGATACAGGCTTTTAGCCTAGTGCAAAATGTGCATTGGCTTTGTGTATGCAAGCCCGGATCCTTTTTCTATTAATATTATTTTATAGCGTGAGGGGATAGAATAGGATAGATAGTTTCCTTGTTGTAATAATATCTCGAAGTAATGAAGTGTCGCCTGTGATATTGTTGTTACTTCGGTATGACGGATGAGTGTGTGCTGGAGAAGAACAAACGAATGAACTTAGAAGATAGAAGGTAGAATAATGTATGAGATGAATCGTTTTAGGTTTTGCAATGCAAAAGGAATTGATGGAGGGGAGGCGTGCATTATTTACATAAATAATATCAAGTCCTTTTTACTTAATCGCACCCTTTTGTCTTATACTCCGAGACTATACCGAAACCATACTTTTTTTTGCAATATAGGTACATAATGAACACTTAAAACTAAGTACACAATTATTTACAAATCTTCTGCACTCCATAAGCAACTGAATGCTTGAGCGAGGTGAAGGATTCCTCAATTAAAACAACGACACAAAAGAACTTTATCACATAACAGAACAAATCACACAGACAACTAAGTCACGTAGCAATAATCCTATCAGCTTAAGTTATGTAGAATGTAAAAAATGTAAAAAAATTGGTAATGTTTAAAAATTCAATATTTATTCAGTAAAAGTCAGTATTTTCAGACTTCTGAGTGAGTCAAACCAGTATTCTTTAACACCGAACCTGTTTTGACCCCTGGAATTCATAATCAGGACAGGCCACGGAAGATGCGCAGACCTAATACATCGATGGGGGTTTTCCCCGAGCCCCGACTGTGTATGTAGTCGCCGCCAGACGATAGGCAATATAGTTGAGTGTCCAATTTTTGGTTTCAAGCGCGGTCTAACCGAAATTCACGGGGTCACCGCTGACGCTGCCAATTGGCTAAGAGATTTACCTTTAAATTTTTATTTGCCGTGTCTATGTCTTTACCATATACAAAAAAATTCAATATCGGACAGTCTCAGGGCTGCTTACGAAATCTCGCGTCGAGAGACGAAGGGGTGATTTATGAAGAATAAAAAATGCTAATTCGTCGTCAAGTCAGGGGGTGTGGGGGTCGTGTTTTTTACGACATCATTTCCACCCCGCAATCTATTGTAGTACGTAGACCTACCTACAGGTGGCGTGGTAGTTCACGAGACAAAGGGAGATGCCGTAATCATATAATACACAAACCCTCCCGATTTAATGAAATCCTAGATTGCCGGCTACATCGAAAGTTAAGATGAACACATGCAGTAATGTACTTCATTTAATATAACAATCATTATTTACTTATTATTGAAGCGGATATTACACACAATACGGTTCAACAACAGGTTCACAGTTATAATAATTTGTAAGCAATGATCACTAGGGCGAACTTATTGCTATAGAGCAGCACCTTCCAGTTAACCGAACATAATTCTCATTATAACACATGTTGGTATTAATTAGGCAACTTTACTTTGAGTGCAAGGAATCGTAGAGTGTGTATGACGAATTGAATGATTGTGACGGAAGCAAGAAGTGTGTGAAAGAATAGGAAAGTCTGGCGATCTGTTCTCTCAGCCTACCCTGCAAGAAACGCAGTATGAAGGGATAGAATAGGATAGGAAAAATCAAAATGCGAGAATAATTTTTTATACTTAGAAAAATGCACGCCATTCTCTATCATTATTTCTTGAAATATCCAGTTTTGTGCGAATTTCAGTGAGACTTCTAGTAATATTAATAGCGATGTTCCACTCAGCTTCATAAATTACATGGAAATGGTAAAGATGTTGACGTGTTCAAAAGACCAGAAAAGAAAACAAGTATCCGTCACCTTGGGGCTTTTCTTAAAAAAGAAAACAACTTTTCTGGAACATTTTTGTTACACACTAATTACTTATTTTTTTGTATTCATATTTCAACAAAAACAAGGTTATTTTTTAGTACTTATCATGTTTTGTACTAAAAATGATTTTAACTGTTTTTAGTGTGTTTTTTGCAGGTTTTCGCAGTTCTATTCACAATTTATTTATTTATCGTATGGCATTTAACATCACATCTTAATAAATATTCACAAAATAAATGTTTTTTCTTTCGTAGTAACTGAATAAATTGTGTCGAAAAAAGTAACATTACTCAGCTAATACTAAAGATATCATCCTAAAACTTAAAACATGGAAAAATTTAAAATATGGTGGAAGTGACTCTAGCGGATACAAATTAGATTTCTGTTAAATTTCTCCATAAAAAATAATTCCAAAGTTACCTCTGAAATTGACTGAAACTTGAAAGTATTCCCGTAGTTTTCCTAGCACATAATATGTAATTTTGTTGATATAATTTTTAAGGTAAGACGCAGTGAATCTAGTGGATATTTTATTGATATTCGGTCCCATTTTCATACAATAAGACAAAATAATTTACGTCTTATTTTGCGCTTACACTTTCATGTAAAATTTGCTAAAGTTGAAGCGATAATATAACGGTTTTCGCTCATTGCATATCGCCTCTAAAGTCAGCTATAACTATTTACCTATAATCTGTTCATAAATAGTATACTCAACTTTTGAAACCTTTCTGTGCAGGTATAGCAATAAAACTACATGACCAATAAAGGACAGTTGTCAGTCTATGCGGAAGAGTTGTTAGTATTTTTAGAGAAGTTTTATAGGACGGTTACATATTATTTGTTGTAGTAGGGATGAAGGACCGTGGATGAGGTGGAGACATGCGCAGTACGATTAGTATAAGTACTGTTTTTTTAACAGATTATACAAACTATGTTTTTATATAATTTTCAGTCTTATTGTTATACTGTGGTGTGAATTAATATACGAGTATGTAAGGTAAATGTTGTGTTAGATGCGCGGCGTTCAACACCCTTCAGTAAGTAGCTTGACTGAGGACAAATACAATGAGTATAATATACAAGTCATACAATAATAATATATACAATACATACATAATTATTGTATATTTAAATAATAATTACGTAGAATTCTCCTTGCGTGTCCGCCATGTACTATGAATAGTACTGCAATAAAAGTTGGAAATTATGTGTATTAAAAAATAATATAATATTATTATTATAATAATAACGATTGTCGTAAAGTTTGCATACATTCAGGAGTATTTGATTATACTGTTCTACCTGCGGTGTTGGGAAAGAATCGCACGGGAAAATATATCACACGCAGAAATATCGCACTCATTTTTATTCGAAATTTACTATTAAGAGATAGATAGATACTTTATTCATTTCAGTGCACATACAAACAAAGATGGGTATTTCAATTCAAAATATAGCGACATTTATCAATATGTAAATAGTTTCATCTACCTTTAAAAGCACAAACGTGGGTGAACTAGAGTTGATTGCCCTGTATCTCACCACACGGTATAAGATCTTCACAAAAATACAACAATCCCAGGAATAATTTGATAACGGTACCTAAATAAAACAACAAAATAATATATTCAGTCATTAGAAATAATATATCTAAAAGTTTACAGAATTATGAGACACCATAATCGGTATTTCGTAGTTAAATTAAATGATCTATCCAATCTACCGTTGTAAAAATTATAAATTTTATCTATAATAATTTTTGTTATTAAAAATAAAAATGTGATATTTTTGTCGTGTGAGATTTTTCCCGTGAGATTTATGCCGTGTGATTTTATCATGTAACCTTATTCTACTACCTAACGATGAAAACCCTTTTTTAATATCTTTCCCTACCCTGCTTCGGCTTTCATTTCTTACAAAAACATCCCTTGAAGAATCACAGAACAGTAATCAGTGATTTTATCTGTCAAGGGATGAGTGACTTGACTTTTGCGTCGCCTTTTGACCTATTGCCGAATCATTGGCGATGTCCGATAAGAAATGAAGGATAAGAGAGATTTCGTAATTAGAATTAAAATGGACAAGAGGAGATGGTTAGGATAATATGTGGAGAGGGTGCGTGAGAATAGGATAACAAATGAGATGTGTATGGGTGAAAGGAAAGGTGTAAGGAAATGTGCCCGTATTTGACGGAAGCCAAAAACATGCAAGTGGAACTGAGATAATGTTCTCTATTTTTTATACTGATTTCTCTCTGTTGTCATCGACGTAATGTAGTTCTGGACAATTTACATCCAGACCTGCATTGATCTAAACCACACCTGCTTTAAGTTTTGTTTTGTCACCATGTGTTTATTGATTGATTTCATTCTTTTTTGCTGTAACAGCTTATTGATGTATCGCATTTTACTTTGTGATGTTTGTTTAATATGTAAACCTGACGATTCCAAGTGCCTTAAATGGGGCCTACGTATGATTAGATAACAATAAACAAAAAAAAGTATGTAGAATAACAAGTATATTGTGAATTAGGAGTAAGCAATGCTATTTCATATAACACACTATTGGGAGCATTTCTCAAAGGTTAAATAATTCAGTTTAGGTGTTTTTATTGGTTACGTATGTCACTTTTGTTTTCACCGCCTCATTTACTATGATTTACTATTGTGTATTTTATTGTTTTCCGCAAAATGACTATTACTTACCCATACTTAAGGTCCTATATTGGGCTTCGGCGCCCTTAATTTTTCTCAGCCAATACTGAGACAATCGTCTTGAAACTGAAGACAGTGATAGATGAAAGTATGAACTACAGATTGACTGTTTTAGAATTAAAATATTTGGAAATTCCTTGAATAAAAAAAAAATCCGAAAATGCTCCTAAAATTTACGGGATCTGAGGATTTTCCGTTCAGTTTTTTAGATATAAAAGTGTAATTCAGCCAAAATGCCAAATACTGGTCAGTATAATCTTAACAAATTGGCTGTTTTAGATTTTTAAATTTCTTCCTAGGTGTCTTTCAAAAAGGTATAATTCACATTTGCCCGATCCCACCAACTACCACCTAGGAAGCAGACCCCTAAGGAATTTCCATACAAAACCACAGATAATTTGAGTAATTATTATAACTGTCAAAACCTTTAAGATATAAATCCATACAAAATACAGCATGCAGCTACTTAAGTGAGGGAGATTCTGGGCCGAGATATTTGGCCACCTAACTAAGTAGAGCTGCATGCTGTATTTTGTATGGATTTATATCTTAAAGGTTTTGACAGTTATAATAATCACTCAAATTATCTGTGGTTTTGTATGGAAATTCCTTAGGGGTCTGCTTCCTAGGTGGTAGTTGGTGGGATTGGGCAATTGTCTCTTAAATTATTCTTATTTTTACGCTAACAATTCTCATACATAATTTGAAAAAGTTGAAGCAAAAATAGAAAGATAACAGTTGGCAACATAGCAAAATGGTCAAACAGAACCACTACTGCTGTCAAATTTCGTAACAGAATAAAATACGTGGTCCATCATACTCGTTGTTAAGGGACTGTTATTCCATACATTTCCTTAGCGACGGTGATGGCAACGCTGCAAAACGAAGTGGTCTCAAATTTCTACAGCATGGCTAGATAAAAGACTCTAGGTGGCAGTGGCTCAGTGCATTTAAGCTCTTAATCAAATTATACTATTACTATAGGTACTGTTATTAAGTTATTATTATATCAATGACAGAAGTTTGAAGAACCCACCTGTGTGTGGAATCAGTAAAGACTCTTGATAAGTTTCACAAACAGCCGATTGGTTCTCTGCGGAACTTTTGTCGAGTTCGCTGTACACTTAAAATTTCATCGAGTAGAAATGCAGTTCTCTGTTTATTATTATTATTGTTGTTGCATTTATTTTATTTTTCTCTCTCTCCTTATTGCTTCACTGTATGCAGCGTAGTAACGGCAAACTTATAATGAACGATGCGGTGCTTGTGTGATATGAACTTTGTTTGATAACTACCGAAGTTGAAAAATAAAGAACTCCGTTGATATTGAATGTTTCATACATACAGTTATGACGTGGGCGGTCGTATTAAAATGTTCTTATTATACATGAAGCAAAGTTGGTCAGAAAAGTATCAACCCGTTTACCGTTAAGCTCCCGACCCAACTATGACGTCGCGGTCATTTCCCACGGAATTATGGTTCAAAATCGCATGAACAATCGCATGATAAAATGGTGAAAATAGCGGTTTTGCCATTTTTTGGGGTTAATTTCACTTCAATCAAAAAACTTTTATGGTCGTTCCTTAGATTTTTTTGAGAAATCTATATTATAAAAGATATAAAAAATCTTTTTCGATCATTCCCTAGATAAAGGGTCGATGTATTTACTCTATTTTTTTCCAAAGCATATTTATTTAGTAAGGTTGTCGAGATCTAAGGTTTCCCGTTTTTAGATTTTTTTGAAATGTCAATATGCCTACTTTATTTTGACCACTTTACACTCGAGAAACGTTTGCCATATCTGCTGTGTGGCTTACACATTGTGGATTTTGTTTATAGATTTGAAGAATCCTTCCATAATATGTGGGAGTATTTCATTTTACATACAAGTACATTTTGTATGTAAGATGTTGTTTCATTCATAAGACTGCGTATTCTTTGCAGTGCAGGTGACTACTAAAGGTTCTCGTCGCGAGGCATATTAATATTAAATGAACGTACATATCTCCTAAGAACGACTCGAACAAAAGCTTCACCCAAGGGTGCGCGCAGCGCCCGACACTTGTAAGAGACTCAACCCCTAGCGTGACAAATACAGGGAAATCTCATAGACCGGATATCAGTATCATCTTTGCAATATGCGTTTTACATTCTGGGCAGTCAAAATCTTTAACAATTAATTATTATTCTAGACAAGGTAATGTTATTAACAATACTTTGAAAGGAGTGTGTCGTTCATAATGAGACGAGCTTCTAATTTTGTCCTCGTTGTCTTTCGTTGTTTAAAGTTTTAGTTTGTTTTAAATATAAGAGACGGCGATTTTTTGTATTTAAGATCTGCATTTTAGAGTGTCTAGTACCGTGTAAACATTTCTCGCATCTTTATCGTTCAAAATCTATTATACTCGTTGATCAAGTTTTAAAAATAGGGCTTTTTTACATTTTTTGGGTACAAAGTCGCTTTCTTTATTCTTAATGCAGTTGGCAGATTTTAATACGCATTATTATCACTACGAGAAAAAAATATTTGCTACTTTCGCGAAAGAAAGTATTTTATTTAAAATAAATTCAGAGGTATTTAACATTATTTGTTCAGGAATCATCAGGAAAGATCTATTACGGTAATGCACTAGAGAAAGGTTTAATGTATCTATCTTATATTTTGTACAAAGCGCTTAGTAAAATAAGGTTGTCGAGATAATTGTTCTGAAAAATATACATTTTGGAGAGTACCAATAATTTCTGGAAAGACATAATATTACACTATTCTTGAATTAACACGATATTAAAGTTGTCTCATTATTAGGAAAGTTTCTGAATGTGCCGCATTGTAGTTTTTCTTCCGGACTTTGAGATTTCGCATTAAATCTAATCCAGTTTTTATTTGAAAACTTTGTCCATTATTCACTCTCCGCTTTCGACTTCATACATTTGTATAAGTAATTATACTAGGTGGATGTCTTTCCAGAGATTTTCCTGTCTTTTTGTGGGTAATTATTTCACAATTATACGTTATGTTCGGCAGACTGTATAACTAATGAATTAATTAAAAGTAAATACGGATTTAGATTGTTATTTCTTTTCAGTATTCAGTGTTAACACTTCTGAGTATTATCAGCCAGAAGAGTCTACATATTATTATCATTCATGATTCATAAATAAACTCATCAGCCTAATACTGGGAAACATTCACCTATCCAGATATCACGGATATCACAGGATTAGACTCAACGCGGGGCCTAAAATACAAGCATTGTGCCTGAAATATCAGTATTTAGAAATCGTCTTACAATATTGCAAGTATTAATAATTACCGATTTTTGCATTTTTATGTATACGAATGAACGGTAACTACAATTTTTTTAAATGATTTATTAACAAGTGATTTTGGTATTATACCTGTAGCTGAATATACTAATGGGATTATATTAATACCGACCTAATACTACATGTTTATTATAATAATTATTACACGTAAGTAAGATGTAATTATATAACGACAATCGTAGGCAGTACTGAAACGTGTAGTCTCGAATCTCTCGGTGTGTTCGGGGGAGAGATTCTGTGCGTACCTACGCGAGTCTAGTAAATCGTAATTAATTATGTGGAAAATGTGATTTTTATAACAGCCCGAAGCGATACCTTGTGCGGGTATATTGTTATACACAAGACATCGTAATAATTTTATATGGGGAACAAATGTGTGGAATGTTATAATGAAACATACTTGGAATATTTCGAATAGGTCTCCCATAACACGCTCTTTATTTTTAGCAATGAGTATCATAAATTTCGTATTAAAAGTAAACATATTGACATTTAAAAAAAAAGTAATAATTGAGACCTTAGATCTCGGCAACCTCACTAAATATGCTTTGCAAAATAAATAGGGTAGAAACATTGAAGCTTTATCTAGTGAATGACTGTAAAAGATTATTTATAATTTGTATAGATTTCTTAAAAAAAGGAATGTGAAAAATGGACTGGAATTGGTGAATGTTACTTGTTAAGTGTAAAGTGATGACATTAAACCAGGCGACGATCAGCGTGATTGAAAGTCCATCCTTTGCTGAATATCTGTTGAGATAACTACTTGTTATAGGGGAAGTACCTATGGAAAAAAATGTCTTGTAATAGTAACATGTTATGAAGTCACATACGTAGTGGAGTGTATCGTTTTATCAGATGCTTAAAAAATATGTTCTTCTTATCTCTGTATTCGATGTTGAACCATTTTCTGTTTGAATTGCTTCGCAAATGTCCGTACAAGCACGATACTCGTAATGTACCGACGTTCCCAGCACATAATACAAGTATCTGAACGATCCATACATGTTGTATTATGTATGGGACTATGTTCGTATGCAGTTTCATATCTATTTCTACGCCTCAACTAAAAGAACAACGTGTATTTCCTCTCCCGTCGATTGCAGCTGAGTATGACTTGTATAGCTTGTGTGTATTGTCAGGCAACGTGTATTGAAATCCACAAGGACGTAGAGTACAGTAGATATTGCATCCCGCAATACATCAAAACCACTCATTACATGCGAACCGCCGCTAGGGCTTTTTTCCCGCTGGGATGAAAAATCGTTTATGTAGGTTTGTTTTTCATTACAATTTTTTTCAAGGGGAATATTTGGTGCGTATTTTCATTTAAAACCAATCATTATCCTGCTATCTTCTTCTTCCTCTTTAGGTAAATCATATAGACTCAACAAAGTCTCTCCAGGCTCTACGGTCTTGGGCGAGTTTCTCCACCTCGTCCAAGGTGACACCGTTGTCCATCAGCTCCTAATGTCTTTTGGGTTGTCTGGCTCGGTCTGTCTTGTCTTCTAGTGCCAGGGGTTTACGTAAGGAATGTGGGCTCTATGCTGTTTGATGACATACGCAAGCCACGACCTAACCATTTCAAGCGGCGGCTTTTGATAATTTTGGTTACAAGTGGTTATAGTATGCTCCTTGCCATAGCTCTTCTGACTGGTATTTCTTTTTGGAGTCTACCGTCTTCTATTAAAGGTATAAATATCTGTTGTATATTATACCAAATACTTTCTTGCGTAGTTCAATGTAAGTTAAAACCTAATGTTGGTTACCGCAGAAATATCCTAAATATCAAGATTTAAGTAAACTGCGCCACTAACTGCGTCAAGCATCTATGTAGGTACTCAATTATGAATTTTCTCTCAGTGTTTGCGTTCCATCTTCCTTATTCGATTGCGGTACCCAACTTTGCACATTTCTCAGTTTATAAGAGTAATATTTTCAAGTCGCAACGATTCCCGGGAGATTATTAAGTATAATTGGAATCAGATATTATTATTTAATCCGTAATACGTCTCTCTACCGATGCTGCTGCCGTTGGCGCGTATCGGATATAATTGTCGGTAGACTGCGGCAGTTATCCTGATCGTTATCTGGGAGATTTTCATTTTTTTCTATTAATATAATTAATTATTATTAGTTTAGAAGAAGTTCGCATTGCTGACTATGCTACTTCTTTAAAAACTTTTCCATTATTCTCCTCCACTCATACTGGATCACGTTCTGGATTAAATGCATTTTTCTCTTAGACCAATCTTTATTATAGACTATAGAGTTTTCTTATTTGTTCCACTTCCCAATCGCCTAATGGAGTGACTTTTATTTGAAAGAGATGCACTTTTGTTCTGTCTGTGCGTCACGTATTCCTTTTGTTGTCTAGGTCTTCTTTTCATTAGCTGGTTAAGGAAGTGCGCTGTCCAGTCTGTTGTCTATATTGTCAGTGGAAACATTATCAAATCCATTAATTCTTTTCAATCTTTTGTAAGAGAGTAACATTGTTATGCTTACATGATTTACAGTATCAACATTACCCGTGTATAATATTACGGACATACATTTTCTCCATGATTGGCATCTGTATATCTTCGCCAAAGGCTCCTGTCTCTTACAGCATCCAAGCCACCCCAACCACAATTTTTCCTCACACGCTTTTGCCATCTGCTTGTAGTGGCTATTTTTGATCTTCTGGCTGCTTCCTCGGCTTCCAGAGCAGTATTTATCAACCTAACCTAGCCCACTAAGACCACCTGTATCGGGGTTAGCAATTTAACAAAAAGGAAGTATTCAGCATATCATTCTACCATCATTAAAAGTTATTAATAAAATATCGACCCTTCCTCCATTCTATATTTATATATGGAGTGTCTCCTGATATTACTTTACAGTGAGAAATCAAGTGGCGTGATGTTGGTATAAGCCAATTATGGTATTTTCAAGCGAAGTGAACTGACTAGTATGAGGGGGAACAATAATAAGAAAATAATAATATGGTACGATGTACACCTGTAAGTCTCTCGTAGGAGATAATAATACGTCCTATAATGAACCTGGAAAGTCGTAGTAGGAACCTACCGCCGTTAATGTAACTAATATTGATATTGCTCTAGATTGCACAATGAAGTAAGAAAAGAACTCTGGAATGAAATGGCACATTAGTTTTATATCATGTTCACTGGTACACAGTGAACACTTGAGAGATGTTGACGCGGAGCTACTATGACTTTCAGGTACCCCGCACAATGGTCCTTCAGGAAGTAATACATAGTGTCGTGTAAACATGACCCTTTTCAAAGTTTTTCTTCTTCTCCACCACTAGTCTCCAATGCTGGATATAGATTTCTTCGAAACGTTTCCACTCCTCTCCTGTTGCTTGTCTTTCTCCCTGCTATTCACCTGATGTCGAGGTTACGTCACTTACCCATCTGGTCTTCTGACACCTCTTTTACGAGTATTTGCCCTTTTTATGAGTTTTCTATAATCATAGAACTTGTACTATCCTCTCTAAAAGACTAAACACTCCGCGTCCTCCAATGATGCTTGCAGGAATTTCATCGTACATTTTAATTCTTTTATGGAACAACTGTTCAGTGACTTAGCAGTTCTGATCTTGGGTATCCGCCGTTCATTTATGCTGGATTTCACCAACTTTTTATTTGAGGAAAGAGTGATAGTCGTCCTCCAATGATAATGATAGGTGGGTCCTATCTCCGCTATTTCTCACATAAAAATTTGGTGAAATCCAGCATTATTCCTGTAGTGGAATAAGAGATATATGTCGAGACAATCAATTAGATCAATGCCAATCTTAGTGTTAAGGTCTTCGATTATAATTCATGATTACAATATTATGTTTTACAATAATTTCTTTTGCTTTCTCCAACTGTATATTAATTTGTTGTATTTTTTTTTGTTTCAGGTGAGTTCTCCACATATTCTCTCTGGTTATCATGTCTACATACTGTCGCCTTTCTGTTGAATCTCAGGTATGTTTTGTATTACAAACTTATCCATAGATATATAAAACAAAAATAACTATGCAAGGCGCATTCACCATAGACCAATATCCTGAATAATAAAAGATTGGAATCGTGAAAACGGCTGATTGTAGACAAAAGGTTATTGGTGTTATTCTGCATCGTAGCGAGTGTGACGTTTTACTTGTTAAAATACATTTTAGTGAGAAATTGAAAGAATTTTTGACTACAAGAAGTTTCTTTTTGTAAGTTTAATTGTATTTCGTTTTACGCGTGACAAATCATCATGCCCTTTCTAACCTTAAATATTCCTAGAAAGGACATCAGATTGTGATCCATTCACGGCGTTTATTTTGAATGCAAATAGCGTATTTGAAGACAATCAGTAACTGTCACGTGACTTCCAGTACAACTGATGTATCCTCCCTACTTGGTTCGTGTGACAGCTCAGGATATTATGGGTCCTTAGATATTAGGTCTATGGCATTCGTACCTTATAAACTGTCATCTTCTATAATATATTCTTCGTTCTTCTCGAGTGTTCCGCGTGTTTGTTGACGATGGTGTCGAGCTTTCGGCTCCCTTGCTTGAGCCATCTACAGGACTAATGTACACGGGTCACCCGAGAAGATCAATGAAGAACTGTCTGTCATATATAACGCTGTAAGTATCCACAGATATCTTTAGTGTGTAAGAATATGGTACCCTTTCCTAGTACAGTTTTATCTTATGTTTTAATGTCATCATCATTGGCGCTACAGCCCACTGTGAGCCTTGGTCTCCTCCAGAATTATTCGCCATTCTATTCGGTCCATCGCCCGCACCTTCCAGTTCGTCACTCCAATTGCCCTGAGGTCCCTCTCCACGCCATCCATCTCAGCTTAGTTCTCCCCACATTTCGTCTCCCATCTGGTCGCGTGCTGAGAATCTTCTTCGGTATTCGGTTGTCCTCCATTCGCTGGACGGGTCCCAACCATCTTAAGCGATGTGATTTTATGTACTTTGCTAATGTAAAACATTTTAATTCGCCTTGAAATCGCTCTTAATGTCTCTACTGTGTTCACATTCGTGTACTCAGCTCGTAAGTCGTAAATGATAATTTAATTACACATGAAATCGTTGTATTTATATATACCTGTGTTTATGGCGGTTCAAGGTATGTTCGTGGAAGTTTTGCATCGAAACAGGCGATAACTCATTACTCGAATGTTGGAACGCTTCCCATTGAGTTACCAGGAATGTATGAAATATATGAATTGTATATAAATCCTAGGAAATGTATACAATGCCGGGTCAATGTGTGAAATAAATTGTCACATGTTCAAGTATTCATCCTTTTATTAGGAAATATACGTTTATTATTAAAAGCTTAATATTTTTTCCGGGTAATTTGGCACGGAGATAAAATTGAGATTAAAAACGCAATCAAACCGAAGAATCTATTTATTTTTGCAGGTTAATTGGAGTCGCACATAAAATTACATAATTTGATATTTTTTCGGATTAATTTTAAAGAATGTACATCATTTCTAATAAAATGTGTATAATATATTAGATTAATACATAAAGTATGTATGTAGTTTCCCACAACACCAATGTTCATCCAATGTTCATCCTTAATTCTTCTACACTGTTGTGGGAAACTACATTGCATATACTACGGAATGTAGAAAAAATCCAACGCTTTACAAGAATAAAATTTGTAAATCTAAAATAATAACATAAAATAATAACATATGTTTTATATTCTAAAAAATGAACTTTATTTCATACATTTCCTGTCGATTTTAGGCATTGTGTACATTTTCTAGGAATTGTATACAATGACGGTTTTCATACATTTCCGCCACCTAGTGCTACCTAGAACTGAAAGTTCTTCTGAAGTGTATGGACTGTGCGATACCGTTACTATTACTATATATTAAACTAATACTAGGAGCCCCCTGTGCTATTCGCACTAACTGGGGCGTAGTAACGCGTAAAATTTTGTAGGGAAATGTAATGTTTTTCAGATAATACTAAAGATATCATCCTAAGACTCAAAACATGGATAAATGTGATTGAAAATGTTTTAAGAGACTCCAGTGGCTAGAAATTAGATTTTTGTAATTTTTTTATAAATAAAAAAATAATTTATTCATAAAGTCATAAATACAAAATTTATCTATAGCTTAAAATTTACAATGACAGACTACAATATTTTTTCTGAACAACTATAAAAATACACATTCAGACGTCATTACTTTTCATTAATTCATACACACAGGTTGTGACGCAACCAAGGCTTTTCTTTCAAATAATATTTACAACATTCATTGGGAGGGCTTGTGCATTATAATAATAATTGATAAGGTGAATTTGCTTGCGAGACTTGGAAACTTTTCACAGAGGCGATCATTCATATAAAGAGAGGGGGAAGTTTTCCTCTAAGTTTGTCTCCCCTAGACTTCAGTATTTACGCCACTGAAGATTTTTTCTACTTCATTTGACTGTAACTTTGAAGATTGTTTTATGAAAACTTCAGGGAGGTACCTACTCCCGTGAAACTTATTGCAAGTACGTGATTAGCATATTTTATTTTATGTAGATCGACTTCATAATTAGCTTAGGTCAGGGATTTTTTTAATGTTAGACTTCTGAAAATGATAGATTTAGATTTTTGCCTCGATTTAGACTTGCCAGTACACTTCTCAGTGTTATCAGCCAGAAGCGTCTACATATTATAATGATGAAAAAAAAAACGTTTTTTCTTTTTTTTCTTCAATAAAAAAAACTTTTACGGTCATTCCCTAGACTTTTAATGCATATTATCAATTCAAAAAAAAATTGCTCTGCGGCTTTCAGGAAACGAGTTTCTATCTTTCGGAAAAAAAGATCGGAAGTGTTTATCACATTTTTTTTTAGAAATATTGACAAGATATAAAAAATCTTTTACGGTCATTCGTTAGATAAAGGTTCATTGTATCTTCATTATTTTTTTCCAAAGCATATTTAGTAAAGGTTGTCGAAATCTAACTCTCCCGTTTTTGAAATTTTTAAAATGTTAACTATTAAACAAAAATTGAGAAAAACAGAGAAAATAAAATTATGGAAAAAGAAATACGACATAGTGAAATAATAACAAAAAATAAAAAGGAGGGGAGAAATGAAGGGAAGTGGGGGATCAGATAATACATTTGACAGAATCAGTCGAATGAGTCTCTTATCTTTTATCAAATTGAAACTGCAGCGTCTTATGGAGTGAGTGTATTACTATTTGAAGTCAATTTGTCGATATCGCGCTCCAGTCGACTGTTCCCTATCACCTAATATTGATTGATGAACTTCTATTTGTACTCGTACTACTTATAGTACAATAGCGGAGATAGAATATAGACATTTTTTTCTCCATCATACATTACGTATTTGGGGGCGCTGAATCCGAATTTCAACTTTGCCACGGAATATTCGGGAAAATAATGCCAAGGGCAATATGGCATTTGTAAAATACTGGCACTGAGCTCTGATTCCCTAATCATTCTGTGCAATGGTTGTTTCGCAGTTATCTCAACTTTGGACTATCATGGACTTTCCATCAGACCTTTCAATTATTGACATTGATAGATATCATTGACGATTTGATACTGTTTTTAATGGATCCATAATTTTATTATTATTATCTACATTCTTGAAACACATGGCCTTATCAGTTCTAGAAAGATGTTTTATAGTGGTTGTAGTAAGTGAATTTCATAGTACTATTGCTAAACTGAATTCATATCTTCTTCCAAAACGAATTTGATTCTATCAGACCAGTCTATCGTAAGCAGTAATATTGTGTCGAGTAAGCATACCTACATAATATTTTTCGTAGACGTTGATTTTTCGACTTGGCGAGTTGACCCGAATGTTGCGGTGAGGCGGGCGCCGACCATTTTGAACTGAAAATATGCACAATAGAAAATGATTGGGCATTTTTTAAATATTGATCCGACCGAACCATACTTATATTATTGTAGTTAAATATCGGAGTATTGTATTTGTGTTGTGGAGCACTTTAGATGGCTGTTTATGAATATTTTGTTTTCATCATTTGTATACTCAATATTTGATTTCAAATTACGACCTATTTTCTCTAGTCAATTTAGGGCATGCGAAAATGTGCCTCGGGAAAAGTAAGATTACTCAGCTAATACTAAATATATCATTCTAAGACTAAAAACATGGATAAATGTTAGATATGTTTTAGTGACTCTAGCAGGTAGAAATTTGATTTTTGTAAATTTCCTCCATAAAAATAACTAAAAAGATACCTCTGAATTTTACTGAAACGTGAGATTATTCTCGTAGTTTGTTTGATATAATGCTGTAATTTGGTTGATAACATGTTTAAGATAAGACGCAGTGATTCTAGTCGATATATATTTTTTTGATATTCCATCCCCTTTTTATACAATAAGCCAAAATCGATTATCTTGGTTATTTTTTGTTATTTCACGCTAACATTCTCATACAAAATTTGAGAAAGTTGTAGCGATATCTTCGTAATATAAGTAATATAACGATTTTTATTCAGTGGTATAACCCCTAGGAAAATTGATAATAGGTTTCTCATTTTTTCATCTACAATACTAGCTGATTTCACTCTACGCTGAATGGAAAATAGCTGAATGGGTTTTTGTTTATTATATGCCAGTTACACTATAAATAGAATACGTCTTTCATTCACAAAAAAAGTTAATCTAAACCGGATCTCTCTACGCCTGCGACTTGGCGAATGCTGTGACGTCATATACGTATATTGAGGAGCGATATGAGAGAGTGAAAATCGTTGTTTTATCCCTTCAACTTTATTAAATTTTGTATGGGAATGTAGCGCGAAGGAAGCGCGAAATAAGAATAACGTAAGGGACAGTGTGAATTAGATCTTTTTAAGACGAGCCTGGGAACAAATTAAAAAATCTAAAACAGACAATTTGTTACGATTATAATTACCAGTATTTCGGATAGATTATACTTTTATATCTGAAAAACTGAACGGAAAATCCTCGGATCCCGTAAATTTCAGGGGTACTTTCGGAATATGTTTCATTCAAGGAATTTCCAAATATTATAATTGTAAAACAGCCAATCTGTAGTCCATACTTTCACCTATCACTGTCTTTAATTTCAAGACGATTCTCTCGGTATTGGCTGAGAACAATTCAGGGCGCCGAAGCCGAATGACGGCATATAGGATCTTAATGTAAGTACAGTACACGTGTGTACTATTTCGTATGATATTGATAAAATATACAGCGTTATAGGTTCGTGCGGCACATATTATCGGAGTTCACTTACACCTTGTTTTCCTCTGCGTGTGGTTCAATCTATTTATAGTCGTTTATCGGTTATTTTATTTCACACAATGTTCTGTTACACCTCGTTGTATCACACATGTCACTGTATTCGATATTTGGTCTATCTATCTATCTATACCCTCACTCCACTACTCTGCAGGCTAGGTGGACAGTCCTATCCTTACAAACACTCCTAGCCTCCGTCACATTCATGCATGCAGTCATACACGCTCTCCGATTCTTTTTACTCAAAATGCGTCCATCCTTGAGGATCTGGTAAACATGATCGGACCAGGTCAATCTCGGGCGGCCGCACATCCTCACCCCTATTCGCTCACTCAAATATATATCTTTTGTCATCCTGTCATCCTTCATTCTCTCAACATGCCCTGTTCATCTAAGTTTATTCACTTTCATTCTAGTTACAACACCAGTCTTGCAGTCACTCATTTCCCTAATAACCTCGTGCCATATCTTATCTCGCAGCATTTTCTCACACATCAACTTTTTTTTTTGTTTTTAAAATGAATCTGGGTTTATCGAAATAAACCCAAATACATCTTTGTACACTTCACAGAAAGCTTGAAAAGCTTGTGTTGTTAAGTGGACTAAGTCGGCATCAGGAATTGAACCCGCGCCCATCGGATTTACGGTCGAGCCCGTTATCAACCAGGCTACCAACCACCTTACTTTACTTTAATGATATGAATATATGAAAAACTAGTTGAGTTACCCGTGCTTCGCAATGGCAAATTTGACAAACCAACCCGGTATACTTTATAGGCTTGAGATGGACAAAATATGACTTAAGATCTGAATTTCTTTTCCAAGCCCTTTCATACGATACCACACACGAACCCACACAACCCTTGGAACTCCTCTTCATCATGTCATCTCCTAGGAAAAGCTTTTTCTCTAAAAACACGCGACGTTAGAACACAGCCTATATTATCGCAAATGTTATTCTAAATTTTCGCAGCAATCATACAGATAACACCCCTTTTTGCAAAAAAATAACACGGATATTTTCCAGTCCCTAGTTATTAGGTTACGGCTAACTACTGGTGGTCTAGGTAGGTATACCAGTATTATTATGCGGTAGGTAGTAATAATTACAGTATTGTATTGTTTGTTTGGATTTAGGCCAAGGTTTATTGTAATTCATCACCGGTATGAGTTCGGTACAGCAATAAACTTTACATAATCGATATTAATACACTCTATTGTAACGTATTGCATTCCTCCTACCGAAATTCTTATTAATTGCACTGCACGTATTATATTATGAAGTTCACGCTATTCAACTAATGTTCTTTGTAGTGTAGTAATGACGTGTATTATGTTAATTAGTATGTAAATGTAGTATGCAGTCGTCGAGTACTGGGTTCCTTTGGTCACATCACCAGAAGAGAGTCCGGAAACCTGTGAAAAAATATAATCATGGGAAGTGTTACAGGCAAAAGAAGTAGAGGTAGATCTCCTGCAAGGTGGTGTGACCAGATTAAGGAAATGACTGGGAGAGACTTGTGCTCGGCGATGCGGACTGCGGAGAACAGAGAGGACTTGAGGCGTCTTGTTTTGTCCGTGGGTAGCTCCACAAATCACGACCCTCAGTAATGAGGAACGATGAAAGAAGAAGAATGTTAATTAGACGTACATTTCCCACGGCGTTAACGTTTAAAATCGCATGATAAAATGTTAAAAATAGCGCTTTTTTAACTTTTTGGGGTCATTAAAAAAAATTACGGTCATTCCCTAGATTTTAATGCATATTATCAATGCGAAAAATGATTTTTTTTCGACTTTGGGAGTAAAGTTTCTGTCTTTCGAAAAAAAATCAAAGGTGATTTTCACATTTTTTTTTGAGATCTCTATACAAGATATAAAAAATGTTTTACGGTCTTTCCCTAGATCAAGGTTTAATGTATCTACCGTATTTTTTCCCCAAAGCATGCTATTTACTAAGGTGGTCGAGATCTAAGGTCTCATTTTTTTTTATATTGTAATTTTCCAAAAGCCTTGTGGCCGTCAAAACTATAAATACTCGTAAATAAATAAATCTGTCTTAACAAAATGTGCAGTTCTATCGGCTGAAACTGAATTGTGAAATGTACTAATTTCCTGTGATGTCCTACGTGTGTTATGTTTCAATCTTTCTCTGTTAATTTGCAATAATCTCTATTCATTTACGAGAGCGCCTGACTGAGTGAAGGCGACATTTTGACAAAATGAACACAAAACATAATAACATTATTTTGCCGTTATCAATTTGGTTGCAGTGTGTAATTTTGTGTGTCCACATTTGATGCATCGCAGACACATTGTTTATATTGTAGGTAATATTATTCATACTGGGCTTATTTAAACACAACCTTTCGATAACAATTTGAGTAGACGTTATAGTATTATTATGGTAGATGTTTATGCATATTTTAGGGCAGTTTATAGTTAGTTTATTGTACTACGTAACATTACAGCTTTTTCTTTATTGATTCTGAAGAATTTCGTGTTTTTACTTACTGACTGCGAGGTTATAATACTTAGTAATAATTACTTATTACCTGCGAGTGTTTACTTGTGATTTAATTGAGAGTTTTGAAGTCTAGATTATTTTAAAACAAATACTACGTAATACGTAGGTAAAGCGTTTTCGTTGGGTTTACACAATATTCTTTGTGTTAAAGATTGTTGTCTGAGAAATTGGACAACTTTCTACAAATACTTTGAAAGTATATGTACTTTTCAATGTTAGATGAATGTCAGAAGATAGACGTATGGCACCATGTGTTAAAAGTAATACATACATTCTTCAATATTACAATGTGTGTACCACGCGTGATATGTCATCTTGTAATGTATTATGCAGACCTCGCTCTCTCTAGAACCTTCGAGCGTTTTATAGCTCAGCTGTGTAGAGACCGTATCACAGTTTGGATTGTTTGTATGTAAGTCACGCTTGATTCGTCTGCTTACATTCCCAGCATTACTTCGTGAATCAATCAATGTGTATATATATCGATTTATTCCTGTCGTGTACTCTGTACGTTTAAGATGCAATCATCTCCCATTGTTTACT
Organism: Ceraclea dissimilis; assembly: GCA_963576895.1. Taxonomy (NCBI): domain Eukaryota; kingdom Metazoa; phylum Arthropoda; class Insecta; order Trichoptera; family Leptoceridae; genus Ceraclea; species Ceraclea dissimilis. The sequence goes on from OY756368.1 coordinate 1,108,173, forward strand.
AAATGGAAATCGAGCGAATCTTATAGGATACTGGATGTCTTATGTCCTTTCTTATCTTCTGCAAGTACTGGATATAGACGTCTTCTAAACGTTTCTTTTCCTTACTGTCGAAGGAACAATGTTGTGGTTTTACAGAGCTTTAAACTGTTTCTACTCCTACTCAGAACCATCTCCGAGAGACGTACCCGCTGGATTGGCCACATCTTCTTGGGTCTCCTACATGACTTAATAGAGGGAATAATTTAGGAGACAAACCACAGCGGACGCCCTCGACGGCAGCACCTGGACCAGGTGTACGGGGACGTGAATTGCGCCAAGACAGAGAAGAATGGAGATCGAGTCGAACTGACGAAGAAGATACCGTTTCAGATTTGACTACTTCTTTTATGTAATTTCTTTCTTGTCATCTCATCTCTTCTGTAGCCTTCTGACACCTCTTTTGTTTGCCCGTGGTCTCCACATTTAAGTCTGGGTGTCCACCTACTATTTTCTTGTCTTGCTATGTGTCCCGCCCATTGCCAATTCAGTATTCCCATGATATGCAATCATTAGTATCAACAGACGTATATTTTTCGTCGATTATTTTCACATATCGAATGAACAATAATACAATTTAGATACAGTTTCATCGCCATCATTCATACGTATATTGAGTGACTGGTGTTCGGTTCAATGGAGTTGAGCTGATTATTGTATTGGATATTGTATGAGTGTGTTTGGAGTGTAGGTAATATGGTACGATGGACATTGGCAATGTGCCAGACGATTATTGTAATAGTACAGACCATAATATTTATTTATAATATCCCCATGTATCACTCAAACACAAGAGTTTAGTGATGTGTTTAATAAAGTATCCATCACTTATTGATAATGCTATTTTAAATCTATAAGCATATCTGCAGAACGCAAGGCTGCCCAATCATTCCACAATACACACACATGCCTCCTTGCTTCCGTCACATTCATGGAGTTTACAATACACATCCTTGAATATCTGGTTGATAAAATCAGTCTCATTTCCCCAGGACGGTAACATTTCCTAACACTCCCCTATTTCAGCCACATAAATTTTCCGTTATCCTATCGTTACTCCTTCTTTTAATATAATTGTTTTATTGTTTTCTCTCGTCCGTAGGCTCATTTGGGCACCTGGACTCGTCAATTTTTACAGATAGTATGCAATTTTACAATTAACAATAACAAAAATCATTATCAGATCAATGCCAATCAGAGTGTAAAGGGCTCTGATTGACATTTCGTCAAACCATCTTAAGTTTCCTGCGGGTCAAGTGGTTGGGTAACCGAGCTTTCGGCAGCGGTACTACTGCCATCTTCAGGGTGAAATGAAAGATCGGTTACCCAACCACTCGACCCGCATTGAAATCCGAAGAACTAACATGGAAATGGATTCATCACGCTGCGAAAGCCTGCAAGATTATTCATCTTAAATTTGTTCATTTATATTCTTGCCATAGCACCTACAGACTTAAAATCGCTCATTTCTGTAAATATCTCATTCTTTTTACAATCCACCGAGATTTCCCACGTATTCTTCTTAGCGTCCTCAATACTACAGCATTTATAGCAGAGCCGTCCTCAGTCATGTCCATGTTGGTCAGTGAAATCAGTAAAAGTAAGGCTTTTAATTGGTCAGTAAGTCAGTTTTTGACCGGAAAATATCGGACCGGAAAATTGAGTGGCAAGAACTGGATCCTTAATCCTTGATCTATCCCAACAATATAATCAATTCTCCATATATGGCAGATGCGGGAATCCCCTGCCTGCGACTGTGGAGAACCAATACAGACTATCCAGCACATCGTGGAGACGTGCCCTCTGAGAGCGTTCTCTGGCACATATACCGACATACATAACGCCACTACAAACGCCTTGCAATGGCTTGATGATTTGGATGTTGCTCTCTAGTGTCTCCTGGATGTAACACCAAAAATCTTTGACTCTCTTATCTTCTGACGCCAATAGATAATAATAATAAATTGATGGAATTTGGTGCTCTTATTAAGGGCTTGGCACCAGGAATGACGTCGCAGTAATTTCCCACGGCATTAAGGTTCAAAATCGCGTGAACAATCGCATGAAAAAATGGTAAAAATAGCGTCTTTTCCATTTTTTGGGGTTAATTTTGCGTCTATCAAAAAACTTTTACGGTTATTCCCTAGATTTTATTGCATATTATCAGTACATAAAAATATTTTTACTCCGCGACTTTCGGGAAACGAGTTTCCGTCTTTCGGAAAAAAGATCAGAGGTGTTTTTTATTTTTTTTTTTGAGAAATCTATACAAGTTAAAAAAAATCTTTTACGGTTATTCCCTAGATAAAGGTTCATTGCATCTACCCTATTTTGTTCCAAAGCATATTTAGTAACGGTTGTCGAGATAGAAGGTCTCCCGTTTTGAGAAATTTTTGAAATGTCGGTATGCATACTCTTAAGTATACGAAACTGCACGTAGCGCCTGCTCTACATGTGTTTGTTTCAGGGGTGCTATTTTTTATGTGTTCGTTGAGTACCTACCTATCTATTACCCAAAGAAACTTGGAGAGTTATTGTTGAAGTGTGACGTGTATTAGAAAGTATGTAGATTCTTTATGTAAAGTAAAGTTTCTTCAGAAGAATCTCTCGAGGCATGCATGTAAATTGAAAATAACTTTCGACACGCGCCCTGTAGTAATATTTCAAAAACAAGAACTTTCGTTAAGAAAAAAAGTGAGTTTATTACATGAGTGAAGTATTTTATTAGATATCTGAAAATAATGGTCGACTTTAAAAGTATGCATATTGATATTTCAAAAATTTCTAAAAACGGGAGACCTTAGATCTCGACAACCTTACTAAAAATGCTTTGGAACAAAACAGGGTAGATGCATTGAACCTTTGTTTAGGTTATGACCGTAAAAGATTTTTTATATCTTGTATACATTTCTCTAAAAAAATTGTAAACCACATCTGATTTTTTTTCCGAAAGACACAAACTCGTTTCCCGAAAGTCGCTCAGATTTTTTTAATATTTTGTAATGTATTTAGGGAATGACCGTAAAAGTTTTTTGGTTGAAGCGAAATTAACCCAAAAAAAAGAAAAAAAAAAGCAATTATTACCACTTTCTCATGCGATTTTGAACCCCAATGTCGCGGGAAATGACCGTGACGTCATAGTTGAGTCGCGAGCCTTAATATTCAAATGTAAGACAATATAATAATAATAAATATAAACAGAATACAATTTGAAGATACTTCAGTCAGAAATGCTAATAATACAGTTGAAGTGTAGCCACTTAGTAATTTCAGCAGTGAGTATCTCGTTATATGGAGATAATAAAATTCGTGAAGTTTTCAATCTTTATAAGTGGCTAATTGATTGTATTATTATCGTCCATCAACAACCTACATACATACATACCACTACTTGTATGTGTTAGCGAAAATGTATGAAATCTAGGAATTGTATACATATCCTAGGTGGGCACCCAGAATCCTGTAGTGGAGGTCCTGGAGCAAAAGTAGAAGCGTCGCAAAACCTCCCAAAAGGTGGTCTGATGACCTAGTCCAGCAAGCCGGAAGAACCTGGATTCGGAGGGGGAGAAACAGAGATGAGTGGAAGGAAATGGAAGAGGCCTACGTCCAGCAGTGGAGGGAGGAAGGCTGAGGAAGAAGAAGAAGAAGATACAAATCCAAGGAAATTGTTTATTGTTGCTAATCATCCGTAGGCCTATCTGGACACCAGGAAACGTCATTTGAGCATATTATATTTAAAAAAATATGTATAAACAATAGCACATTGGTATATAAATATATAGAATTGTAAATCAATAGAACAGAAAATATGATCCAAGATCAATGCTGAACGACCAGCATTTCGTCAATTAGTCGACACAAGTCAATACATAGAACAATAATTAGTATACAATGCCAAAGTAATGTGTGAAATAGTTTGTCACAGGTTCTTTAATTCGCACTTTTCTCGGGAAATATATATTTTACTAACTCAAAAACTTCACAATTTCCCATGAATTGTATACAATGACAGATTTCACATATTCGCGGTAACATATACACAGAATATTAATCCATCACTACTAACTAATTTATTAGAGGCTCATCAGGTAGTCGTAGTTAGTAAGCCTGCCTGATATTAAGCATGTAATTCGTCTAACCCCACGATGTTGTCGGAGGTGGTCGGTAGCCTGGTTGGTAAAGCGCTCGACTGTTAATCCGGTGGGCGCGGGTTCAATCCCCGACTTACTCCACTTCACAACACAAGCTTTTCAGCTTTCTGTGAAGTGTGCAAAGATGTATTTGGGTTTATTTCGATAAACCCAGATTCATTTTTAAAAAAAAAAAAAATGTTGTATTTCCCGCGGCGTTATGGTTCAAAATCGCGTGAAAATGTGTTAGAAGAAAGCGTTTTTATTTTTGTTATGATTTTTGGGGTTAACTTCGCGTCTTTTTTTACGCTCATTTACTATTTTAAGCGAAATATCGTATGGGAGTTTTACGAAACACTTCCAGGACACCCGAAAAAATATCAAAAAAGAGTGGGGTCTAATTATACAAACTGGGCATCGCATCGATAAACACAGTAACTCACAAAATAAATATAAATTTTAGTAATTTCTTATAAGTCCATACATATTTTCGTTCACAAATTTGACCCCTGGGAGCGACCCCTTAATATTCATTCTTCTCCTTCTTCTTCTTCAGCCTTCCACTGCTGGACGTAGGCCTCTTCCATTTCCTTCCACTCATCTCTGTTTCTCCCCCTCCGCATCCAGGTTCTTCCGGCTTGCTGGACTAGGTCATCAGACCACCTTTTGGGAGGTCTTCCAACGCTTCTCCTTTTGTTCCAGGGCCTCCACTGTAGGATTCTGGGTGCCCACCTAGAATCCTCTTGTCGAGCCATATGCCCAGCCCACTGCCATTTTAATTTTGCAATGCGGTCCATAATATCGGTAACTTTAGTTCGGCGTCTTATTCATTAAAAATAGAAATAAAAATCCGTAATATGTAGTTTTTTTTTGTTAGAGAACCAAATGAGAGAGTGCCCCGTGAAAATTACGAAAAAAAAAATTTTTGTTCTGTATTTGTTATTTTGTCGAAAGTAAGACTCCATGAGGTGATTTCATCACTAAATTGCGCAATAATAGTATAAGGTATTCATATGATATGACGTATGTATTATGTAAAGAAATAGACATCATAATGTATGGCAGTCCTTTGTACCCTTCCTGAGACCTGAATTTTAAATCGATTTCATGTTTTATGAAGGAATACCTGAGTTACCCGTGTCTTAGCATTAGGTGCTCTCTACACGTTTCAAGTATTGAGAAAGGATTCCCGAGGACTTCTGGAAGGTAGGTACCTACTCGCCGTTGTAATTCACATTTAATATTTCATCAAAGGAACACGGGGACTATAGCGACTTGAATGTAGGCATTTTGACATTTCTAAAATATTCAAAAAAACGGGAGACCTTAGATCTCGACAACCTCACTAAATATGCTTTGGAAAAAAAAGAGTCGATAAGAAAAGATTTTTAAATGAGGCGAAATTAACAGCAGAAAATTACAAAAAAAAACGCTATTTTTAACATTAATCTTATCATGTCGTTGTTCATGCCATTTTGAACTTTAACGCCTGTTAATCCATGGGCGCGGGTTCGATCCCCGATGCCGATCTACTCTACTTCACGACACAAACTTTTCAAGCTTTCTGTGAAGTGTACAAAGGTGTGTTTGGGTTTATTTCGATAAACCCAGATTCATTTTTATTATAAAAAGTGATCTATGTATTTGTTTTACATGTTAGTATGTTTAAATTGTGAACGGTATATTTTTGTACTAATGTACCTGTCAATGTTTGTTTTCTTTTACTGTGTCTGTTCCATGTGCATAAATAAATAAAAATAAATAGTATTTTGTAGCGTCCGTTTAAACTTATATTCTTCTTCTTGAGCCCTCTGTCCTCCACTGCTGGATATAGGCCTCTTCCATATTCCTCCATTATGGAAGAGGCCTATAGCCAGCATCTGCTGTTTGCTGCTTGCAGCCAGTTCTTTCCCCCTACAGCGGCTATGTCGTCGGACCACCTTTTTTGGGGTCTTCCGACGCCTCTTATTCTCCCAAGGTCTCCATTTTATTTTTATATTTACACAAACTTATATTATCCGTGACATATCGCGAGTTCAAATTTACTGTTCCTTCTCATCCATTCTATCATGGGCGAGCATGTAACTACTTATTACTACTAACTCGATATATTAGCAGTGGTAGGTTTATAACTACGTACGTACATAGTGTAATATATTTACTTACACTGACGCCGACACGTTGGGCAATACATCGTTTTACAAATTGCCCTTGACAGGTGAATTCCGACATTATCGTATACTATTTTTACCTAGTCATTTACCTACGAGAGTTGGTTGTTTTAAACTTTTAGTTACATTAATAGTCGGATGTTTAAAGCAGAATTTCTTCATAGTACTTTTTACATGATTCACATATAAACTCATCAGACTGCGAAAAATTCACCCATCCAGATATCACGGATATCACAGGATTAGGCTCAACGCGGGGCCTAGAATACAAGCATTGTGCCTGAAATATCAGTATTTAGAAATTGTCTTACAATATTGCAAGTATTAATAATTACCGATTTTTGCATTTTAATGTATAAATTTTCCGGCAAATCTAATTTAGTACCTACTTATTTGTTCCACGATATCTAGTACTAGGTTCTTAAATACCATCTCTCCACTGCTGGGTATAGGCCTCTTCCATTTGCTTCCATTTATCTCTATCCTTTCCTTTGCCGATCCATCTTCTACCCGCGACTTGGATTATATCGTCGGTCCATCTTTTTTGTGGCCTACCTACTCGTCTTTTTTTATCCCACGGTCTCCTGTTAAGAACTCTGGGAGTCCATCCCAAAGTCCCCTGTCTGGCAACATGTCTCGCCCACTGCCACTTTAGTTTAGCAAGCCAGTCCATGATGTCTACGATTTTTGCGCAATGCTATGACAGAATCAAAAAATACTTTTATTATGTTTATAAATTTGTTTGATTGTATTATAATTATTTTGATTTATTCGACTGAATGTTTATTCTTAATAATGTATGTAAATAATATTATTTTCTTGATGTAAGTCTCAGTGTATGTAGATAAATGTTTTTCTTAACAATCTCTCGATTTGTACAATCGATAGATATGTAGTATTAATATTATAGTCCACAATATAGTACAGTGTCATCGAAAAAGAAAACCCTCATTTTAAATAGAAATAACTTTGGAACCATTTTTGTCCAATGGGTGATTCTTTCACTGAGTGGGAACTTTTGAATGTAAGTTTGGTTTAATCATGATACAGTGCGATTGCGCAGGCTACTTGCGCATTCGGCAAAGCCGGCCGGGGCTATTTCTCTATCGTCTTCCAATATAATGGTGACCGTGCAACAGTAAGCAGTGGGTTATGTGATTCGTTAAGTCATAGTAAGTGTCAGTGTCCAGAAGCTCTTTGTAGGAATTTATTCAGGTGAAACCGTACCTGATAGAGAAACAGGCATTGAAAAAATATATTCTACAGGCCGGCCAAGAACATCGGAACAATATTTGAACGTATTCGCCTGTGTCAAGAACCTTAAAAAGTCAATTGCTTGACCAGGTTCCAAAAACGACAAATCGAAATTGCACAAAAAATCAATGCACTGTGCTTTCTATCACACGATCAACATTAGATTGGACGACGTGGATAGTTAGCGCCGGCTGACTTTATAGACCGCGCGAAATTCACATTCATCAGTTACCACAAAGTGAAAAAATCACTCATTTAACACGAATGGTTCCAGAGTTACACCTTTTTAAAATGAAGGCTCTGTTTTTTGATGATCCTGTACATACGAGTATAATTTTGTTTTTATTGGATACTTATTTTTTGTTTGATCTTTCTTAGAAATGATACAATGATATTTTTTTTCTATTATTTTACATATTCGCATTATTCTGGGTTCCCTTTCTTTCTGGGATATCTTTTTGTTTAATTTAGATATTTTTAGAAATATCTCCATAGCTCCCTTATTTCATAAGAAGAACTAAAAGTATCTTCGCATTTTCTGTATACAAGAAATATAAGAAAAAGTGTAGGTATTTGTCTATATAAAATTATTCTACCTTTTAGGTTATTAACTGAATTAATTTTGACATAATAAGAACGAAAATTCTAGGCTTTCGATGAACACTTTATTGGTGACTTTTACTGAACATTTTTGTGACTTTTTTAAATAATTGCCGTGATTCTAATTTATTTTTGAATTGCACGCATTCTCCCAGTACTCACCAACGGCTTAGAGACATGGATCCTAACAAAGCGAATAATGCATAAGCTGTTTGTGACACAGAGAGCCATGGAGAGGAAGATGCTGGGCATTTCTTTAAGGGACAGGGTACCAAATGTTCGCATCAGAGAGAAAACCAAAGTAACCGATGTGGCGGAAAGGGTTACTAGTCTTGAATGGAGCTGGGCTGGGCATGTCGCCAGGTGCCAAGACTCCCCGTGGACAAAAAAGAGAATGGAATGGCGACCAAGAACAAGCCGAAGAAGCGTCGGGAGACCCCTGGCAAGGTGATCTGATGATGTTAGGAAATGTACCGGAGGTAGATGGATGCAGTGTGCCTAGGATGGCGAGTTGTGGAGGACCAAAGGGGAGGCCTATGTCCAAGAAGCAGTGGCTGCAGTAGAAGAAGACCCCATAATGTGTCCATTTTACAGTGAGGTCTTTATGAGTTGTTAATAATTTGATTGAAAAAAGAAACTAGATATTTATCGACAAAGTTCCCACAGTATACATAAGATCCGCTGGGATGTCAAAGTGTATTCGTGAGAAAGGTGCGATATTCAAGGTACTATTGGGTTGTCGGGTATGGACGTACGTATGAATAAAACCTTGAATGTATTATAGTAGCTATAAGACAGAACCCAGTATGTATGTAGGGCGTAGGTATATAGCGACGACTACGTGTGTCGTGTATGCCTCGGGGAAAGAATTATTCCTATAAAGGAAGAAATTAAGCGAGCGCCGGACAACCCGGCCAGGCGAAAGTTAAGGATATCCGCAATTTATGTATTTTGCGGATGGAATTTTGATGGTTACTAAATCGTGAAAGTATGTCTTTGTATCTACGAGTGAATTTGTCCTCTCTTGAATTCTGCGCTATGTTTCAGTGTAACGTTTTAGCTCTATCGGAATTATTCTTGTACTTAAATTTATTTTCAAATAGATACTGGAGACTTTATTGACACTTATTTTAAAATTCCTGGCTCCTGGATGGAGGTCGAAATTCACGAAAAATATGCAAAAATTCGCGTTATTCTTGTAAAAAAATGCTAAAAATCGTGCCATATCTGTGAAAAACCCGAAATTCGCGTAAAAACACGGTATTCGCGAATAAAGCTGTCATTGTACGAGTACTTTACCTTGCTCGCAAGTTCTTGTTACATATTATTACGCTGTTGGATGTCTGTTACTATGTACAAGTATAACATGTATAATATATACCTGCATACATTTATCCATTTACTTTCCGCTAATTACGTATGCACGAAACGCATCCGCACGATTTATAAGTTGCGTGTTGATGTACATATGGGGTTTTCCAATTATGTGATACTGGGGTTTAAAAAAGCCTGCTGAACAGGCGACAGTAGTGGCGATAATAATCACACGTTAAGCCGTTGATTTCAATGATGCCCCCCTATGCAGTATTTAATTAATCATTTTTTACTTATAACAGGGGTGATGTAGCGCAGCCGCCCGAGACTGACCTGGTCCGATCATGTCGACCAGATCCTCAAGGATGGACGCGTTTTGAGCAAAAGGAATTGGAGAGCGTGTATGACAAATTGCATGAATGTAACGGAGGCTAGGAGTGTGTGCAAGGATTGGGCTGTCTGGCGCTCTCTCCTCTATGCCTACCCTGCAAGGTACGTGGCGTGAGGGTATAAACTTGACGTACGAAAGTTCTCGACGCTGTGAAATTCTATATCCCCTTTGGGAATTAAGTTCTAACATTTGGTAGTCAAAGTCAAGTTGAGTCCGGAGAAGCAATCATCTAATGTAAATAGAGGTTTGTTTTCATGTTGACTTGCACCAAACACGTCGTGGCGTCCAGTCACTATAACGAAGCTGTACATTATTCATGTCGCTTACTGATGGATGCATTCATCTTGCTAATACTATGTATATACTACTCGACATACATTCCCGGGTTTTTATTGAAAACTTCTTTTTCAGCCCGTAGCTATCCACTCTTGGACGTAGGCGTTCTCCACCCCTTTCCATGCTAAACGATCTTGGGCCACTTGCATCCATGTTGCACTGGCATACTTCACGATGTCATCTCTCCATCGGAGCTGTGGTCGTCCGGGGTTTCTTGTGGTAGTCCTAGGACGCCAGCGCAGGAGGCGTTTTGTCCCTCTATTGTCTGATCTGCGGGCGACATGACCAGCCCACCGCCTTTTTTTTTGAAATGTCGATACTAATATAAAAACGGGAGACCTTAGATCTCGACACCATTTCTACTAAATATACTTTGGTAAAAACGTAGAAGATACATTGAACCTTTATTTAGCGAATGACCATAAGAGATTTTTATATCTTGTAGATTTCTTAGAAAATATTGTGTAAGTAGAACTCAGACACAACTATAACGTAACATTAAATTAATTGTGAAAAACACCTGTGATATTTTTTTCCCGAAAGACAGAAACTCGTTTCCCGATATTAGCGGAGAACGTTTTTTTGTTGTGATAATATGCATTTAAGTCTAGGAAATAACCGTAAAAGTTTTGTGATTGAAGCGAAATTAACCCCAAAATATGGAAAACAAACCCTATTTTTATTCTAACATTTTTTTCTCAGTTTGAAATTTCTATTAGCGACGGTGCTAATAAAATTATCATCCGTTATTCAGTATTCTATTGTCAGAGTGTTTTTCTCACTTAGTTTTAGTAAACAGTAATATTACGCAGTAGATGATTCATCAGTACAATGGAACGAAGGAAGTTTGCTTAGGAAGTCTCCCAGGCGGGGACATTGTCATGCAAATTTCAAATTGTCTTACAGTCCATTGAAGGGAGCAGAAAATTGGGACGAATTAAATTTAATAATGCTCTTTTGTCGACGGCGCGTAGATTAACACAGGTAAAGCATTGGGGTAGCCAAATCCGCCGCCCCCTTATTTAGGTATTTACATCCAAAATGTTCGAAAATTCTCAGGAATTCTAAAGAACTTGGAAGCTGCAGTGGGACAACAATAATTTTGGTATGGATATATTATAATTTTTTCAAGTTTCTAATGAAACAATCGTGATTTTAATAATAAAATAAGAGAGAAAGTAGCGCAGCAGTCGGAATTTTTTCAAGATTTTTTAATAAAACAAGCCGTATTTTATAGATTTTTTAATTTTCCTCAAAAAATGCCGCCCTCTAAAAAGTGCCGCCCGGGGCGGACCACCCTCGCCCCTCAACGCTACGTTACTGAGGTAAAGATAATCTATAGAAAGTTTGTAGAACCTCCTTCTTCAAGAAATAATTAAAGAAAAATAGAGCATTTATTTGCATAAAATTGTTTTACCGTTAAGATTTTTAAATGAAAAAATAATAAACACAATATACCTGTGAGAAGAACAGAGTGTAAGGAAGCGTGCGTGCTCAAGAACCTCGTGGCTTGATCAAACCATGTTGACCAGAGTCTCAAGGACTGAGTGTGTACGACGAATTGAATGAATGTTTCGGAAGCCTGAAGGGTGTGTTAGGATAGGAAAGTCTGGCAATCTGTTATCGCTGCCTACTTCGCAAGGGATGTGGCGTGAGGGGATCAAATAGAATATAGTATTTTTAAAACCTTTGCACTGATTACACGAAATAGAAAATCTGGTACTGGAGCTTATACCCAAAATATGTGTGGTACGTATTCAAATCTTTTCCTCATTTGCCATAATTATTATTCCGTCTCATTACTCACAGACTAAACTATGGAAGTTGTCCTAAGGCTCGTTACGCATGAGCGTAAGTCAGTTCAATGTTCTGCCAGAATCCCCGAAACAATTAGAGCCTGTTGCGTTACGAGGGGAGGGGTGACGAGAATGAATCTTATACAGGCGACGAGATGTTATCTGGGACAAGGGCTCAATTGATTTATAAATTGTCTTTTCTTATTTTGTACTTCAGGCAAGCTTTAGGAGTGGTCGGCAATAATTGACCTGAACCCTTTGCACTCAGTTCAGTATTTGACTTTATAATCTCGATGTTTTTGACCGTCGGCACACGGTGGAAGTCCGTTTTTAAGGAAAATATGAAAAACTAAATATTCAGATGAAAATCCCCAAATAAATGACTAGCTTTCGCGATTAGTGTTCGAGGATTTGCACCCTCATCATCAGGAGATTGTGAATAAAGTAAACAGGAATACAGAGACAGTGAGTCTTCTTCTTCATCTCCTAATTATTAATCCCACATGGTGGTGGGGTCTGCTTTTCTTGTGTTTCGCTGCCACTTTGCTCTATCTTGCGCATCCTCCTGTAGAACATCACTCTCTCTCATGTCCTGCCTCACCACTTCCCTCCACCTGCGCTTGGGTCTTCCTCTGGATCTCCTACTGGGAACATTAAGCGTTTGTGCCCTGTTGCCAACATACTCTGGCGGTCTTCTGCTGACATGCACGTACCATCGCAGTCTGCTCTCCAGAATTTTAATACAGAGACAGTGAGTATTTATAACAATTGAAACAATATATTGGGAGAAGCCCGTCATTTATTTATTTCGTAGTTTGCCTATATACATATCTACTATCATTTAGTTATCTCAGTTAATTAACAAGTATTCACTTATTATTCCGCATCCATCTCCCCGGTGTCTAATGTGTGAGTGCTAATGGAGACCTTTATCTGTTGCGTGGTGCCTACACGTGACATTTATAATTCAGTGGGATTTTATTGAAGGAGGGCATAGAGAGACTTCGTTAGCAGTGCTCGCTAACGACAAGTTGGGTAGGTGGTGCCTTACACACTCATTCCTTTCTACCTACAATCTACATAGGTAATATGTCAACGCGATGATGCGATGGGAAGTATTGTAAAGGCATATCATAAGGTATAACCTATAGCAACATCAGAACACGTGTAACTCTGACTCTGATTGAAATAAGTTATTAATCTATGTCCCACATAATTCGTAGCATGGATTAAAAAGTTGGGATTGTTCCGATCAGTGTTGCTTCTTCTTCTTCTTAATCAGCGTCTTTCTCTCCACTGCTGGATATAGGTCTATTCCTGTGTTTTCCACAATTCTCTGTTTTGGGCGCTTTGTTTCCACCCATGCCCCACCGACTCGATGATATCATCGGCCCATCTCCCTTGTGGTCTCCCTACACTTCGTTTACTTTCGTAGGGTCTCCAACTCAGTAATCTGGGGGTCCATCTGCCGTCCTTCTGCCTTGCCACATGACCCGCCCACTGCCATTTCAGTGTCCCTACTCTTTCCGCAATGTTCATACATCGCGGTCATCCGTCGTCTTGCTTATGTAATAATAAAAAATTGTTTGCTATGTTCAGATATCCAGGGAATACTTAAAAAAAATCACGCTTCTTTCTTCTTCTTCTTTCTCAGCCGTTTTTATTCTAATGGCGGACATGGGCCTCCCCTTTGACTTTCCACAGATTCCTATCCTATCCTATCCACTATATTAGGATAATTCCGCAGCTATCTAATCATGATAGTTGCTAATTTCTATGGACTTTTTGTTAATGTTAAAGAGAAATCTACAAGTTATATTATCTTGTAGTCTACCTTGGAGTCGCGATAAAAAAGAATGATAAAGATAGCAAATGCAAGATTGCAATAAACGGTAGTGTTTTTCACAGTTCCTACTTATAAAACACTTTATTCTTGCATTTTATATACCCCCGCCAGTCGTACTATCTGCTGTAATCACCCACCTGACATTATTGTAACTACTAGTGGGTACCCGTGAAGATTATTCACTTTTTTATTAACTAACTACTCAGTACTCATACTGCCACTCTACCGCGCCCTTAAATTTATTCGAAGGAACATATCGGAGAGGGTCTTGGTCTTACCTACTTTCCATACTAATTCTACATACGTACATATGATTACTGGAAGGATTCGAATTGCATTCTCTATCAATAATGTAATAGGTAGGTATGTATGACACAAAATGTGAGACTTCGACGAAAATTTTTAGCCACCCATGAACCGCTGCTTTAAATTTACATACATATTCATAGAACTTTCAAAATTTGCCAAAGGCCCAGCGTTACATACATACGGGACTTGGATTCTACCAGTATTATGTAATGAAATCATTATTATTATTATTGTTTTTACTTTGTCCAGTGGCGTGCGTCGCTTGTCGGCTAATGAGAGCCCGGGCTAATAATATAACAACCACCCCTTCTCACTCGCGTGTTTCCCCTCACCCCTTTCTCTTGTTCGGCTGTGATTTTTTCCCTTGTTATATTATGTTTTTTATTTTATTTTCCCTTCGTTACTGTTGGTAGCAGTGACGTGTTTTAAATTAATATTGCAACACTTTGTGTTAATACTATTAGTCGTGTGTTTGAATTCTGTATCGTGTTAGTATTATTATAAACACTGCCAGATTGCTTCGTGTTTTGTGTAGGTTGGTGGGTACCTACTAGTCTACCGCGATCCAAAGTGGATTATTTTCTTGTTTTTACACGTTTCATATCTTATCCAATCTACACACATGTTATTAAGAGTATGTATACCGACATTTCAAAAATTTCTAAAAACGGGAGACCTTCTATCTCGACAACCGTTACTAAATATGCTTTGAAACAAAATAGGGTAGATGCATTGAAACTATATCTAGGGAATAACCGTAAAAGATTTTTTTTATCTTGTATAGATTTCTCAAAAAAATAATTTAAAAACACCTCTGACCTTTTTTCCGAAAGACGAAAACTCGTTTCCCGAAAGTCGCGGAGTAATTTTTTTTCTTGTACTGATAATAGGCATTTAAATCTAGGGAATAACCGTAAAAGTTTTTTGATAGTCACAAAATTAACCCCAAAAAACGGAAAAAAACGCTATTTTTACCATTTTATCATGCGATTGTCACGCGATTTTGAACCTAAATGCCGTGGGAAAAGACTGTGACGTCATTCCTGGTGCCAAGCCCTTAAGTACCTTCCTCTTCTTCATCTAGGACTGCGTCCTGTCATTGTTCGGAGCCTGTTCTGGGCTTGGATGAAATCTATTTCATCCAAGGTTCTGGGACACAGATGTCCAACTATCTCGCCATCTTTTATGTTCCTGCTGTTTATGTGTGTATTATGTTCCTGGGAGTCTGGTAGAGCGTCTTTTAGAGCTTCCCCATCGGACAATATCCTCGACGTCGCAAGTATTCCGTATTTCAGAATTCCTCACTCGGTCTCGGTCTCGGATTGTTACTCCCGCAGTTGTTCTAAGGAGATTTTTGCTTCTGGTAGTCAGCCCTTGTCTCGATACTGTACCAACCTGATTAATTTTTTCGTCCAGAAGAAAAAACTTCTTTGGAGTCACGCCTCATAGAACTCGGTTGTCAGTTGGCCCAGAAAGTTCACGAAAACGTTTGTGTAATTGTTTAAATATATTGGAACAACTTGCAAAAGTTGCCACAGTCCTGTGTTACGATAATTTCAACTAGAATTATGTAAGTTGATATAGTGAGGTAGGTGTGGGAAGTTGTGACATATCGCCGGAAAAATAATTTCGTTTACTGGCCGCACATTTCAGCCGTCAACACTGCGTGACAAGAGAGGGTAGTGGAATTCTGTTTAACTGAAATGTACTCGTATTGTGTAATGTTGTATTTGTATTTCAATAGACTGCGTGGAATAATATCAATACATTTTGGTGAAAATACAGAGTCATCGAAAAAGATGGACACTATTTTAAAAAGGTGTAACTTTGGAACCATTCATGTTAAATTAGTGATTCTTTCACTGTATAATAACTAATGAATGTAAGTTTGGTTTGAACCACAAAACAATGCGATAGCGAATGCGCAGACTAACTCCGCGGTCTGTAAATCCAATCGGCGCTATTCATCTACCACTTCCCAATGCAATGTTGATCGTCCAACGGAAGCACAGTGTGTTGATTTATCTGCAATTTCGAATTGTTGTTTTTGGAATTTGTTCAGACAGTTGTTTTCTTTTTAAAATAAAACTTACATTCATCAGTTACCATACAGTTAAATAATCACTAACTTAACATGAATGGTTCCAAAGTTATACCATTTAAAAATAGGGTCCATCTTTTCGATGATCCTGTATATTACTTATGTACGAATATCATGTATTTAGTATGAGAAGAATGTCCCCCCAAACGTTTCCTGTTAATTATGAACTCTTTTCAGTCTGACACATGTAGTTATAAGTCCTAATTTATCCATTGCGTCGGGAAATGTAAGATGACTCGCTGTAAGCGAATACTAAATATATTATCCTAAGACTTAAAACATGCATAAATGAGGATATGTTTCAGTGATTCTAGTGGTTAGAAATTGGATAATTGTATTTATTCTCCATACATGATCATTCCAAAGTTTCCTCTGAAATTTACCGACACTTGAGATTATTCCCGTAGTTTGTTAGATACAGTTCTATAACTTGGTTGATAGAATGTTTAAGGTAGTATTCGGTCTCCTTTTTATACAATATGCCTAAATTGGATCCTCAGGGGGTTACTGTTTAGTTTGAAAAATTAATATGGGGAGGGGATTAATAATTAAGTAATTAATTATAAATTAGTATTTTAACTACATACGTTCCGTATTATTTCTACGTACGTACCATCTACAGAGATAAGTTAAAATACGATTTAAGAGTTGGAAAATGAGAAAAATACTCTGATAATCCATCCAAGCGCCATCGCAAGTTTGAAAAACAATGTTATCTGTTTATTCTAACAGTCCAAAAAGTGGTTATTTTTTTTAAACAACGGTTCTGAAATATAATTTGAAAGCAGCAAAAAAATATAACCATATCTTATTATCACATCGCACAACACTAAACCAAGTTTGCTCCGTGAGACTTCTGAAAAAAAAAGTGGACTGTATATAAATTTTCGCAATGTAAAAGGTAGGGGGTTGCGTTATGTACATAGAGAAACATTTGTTATAGAGAGGCAGTGATTTACCTGTTGTGGCAGCACGCTGCGTGAGTGTGTGTGTTTATGTATGTGTGTGTGTTTGATATTGATTTCCCGCGTTTTCTATTGTGGCATATTTGCTAGGAGAACTTTTCATCATTATTTCATACCTACGCAGGTACTAGGTAGAGCCAGTCACATCATTGTGTTGAAAGATGTGTATTGAATCGTATTCGGGTACTATTTGTAGATAGTAAGGCTAACACAGTAACAAAAGTATATTGTTGTGGCTATTGTGCGGACGGCCTTCCCTTATTGCGAATCACAATACATTCACTATTAGGTAGGTTTATTGTAGTAGGTGTATGTTTCATTTTATTCACAACAATAATTCCTCTTTTTGTAAGGGATAGTAACTATGTAAATGGGTATGTGAACAGGGAAAAGTAAGATTACTCAGCTAATACTGAAGATATCATCCCAAGACTTAAAAATGGATAAATAGGAATATGATTTACTGACTCTAGTAGTCAGATTAGAGTAAATTTTCTTTGTAAAATATAGTTCCTAAGTTACATCTGAAATATACTGAAACTTGAGATTATGAGTAGACGTATTGACATTTCAAAAATTTATAAAAACGGGAGACCATAGATCTCGAAAACCATTACCTCATATGCTTTGGAATAAAATAGGGTAGATACATTGAACCTTTATCGAAGTTTTATAAAAGTTTTTTGATTCAAGCGAAGTTGACCCCAAAAAATGGAAAAAAAACGCTATTTTTACCGTGATTACCGCTATTTTTACCGTTTATCATGTGATTGTTCATGCGATTTTGAACCTGAATGCCGTGGGAAATGGCCGTGACGTTATAGTAGAGAGCCTTATATACGTGGTTTGTTAGATGTAATCCTGTAATTTGTTTGATATCTGTTAAGATAACAACTTGTTTTTCAACTCTACGATCTGTAGAAAATCCAATGTTCTTAAAATAATAGCTATTGGTTGATTTATTTAGTCAGCAAATTTTAGCATTGGAAGACTTAATGTTATCTTTTCGCTTTGTGGATAAATTTATGTAACGATTGTTTCATAGTAGGAATCCTGCCTAACGATTGTTTCATAGTGGGAATCCTGCCTGACGAACAACTGTAGAAGAAATATACCCAGTTACTATGTAGATGTACCCATGGGCGTCGCCAGCCTCGGAGCTAGGAGGGGGTCAACAAAAAATTGAAAAATTTATATAGTATGGATAACGCTTGAATAGCGCCGGAGGCGAATTTTTTTTGCGAGACAAACCGAAGAGGGTTGTGATATAGTTTGGTTTATTTGAAAATGTACATAATAATTAACAATCTATGTAAAATGATTTTTATAAAAAGCAATAAAAAATAGCGCCGCAGCGCTTTTTTTAATGAAACAATTATATTTTGATGGATTTCATACTAGTTTTAGAAAATTTATAGGATGATGATAAAATGTGTGGTTCGATTGTGATTTTTTGTGAGGCTTTATTGTTTAATATGAAATACTATGTATATACCTAGTCCAGTCTTTAGGGGGGCTGCTGCTCCCTCCCTGCCCCCATCTGACGACGCTCATGGATGTACCAGAATCACTTAAAATTCTCTCAAGTATTCTCACCGTATATCTTGTTATTGTTACATTATTATCATAATATCTCAGTTTCCACCCAGCGCCGATGCGACGGCGACGCCGCCTGCTACAGGCGACAACATCGACGCGCGACGTCTCGGCATCGCGGCGTAGTCGCATGTACGTAGGTATATTGTAAAATGACAATAAATCCCACATAAATATTTTAGTCTGTAAATTTATTTATTCGTATCATGTACTCTCTGTTTGTCTCATGGATTTCCGTGGTTACGAAATTTTTCCATAGAATTACTACTAAGAATCAAGTATCCAGTGGACAAGTTATTTGTAACGGATAGTAAAAATGTTTTGATTTCAAACTTAAGGTTTACTGAAGCAAAAATATCTGCCATAGTGTCAATCATAATACCTACCAAATGTATTTAGGAGTGTTTAATGCTGCTATTTGTAAAAAAAATGTGGTCAAACAAACAGACATATTACTTTATTATGTTTCGGTATTAAACTTAATCCTTCTGTATGAATAAATTATGCAAGAATCTGAAATTCATAGTCTTGGCTAAAAGTTCTCAAATGCACCTCCGTAGATGTTAGAACATTGCGATTGTTCCACTTCACCAACCAAATTTCCAGTCGCAAAGCACGGGTACTTCAGCTAGAACTGAATAATGAAATATTATTACAATACGAATATAAAAACGTGTAATGTAAATGCAATATCAGAATCGACGCGACGCATTAATGAGGTCGTAGTGGGGTTACAAGGAAACATCACACAAGGACGAAATCTAAAAGGAAATAATCAACTTTAGTGGTATCTTTACTATAATAATAGTACTTTGTATAGTGTAATAGATGGGGCAAAAGGGAGCACCCATATTGCCCCTGTGGAGGGGTGGAGTCTTGTCACCCACATCATCAGAGAGTGTCCATTCACTCACAAGTTCAGCGGTACCATCGAGGATATACACAACCTGTCTTCTGAGGCTCTTCAATACCTGAGCTCCCACGATGTTAAGCTCTGACTCTGCCTTCTTAGCGCCATACGATATATACATAGTGTGCAAATTAATTGCCATTTAATTTTAATCTACCTAACTAGGCTGAGCCCGTACTAAGGTAAATCATTTGCAATCCCTCGACCTCATTTTGAGTCTAAAGCCTTAGAAAATAATACTAATTATCAAAGGGACAGTAAAATGCGTGAATAACGATTTATAATCTGTACTACGTCCATTTTTTAATGTTTTTCTTGGTTACTTAAAGAATAAATAAATAAGTAAATAAATAAAATTAATAACAAAAATAAAACGACCCACTCAAACGACTTTATCGTGTTAAAATAAATTATGTATGCGAGTGTAAGCGCAAAATAACGATAACGTAAGCGTTGAAGTCTATTTGGCTTATTGTGTAAAAAAGGTGACCGAATATCAAAAAAATATCCGAGTAAAAATAAAAGAGTAATCTGTCTTATCCCGACTCTTTTTTTCGTATTTTCATTTGCCTTGATATTATATTTTCTCACATTTTTAGATGTGAGATTGTGTGGGAGGTTCTTTATTCCTTTTATAGGATTAGATCCTCGAAAAGTCTGAGTTATAATGCTAACATTAGACTTATACACACAATAAGTAAGTACGTATATATAGGCACTTTAACTCAGATAATCATCTTTATACAACGCTAATCTTCATTCTTCATATAAAAAACTGCTTAAAGTAAAAAGTACTCTATTTAAATCGTATCTTCTTCTTCTCCAGTTGCAGCAAAGCCCCATGTCTCCTTCTCCACTCATCCCTGTCATGATGTGCGGTTATTTTTAACTCTTTATACAAATCGAAGCCCATATCCTGGCACAGGTCGTCCAGGTGTTCTTTCCTCGGTCGTCCTCTGGTGTAGTTGGTCCCCTCGTTCATTCCTTCAATTAATTCAAATAGGAGAATCTCTTGACGCACTATGTGGCCGATCCATCTGGCACGTCTTTCTGTTGCTATTGCACTGAGCAGGTGTCTTCCTCCTTTGATTTTGTTTAGAACTTCTTCGTTCGTTATGTGATCCCTCCATATTGAATCGTGTTTGCTTGACTGTATTTGACTGAGTATGTAATATTTTTTATATCGTTTTTAATTTTACTGTCGTTCTTACAATAACGGTAATGTGCGACACATTAGCGAGCAACATACTCGCAATATTACTGTCCTCGCGTGTGCGATAGTTTCCGTACCTACACTTAGGGTTGCTATATGTCCGGTTTTATTGTTGGTTTATTTTTACATCTGTCCGGCCGAAAAAATAGTGGAAAACCGGAAAAAGAGCTGTCCGGTTTTTTCGATCGGACCTCAATAAGTTCAACACCATCATATGTTGTATAGGCTTATCAATTATCAATTTTTCGTCAAGTCCTTCAAGGTAAAAAATCTTGAATATTTCCGTCATGTTCTCATTTCTCATACGTAGTAGGCACTACATTCCTTGTGAAAACCTGAGTATTTTAATAGATAGCATCTTTTCATAAAATAATATTCATCTACTTAGTAAACACTGTTTTGAACTACGTAAGAATATTTTTTATATATCCTTAACGGAAAATATCACTATTCAGAGCTCATTATTAGGTGGTTGGTAGCCTGGTTGGTAACCCGTTCGACTGTTAATCCAGTGGGCGCGGGTTCAATCCCCGACTTACTACTCCACTTCACAACACAAGCTTTTAAGCTTTCTGTGAAGTGTATAAAGATGTATTTGGGTGTATTTCGATAAACCCAGATTCATTTAAAGAAAAAAATAATTAGAAATTAAAAATTGTCTTTTTTTTTGTCCTACGTTTCTGGCAACCCTACCTACACCCCATAGACATATTATAATATATGATTAATGTTATCTGTCGCCTGGTCGCCTGTTTTGTGGATTGAGATGTACCGTACAATTATAATAGATAATATTATTGTTGTTGCTTTGTATTATGCCAGCGCGTCACGCCAACCCTATTACTGTAACTAGAAGACGTTGTCAAATGACATCAGCGACGAATGAGCGAACATTTCTACCGTCAAGCTAGGTTAAGTTATACGAATTAACTTCTGTCTCGTTATGTTGTACCGTGTGGTGAGATACAGGGCCACCAGCTCTAGTTCACCCACGGTTATGCTTTTAAACATAGATGAGTTGATCACCTATTGATGAATGACTAATATAAATTGAATTGAAATCCCTAACTATGTTTCTATATGTGCACTATAATGACCAATAAAGAATCTATCTATCTGTCTATCTATGTATTATAATTATTGTACGTACGTTGTATCTATTGGTGTTCAAATTCATATTTTTTTAGTTCATGCATACTTGCATGTTTTGTTCTTTGTTTTTCTTTTTTGATTTTTTTGTGTTTATTATATTGTAGGTAAAATATGGAATCTTTGTTGATCTGTTTATAAGTGATATGTTAATTTATGTTATTTGTTGTGACTGTATGATTCCGATAAGAAAATAAAATAAAAAAAATAATAATACAGACTGTAAATTACATTTTTATTTAGCGTGGTATTTTCTATTCTACTTCATAACATTTATACTAAAATATTTGTCCATCCAATTCATATCGCATCTATCGACGACTGCTCAAAACATTTTGTAAAACTCGTATAATGTGAAAAATCAAGGATTTTGAAAACGACGTGTGATAGTGCGCAATATTAAGTCAACAATGTGGTATTTGGCGACAAAATCTCGACCATAAATTGAGAGCGCTATGATCGCCAGGTGTTTTAAATCCCTTATATATTCAAAGAACTTGCAAAAGTTGCCACGGCTCTGCGTTACTAGATCTGTCATACGAGTATTATTTGAAAAGTTTTTATTTACTCCTGTTTATACGCAAACTCTACAACATTGCGATTTTGTATGGTGGTACAAACTATGAAGATATGACTTACTTGTTTGTTAGTCGTAAACGAAGTCTAGCAGTCGATGTAATAATGTTAGAACATGGGTAGGTGGGTTGATCCCACTTGGAGATTTAATCGAATGATTAAATGTGAAACATGGGGAGATATTGATAATAAGAAATCAAGTTCTACCCCACATGGGATGATTGATAAAACTTAAAGTTGGATGATATCCTATGAGTCAAAATCATTCTCCTATCGTTTCAACTTTTTCAAATTTAGTATTATTATTATTAATTCGTGTAGTTTCAGCCACTGTTGGGCGGCAACGTCAGAAGAGAAAAGAATTATGCTATCTGTTAGATACAGGAGACATGTACCCTATAGAGCAACATCCAGGCTTCCAAGCCATTCAAGGGCATGGAGTGTAGCTTTGTGGATATCTGCATATCAGGAAATGCTCTCAGAGTCAACGACAATGTGCGTGATGAGAGTGTATATCTGTATATTATTATGTCGATTTGACTTATTGTATAAAAAGGGGACGTAGTATCAAAAAAATATTCACTAGAGTCACTGGGTCTTACCTTAATAATTGTACCAACCAAATTACAGCATTATATCTAACAAACTACAGGAATAATATCAAGTTTCAGACAATTTCATCGGTAAATGTGGAATAGTTTTTTTATCGAGAAAATTTACTAAAATCTTATATCCGATGTATTTATGTAATCTATTTGTTTTACGTGTGTGTGTTAATTGTGAACTGATGTTATTAGTATTGTATATTTTGGTTTTAAGAAAATTTACCTGGGTGAAAGAGGAGGTGTAAGGAAACGCGGCCGTCCAAGAACCACCTGGCTGGACCATGTCGACCAGATACTCAAGGACGGACGTGTTTTGAGTAAAAGTAACCGGAGAGTATGTATGAGGAATTGCATGAATGTGACGAAAGCCCGAAGTGTGTGTCAGGATAGGAAAGTCAGGCGATCCGTTCTCTCTGCCTACCCCGCAAGGGAGGTGGCGTGAGGGTATAGAATAGAATAGAATATTTTGGTACTAATGTACCTGTCAATATTTGTGACTGTGACTGTATCTGTTCCATGTACATAAATAAATAAATAAAAGGAATCGTAGAATGTGTATGACAAATTGTATGAATGTGACGAAAGGACGAAGTGTGTGTAAGGATATGAAAAATCTGGTGATTTGTTCTCTCTGCCTATCCCGCAAGGGGATGCGGCTTGAGGGGATAGAATAGAATAAACATTTTAACGTGAAGTTTCTCGGAAAGGAGCTCTACTCTAATAGAATAAGGAGCAAGCATCAGATGCCTTGAGGTGTATTATATAAAACGGATTATCTCTACGTAAACTCGTTATGTCACATATTACAGATTATACGGTTCCTACCTCCGTAGTACGTACTACGTAATAATGTACCGAAGGAGCTTCATGTCTCATTTTTATCGACCGTATAGTAGAAGAATAAGGACACACTACTATAAAAGGGTATATGTTTATAATAATAGTTTCACTGCAGACCATATACCACACTTGTTGGAGTGTCCTGTCTCATGCATTATTTGACACATCCGTGTTCTGGGCTCTTTTAAATTTCAGGGGTTTAAACTATTTTTTCCCCTTCTTTTTAGCTTCTTCTTCTTCTTGTAGTGTCGTGACAGGTCCTCCTGACGTCGGCTATCTGCACTCTGGCGTAGGTTCATCTGTCGTGTTCTAGCTGAAACAACTCCCCTGGATTCCGGTCCATTCTCTAATATTCCATTTGCCGTTTGCCCACACCGCGACTACTCAAATTTCCCTTCCGTATGATGAGGTGCAGCAGACCCAAAATATCAACAGATATACAGCAAAGGATGGGCTTTCCACCAGGCTTATGACTGATCGTCGGCTGGTTTACTGTGATCACTTTACACTTTAGTGACATTCGCCAATTCATCTGTAAAGTGATGACGTTAAACCAGCCGACAGTCAGTCATAAGCCTGTTGGATTGTCCATCCTTGCTGTATATCTGTTGAGATAACTACTTGTTATATTAAATACAACTTGTAGAAAAACCGATGTTCTCACAAAACATAAATTGTGATTTTCAATTCACCCATACTGTGATGGTCCATGAAAACACACAAGAATCGTTTGCTATGTAGGTATAACAATTTGTTTTAAGAAAATACAGGTCGTAATGTGTAGGTATATGGAAAATCGTAAAGGCAGTTCTTTTTTTGTTCGTTATATTTCACGTATCTAATATCGATGAAAGTGTATTATTTTATATACGAGAAACAGTAGGTGTGTATATTTTTTATCCGTAGTCTCAGATCCACTCGACATGCGGAGATAGGCGATATTATTCTTACACAGATACGGCAGTTCTGATCGCATTACGACAATCGGTAATTGGATGTCAAGTGGTAAAACAACGTACTGTGTCAGGTTAGGTTTGTATACATGTAGTATACGTACGTACGTACGACGGGGATATGCGAACAAGTGGCCAATATAATATGATATCGTATAGTGTGTGCTCAGTGTGGGAATTATCGGACGATTTCCAGCTATTTGAGGAAAAATATATGAAGGAGATATTGTATCAATAATGAACTATTATATTTTCTATTCTATTCTATCTCCTTTCGCCGCATCCCTTGCGGGGTAGGAAGAGAGAACAGACCCCAGACTTTCCCATCCTTACACACGCTTCGTGCTTCCGTCGCATTCATGCCATTCGTCATACACACTCTACGATTCATTTTACTCAGAAGACGTCCGTCCTTGACAATCTGGTCCAAGCCGTGTGGTTCTTGGACAGCCGCGCTTCTTTACACCTCTTCTTTCACCCAGGTATAATTTATTTGTTATCCTTCAATCGTTCATTAACTCTTATTCTTTCTTCTGAGGTCTTTCTATGCTCCTTTTGCCACTCGAGAATCTTTTTGGTCCACCTAGAATCTGAGCGTCTGGTAACGTGTCCTACCCAACTCCGTTTTAAGGCAGCTGCTCGTTTTACCACGTCGGTGACCTTAGATTTCTCTCGAATCCATTCATTTGTCCGTCTATCTCCCATTAGCTCTAGTATTAACTCTACCATATAAAGTGAATTGAAAATTTTCAAGTATTTTCAGCGTACCTACTAATACCTACATGTTTTATCAATTATTGTAATAATACACTCTCACCCTATTTCACCTATTAGGGTATTAATGTAATATAATATGTACAATGTACATACATGTGTAGTAAGTACTAGGTACTAATCACGCATATCGTCGTCTGGACTGTATGTCGCTACTAATTATGTAAGTGATTAATAATAATTATATGGGAACCTGCCCCCACCCCATTAGTACTATTACAATTTTCCACTTAATACGATTCGTACCTCGTACCAATTGATGTACCATAATATATACCTTCAGTATTTAGTGTTTCGAACGAGGATATATGGTGGAAGTTAATTTTTAATAGTACTTACTTACGTTCCGTATCAAATTTGTAGCCCCCAATATTCAACCACCCGGATAGCCCTGGCGTCCGCCAGTAGCGCATCCTCGGGCGTGCATGTCGCTCCTATTTGGGGACATGAAAACAGGTGACGGTGGTCCTGTTTGGAATAGTGAAATTTGAAGACTAATAGAATGAAAATATCTTCCACGAATTTTCAAATAAATTTTCTCCGTGACTTTCGGGAACCTGGAGTTTTTGTCTTTCAAAAAAAAAGGTCAGATGCATTTTTCACTTTTCTTTTGTCTTTTACGGTGATCCCGTAGATAAAGGTTCAATGTCTCTATCTAGGTATACTGATTTCTTTATAAAATTACGTTGTCATTGATGTAATGTAGTTCTGGACAATTTACATCCAGACCTGCAATAATTTTGTTCTGCCATGTAATTATTGTTTCCATTCTTTTTTTTATTGTTTTCCATTCTGTTTTTATTGTTTTCCATTCTGTTTCCATAAGTTTGCAATGTGTAAATTTTGTTCAATATGTAAACCTGACGATTCCTAGTGCCTTAAATAAGGTCCACGAATGATTTAAAACCAATAAACCAATCTACTCTATTTTTTTTCTAAAGCAATATTGAGAAAGGTTGTCTAGATCTAAGGTCTCTTTGAGTTAACTTGTTGTGGATTACGTGCATAATGCAGAGAACCCTGGAAGCTATCTGTGCAAAGTGTTCAGTAGCTAATGTATAATTAAATTATACTCTGATGTTCTCTAATACATTACGAGTAACTATATCTAGATATAATAATTATATCAAGTATTATGGAGCTCTTAGTGTAATGTCTATCATAACAATATCTAATTATTTCTAGGTAATTGTACTTAGATAATTTACATATCTCTACATGATACTACATCTACATTCGGAGGATCTGCTTACAATAATAATATTATCTATGTTCTAGGCAAGTATCTAGTATGTTTAAGTAGCGATGTGCTCTGAGTGAAAATCGTTCAATCATCGCTTCAGTTTTACCAAATTTTGTATGAGAGTGTAAGCGCAAAATAGGAATAACGCAAGCTACCAAATCGATTTTGGCTTTTTGTTTAAAAAGGGTAGCGAATATCGAAAAAATATTCGTTAGAGCCACTCCGTCTTATATCAATTTCATCAACCAAATTACAGTATTATATCTTTCAAACTACTGGAGTAATCTCAGGTTGCAGTAAATTTCAACGGTAACTTTGGGATAATATTTTTATGGAGAAAATTTGCAAAAATCATATTTCTACCCGCTAGAGTCAAGTATGTCCCAGTAAATATGGGAATGGCTATTATTGAAAAACTCCTAGGTTCGAAGCGAAACTCATCTTAAAGTTGTACAGGGAAGTGCTGAAAACATCCACTCCTTCCGTTATTTCATTTTTTTTTCATTTAATTTCATTTATTTATTATCCAAAGCTTTACAAAGTAAAAATACAATAAAAAAAGTACTGGATTTTATTGCCCCACTAGGCGATAGCCTGTATGACATTTCGTTGACATAGTTGATTATAGAACCTGCAGAACCTGTTATGTGGTTGTTCTGACCGATCCTATCTTGCTTGGCTGACTCATTTATCCATGTTTCAAGTCTGGAGTAATTTCAAATTACTCTGTACGACACAATGTTAAATTATCGTACCAACTTCAAATATTTATGTAGGTTGGTTGGTAGTTTAGTCGCTCATGTAAATTTGGAAATGCGTCCGCCAAAATCAATATGTTATAAATATCTTCATAAGAACTTGTAGGTACTACCTGCCTAGTGTACCTCAGTGGTGGGCGTTTACGCTAACTAAAGTTAACTTTAACAGATGCTAATATTAACCTCGATTAATGGTTATCGTTAACTGCTGTCGTCGGTGATCAATTTCGGAAGATTCCCCGTTAATGTCCCCCGATTCCAAAGCGGGTAATGAATCTCGTGATGTCATTGGTCACCGGTCAACAGGCGCTACTGTGTTGACGAGTTGATCACTTATTGATGATTGACTATAATTGCATTGAAATGCCTAACTATGTTTCTGTATGTGTACTATAATGAACAAAAAACTATCTATCGCGAGATTAATAACAGTACCTAGTCGTTCATTTTTCTTTTGATATTAATATTACTGTTAACGGGTTAATACGGGCGGGAATTTTGTTTAGTTTTGTTCTCGTGGGTTTGGTTGGAATATTTACATACTCACTCTGGTATTGGCGTGCGTTAACGTTAGCAGATAATATACTTTTATGTCAACAGTGTTGACGTGTTAAATAATAACAACTGTTGACCATTATTGACACCTTACCTATGTACACTTCTGATGATCTTAGGGGTATGTATTATACTTAGTACATACAGACCTATTTACCTAAGTATAGATTTTCAGACGTTTTGATACCCCCAGACAGATATATTCTAGAATGTAGATGGATCGGTGGAGTTAGGGTTGATACATGTATATGAACGATGTTTAAACAGTATCGGATTAATAATGCTGACGAGATGAGATCGCTGAGAAGAATGTGTGGAAAGGTAGGATAAGAAATCTAGTGATTCGTTGGAGAGTTGAGTGAATGTAAAACGGATGTCGTGACCAAAAGAAGAATGAATGATGAGAGGATAGAACAAATGAATTATACCTGGGTGAAAGAAGCGGTGTGAGGAAGCGCTGTAACCGTCCAAGAATCACGTGGCTTAACCATGTAGACCGGATTCTCAAGGGCGGACGTGTTCTGAGTAAAAATGAATCGTATGACGAATTGTGTGAATGTGACGGAAGCACGAAGTGTGTGTGTAAGGATAGGAAAGTCTGGAGATCTGTTCTATCAGCTTACCCCGCAAGGGATGCATCATGAGAGGATAGAATATAATATAATTTAATACAAAATCTAAGCGAAGTGATTCGGTCCTGCTATCGAAGGTAAAACCCTGTATCTGTTCGTACCCATACTCGAATCATCCTGACATGGATACTATTACCGATCCACCTGCTATTTGAAGAAATAGTTGGTAACTATGCCTATAGATGGCGATAGTTGTTAGAAGTGTTTTTTTACATGGATAGTCAAAATAACAAGATATCTCTACTCGTAATTTCTCATCCTAACTGTTATTTCGTCTGTAGAAAAAACTGACGATTTTACGTCGATTTTTTTTATCTCACTTCTTCAAGATAAGAACAGAATTTTGGATTCTGTAATACACCGATTCTCCTCTAAGTTTACGTAAAAAATAATGGCATAATTTTATAATCTTTGTAACATCAATAATACACAATCTGTGTTCTACTCGTGAAGCACTCAATCCTCTCGATCACCCGATGGCTTGAGCATGACACGTTGCAAGACAAGACCCCACAAGATGGACCCCTAAAAACGTAAGATATTCTTGGCATACCTTGGCAAAATAAGAGAGGCGTCTGAAGACCCCAAAAAAGATGGTCCGACGACAGCCTCTACGGGGGTAAAATTTGTCTGCAAGCAGAACTGACAGAAAGAAATGGAAGGGTATGGAGGAGGCCTATATCCAGCAGACGAGGACAGAGGGCTGACGAGGAAGAATGAACAAAAACAACTTCGAGTATGTATATTACTTTCAAGGTTGAGACGAGCAAAAAGTAATTTGCACAGTAAGTATACATATTATTGCATCAATGGTGGTACAATTATACTTGATATGTAGTTTGCTGTTTCGCAAACACCGCTAAGTATTTACATATAAATTATCTTCAATCAACTAGAGATGTAGATTGATAACATGAACAAACATTTATAGACCGGTGTTTTAACGTTAAAAAAGGGGGTATAGCGTAGATAATTGTCGGAAAGCTGGAAACTGTTTTAATCTCTTCATTAACAAGCAAAGAAGGTTTCCTGAAGTTTGCACCAATTTTACGCTTGTGCTAAGTACAGGGTGTCCCAAAAACAAAAAAAAAGTTGAACTTTTTTCAGTTTTTCATTAATAACTCCTAAAGGAAGCATTCTAGACAAATTATGTTCTCCTGTGAATTAAAGTAAATGAAATTCTTCGTCTACTGAGCATAAATACTACTCTCTACTTTGAAAAATAACTGAGAAACAGCGATTTAAAATTGTAATGTTTTTCTCAACATATGACAATTTTCTTATTTTTCTTGAATCGTTGTTGAATATCTTCTAATCCAAGCTACTTACAGCAAATTTTAGTACATATGATTCAATGGCCGGTTAATTTTCTATAAAATGGCATTAAAATTTTACCTCTATATTAAATTGTTTAGGATGTAGAGGTATTTAAAGAGAGACGAGTGAAATAGAGAAATTTATTAAATGATAGATTACAATATGTGAAAGGTAAGGAAGACTTAATTTTGCGGCTCTCTCTTATTAACGTACATTTTTTTTAGTTAAAAACCCAAATTTCGCTATTGATACGCCACTGTGTAACAACTTATATCGAAAAGACTATTTTTTTTACCTTCATCAGTTTTACTAATATAACTCCTGAACAGTTGATGTTAGGGAAAAGATATTTTACTCAAAATATAACTTAAATTAATTTACTATAACTTGATTTCAAAATTAACTCTGTAACTTAAATAATAACTGAGTTACAGTGTTTGAAAAAAAGCGTTACTAAAAAAATTAAATTGCCTCGGCTATTTTTGTTGAATAACTCCTGAACCGTGATATAGAGAAAAAGTTCAAGAGATTTAAATATAAGGTAAATAAATTTTCTATAACACAAGCGTAATAAAATAACTTTAAAAGTTATAGTAAGAAAGTTGTGGATGATCAAAGTCAATATTTTGTGTAGCCATTCGACGCTTGTTTAGATATATTTCATACTATATGGCAAGCAGGTACTTTATTAGGCAGACATATTTCATACTACACCGGCTCGGAGGTGCTTACTAGGCAAATAGAATTCATAAGCAAACGTCGAATTGTTACACGAAATATTGACTTTGATCATCCATAACTTTCTTACTATAACTTTTAAAGTTATTTTATTACGCTTGTGTTATAGAAAATTTATTTACCTTATATTTAAATCTCTTGAACTTTTTCTCTATATCACGGTTCAGGAGTTATTCAACAAAAATAGCCGAGGCAAGTTAATTTTTTTAGTAACGCTTTTTTTCAAACACTGTAACTCAGTTATTATTTAAGTTACAGAGTTAATTTTGAAATCAAGTTATAGTAAATTAATTTTAGTTATATTTTGAGTAAAATATCTTTTCCCTAACATCAACTATTCAGGAGTTATATTAGTAAAACTGATGAAGGTAAAAAAAATAGTCTTTTCGATATAATTTGTTACACAGTGGCGTATCAATAGCGAAATTTCGGTTTTTAACTAAAAAAATTGTACGTTATTAAGAAAGAGCCGCAAAATTAAGTCTATCTTACCTTTCACATACCGAAATCTATCGTTTAAAAAATTTCACTATTTCACTCGTCTGTCTTTAAATACCTCTACATCCTAAACAATTTAATATAGAGGTAAAATTTTAATGCCAGTTTATAGAGAATTAACCGGCCATTGAATCATATGTAATAAAATTTGCTGTAAGTAGCATAGATTAAAAGATATTCAACAACGAATCAAGAAAATTAAGAGATTTGTCATTTGTTGACAAAAACATCACAATTTTAAATCGCCGTTTCTCAGTTATTTTTCAAAGTAGAGAGTAGTATTTATGCTCAGTAGACGAAGAATTTTATCTACTTTAATTCACAGGAGAACACAATTTGTCTAGAATGCTTCCTTTAGGAGTTATTAATGAAAAACTGAAAAAAGTTCAACTTTTTTTTTGTTTTTGGGACACCCTGTACTTAGCACAAGCGTAAAATTGGTGCAAACTTCAGGAAACCTTCTTTGCTTGTTAATGAAGAGATTAAAACAGTTTCCAGCTTTCCGACAATTATCTACGCTACAAAGCTAAATTTCCTGGGCTATTAGTAATATCCACTTAGCTGAACGCTTATTGAGAACAATGCGCCCGTAGGTAATCTTGCGTGCACGTCAGCGTGTAAGTGTTTACAGGTATATGCAAATTGCATCCTTTTATAGATACTAGGTACGATTATATCTGATTATTTACTTCGCTATGTACGCATCTGCAAATTAAATAAAATCTATAGCCTATGTTATTTTTTTCTTGTATTGTACTGTAAATTTCTGTACCTCAGAGCTAGACTGACCTAGCAGCAAAAACGTGATTGTAAAGAAGAGCGAAAAAACGAAGGATTTGGTTGTTATGCCGATCCAGGATACCCCGATGGATGATATGGTTACAATCTTGCAGATTGGTTTGTACCAAGCATTTTAGATCTTTCTTTCTCCATGCCGTCCTGTCATTCGCCATTCTCTTCACTTCCGTGTAGGTGCTGCAGCGCACGATCTCAATAATCTGGTCTCAATATAACTGCTTCTTGGGCGACCTCTCACATTACTGCCCTCTACCATTCCTTCTGTTATGGTGTTGAGCCCTAGAATAGCAAAACTTTCTAACATCCGCCCTTTCAGCCACATCTTTATTTTTGTCAACCTATAGTCACTATGTTCAAACCATAATAGTTTATTTATTGTCATTCTGAGAGAGATTTCATCATGTAACCGAAAAACTCACATTTGCAATAAATGGCTTTGGGTTATTCTGGTATTCAGGTACGGATTGTACCAGACATGATAATTATACCACAATAACTATTACTATTGTTAAGTTCAGACTAACTAATAACTATGCCGATTAACATTTTCAACGGCGCGTTTGTCTTTTAAACATTGCAATTCGAATTCATTATAGGATTGTTTAAACACATTTTCATATTTTATCTCAGTCAGTGGATGTGATGTGTTTTTAATTAACGCTGTAGTTACTACCAACGCCGGAGTTATGCGGCATTTTTGTGT
Source organism: Ceraclea dissimilis (assembly GCA_963576895.1). Lineage (NCBI taxonomy): Eukaryota > Metazoa > Arthropoda > Insecta > Trichoptera > Leptoceridae > Ceraclea > Ceraclea dissimilis. Next base: position 1,141,280 of record OY756368.1, read on the forward strand.
TGAGTAAATTTTGTTGTGGTTTAATTCTATGCATTACTTTTAATTGCATTTTATTTCAATACTAGAATTCTATCACAAATATTGTTCGTGTTGTACTGTTTGCATTCGGGTTAATCCAAGAGATAAGTGAATAGATATATGTACTATGGTTATGTCAAAGAATATTCGAATTTTTATAACAATTGTCAGTTAATCCAAGAAAAATATCTATAAAGGTAATTCTTTCATTCATTTCCGGGTCCGAGCTTCACCCCACTAGGCCATTCCACTCCAGAAATTAGCAGCCGTAATTTTAATAAAGGTAATTATTAAAATTGAACTGTCTGAAGAATAAAAGGGTTTGCGCTGAGAACTGTTTTTATAAATGCAGTAATCCAAACAAGAACTTGTCCACATTTCGTAACGAAAAAGCTTTCATTCAATAGTTTTTTTCACAACGCACCCCTCTTCGCTCACTCAAATATATCTTTTATGTCATTCTGTCATCTTTTATTCCATCAACATGCCCTGTACATGTTAGTTTATTCACTTTCATTCTCGACACAACACCAGTCTTGCAGTCACTCATTTCCCTAATAACCTCGTTCTTTATCTTATCTCTCAGCGTTTTCGCACACAGTCTTCTAATACTATATTGGTTTCAGCATGTGTATTTTCACGTGGTTGTTTCAGAATTCATAATGGTATTCTTAAGTAGTGTTTTAGGCTATGTCTAATGATAATTGTATGCAGATTCTTTGTACCCGACGTCATGCTTATTATGTCATAACTATACAGTACATGGAAAATTGGTTATTTTTAATACTCGTACATTCGTAGAATAAGCAAACTATGAAGTGTTCAATACAATGCAATTATGTATGTTCTACATCTTTAGTGTATGGTCAAGTGATTCTAGTTATGTTATGACAGTCCATTGTCACTGCTTACAAAGCAATGATGTATTTGTGAAGGCACTACCGGATATGTAGAACTGATGCAAGCGGCAATCGATGACTTCTCGACATTTTAATGACAGCTTGTCATAAGTAACAAGCAGTTATCTCAACAGATATACTTTCAGCAAAGGATGGACTTGCCATCAGGCTTATGACTGATCGTTGAATTGAATTGGTGAATGTTACATAAGTGCTAAGTCTTCTTCTTTCTCTTGCATTAGATCCGGGGATCTGTTTCTTGCACAGGAGCCTCCTGGGACAGCGAGCTCCAACTTTGCTGGTCTTCCTGGTTGGCGGTTGCCTTCTGGGATGTTATTAGCCACCACGTGTTGAAGTCTTTTACTATCCATTCTCTCCACGTGGTCGCGCCAGAATCTTCTTCGTTTCCTGCCCCATCTTACGATGTCTTTTCCTGCAGGCATCACGTATGAATGTATTCCAAGTGCAAAGTGATCACATCAAACCGGCCGACGATCAGTCATAAGCCTGATTGAAAGTCCATCCTTTGCTGCATATCTGTTGAGATAACTGCTTGTTATATTCAACTACGACATGTAGAAAATCCCATGTTCTCACAAAACATAAATTGTCGTTTACCATATAATAACTTGTCTTTAGAAGTGGCGACCGCTTACGTACAATATGGTAGGAGATACTGGACAGAACTTTGTTCGACATATTTTAACACAGTGTGTTTTTCTTTCTTTGCAGACTTTTGAATCATGGGGTGTTTCGGAAGTAAGGATAAGCTTACCAAGGAGGACATGGACTTTCTCAAATCTCACACAAGATACGATGAAACTACTATTAAAGAATGGTACAAGGGTTTCAAGGTAAGTACAACGTTCTCCTTCGCAGTTTTTCGTATATTAGAATTATGTAACTTATGCTAACTTGCTAGTAAAGAAAATGTCTCCGATGTGAGATTGAATTGTGTTGTGGGAGCAGTGTTGCCACAGCATTATTACAGATTTATCTGTATTTATACAGATTTTAAGCAACGGGAACAGAGAAATACAGATGACAAATTTTACTCTGTTTTATACAGATTTTTGGGATTTTAGATATTTTCTATGATAAATTAGAAGAATAAAGTAAAAAAGAAACAGATTCGATCACAATTGTCATTTGATAATAACTAATAAGTAAATATATGAAAATTCCATATGTAGAGTGAGTAAAAATATGTACAAAAAGAAATTAGTATATTTTTATGTAAGCACGAGTACTGTTATTTTCTCAAAAATTTTAGTTTTTCAATAAACTACCAAATGTTTTAAAATTTCATTTATACAGATTTTTTGCCTTTTTATGCCTTTTTATACAGATTTATACAGATTTCTAGACTTTGAAATACAGATTTGTATTTTAAAAGCGTGGCAACACTGTGTGGGAGATTGTTGATTGATGTTATTATTATGACGAGCGGTGTTGTTTTATTGTTTTGTAGCAAGATTGTCCTAACGGCAGATTGACGCCCGCCAAGTTTGTTGACATGTACAAAATGTTCTTCCCGTCTGGTAACGCGGAGGAGTTCTGCGATCATGTCTTTCGAACATTTGACATGGATAAAAATGGATATATTGATTTCAAGGTGAGAGATTTGACAGCCCGTCAGGGTTGAAATATTAATTTAGGGTTCCTGCCTACATATGTACTTTAATATTATTGTTACAACAGTTGCCACATAGGTATTGTATCCCGTAATAATAGTAATTATTTTCAATAGTTCCTTTAAAAATATCAAGCTACAACCAAACTTCTTTCCCATTTTAGTTATATGTTTTTTTCTCACTTTTTCGCGATTTGTCTCACAGAGAATTATTATTATTATTATTATTATTATTAATTTTGGGCAAGCAGCCTAGGCTGATGGGCCCAAATCAATGTCTGTGCCATCTGTCGTTCTGAGAAAGTCATCTAATCTGTTCTTGAACGCGTTCACTGATGGTGCTTGTATTACACTTTCGGGTAAACGGTTCCACATATTCACCACTCTATTGCAAATAAAGTTCTTTCTCGGATTACTGTGAAACCGCTCCTTGGTGAGCTTCATTGAATGTCCTCTCAAATGGGTATTTGTATTCAGAGTATAAATGGAGCCGATATCGGGAACATCATAGTAGCCATTCATAATCTTATACGTCTCGATAAGGTCACCTCTAGATCGCCTGGCTTTAAGTGTTGTGAGTCCCAGTCTGGTGAGCCTCTCCTCATAACTCAGGTCTCGGATGGCCCGTGGTACCTTTGTTGCCCTTCTCTGAATGAGAATGGCCTGAGTCCTAATTTTATAAAACTGGCCAGTAAAGTCGAGAGGTTTCTTATTTTGTTCTGTTTTCCGAGTGGAGTATCAAATTTGGTGAAAATTTGATGAAAGTGTATGGATTATTAGACTATACAGTATACATGGTGTAAATGTTGGGATTGTTAGACTATTAGGTATAGTCTATAGACCCAAGATTGTGAATCATATTATATGTAAGCTTTGTAGCTAACTTCGCTACATACAAGTTAACAAGTATGGTATATTGAGTTGGTTCGGGAGACTAACATACGTTGTATTATTCAGCCTGGTTCCCGGAGAAAAACCCATTTGAAATATAAAAAAATCCCAAAAATAAATATCCTATAAAAGCCCAAACTTTCTGGTTGGGTTCCAGTTGATGAATTACTTATAAAATATTGACTATTTTGTTGTCTATCCCATTTTAGATCCGCTTATTAATTTGTTTATTTTCTAATCTATGGTAATTACAAATTTGTAACACACTGAAAGTAATCGTATATTAATAGATACAATTAATTTTATTTTCAAAATCATTAGATTTGAGCTTTTGTCCCTTGAGCATATTTTTTTAAGGGTTTTTGTCGTTTTTTGGGATTTATTCATGTTGAGAAATATTCTTATGGGTTTTTGTCCTGTCACGATACAACCTATACTAAATTGTTGTAACAAGATTATTAAATTTTCATTATTGCTTTGCGTTAAATTTTAATGAAACCAGAAACAATGGTGTACTTAAGAAAATATAATTAGTCTTAAGATGTTCCAATAATACAGAGTGTTGTCTTCCGTATATCAAATACACTTTAGGGGATGATACAAACGAGTAGTAATGTGCAAAATGTTCAGGAAATGTATCGTCGAAAGTAAATCCGGGGTTTTTTTTTTTTTTAATATTTTGAATATCACAATTTTTATTTTGTGAGAAACATCGGATTTTCCACAACAACAACAAGTAGTTATCTCAACGGATGTACACCAAAGGATGGGTTCGAATTCCGGCCGCGGTAGATGGGTGGATTGTAATTGTTGGATGTTACTTAGGTGTAAAGTGATCACATTGAACCAGCTGACGATCAGTCATAAGCCTGATGGTAAGTCCATCCTTTGAGATAACTACGAGGTTTTTACTTTTTTGTGTTATTTATCATAAAAAGCTGAATCGATTTTAAAAATCAAAGGAAATGCGATCGTAAGTTTGAGATGCTTAAGTTTTCTTCTAAAATTAAGTACAGATTTTCAAAGAAACATTAGATTTTCCCTGAAGAGTTTTTTTTTGTAATAATGTCAATAAAATAAACGTGCAAAACGCTTCTTTTTTATATTCCAAACTGGGGCCTGAGCCAAAACACAAACGGAAACGTTGGCGTTTTACGTTATTTACCTTTTTCGGCGTCTTTCGTGTTTTGTGTTTCAGCTCCCTAAAATCTCTCTGTTTATTTGATGTGAAGACAATATTCCCTGTATAATGGTTAATACAGTACCAGTAAATTATTGTAGATTAGGAATTTAAGTAACGCCGTAGCATGTAAACAAACTCTATCGACTGAGTTTAAAAAGCGCCTTTCAAATCAAAGGAAATAATAAATAATTATTCTCTATATACATATTTTAATTAACTCTGAGGTATTTAGATAACAAGAAATGTCATTTTTGTGTAAACTTTGTAAAAGGACAGTGGACAGAATTGGACCACGAGCCTCCACTGACGGGACTAAGTGGAAATGAAAGTACATACTTTTTTAATCATTCTGGCAAAGTATTATCAAATTCTGTTCCGGGAGAGACTCTCTGCTGCCATTTTTATCCCAGGAACAAATAATAATAAAAAAAAAACAATAAAAAGTAGGTTGCAACTGTTGCATCCACTCCTCAGCAGATGGCGTCAGCATCTGAAGCATTGGGTCAATGTGAAAGAATTTCCAGCAGTAGCAAATATACAGCTTTCATAAAATTACGCAATTGACAGCAGGATGTGGTGGGATGGGAATAAAGTGATCACTTAAGCCAGTCAAAGCCGACTCGTAAGCGTCGAACACCCATCCTGCTTCCACCCCAAGGGAGTTCACATAACGCTACGTTATGTGAATTAAGATGCCTCTCGACTCTGTGGAGGAAAAAACTGTCAAATAAAAAAACGTTTGTAAATATATTCTGTTTACATGTTACGCCGTAACGGATTGGTATTATGTTATGTAGGTATATTAAGAGAAAAGTAAACAATATTAATTTTGTGTAATTAAGTAAATAAATAAATAAGAAACACTACATAAACACATGAATATGAAGAATCACGAATATATATTTTGTGGTAATATTTTACCTACTTACATATTATTCTCCTGAAATATTAAATTGTTTGGTACGTACTCTCTAGATAATGGGGGCGTATTTTTGAGCACTCACTACATGGCGCTTAAGTAAATGGAGGTCTTCACAACTGTCAATACCGTCAAAACAAAACAAACCAATTGTTTATTATCCATAGAATAATAATATAATATAGTACCTGCCGTATCTATTCGGACCTCCATTTATTGCAGCGCACTCTGGTGGCAAAAAAAATCGAAGACGCCCCCATTCACAAAATATGCCTCTCAACTGTTTGCTGAATTATGTACGTATCTTTTTGATACATTTACATTAAATTCAATGTTACTATCTGTTTTTGATCGAAACCTTGAGAAGTGTAGAAATATATTTGCGTTTATCTCAAAGTGTCATTAGTTCTCTTTAGTTGTTTTGTGTTTTTCTCAAATTTGATAAGAGTGGACGTGTGCGTCATGTGGAATCTTGAAATATTAACACGTGTTAAATTTTCAGAGTTTTGCTATATCGATATTATATTTGATTTCATAATTTCAGTTAAAATAGTAATATGTACTGGGCCACCGCCTCCTAGAGTAAGTACTCTAGCCGTGCTGTAACAGTTGGCAACATAGCATAATGATCGAATAGGACCACCACTCCTGTCAAATCTCCTAACAGAATATAATACGTGGTCCATCATACTCGTCGTTAAGGGACTGTTATTCCATACATTTCCTTAGCGACGGTGACGGCAACCTCGCTTATTACGTTTTATGTTTTAATCCTACATCATGGCTAGAGAAAGAGAGAAATTTTAAGGTGGCGGTAACTGGGCGTTTAACTGTTGGCCTAATAAGTATTGAAGAATTATTTTATATTAATTTATACATGCAATTCGCTTGATTCGTTTTGCAGTACTTGACAATACAAACCTGACGGCAGTCTAGGAGTCATGTATGACAACTTTGCGCCAGAAAACAATAGGTAATTTAAAAAAAAAGCAAACAAAACGCAAAAGTAAAAAAGTACGTAGCAATATAATAATAAAAATGTACTTTTGATAGCTTTCGTTCTGTCTTTTCGCCGCATAGATTTCAATGGGTTGTTTGTTTCCGTATTTTGCCGCTAGGGGCGTACTGACAGATAGGGTCTGTTGTCAAATTTAATGTCAAATTAGAGATCATAACCTCAACGTTCATACTTGAGTCGTTCTTTTGGGTTTAAGTTTTCAAAAATAAACTGAATAACTCAATCGACAATACGTTCCTAATGTTTTTCAAAAGTAATATCCTTATAAGTCGTGGATCACCACGGATACGTGATTTTCCAATTGAACTAACTGTCGTAGTCTATGTTTGATTTTTGACAATAGACCCTTACGCGTGTGCTGCCACCTGGCGAGCATTGCTGGAAGCTGCTCAGAAAACAACCCAGTAATTAAGCTTCAATTTGAATTTCATTAACTTGTTGACACCTAGGCAGTTTTTCTCTTATACATATACATTATTGTTGAGTATATTTTATATTAGAACTCGAATATTTTCTTAACATTTTCTTTACTGTAAAATACTAGTTTTAATGAATTTTCTACTTGGCTGACATTTATTTTTGCCAAATTTTTCATCTGGTTTATGTAGTGGTTCTTATTCTGTAGATTTAATATTACATAATATATGCAAACATTTCGTTGTGATTTTGAGTGCGAGAGCCTGTATGATATTTTGTTGTAAATATTTGATATTTAATAATTACTATAATATAAGCAAATTATTTAAAAAATAGGCAATTTTGAATTGTTCATTAGGTACATAGAATATATTCTTTTGTAGAGATTTTTCTCGTAATTAGAAATTTATTAAGAAATTTGTACATATACGTATTTAGGTATACTTTAGTTATAGATTTTTATCATATTTTGGTAAATTTTGGCTTCTTTTAATATTTCTTACCTTTATAGCAATAATTCTCTTTAAATAAATTATTTTTTAACTATAATAGAATAGGACATTGATATATCTTTGCACATTCAGGTTACGATTTGTTTTTTTCGTATACCTACACAAAATAAAATGTATAATATAGAAGTATTTTGTATACAAATAAATACCTATTTTTATACGCGGAGGCATGACTTGCCAACACACTCAACAGAAGAGTCTACATATTATCATTCATGATTGACATATAAACCTAATACTGGAAAAAAATCACCTATCCAGATATCACGGATATCACAGGATTAGGCTCAACGCGGGGCCTAAAATACGAGCATTGTGCCTGAAATATCAGTATTTAGAAATTTATTTATTTAGCTAGTGTTAATCGCGCTTCTAGTACAAATATAATTGAACCGAATTTCCATTGAAATATGACACATATAATGACGTATCAAAACGTTATTTAATACTTATGAATGTATGTACGTTGCAGTGGTCAGTTAGTCAGTGGCGTTGACATGAATAATGAGTATTATTATAGGGAAAATATGGTTTTAGTATAACACAAATTAAAATTAATTACATACCGCTTGTTACCTACTCTTGACCGCACGGGGTTTGTTTTACGTCAGGCGCAATGTTGCTTTGTGTTAATTAATAACAATACGTAAATATTTATTTTGAATTTTAAGGCTCAGATCCAACTATGACGTCACGGCCATTTCCGACGGTATTAAGGTTCAAAATCGCACGATAAAATGGTAAAAATCGCGTTTTTTTCTATTTTTTGGGGTTAATTTCGCTTTGATCAAAAAACTTTAGTGCATATTTAATCTTTACAAAAAAATAATCTTTGCGACTTATGTAAAACGAGTTTCTCTCTTTCGAAAAAAAAGATTAGAGAAATTTTACATTTTGTTTGAGAAATCTATACAAGATATAAAAAATGTTTTACGGTCATTCCCTAGATAAAGGTTCAATGTATCTATTCTATTTTGTTCCAAAGCATATTTAGTAAGGTTGTCGAGATCTAAGGTCTCCCGTTTTTAGAAAATTTTAAAATGTCAATATGCATACTCATAAAATGAATTTTTAGAAGTTTGGGGTAAGAAAGAAATTCACTCCATATATCTCAACGTTCTCAAACAATATGCAAGGCAACTATGTATTCAGATATTTGACATTTACCTAGCACAATGTATGCAAACTATAACAGTAAACTACGCTGTAAATGTACTACACCTTGTAATGAATATGCAAAGCGCGAACATAAATTTACGATGGTAATTTGTGTTAAACAAATAGCTATTACTTATTATCTACTAATTCTGTATGACGTACTGAATAATGCATACAATAATGTAAGAATAACACCATCCAATTCCCTCATCGTTCGTCAGGTAATTCTAAATTGAGTTTAAATTATTCTAAGTGGAGAATTTCCCCGCTTAGTGTTGCATATTCAACATTTACATTTCACTTCACAGCGGTTTGATTTTATCAGCCGTTCTTCGTCTGACTTTTTAGTGGTGCTTTGCAGAAGCCATTATATGGAAACTATTTCGTTTCCCGTTAAGAATTCTCTTAGCGATTTAACAAACGGATCTCTCACCGCAGAGCGCAGTGCATATATTTTGCAGAATTTGCAGTACAGTTTTCAGTACAATTAAGTGGAAATTTTGAAAGCGTTAGTAGAAAAATTATAACTACTACTACTACATATATCATTATCACCTTTTAAAATGAAATGAATTCTCATTAAAACCGTAGATTAATTATTTTTGAATTTCACAATTGTATTTTTTTGTGAGAAACATCATATAGTTGAAATAACAAGTAGTTATCTCAACAGATATACCTCAAAGGAGTGACTTTTCATCAGGCTTATGACTGATCGCCGGCTGGTTTAATGTGATCATTTCACACTAACCAATTCTAGTCCATACATCAACCGCGTCCGGGAATCGAACCCAGACGTCCAGCTCACACGCCGGCACTGTACCCGCTGTGTCAAGCTGAAGGCTGATGATCGACGCGAGAAGGAGACCCTATATGGACCGGCCGACGATCAGTCACAAGCCTGATGGAAAGTCCGTCCTTTGCTGTATATCTGTTGAGATAACTACTTCTTATTGAGACCTTCCTTTTTAAATCAACATTGTGGAGTATTTATTGAGAATGTTTCAGTAATAAAACATCAGTCTAAATATTATTGAATACTCTTATTAATATTTATATACAAGTTTATTATCCGCCGCTCATTAATTCGCCAGTAGTTGAATTCTTAAAATAGTTGTACTTACTATTTGTATTAGGTATGTAGTTTATCAGAGACGAATATTGGGCCGAATATCTGTTCCCTAGTATCCGACCGAATGCCGAATAGTAAAAACGTTATGGAATATTGGGAAATATTGAGTAGTTTGGTTGGAGGACTTTGAGAAAATCTATGATTTGCTGTGAATTTTCTCGGGTTAATTTTTTTTTTTTAGCAGGCAGACAGCTTCTACTGCTGAAGGTCCTGTATTGTGTGCTTCTCAGTGCAATGTTTGCCCAAGTTGTTCTTAAATTTGTCGAGTCTACCGGCAGATACAACTTTCTCCGGCAAAATGTTTCAGGCATCTACCACCCTGTTGGCCAAGAAATGCTTTCTGGTATTCAACGATAAGGATATCTTATTCAATTTAAGTCATGTCCCTTCAGTTATGGATGATTCATTACAAAACAATTTCATAGAGAAATGAAATACAGTATTTAGTATCTTAGGCTGTTAGTTTCCAGTTAGTTAGACCAATACAAAGTGGGAAATAATGATTAGTTTACTGAGCGTAGCTTGGTGTAAAAAATAGCCGAATATATTCGGTTTTTCGTGTCCGAAGAAACGGCCGAAAATTCGGCACTCATTATTGCAAGTCTAGTCGAGTTACGACTGACCACATTGATCGATTTTTATTAACTACGGCAGAATTACAACCACACATTCTATTTCGACACATGTAAATAATATTAGCACTTATTTTGTACCAGTCTATCTGATACTAGAAACAATATTTTGTGTAGATGAGATTGAATACTTTGTTTATTTTATTTTATTTATATAAACATGCGAATTCTTATACAAGTTTTATGATGAATCCATCTCGTAAAGATTAAAACAAATATAGACATGTTTGTACTATTTCAGTTTACATAATATTGTAAGGAAAATATTGTGCCATATATGAGAATTTAGAGGTACGATAAATAAATAAATCTTTATTGGCAAGTAAATATGTATAGTTACAAAAACAAGACAATGCAGTGTGCCAAAAGGCGGACTTATTGCAACTTACTATAATGTATCATTGTGTCACAGGTTCAAATTTCGGAGTTCTTTGCATAGAAACCAACAAGTGATACATATGGAGTTGGGCAAAAAATACGTTTTTTAAGTGAATTTTTAAACATCACTCGGTTATACAAAAGAAGATTGTTTTGTCGTCATCTGAGAAAAACAAGGTCCCAACTGACAAGACCAAAGTGTCGAGAAACGTGGTATTAATTAAACGCGCATATAGAATCATGCCAGTTTCTTTATCTACACATCCCAAAGTTTCGGTAACTTGAGACTTTTTTCGCAAGGTTCCCATACATTTGAAACTTACGACAATTGGACTGTTGCAAAAATCTAAAGTTTAAAATTGTTACGTTGGTATACCTTGTTATTCGACGTGGATGACGATGTTGCAGATATTATTATAGTAGTAATTTCTCTTTATTATAGGCAATTTATTATTAAATAATTAGGTGGCAAGCCTGTATTAGTACTGCAATATTAGTCTTAAATACTCTTTTATTACTTTAACCCAGTTCTTTCGTAGCTACCTTAGCTAACCTAACCTAAGCTGACAGGTGTATGCCTCTGTAATGTGTAATTATGCCTAAGTTTATGTACTGTTACTCCAACTTGTACAACAACCCTTAAACAACATAAATTTATTAAAAAGTTGCCTATTTTCTCAACGTAATAATTGTGCTGTTTTGTTGTTAAATATACATTAAGGTAATTTGAAATGTTTCCCTTTTAAAGTCTGACGGAATGCTTTAGTGATCTGAATTAGAAAATGTTGGAAAATTAACGTAAAGGACTAATTCCACTGAAGCAACATTTAGGCAACGTGTCGCATGCAGCATTGACACACGCTAACATAGTCTTTCTAACGAAATGCGAGCAGAACCTTTTGCACTCTGTTGGCATTGATATGATTATAATCTTATGAACTAATGTGTATCGCGATATTATTCTTTCTGTATCTAAATTTGTCAAGACAAAGTGCCTGAAATTATGGCCAATAAACAATTGAACGAACACGAAGCGACACAAACTAAGTCGCCTTGGCGCATGCTACAAGTCGAATGTTGTTGTCGGGACGCATGTGTCGCCTTTCGACATGATTCCACGTGTCGAACAGGGTCGTCTTTATCCGATAGTCGACAAACAAAATTCTCATGCCCATGTGACAAACGCATGGGCCGTACAATCAGGCGACACTATGAAGCAAGTAGAGTGCTACATACAGGTCGTCTTGTGTTGCCTCAGTTGAATTGCGCCTTAATAATTACGTATCATTTATTTGTTGCAAAGGTAGTAAGAAAATTAATGATTTGTTTATGGGTTTTTGAGAAGTAGGTGTTGAGAAGTTCCATGCGATTGTACTGTGTTACTGTCTATGAATATTGTTAATGTTTTTCAAGGTTATTTCACTTAATGTACTTACGAGTATAGGTAAGTCACTGATTAATGATATGTTCGATCCAAGGAGAGGAAGAAAGAACTCATACAAAGAAGAAATCACATGGATGTAGTAAAAATTAGACAAAATATAGAATTTCTAGTTTGTTTGTGAGACTCTAGTTGATAAACTATGAATATAACGAACACTTTAACTTAATATACACGAAATGTCAATTTTTATACGATCTCATCACTACATCTCGATAGCGATTAGATTGTGATCGCGTGGTGGCAAATATATACCATTTTATTTTTATTTTTCAAAGTGTTTTGAGTAAATCTGCAATTGTTTTATTGTTTTATTGTTCTCTATCGTCCGTAGGCCCATTCGGGCACCTGGACTCGTCAATTTTTACAATATTATAATTGACGGAAGACTGTTACAGAGACAGTCAGTGATCAGCGTTACTGTCATATTTTTACCTAGTTACTGATAAAATATATAATGCTACTTATGGAACAAGTATACAGCAAACAGATATACAGAAAAGGATGGACTTTCCATCATAGACTGGTCGTAGAGTGTAAAGTGATAACATTAAACCAGCCGACGATCAGTCATAAGCGTGATGGAAAGTCCATCCTTTGCTGTATATCTGTTGAGATAAATAAATAAATAAATAAAAACTTTATTGAAGTAATGACATGCATTAAACAAATGGCGGGTTTATTGCTACTTGTTATATTCAATTACGACATGTAGAAAATCCAATGTTCTCAAAAAATCATCAATTGTGAATTTTTGTGTGTATGCACTGTGGATGCATGCCTTGTCGTATACTTCTAGCGCCAATATAAGAGCCTTTTTTATAGTGTTCTTGAAAGGATGGCTATACCTGCCTTGAACAATGAACGCACCTGTGTGCATTCTTGTTCATTGTACGTTCGCTAATAGTAATATTACTGCGTGTAGTTACGCTGTCTCACACTACAAAAAAGGCTCTTAACCTCCCGCCACTAGTATACCTTAAATAGAGACATTCAGATAAAAGGACTATAGCTAGATCTATGTGATTTCTCTTACGTATGTACGTACGACTAGCAAGTTTCAGCTGCAAAGACAAGGAGCCAACATAATATGGTGTCGTTTTGATATAATTTGTTGGCTGTGAAGACTTTATTTGTTTCATGATTTGTCATTATTTACTGTAATGTGAAATTAATAATTTTGTTTGGTGTCGGAGGCTCCTTATTCCTAAATTACTTTTAGGAATTCTTGTTGGCTATTGACGTGACTTCCAGTGGTACGCCCGAAGAGAAACTCAAGTGGGCGTTTAGAATGTACGACGTCGATGGAAACGGTGTAATTGATATTCAAGAGATGACCAAAATTGTACAGGTATGTATGACGTTTTAATTATGTCATTATTATTAGTATACATCGGGAAATCCAATGCCGTTTACCTGCTGAGGTGCAATAGAACTTTACTAACCCTCTAATTCTTATTAAATGTATTACTTCTCTTCGAATTTGAATCACGGGGGTTTCCATCTTTACCTGAATTCTATGTAACCATCAATATCTATAGGGGAATAAAACAATAAGTGAAGTGTAAATAACAAATTCCACATAACTTGTATCAGCGTGCATTATGCAGGTAGTATTATACAAGTAAATAAACTGTATAATATTTTTGTTCACTCCCAGTCTCTCTCTTAGTCCCAGGTACCTAGGGCATTGAATCTCCCGATGTATAATTATTACTGGGTACCGTTTTTGTCGGAGTTTTCCTTTTGAAGCGTTACGGTAATGCCTGTGTGTGTTTTGACAGGCAATTTACGATATGCTGGGCGCGTGTTCAAGCAATCGCCCAGCCGATTCGGCGGAGGAGAGGGCGAAGAATATATTCGCGAAGATGGACGAAAACAATGACGGCCAACTGACGCAGGAGGAATTCCTCAAAGGGTGTCTTCAAGACGAAGAACTTTCCAAGATGCTTGCACCTTAATAACATTACCCAAATATCGTCCCGTCCCTTCACCCCTCTAAATTCATCCCCTAAATGGAATCCTATTCTTCTTACTCACATCTAATCATAACTACATTCCTACATTACATAATATTATACGAGGTGACTTCAACCACCAGTACCAGGGATTTATCTAGAAAACTATGAGGTTTTTGAAGCTAGGGAAAAAAATTATAACCGAGAACTGTTTGATGATATTTCCGGTTTTCTAAACCAATCACGATTAGCCGAATCAGGGGTTAGCTTTTGATTATAAAATGGGAAGAGGGGATCTTGCAGGGTACGATTATCATTGGGTCTTTTCAAAATAAATTTCTTTTAAATGGATACAAATGATACTTTTTTGTCCAGAAAAAATGACCTCGCGATTAGAATTTTTATGGTTTATTTTTAATACGGAAAATATCCATGGGGACTTGCTTAAAAAGTTGTTGTTTTCAAAAGGCTTCCTAATGATACTTGACACAATATTCATTTTCAAGAAGTATCATTGGATAGTTTTGCTGAAAAGAAACATTCTTTCAAAGTGCCTATCTTTTACCGTTTTTAAAAAAATATATCCATAAAAACTGCATCACGAGAGTCCCTTTTTGTAATTCTAAATTCCGAAAACGAAAACAGGTATCATTTTTATTCCTTCAAAATATGTTTCTATTGAGAAGACTCATCCAATGATATGTCCTTGCAAAAACCCTCTCTCATTTGAAAATATAAACTGACCCCCAGAAACGGTACTTACGGTTGGTTTAGAAAACCGACAAAATATCATTCAACGGTTCTTCATGTGGGTACTAGGTTATGAATTTTTCCCTGGCTTCGCAAAACAACAGTCTTCGAGTAAAACGTCCGGTACTAGTGATGGGAATCATTTTAAATAAATTAATTACGAGTATTAATAACTACTTTACCAAATGTTCATTGACATTATTATATTTGTATTATTATTATGATTATTGCACATAATATATTATTGTATTTTATTTAGCGTTAGTACAATGTGATATTTTAATTTTGCATGTAAATATTCTCACACGATTACTTAAATATTATTATTTTTTAAAAAGAATTTATTATAAATGGAACATGAAACGCAACAATTTTAAATTTATTATTTTTTAATTCATAGACTGTGATTAATCTATAGGATTTTTTATTATTTATTTTTTTATTAATGTTAAGTTTATTTTCTATATCTTTATTTTTTACTCGTAACGAAAGCACAAAGTATTTCAGTCGTACATTTTTAAAAAAGAAATCTAAGTATTATTTTTTTGTGGCTTTTTATCAAATCATCAAGTGTATATATTTTGTCTTTTTAGGGATTATTTTTTTATTTCAGGGTTCTGCATTCCGAAACATTTCCATGCTTATTATGTGTTATGAAATTTCCAAATAATGTATCTTATTTTTTCTTGATATTTTACAATAAAATTTTGCTCTGGTTAAAAAACGAAAAATATCATGCGTCAGATCTTTTCATACGCTATCGTTGTGGGTAAAAAGCAAGTATCTCTAAGTCTTACGCACGGTGAGATAAATGCGTTGAAAGCTATTTCAGGAATATCTTTTATTCTAAAGAATCTGTACAACTTAGGAAAAATCCACACAGATCATGCACTATATAAAGGTTCCAAGTATCTCCCCTATTTTTTCCGTAACGCACTATGTACCGTTGTGCTAAAAATTATTATGAAAAAAAGGTAAATTTTTGGGATGTGGTCCCCTGAACACAGTGTGCACCGGTATTGTGGTATTGTGATCCGTATTGGCCTCATTTTTTATTTGTTTATTTTTTTTTTTAAAAACGTTGGTAAAAAAATAAAATTTCATCGAAATTGTAAATACACATTTTTATATAACTACATCCTAGTTACATAATAATATTGTATTTATTATTATTACCTATTTACCGATTTTAAATTGCGTCGCCCTTGTTACATCAAACTAAATACCCGCTTATGAATTATCAGAATATTTAATCTCGATGTTTTCGACCGTCGGTACACGATGGAAGTGCTTTATAAAGGAAAAACGAAAACACTGAATATTTATGTAGTTTAAAATCCACAAAATTGGACTTTTTAGTTTGCGCCTAGTATTCGAGGATTTGCACCCTCATCTTCGGGCGATTTTGAATAAAGTTTTATTTTAAATCGCCTGAAGATGAGGGTGCAAATCCTCGGAACACTAGTCGTGAATTATAAAGTCAAAATTTGGAGATTTTAAACGAAATATTTAGTGTTTTCATTTTTCCATCAGTCTATTTGATTCGAGTTCATTAATTTGTAATAGAGAATCGATGTTTATTAAATGGAAAATAAATATGTAATAAGTCTCTTTAATTCACCTTAGATATCACCGTCACGCACTGACCCCCCAATATCCCAAGTTTATGTAATAATAATATACCTAATGAATGTATTAGTAAGTGTAGATAATAAAACCGTCACATTCAAACACAAATACTTACTGAATTATAATAATATACATGCCATTGACTGTTTACTGCAATTTGACAGGTATGAAGTTATCTGCAAGTGACATATTATTGCATGATTGTACTGTTGGCAACTCTTATTGTCAAAACAGCTGTCAAAATTGCATAATTCATTCACAAGTGAAGAATAATGCTGAAAATGTATTGTAGAACAGTTCTAGAAAAATAATATTAAAGATATGAGGGTTTTGTGAGATCAAAAAATAAAGAAATACTGCGATATAGTTCCATGAAACCACTTGATTTAGAAAATTTGTGTTGCAGTATTTCTTTCTTTTTGTATCTTTACTATTATTTCTCTAACACTGCTCTTCTAATATATTTGGCATTATAATTCACTTGTGAATAATGCAATGTCAGAAAATTATGTAATTTTTACAGCTGTTTTTATGACAGACAGTGCTACCAACAATATCAATCGTGCAACATGTCACTCGCGCATAACTTCAGAACTGTCAGTTTAACTGAAATGCGTAGTAATTAACAGTGCAATTCATAAAATCTAATTTTAAACTATTAATTGATAGTAAAAAAACCACAAGAACCGGCCAACACTTGAAATAAAAATAAATAAATAAATGCTACACATAATCTTGTAGGCTTTCGCAGCGTGATGAAGCCATATCTTCGTTGTTGGTTCTTCAGGTTTCCTTAACATTCAACACACCGCTGCTCACGCTGCGGCAGTAAATTACTGACTTTTGCATACAATAACTACTTCAACCTGAAGATGGTAGTAGTATCGCTGCCGAAAGCTTGGTCATTCAACCACTCTATCAGTAAGGAAATCCGAAGAACCAACAAGGAAGATATAAACAATACATACATTGTTGTATGAGACACAGTCATTCCAATTTCCATAATTTAATATTTTTGACTTATGTGAATGTGTTGACAAATCAACTTTAATTAATATATAATAATTAATTAAATGAATAAATATTGTGTGTGTCAATTTATCAATACATAGTTTTGTAAAATTTATATGAATCTCATTGACGAGACGAATATCGGACGTTTCCATTTTTCTGTACATCTAAATTTCAATAGTTCTTCTTAAACTACCTGCTAAAATGTACTTCACTGTCATAGTATTTGATGTGTATTTATATGCAATACTAAATTATAATCATTTTGACTTCATAAGTTTTTTTTTTATGAATCTGGGTTTATTTCAATAAACCCAAATACATATTTGTACACTTCACAGAAAGCTTTAGAAGCTTGTGTTGTGAAGTGGAGTAGGTCAGCATCGGGGTTCGACCCGTGCCCACTGGATTAACAGTCGAACGCGTTACCAACCAGGCTACCGACCACCTTAAAAGACAAAAATGGGACACTCCTTTTACTATGAGTTGAAATTTCTATTTCAAAGTTGAATACCTATTTCAAAAATGTGTGACTATTTCCATAAACGATTAATTCAAAGTCGATGCACACCCTTTTTTGTCGGATGTACAGAAAAAAATGGCAATGTTCGATATAGTACTTTCTAGAATTTGATCATCGCAATGATTGACATGAAAAAAAATTATAACGTGGAACCAAATTAATGTATTTTTATTCCCCTTTACATCTATGTAATTATATCGTATGGAATATTGTATTGTTAGAACTATATCTGCATATTGCAACTTGTATGATAGTATTACATACCTACTCCATATCAAAATATTTCCCTGATCTTCTTATACCTTCCTAAACTTAAATGAATCGTGATCCCTTAGAAATATAATACACTATAAGTATGTAATTGCCCCAACTAGCATACAAGCTTTATAAGTAAAGATTTTGGAAGCTTTTAGTAATACAAGAGAACTATAATAGCATTTAAAGGCATTTTAAATTAACTTTATTTCTTCTTATAACACCTTGAGCTTTATAAAAGAGATATAATGATGATTAGAGACGTTAACCAGCCTTAAGAGTTGCCGCTCTTTTACTGTTTTTTACAACGTTAAGTGGTATAAGATGGTCTCGAATTAGATCAGAACTGCAATTTCGTTTTCTGGCAATAATGGCATTTCTGCTTAATTCTAGCACTAGTGGTTGCCGAAAACTTACAAACAACGTCTACATTAAAAACCTTTTTATCGTTACTTTACGCTCTTATTGCCATTACTGTGACACTAATAGATCTTTAAAGGTGGTAATATGGAGACAATGAACACCAAATAAGCCTTGTATCAGAGTTATATTTGGCTGTAATGCTTCTTATGATGCTTGTATGCTAGTTGGATGCTTACGAGTAAGTAAGTACTTACATTCAAATTATTTAAATACGATAAAAAAATTGACCACAAATGATACATTTCAAATTAGGTACAAACAAATTCATACATATTCCTAAATTAGGCGTCAATTTTATCAACAAACTATGGACTCTTTTAAATTTATTCGAATCAATGATTAGTCATTCCCCATATTGGAAATTCTTTGTAATAGAAACTATGTAAGATTAGATGTGTTTTTTAAATCGGCAATTAGAGATAAGGATTATTCCCCCCCTCCCCCAAACCCCCCTAACCCCTCTCTCTGAATGTCTGAAGCATTACGACCTCGGCCCCCTCGGGGGCCACTATCAGGTAGAGAAAATGCTGAGCTTATTTTCACAGAAGGACTATACATATTATATTTCACTATTTCTATCTATCGTTAAGCTAATTTTTAATACTCTTGATAAATTCATAATTTTTCTATCGTTACTCCCTTTCATACCTTTGGACACTAATTTATAAATAGAAAAAAGTTCACTAGTTCTAGAACAATTGCATTACACAATTTCGGACAACAAGATGCACATTGATTTGTTCAAAATTATTTAATACCCTTCCACTATTGGGCCCCATCCGTAGCCGAGCAAATACGTCACAGAAAAAGTCTTGTAAAAAAAAATTGTTTAGTGACAGATTTTTTATATATTTTACTATATGGTTATTTTTTTGATAAATGATAACACTTTAATAAGGGTAATTTCTCGCACGTCTCGGCTGCGGGTGAATGGTATCATTATCAACGCTTTCATTTTCAAAATAAAAAATATCTTTTAGCAAGTACTTACTAACGAATCGACAGTCATTTTGCTATGACCGTTGACAAGATATGTATTTTGTCTATCACATTTCCGCTCGGCTGCGGGTGTGGCCGCAATAGTGGAAGAATTCCAATCGTTTATTTAGTAATCTGACTGAATTTAGTTGAAGAAAAACAACAACAAACAATGTAGTAGCTTTTTTTATTATATTGCAACTTTTAATTAAATAATCTTGTCGACTTTCGCAGAGTGATGAATCCATTTCCATGTTGTTAGTTCTTTGGGTTTCCTTACTGCGTGTAGAGTGGATCTTCAGGATGAAGTCCTGAAGATGGCAGTAGTTTTGCTGCCGAAAGCACGGTTACCCAACCACTCGACCCGCAGTGAAACCCGAAGAACTAACAACATGGAAACTTTTAATCAGTATTTGAAACCAAAAGGTCATCCTTTACCTGTGTTCTGAATGTAGGGCATTCCTGTATTATTGTATAATCCTGAATTCGTGTTTTAATGGAAAATGAAACATGTTTTTGTATAATTATTCGGTTTCTCTGTCCAAGGGTGTAATTTATTATAATAATATTCCACAGTGTACTTGCGTTAGTGACCCCATTGCTGAATCTCTCAGTGTATGATGTTTATGTGACCGGAAATGTATCTAAATTTAGGACTGGAATGTATACAGTCCATAAAATCGGCGGGAAATGTGTGAAATAAATTTCGTCTTAAATTGATTATAAATTATATGGGGTTGGCCGGTTGCCTTGTTGGTAACGCGCTCGATTGGTAATTCGGCGGGCGTGGGTTCAATCCCCGATGCCGACCTACTCCACTTCACGACAGAAGCTTTTCAAGCTTACTGTGAAGTGCACAAATGTGTATTAGGGTTTATTTTGATATCTGAAAAAATAAATAGATACTTCGGCTCGAATAAGTAGATTCTCGATTTTATCTATGTGCCAGGTTACCCAAAAAAATTTTTTTTTAGGTAGTAATTCATACGTTTGCTAAAAAATGTATGCATTAATATTGTAGAACCTCTGATAAATTATTTCACTTCTTCTTCTTCTTCATTAGCCTTCTTCCCTCTACTGCTGGATATAGGCCTCTTCCAACTGTTTCCACTCGTCTCTGCTCTGACCCTTCCGCACCCAGGTTCCCCCAGCGATTTGGATAATGTCGTCGGTCCATCTCTTTGGTGGCCTTCCAACACTCTTTCTATTTATTATTGTCAATTATTTCACACATTTCCTATGTTGACTCAGCGTTGTGTACAATTCCCAGGAATTGTATTCATTTCCGGTGATATACAATACTAGGACGGTCTGTGAATGTACCTCCCTTATTCTTAATGACTATTATAGCTTACAAATCTTTCAACAATGTTATATTTTTCTACTTTATGCACCTCGAAGCTATTACTATAATATATCTATGTATTACTACATTACATTATAGAATATGTCATTTATAAACCTAAGGAACCTATATAAATGTTGGAAGTCTAAACGGATAAAGCCATAGACAAAACTTGACCGCCGCTACTAGCCTTTCCACTAGGTATACGCCATTTTTTCTCGATGTAAAGTACGCTAATTTACCTTTTAATTACATAGGTTATATTTCAAAGGTAATTTCCACACGGATTATACATAATGAGTCGCTGAAATATCACCAGGTTTCATGCAATTGTGGACAACCAACATGACACGCAATTATATGTTTGCGGCGAAAATGGCGTCCACCATAGATTTGTCATAGATAATGGAAGGAGCTCAATGTTCAATAGTTCTTCCCACCTTTATATAGGTTCCTTATATAAACCTACCTTTACATTTCGACTCTAAAACATTCTTACAAATGAGTATTATTACTGTAGTTTCATATAATTTTACATCTCATCCAACATAACTGAAGCGGTTAGAGCAAAAGTGGGGTAAGCCACACACAACTAAACGGAGTATAACGCGAATTAGGAGTAAGCATTGCAATCTCTTGTTATGTGAGATACCCCATTTTAAATTCATAAAACATAATATTGGAGAATTTTTCAAAGTTTGATTCAGTTTAAATTTGAGTGGGAAAGGGGTAAGCCACATGCAAGTGGAACTGAGATAAAGTGTAGAATAACAAGTATAATGTGAATTAGGAGTAAGCAATGCTACCTCTTGATATATAATAATAATAATAATAATAATAATTTGGATAATTTATATCCCGCCGTTTTGTGGGTATTCCCACCTCAAGGGCGCTCTGTGTTCCTCCCTACGTTGTTGGGAAGGATTTCTTAAACAAAAATGTTTTTAGTTGACCTTTGAACCCGGTTAACGTTTTTGCCTCTCTGATGTCTGCAGGAAGTCCATTCCAGGCTGAAGGACCTGCCGCAATGAATGCGCGGCTCAAATAATTAGGTTTCGCGTTTTGGTTTACGACTTCTAGCTTCGAGGTTTTATCCGAGTGGGATCTAAGGGTGGCGTGCCTGCGGTTTATGGGTTGTCGGAGACAGAGCTCTGAAATATACTCTGGGGCCATATTTTGAAGTGCCTTAAAGATCAAAAGGCAAAGCTTGAATTCAATCCTTTGTGGACATTTAAGCCAGTGAAGGGTTCGGAGTGTGGAGGATATATGAGAGGAACGATCCATTTGGTAGATGAAACGTGCAGCAGCATTGAAGATGGATTGAATTCTTAAGAGTTGGACTTGCGGTAGGTTTGCTAGTATGCTGTTGCAATAGTCTAGCCGGGACACTACAAAGGAATTGATCAGGGTCTTGGCTCCCTCGAGTGATAGGCAACTTCTTATATTCTTGAGTTGTCTGAGAATGTAAAAACCTTGACTGACTGTTGAAGATACATGCTTTTCCATAGAAAGAGCATTGTCGAGATACACACCAAGGAATTTAACATGTTTTGAAGGGGATACATTTACATCCTGAATGGAGATCGGGTCGGAATTTATAAGATGTTGTCTTCCTGGGGAAGCTATCCATAGAAATTCTGTTTTCGTGGGATTGATCTTTAGCATGTTACTTGACATCCATGAGGAGATTTTCATGATACAGGAGATTACATCTTGTTTGAGATCTACTTCAGATCCAGGTAGACAGGATTTGAAAAAGAGACGATCATCTGCGTAACAGTAGGTTCTGAAACCGAGACTCTGGATTAAGGATTCGAGGTGATTGGTGTAAAGATTAAATAGTATTGGCCCTAGCACTGAGCCTTGGGGAACTCCGTGTAGGGAGCGACGATTTTCGGGGATGGAGTTGTTAAATTTTAGTTGATACTCACGGTTTGATAAGTATGATGAGATCCATCTCAAGATATTGTCTCTGAAGCCGAACTCGTTTTCCAATTTCGCTATTAGAATGTTATGGTCAACAGTGTCGAAAGCTGCACTCATATCCAGAAAGGATACCAGTACTAGCTCACCATTCGCCATACTAGTGATTAAATCCGATGCGGTTCTTGTCAGTATGGTTTCAGTGGAGTGAAACTTCCTATAGGCAGATTGGTTTCTGGCAAGACTGTTTACCGAATTCAGGAAGGCAGTTATTTGATGGTGTACAGCTTTTTCTAAAACTTTCGATAAGAATGACAGATTTGTTATAGGGCGGTAATTTTCGGGGCTATTAGGGTCTAGTTTTTCTTTCTTAAGTATAGGTTTTACTATTGATTTTTTAAATTCGTCAGGAAAAGTGCCGTCATGTAATGATTTATTAATTATGGTTCTGATAATGGGGAGGAGTTCGTATATATATATATATGCCAACAACTCGATAAGGCGAGTATTGTGAGCGCCGAAAGGTTCACGGTGGGTCGGACCGTACAGTATCCATTTTGTTATGCCATCTCATATGGCTAAATAAGCCAATTCGAGACAGGCACACTTTGTCACACCTGGAGCATGGATGCTCTCCCGCAGGTGGGCCTTGATACTAGTAGGTGGGATACACCATTTCTATTCCATACAATACTATATTTAGAGCAGTTTTCTGAGTTAACTCAGTTTAGACATTTTTGTGGGTTAACTCACTTTTGCTCTCTCCGCCTCGATTCATTCATTTTTTTTTTGTTTCTCTGCGCCAAAATACCACTTAGCCTTCGTTAATTCAACAAATATTTTGCCTTGTACGCAACGAGATATAGTTACATACTTTGTTATGATAATTTTAGGATATCAATCATTCTTGTTTCTTTCTTTAAATGCATTGAAACATATAAGTACTACTAATATTTTTTTTTATTAATATCACAGAGATTGTTATGTAAGGAAATAAGTTTATTTTTTCAGTCATTCTGTACCTACAAATTGTTTTATGTATTGACTTTTTAAAATTATTATTTGCCAGTTTCGAAAATCTCCGCATAGACTTTTATATTAAGTACTACCATGTATTTTCAATAGAAAGGAAGTGACGCGATTTCACGCTCGTCACTTTTTGGTATTTTAAAGTCGCAAAACTCAAAGAACAAAATTAGGAAAACGTTGCCCACGAAATGTCACAATTCTCCATACGATTTGACAGTTTGTGGGCATCAGTTTATTTCACTGCTAGCATTGAGTACGCCATCTAGGTACTTAATATAAAAGTGTATGCATCTTCGTAATACTTAAAACTCAATTTCATTTTTCAATCTTTGTTCTTTTCGGCATTTAGATATTAAAAATATCACCAAAAAAGTGAATACTTTCTAGTATTTGATACGTCATAAACAAAGAATGGCTTGAAATGCATTGTATTTTATAGAAATTCGGCTAAAAACCTGAATTATTCATATTGTCTTGAACATTCCTTCAATACTTTCTTGATCTCTTTATAACTTTATATATTTTACTATATTTTTTGTTTGTTTGAGTTTGTATGTATTTGACAGTAACTTCGGACATTGTCAAATTTTCTGTACTTCTGACAAAACGTCTCTGCACTGACTTTTAATTATTTTTTTATGAATAAACAATCCTTTTTCCATGAAATCAGTCGCACATATTTGAAATATGTTCTATTTATTACACATAAAAAATACAATTTCATAATTTATCTTTGAAAAATCACAATTTTAAAAGATTTTTCAATTAAACCTGTCATTTTTATTTCGTAGTAAAATGGCTGTAGCATTTCATTCCCATACAAATGTGAAATTTTGTACACAAATTTCGTTACAAAACAGACATATGTATGGGAAAGGCATAGGATAATCATTTCACTATAGAGATAACAATGACAGCTTTTTAAAAATTCATTTAAAATGGCGATTTTTGAAAGATAAATTATGAAACTGCATTTTTCATGTGTAAGAAATAGAACATATTTAAAAAATGTGCACTTATTTCCACGAAAAAAAGTTTATTTAATCATGAACAATTAATTCAAAGACAGTGCACAGTCATTTTTGTCAGAGGTACAGAAAATTACGCAATGACCGACTTGAAAGTCTGTCATATACATTGAGAAATTGTTTTCGTATGAATGGTTGAGAAAAAAACAATTTTATTTTGACTGAGGGCTAAACTGGTATACTTGAAACTTGAATTTGAAACTCGATCTAGTTCCACTAAACTGAACTATTCCCCATGTGATGTACTACTGCCTGTATGTATTAAACATAGTATTATTGAAACATTTGGAGATTTCATCATATTAATAATGTAAATGTGAAGTGTCTATCTGTCTCACTCTCTCTCTACGTACTAATTGTTGTTAGAGTCAAATTCATCCCTTTTGGCTCGCGGTGGCAAAACGGTGAACTACATCGAACTACGAAAAAAAAAGAAAACTACGAAAAACAGTCGATCGCTGCGCCGGGACCACGCGCCAAATTGGATGAATTCTACTCTAATATATTGTGCTACTGAAGCATCTAAAAAAATCTAAAGTCATTGATTTAGGAAAGCTGTATATTATTATTACAATCGGTAGAACAAGCACGCTTGAAAAGTAAGAAGACAACGAGAAGAGAAGGGGTTACTATTTAGCGTAGAATTAGGAATGCTATGTTATGACAATGGATAGAGGGTGAAAAACAGTCTAAAAAAAAGGAAATGTCTAAGGTTTCTGAAAGTGATGGAGACGGGGTCACTATTTAGTATAAGAGGACTTGACTACATAGATATATATTTACAATTTTGCCACCTAGCTAGGCAAAGCTCGTACAAAGGTGGCTCATTCATTCATGATTTGACCCAAGTATTTCATTCAGTACTACTTTTATGTATGCACCATCTGGATGCATTAAAATACTAACATACGGACGGTCGTAAAAAGGGCTCTATCAATTTATAATATAAGTTCCTAACTTCCGGCAATATATGTATGAAAAAAATTTTTTTTTATAAAGGTTCTGGGTTTCCATACACAAACCCAAATACTTTCCTGCACACCTTGCACTAGGCTAAAAGCCTGTATCGCAAAGTGTGGAATACATCACCAGCGCTGGGGTTTGAACCTGGCACCTCCTGCTCGAGAGACTGCCGCCTCAACTGCTCCAACCATGTGCTCAATGTTTCCTACTAATTGTGCTACGGGTGGCGAGCAAAATAACTGAATGTGCAATCTCTATAACGTTGTAATAATATGTATGGGTTCCTAAGTTTATGCAAATCAAGTCTTATGGATGTAAATGAATGTAATGGTACCTACTCATATATTATATAGAGGAGCTATGTTAGTTATAAGCCAGTCATACGTGTTATGTTAATTTATTACTTGTTTATAATATAAATACATATTACTACCTTATTGTCTCATACGTCATACATATAATTATATTACATACATACTTTATACGTCATATTTTACTAAACGTCATAATGAATACACCTTTATATTTGTTGAAGAAATCGCATAAGAAAAGATCGCATAGGAATGAAATCACATAATCTCTGTTTAAGTGACTCCGTTTAGGACAGTTATTACCACTGAAACACTATCATGGTATAAGCCGATAGTGGGCTATGATATCTGGGAATCCCCAGCTAAATATCTAATACAAACATTACCATGAAAGAGTATAATAGTCCTATAATTGTCTACTTTTTACCTGATTTTTTTCGTATAAATGTCTTATTTGTACTAGATCCATGTGATTTTTGTCGTATAATCATCCTATTTTTACCAGATCCACATGATTTTTGTCGTATAATTGTCTTATTTTGCTAGATCCATGTGATTTTTGTCGTATAATTATCTTATTTTTACTAGAACCATGTGATTTTCATCGTATAATTGTCTTATCTACTGGATCTGTGTAATTTTGGTCATATAATTGTCTACTTTTTACTAGATCCATGTGATTTTGTCGTATAATCATCCTTTACTTGATCTATGTGATTTAATTCATATGCGATATTATGTGATTGCTTCCTGATACGACTAATCATGTCTTATTGTTTACCAATCTGTATGTAAAAGACAATGTTTTTCAATGCTAATATTTGTGATTATTAGATAGTATTAATGTACGACAGCATATAATTATTTAATGATATATTTGCATCACATTAGGTGTTTCATATTTAAATAAAGTTCTATAAGAACAACAAACTATTTTTTTATTCGACTAATTATACTACACATCTTTATATTTCAGATTAACAAAGTTAACGCAGGTAAGTTTAAAACAAATTAAATTGTCGTCTAGAAAATGTGTGATTAACGATTCGTCTTCTTCTAGGTTAGATGGTTTAAAACTCTGAACAACAGACGTTGAATAGTTTGAAAGAGAGATTAATCCGTACACTTATACACGACTGTAATAATTTAAAAACAAAGACAAACTCTCGAACGAGAAACAAACAAAATGGGAAAACAAAACAGCAAACTGAAGCCAGAAGTCCTGGAAGATTTAAAACAAAACACAGAATTTTCAGGTAATACTTCATTCATTTTATTAAATGCTGTGCGAATTTTTATATTGGCTGCGAAAATCTGTTTAAGCGAAAGTATTTGGTTGTCGAATTGCCCTGTGTTATTGGGAATTGAAATTTCGTTTCTAAATTTCAGTTCTCAATCAATATTCGGGCAATATGTGTTGTATTTTTGAAATGTGTGGTTCATTCTGTACCTTTGAGATTCATAACTGATGTTAATTATTCTAAATTTAGGTAACGTAACTGCACATTTGAAAAATCTCTCTCAAATTTAATAATTGTATTTGTGCGAATGTATTAATCACTGTTTTCCCCTCAGGTTTTTATGACTAAAGGTTTGGTAAACATTTGGATATTACAGATGCTGAGATCCAGGAGTGGTATAAAGGTTTCTTGAAAGACTGTCCAAGTGGACATTTGTCCGTAGAGGAATTTAAGAAAATATATGGCAACTTTTTTCCGTATGGAGACGCTAGTAAGGCAAGTATTATTAGCAAGTCTCTCTCTTCCTATAGGCAAAGTAGACTCAGATTCAAATAAGAATGCCATGGCAGTGTAAACCAACGTTATTATTTCGTACACTTTTGTAAAAAGTGTTATTTCATTAAATCATCATCTCTTGAGGTCCTACATGTTGTCACTGGGCTTCGGCGCTTTGAATTGTTCTCAGCCAATACTGAGAGAATCGTCTTGAAACTGAAGACAGTGATAGATGAAAGTATGGACTACAGATGGCCGTTTTAGAAGTTCAATATTTGGAAATTCCTTGAATAAAAAAAAATATTCTGAAAGTACCCCTGAAATTTACGGGATCTGAGGATTTTCCGTTCAGTTTTTCAGATGTAAAAGTTTAATTTGGCCAAAATACTGGCAATTATAATCTTAACAAATTGGCTGTTTTAGTTTTTTTTATCTGTTCCCAGGCTCTTCTTAAAAAAGTAAAATTCACATTCTCGCTTACGTTATTCTTATTTCACGCTAACATTCTCATACAAAATTTGAAAAAATTGAAGCGAAAATAGAAAGATTTTTGCTCAGTGCATATAAGCCCATAAATGAAAATACCTTTTTATAAAAGTACCTGCATTGTCGTGGCACTCTTATTTGCCGAGATATCTACCTGAATTTGAGTGGTTGAGTACATGGTTGGCACAGTTCACCAGTTAGAAGGTGCCAGGTTCAAACTTATGCGCTGACAGTGTATTCTAACTATTCACGACATAAGCTTTTACACTATGTGAAGAAAGAGTTGGATTGATGTAGCTTTTAGGCATCCGTAGCGGCAACACTTGCAGTATTTCAGTAGAAATGTCATTGTTGCCAACAAATAAAATTGTAGTTTCAAATTAATATGAAACCAACTGTTTCTTGATGCTAGATTACTGTGATGGTGCAGCAAAGTTTTTTTTTTTAAAGGATTTGGGCTTGCCCACACAAACCCAAATATTTTCCTGCACACTTTTCACTAGGCTAAAAGCCTGTAACGCAAAGTGTGGAATACATTGCCATTGCCGGGGTTTGAACCTGGCACCTCCCGCTTGAGAGACTGCTGCCTCAACCAACTGCGCCAACCATGTACTCAAGTATTAGCTTTTGTTTGAAAAAAAAGTTATGCTATTAGAAAATCAAAAAGTAATTTTGTTTGTTTTGCTGTTTGCAGTTTGCCGAACATGTGTTTAGAACATTTGATGCTAATGGGGATGGAACAATAGACTTCAGAGAGTTCCTGTGCGCCCTTAGTGTCACATCACGTGGTAAACTCGAACAGAAATTGAAATGGGCCTTTTCTATGTACGACTTAGACGGTAATGGCTACATATCTCGCCAGGAAATGCTGGAGATTGTCACTGTAAGTATTTTAAAATCTAAATATCTACATATCTATCCCCTCACTCTGACATCCCTTCTTGCGGGGCAGGCAGAGAGGACAGAACGCCAGACCAACCTATCCTTTTACACACTCCTTGCTTCCATCACATTCATATCGCAGTTTGTCATATACGCTCTCCGATTTCTCTTACTCAAAATACATCCATACTTGAAGATTTGGTCGATGCGGTCGGTCCAGGGGTGGTATTTTCTAAGCTTTCTCACCTGAAACACGCTGATAAAATGTTTGTGGACCCTTACAGCAATATAAATAATGGCGTTTTTAATTTGCATTTTATCTGCGTGTGATGAATGCGGTGAGAAACCTTAGAAAGTACCACCCCAGGTTAACCTCATACCTTTTCGTTCATTCATATGTTTCTTTTTAGTTATCCTGTCTTCATTCATTCTCTCAACATGTCCAGACCACCAAAGTTTATTCACTTTCATCCTAATTATTACACCTGTCTTACAGTCGTTCATCTCTCTAATAACCTCATTCCGTATCCTATTTCTCAATGTTATCCCACACATTTCAATAATGTGATTAATATTCGTTTCAGGCTATATACAAGATGGTGGGTTCGGTGATGAAAATGCCGGAAGACGAGTCTACTCCCGAAAAGCGCACAGACAAAATTTTCCGTCAAATGGATCGCAACAAGGACGGAAAATTGTCCCTCGAGGAGTTCATCGAGGGAGCGAAGAGTGATCCATCCATCGTGCGTCTCTTACAATGCGATCCACAGGCGCAGTGATCATCTAAAGATTAATTACTATTATAATAATATTTATATTTAAATCTTTGTCCTCACTACTTTTTTAAAAAGGATCTTTTAATCACCCAATTCATTAATGAAAAATATTTAAAAAAAAAATATTATCAATGTTGTCCAAAAAAAAAAAAAATTATAATTAATAATTTGTTTTCCCGTGTCTCTTTACGCAGCATTGTGCGCTTGCTTCAGTGGAACCCGTGTATTGTAAAAATAACTTATTATGATTACTTACGATTATATTGTTAATAATAATGTATCCTCCAATTCCATATTAATTAATGTTATTATTATTATTATATTGTAATAAGTATACATCGGCATATCGGATTCTTTTACTAGAATAGGGGCAATAAAACCTTTCCTGTGAATGAGATTCCGTAGACGGCTCGTGAGAAAAAGTATTATTTCTTTTCGAATTTAAATTACGGGGGTTTCCATCTTTACCTCAATTCGATACAACCATCAATATCTATAGGGGAATAAAACAATAGTGATTTGTAAACAACAAATTCCACGTAACTTGTATCAGCGTGCATTATGCAGGTAGTATTATACAAGTAAATAAACTGTATAATATTTTTGTTCACTCTACGTCCCTGCACATCTCCAGAGAAGAATCCGATATGCCGATGTATTGTAATAAGTTTCATGTTTGAAGATTTGGTGTGACAATAAGAATGTCGATTGATCTCGATCACACGATTCACTCTTTACTTTCATTATTATTCGACGGCACACTTATACGTCCGTCGGAGTTCTGGGTATATTTAACAATCTTACAGCACAAAACATGTGTCGTACATGAGTCTTACAGTATCAAATACAGCAATGTGTTGAGTGTACGTAAATTGAGTTAAGGACTGAGGCACTGCCTCCTGGAGTAGGTACTCTAGCCAAGTTGTAACAGTTAGCACATAGCATAATGATCAAACAGGATCACCACTCCTGTCAAAATGGACCGTTATTCCATACATTTACTCGGCGATGGTGACGGCAACCTCGCCTATAATGGTTTATGTATTAATCCTACATCGTGGCTTTAGAAAGGTCAAGTTGGCGGTGCTTGAATCTAAGAAAGCATTTCTTGAACAATTAAGAGTGGCAGATGCCTGAAACAGTTTGCCAGAGGATGTTGTATCTGCTGAAATATTTCTATTCTAAAACTACACATTCTAAGATATTAACGTGGCGACGAAAGCAGCCATAGTCCATATAAATTTTTAATACAGTGAACTGTCACCGAAAACAAATATGTGTTCGAAATTTCAGGGTGTTGGGACATTGGGAAGTTATTTAAATTTGAATCGACGAATGACAGATGAATTTGGAAATAGAGCAATCTCGAATATATGGGGGTCAAGAAGAGCAATTTAGATAAAACGTTTTTTCAATTTACTCTAAATCAGTTTGTTGTTTTTGGTACTGTACGACTCATTCTTTTAATGAGGCTCGACTACTCAGACTTCGATGGCGTGTTTGTCGGCAGTTATCATTAAGATATTTTACATTTTAAGTCGTGTTGTTAAGTGTATACTACCTTCCCACACGTTGGTGTACCTCGTTCTCACATTCAGCCCCCAAAGTGAATATTGAATGTTGTGTTAAGTGTTCCCTCAATATTTATCCAACTTACAGACAAGTTATTAATTACTATTAGGAATATGTGACAAAAGGTTGCGGACGTTTGGACGCGTGACAAAAGAACGCCGATAAAAAAACGGATGACGTATGGACACAAAACAAAAGAGCGTCGAACAGAATATCTGACTTATCAAGTAAGTGCGCATTTGTTTTTTAATTATAGAATACACAATCTATGTTATTTTCCGTATTACAATAGAAATTAATTACAGAAATAGTTAAAGTTCTCAGTCTAGTTAAAACTATTGTTAAAAAACAGATTTCTTTTCGATTGCAACAACGGTGTATTGAATCGAGTCATATTTTTTGTAATTACAAAGTCTGTAGATAACTACTCGACAAATCGTTTTAATGGTGTTTTGTTGTTTGTGTTTATTGTTAATGGCTTACACCGTGTATGAAATAAATAAATTAGATCATATTCCACGTTTTTTAGTTGTGTATCCAAATGGTCACGTTCTTTAGTAGTGTGTCCATATGGTCACGTTCTTTACTCATCACGTCTTTTAGTTGCGTGTCCAAATGTCCACGTCCTTTTGACGCGACACCATGAACTAGTGCACTAGAATACATTACTATTAATGTTACATTTTTAAAAATTTAGATGGAAAACTTATATTTTAATATATTAATGTAACTACTACAGATGTCTGTGTTGGTATATTATTAGAAAGTATACTGATACAGGCTCGGTCTGTATTAAATGTTGTGATTCATCTAAGTGTTATTATAAATATTGAATTGTAGATGTACCTACCTACATTTAAATTGTTCTTTACACCTTTTTCCCGCCTTTATAGTGCAGTGGAGACCGCTTAACAGTTGGCATATTAAAAAGAAACAAGAAATTTTATAGACCTTGGATCTCGACAACCTTACTGAATATGCTTTGGAAAAAAATAAGGCAGATACATTGAACCTTTATGTAGGGAATGACCGTAAAAGATTTATCATATCTTGTATAGTTTTTTGAAAAAAAAATTGAAAATCACCTCTGAATTTTTTACGAAAGACAACAACTCGTTTCCCGAAAGTTGCTAAGATTTTTTTTGTGTTGATAATATGCATTAAAATCTAGGGAATGACTGTAAAAGTATTTTTTCGAATGAAGCGAAATTAACACCAAAAAGTAAAAAAAAACTATTTCAAACATTTTAATCATGCGATTGTTTTGACCATGTCGACCAGATCATGAAGGATGGACGCGTTTTGAGTAAGAGAAATCGGAGAGAATGTGATTGAAGAAAGGAGTGTGTGTAATGATAGAGTGGTCTGGCGTTCTGTCATCTCTGCCTATCGCGCAAGGGATGCGGTGTGATAGATAGAATAAATCTTTGCTTACGATTAAGCGGCTTCCACTGTACTTACATAATGTCTAGTTAATTCGGGAACATTCAATAAAATTTATCATAAACATATCTTTCAGCAAATCATTACTTACTTTTTTCAATATTTAATGTAATATTATCATTCTTATAAACAAATAGGGTCTTTGCCCTACAATATGTATGGACATGCATAATAATGTATAATATCATATGTTTTTCAATGCTCGTAAATGTAAATTATTGTGAATTATATTACCAAATTGTTGTGGACTCAATGTTTTCTGGCCCTTAATTTGGTTGTGTATGTATTAGGGTTGTGACAGAACTGACTTGTGCAGAATTCGTCAATTCCATTGTGATGAAAAACTTCGCTAATTCAGACCAATCGAGTTAGAGACTTTGATAGTATTGAAACGTTGTAGAGGTTGCTTATATTGTTATATAAATAAATAAATCTTTATTAGCCACAAAACTACCAAGAGTCTCAAAACAAGACAATGGTAGTGTGCTGAAGGCGGACTTATTGCAAAAGCAATGTCTTACAGTCAACACAATCCAACCCAACCATTTTTTCTGTACCCCTGACTAAACTGACTGACTTTTAACTAATTGTTTATGATTAAATAAACCTTTGTGCATCAAAATAGTTGCACATTTTTTAAATATGTACAATTTCTTACACATAAAGAATACAATTTTAAAAGAATTTTTAAAAAGTTGTCATTTTTATCTCACAGTAAAATGACTGTAGCAAAGATACAACTTCTTCTTCTTCTTCCAAATCGGTCCCTCAATGCTGAGGATCGTGACCTTCATACAATACTTCTCGCAGCAGTCTTCACCCCGCCGCAATGACTCTGCAAACGTCGTTCCAGTGGCATCAGTCAC
Source organism: Ceraclea dissimilis (assembly GCA_963576895.1). NCBI lineage: Eukaryota > Metazoa > Arthropoda > Insecta > Trichoptera > Leptoceridae > Ceraclea > Ceraclea dissimilis. Next base: position 1,175,398 of record OY756368.1, read on the forward strand.
CTGGCCGGTCCATCTCATTGGTATACGTCCGCGACTTCTACTGCCTTCAACTCGACCAGTCACTATAATTTTTTCTAAATTGTCTGGCTCCCATCTTACAATATGCAAAGATACAACAGTGGATGGAAATGTACGAAATTCTGTAGAGTCTGATGTCTGTTACGATCCTATATTCCCAGCTTGTTATTATTGAAACTTTAAATTCTAAACATTGTTAAACATAATGTAATAATTATTATATAATTGTCTTCTTTGTTATTACTATGTACCTTACTAACTTACGTATTTATTATTGATTGACTAATTAATAAATGTTTGTCAAGTTGTTGAATTGCAATAAAACGTTAAACAAACTTTATGTACCTAACCTCACTTCACGTAATTTATGTGAGTAGGGTTGCCAGACTTCATGGTTTAACAGGATTGTCGCCGGTTTTACGTCCCAATGTTCCGAACAAACGTTTCGGGATGCCAAAATGTCCCGCTTTTCAGAAAAGTTAACATATATTTAGGGATTTTATTATTTTGACAGTTTGTAAAAAACAAATGAAGTTACGCATTAGCGGTTTGTAACTCCAACCTTTGACCCTGCTCATCATTAATGTTAGTCTTTAATGGCAATAAGTTTCACACGTCTCTTATAGAGTTCATAAAAAAAATTCACCCCCGTCCTCCTAACAATAGATTTCTTCCTCCTCATCCTAGGAATGCCCCTTTCCCCCCTCGTTAAACAAAAAAAAAAATTAGGTTGTCCCGGTTCGACTTTCGAGAAATCTGGCAGCCCTATACGTGAGGAGTTAATACATTTATTAAAAGTTGTTTATTATTATATACATGTTGTATTATCTACCAAAACATTAATGTAAAATCACTCATCGCTCATTCAACAATGTGTCGCGCGGGAAAACGAAACGATGACTCTCTGTTGAGAAGTTGTTTAGATTTAGGAAGAGTACTTTACACCGCTGTTGGCTTTATTGAGAATTTCGTTCAGTTGAGGCTGTCAGAGCTAAAGTGAGTTAAGCCACACCTAAGCTAAATGTGAATTAGGAGTAAGCAGTGCTATCTCTTGATACTAGTAGGTGGGAAACACCATTTCTATTTCATACACTATATTGGGAGCATATTTCTGAGTTAACTCATTTTAGGCATTTTTGTGGGTTACCTCACTTTTGCTCTAACTGCTTCAATTACGAACTTGCTACCGTTTGAAAGTCGAGCAATGTGTTGTGGGAATATTTTCTTATTGTTTATAGCCAGGGTGGTTACCAGGTTACAGGAATATTCTGGATATATTTGGAATTTTGGTCTTATCTGACAGGGAAAGAGGGAAAATTTGAAACGGAAGAGCATAAATTTATTATCATAGGCAAAATGTTCAACGATTTATTGAATAGTTTTTGTATCTGGTAACTGTCATACAGCTGTCAGATTTGCTGGTAACATACTTCTTTAAAGTGTATCATAGACTTTTATATTAAGTACCTAGACGTCTGACTTCATGTATTTTGAATAGAAAGGAAGTGACGCAATTTCATGTTCGGCACTTTTTGGTATTTTAGAGTCGCAAAACTCACACTATGAACAAGACATCAATAATAAAAACTAAAACATCTTTAAAACTCGGTTAATTCCTAAATAACGTAAAACTAATACAGTTTTTAACTATGCGAACAAAATTTCGAAAACGTTGCCTACGTAATGTCAAAATTCTCCATAAGATTTGACAGTTTGAAGGCACCAGTTTACATCCCTACTAGCAGCATTGAGTACGCCATCTAGGGTACTTAATATAAAAGTCAGGTTGTAATTTGTAAGTCGCATTCGACAGTTGAGGAATCGCGAGTCGTTAAACGAGGCTAATATCATTATCATTATTATAAATCATTTCATTGATGAATATTTGAATGTATTTATGTCTCCTTATACATCTACTAGATTCTATATTATATTATTAAGTTGTGTCTTCTAATGTCTTCTAATGTTTGTCGGCAGTGGAGATTGTATACCAAACATTGCTGCACACATTGATATGGATGAGATTATGTTCCTATACTATCTTTCACTCAATAATCAGTCTTGATAGTCCCATATTACGTGAAATTGTCTGCAATTGCTTTGTTGTGTATTGTTGGTAGCCCTGATTGTCAAAATAATTCATTTGCCAACATTGCGTTATTCGCAAGTTAATGATGAATAATGCCGAATATAATATTGAGCGGTGCTAAAGAAATAGTATTAAAGATATGAGGGTTTTGTGTGATACAAAAATAAAAAAGTTCTCAGATAATTCCATTAATGCACGTGTTGTGTTTAGAAAAATATTTTTGCCAACTTACACTTGCAGTCCCAAAAATACTGCGCAAATAAAAATACTAAAATTACTGTAAAAAGCACTGCGTATAACAGTGGCATTCCACAATGAAACTTAGGAATACTACCAACTTTGTATTCATGCAAAAAAATTATGTGGGACTATCAAATCATTACCTATCCTATCCTATGTTTAATATATTAAGTTTAGCAATACACATATCTGTTTTAACTTGTATGACAAAAAAACACATTTGTTGTTTTGTGTTTGTTTGCAGTACATTGACAAACGGCAATTCCAACACATTGTTCTAAATACGTTTTAAGGCAATATATCTTTGCTGTGTATGTGAACAGATACAAGCCATTAAAGTGTATGGAAAAATCCCTTACACGATCACTAAAAAATCATCTTTTGAGTTATGTAATCGTATAGATTTCTTCGCCGCTGTATTCTCAATGGTTTTATGAAGAACACTGCATACTGTTTATCTCGTTTACTCAAGAAATGACTTGTATCTGTTCATTTGCACGGTTACGATTTTATCATAAATTAGTTAGCAAAAGTACTTACTATAACCGAGCATAAACAGGCATAATAATAGCTCATAGAATTGGTTTAACATAACATTATGAATATCTAGTAATACTATTATATTCAAAATTTAAACAATATTTAAGATTTTTCATCCTATTTGATAACATAATCCTAAAATAACTATTATAATAAATACATAGTTCTAGTGTAGACTCCAAGGCACATCACTTATTGGTGAATTTGAATCTTATTTCTAAAAGTGAAAGTGCCTCAAATGCTATATGTACCAACGTTCATAATAATTGCAAGCAATATTAATTGTTTTATGTTAACTGCTAGTGTATCCACAGCCAAACATTATTTGCTTTCTCTAACTTGCAATACCATAATAAAGAAATCGTTCATAATTATCATTAGAATTTATTATTTCGTTTAGTTCATTGAATAATACCATATCTAATGTTCATTTCTCTGTACAACGCCGTCCTGGTGCCGACGCTGATGTATGCTAGTGAGACAAGGACGTGGCTGAAGAAGGAAGAATCAGGTATAAACGCTGTTGAGGCGAGATCGTTGAGAAGAATGCGTGGAGTGATAGGAACGATAAAGAATGAGGTTGTTAGAGAGATGGATAACTAGAATGAAAGTGAACAAGTTGATTGGGACTTATAAGTGAATGATGAAAGGATGTGGAAGAAGTGGTGTAAGGGAACACTGACTTTCTAGAACCGTTTGGCCTGACCATGTCAACCAGATGGTCTAGGACGAATGGCTTTTGAAATTAATGTGTATGAAGAATCGCAAGCAAGGATAGGATTGTCTGGCGTTGTGTCTACCCTGCAAGGGATGCGGGGATAAAATAGACCTTCTTTCTCTAAATCATCATTTCAACTCATTATTATTTGTAAGTAAGTTCACACAATTTGTGATATGTATTTTTTTTGTAACGGCATAATACTATTTTCCTTTAAACCAAAGATAAACAATCACTATCATTGCTTCTGCTTATGTATTAGGAAGCTATTTGCTGAACAATGTCTTTTTAATTTATATAAGAACCTTATTTTATGATTTTTGTCACACATTTGTGTGCTATTACCGTAGAATTAGGAATGCTATATCGTTACAATTGATAGAGTGTATATTTTACATGAAATGTGTACAATTCCTAGGAAATGTATACAATAAATTGGCAGGAAACTTTGCCTAAAATTTAAATTTCATTTTTCGTCATTTTTTTTACATATTATAAATGATATAAGTATTTCATATGTATAAATCTAATACTATATGATACAGATTTTACGTGGAAATATGTACATTTTTTAAACAGAAATCTGAAATATCGATATGTAATTTTAAGTGCGACTCCAGTTAACTTGCAAAAATAAATAGGTTCTTCGTTTTAATTACGTTTTTATTCTCGATTTTATCTATGTGCCAGCTTACCCGAAAAAATAATAAGTTTTTGAGTTATTAAAACATGTATTTCCTAAGAAAAGTATGAATTAAAGCACCCGTGACAAATTATTTCACACATTTTCTAAATTGACCCAGCATTGTATACATTCCTAGGAATTGTGTTCAATTGTGATAACATGCTTGTATATAACACTCGAAATACCCAAAAAGTATAGTAAGACAGCTCTCCGTAGAGAGAGGGGGTCTCTATTTAGAATGCATTCGAACCATCTAGTTAAAATGAGCTTGATTAGAGTTGGGTTTGCATTCTCTATCAATGTATGATATAGCTTTCTAACTTCATGGTTTTTACTACTATGTTTAATTAATTTTATTTATAAAAAAACACTGTTTTTCTGAATTTTGTGTAACATTTTAGTTTTGTCACTAGTAAGTGTATTAAAGCACTCTTATTATTTTGATAATCAACGCACAAATTTATTCAAGGAGTTGATATTTTTGAGAAATACCTAAATAGTTTTGGGTATGACAACTGGATTTGATCTGTATTGCGCAGTCAGAATCATATTAGTTTTTTCCTCAACAGAATTGAAAGGTACCTACATTCAAACAATGCTGTATTATGTGAATTCCCTCGGGGATGACACAGGATGGATGTTCCGATGCTTACTGGTTGGTTTAAGTGATCACTTTATGCCTGGGGCAATGTTTGCCCCGTCTGTCGCATTCTCCTAACAAATGTGTCTTTTTACACGTTTGGCGTTAGGATGTGACAAAATGATTAAATGTTGCTCTGGGCACAAAGTGATCGCATAAACCAGGAAATACCAACGACTCGTAAGCATCGGAACGCCTATCCTGCATCCTCCCCAGGGGAGTTTACATAATGCCGCATTTTGTGAATGTAGACATCCCTCGGTTTTGTTGAGGTAAAAATGTAATATTAATTTGTTTTTTCTTATTATATTTTAATGTTAATTACTAGTATACAGCCACACACACACACATTGTGTTTATTCTTTTTGTTTATTTATTTACTTACGTGAGATTTATATTAACTTTTAAGACTAATAAATAATTACTGTTTATTTTAAATCTTTATTCTATTAATTTGTAAAAAAAAATTACCAACATTCAGTAAAAATTATCTTTGTAAATTATTTTAGAAATCTAATTGGTATTTCAATAAAATTTAATATTTAATTTACTTACAACATAAAAATTATATTGTTGGTAGTGCAAAGTAAAATACTTATTTTATGATATGATATATTTATGTATTGTTGCCAGGTTGTTGACGGTGAACAGACATAAGTCACAATGGGATATTTCGATAAAAAAACAAATTAATCTGTAGCAACCCTTCACAATTGTTAAAAAATTTGTGGCAACCATTGAATTCTCTGCGGTTTTACGAACTCGATACATACTTAGGTAGTTATCTCAACGGATATACAGCAAAGGATGCACTCAAAATAATCTAAAAGTAATATTACCATCTTTTCAGTAAGAAGACAGAGGTATGGAGAATGGGTCGCTATTTAGTTTGAAAAAATATAGGGTTTTACTTACTTTCTATACTGGTTCCTACTATGGGTACCTACAGTAAGTATGATTACTAAAAGAATTCTAATTTCATTCTCTATCAATAATGTAATAGGTAGGTACATATATCAGGCTTGTGACTGATCGTCAGCTGGCTTAATGTGATCGCTTTACACTTGAGAAACATCTACCGATTCCAGTGCGGTGATTCAGGCTAGAGTTTCTGAGTTCAACTTCAGCGGAATTGGTGAATGTTACTTAAGTGTAAAGTGAGCACACTGAGCCAGCCTACGCCTGACGGAAAGTCCATCCTTTGCTGTTTATAGATAACGGCTTGTTATCCGTCTACGAAATGTAGGAAATCCGATGTTTTATGGTCAATTTAAAAAATATTTAAAAAAGTAATTCTCATAAAACGTGGCTTGTATTTGTTCACCTCCATGGCGACTTCATGAATGGTAACCGTTTCATTTTAAATAATGGCTGATGGATTTTGTATAATAGCTTTTTATACATATTGTTAATTATTTGATTAATGTAAAACTTCATATATATATATATATATATATACTTACTTAAATTATATATATTTTATTCGCTTGACTTGTGTCCTCTTAAGTTAAGAGTACCTGAAACTACGTTGTTTAATAGTCATGTCGGGTGTGCACAAATGTTAATATCTGCACTATGTAATCCACTCTGACAGTATAAAAATTTATTCTTTCGTGTTTCTATTGTCGAGTCATTCTACGCTATAGTAAATATTCTAATTAATACATTTCTAAATGCAATAGAATCGAAAGTAATAATTCTTGTAATCTTATTATTATTATATTGTATACTAATTACATAATATTTATATTATTACATTTGTAGAATCATAACTAAAAATGAGACAGAGTTCCTCGGATCGTATGTACGTAAGTGTAAAGGTCTCGTGACTTTAGAATTTGGTTGATGGTGTTAGTAGTAATTACCAATACTACTACAAACAACTGTATTTGAATTCATTTGTATTTCAAAGCTGATTTGCTACACGATGTTGTGAATATGTCAATGAAAAGTTGAAAAGGCGTAGCATTGCACGCTCTATCAAACACATTGTTAAAAGGAAATATGGTGGAAATAATAAGATTCTGTGAAAGAGTTTCTAAGGTGACAGTTTACAAAATTATTCGGGAAAAAAAATTGTATCCAGAGGCTTTAGTAAAAGTGGAATATTCTGAAGAAAAGAGTGGCTATCGATTATTATGATATGTACTTACATATTTATCAATGATGAAGTGTCCTAAGAATTCAATTCCCATCGAGTTATCTTTTTGATTTAGGATGATAAAACGATAGGTCTAATCTGACATAACTCAATAAAAAATTATAGTTCAGGCTTCACTTCTACAGATATCCACTCTTTGCCACGTATTTATCAATGCATATATCTAAATTTAAAAAAAATGTTGGTATACGTACAATGTTTTCAACCAAAGCCATGAAATATTTTTACTGTTTTAAACACCCTGTTCATATACAATTGTATGTTATAGTATTGGTAGTCACTAACACCATCAACCAAATTTCAAAGTCACGAGACCTCTATACGACATGTTGACTTATTAGGAGTCTTAGCAGCAATACTCGTGTTAGAACTCTCGTCTCTGTTTTTGGATATGTCTAATGTTAACGTGTATCAGTGGTTGGACCATGCTTAACAATAAATATTTAGTGACATGTATACTGCTGTTCTAAGACATAAGGTTATATAGAGATCCATCCATAGTGTTAATGTTGTCACTCATACAATATTTGCTGCTAAGCGTCTCCATAATAATTACATAATAATTATTAAAAAATAATATTTGTGGTATATGAACTGTGAGGTCATCGAAAAAGACGGACCCTATTTTAAAAAGGTACAACTTTGGAACCATTCGTGTTAAATGAGTGATTCTTTCACTGGATGGTAACTGATGAATGCAAGTTTTGTTTGATGCATAATACGATGCAAAGTCTGCGCGGTTGACAAAGCCAATCGGCGCAATTCATCTACCACCTTCATTGGTTATTATTCAGTGAAAGAATCATTTAGTTATCACGAATGGTTCCAAAGTTATACCTTTTTCAAGTAAGGTCCATCTTTTTCGATGCCCCTGTATATTTAGAGTTATATGAATTATACTCTACCGCATACTATATACTACTACTATTCTATCTTTCTATATGTTACCACCAGCTTTTGAAAGATATGCAAGATCTTGATTTTTCTTGTATTTATTTTGCCTTCAATAAATATTATCTTAATATACCTCTATCTAAATGTTTTATTTCATGTATTCCCAACTATTCTGATGTTTTAAATATAGGGGATGCGGCTTAATGTGATCACTATGAGACCATGAACTTTCTGTACCAATAAGTAACTGATAATATTAACCATATGAAAAATGCCACCCCTTTGGTTGTTTTTAGGATTGTAAGCGAAAGCTGTCAACACTATTTTTCCAAATAAGTGGTTTATCGAAATCTCTAATACTATGTATCTCTAATATTATTTCTTTAGAACTACTGCTCTGTGTATGATATATTTGAAATTATTCTTATTAATGTGAGAAAACAGGTGAAAATATGACAAGATTTGAGCTCCCAATCATGGGATATGTCACTCACAGATAACTTATGAACTGCCAAATTATATTAAAACATCAGTACATCAGTAAATTATATTAAAACTCAGATACACTGTACAATGGTCGTTCACATACGAGAGAAGAAGAAGTACGTAATATTTAGGTATACTACCTGCAAATTATTTATTGATAGAGTGTTCTTTCAAGTATGACCCTGTTCATCCTGAAGATGTTACCAGCAACGGAAACGAAAATTTGACCAGTCAATCGAAGAAATACACGCAGTGAGAAAACCCTACAAAACACTCAACCAATGGAATCGTCACGTGTGGGTGCTAGAAGCACCCCTAACAAAATCGTACAAATAATAACTCCTCCCTTCTTAATAAAAAAGAAGTCTCTTGTCTGACCGATTTATTTGCGATAAAAAACTAAAATAACTAAACCTATTGCGTGAATATACAAAAGGTTGTACCTACACGCTGCGAAAGCCTACAAGATTTTCCTACATTTGGAGTTGGGTTTTGGGGGAATAAATAATAGATATATCTTGATATAAAAAGATGTTTATTTTCACAATTTTGGGTGTAATGAATTTTGAACAGTAGTATTAGAATTCTAATCGATTACATACATCGGAAGATGGTTTTGACAGAAAGATATTAGTGACATTTCTGGGACGGTAAAGATGGATCTGCTAGGGGTTTGGTGATATAGATGATGTCGTCATGCCGCATGCAGTTCTGTGCCACATTCAACTTAACCCAATCCTGCAATTTCCAAAAACACGAGGTCAAACATACATGAGAAAACCAGGTCATTTTATAAAAGTAATTTCAGTAAGACAAGTTGGTATACAATCACAGAACCAGCAGAGGAGACACATCATCGAAATACAATTAATATTATGTTTTTGTCTTTATAAAATGAGATATTTTTATTGTAACATAGCATTCAATTGTATGAAAGCTATGAATAAAACATTCTTCACAATTAAAAAAGACTAAAAACGTTCAAAATATTATTGTGGCCTTGTAGAATAACACAGGTAGGTTTAATATAGATCCCGCGCCCTCAGTTACACTATTCGTAAATCTGAAATAATATTGCAACAATCATTACACTTTACATGAAATCAAAACAGAGTTAACTTATAAAATAATTTGTTAAAGTATTAATGCAGTGTTAAATATTGTGAGTCCAAGTCTTTAAAAATGCAAGCATTAAACATATTTTATGCAGGTTGCGAATTATTTAAGCGTTTTTCTCAATCCTTGAAAATATTTCTTACAATTCATGTCTGATTTGCGTTATAATACAGCATAGTATGATAGGTTTTTCTTATTTTATTTACATGTGCGTACACTCTTCGGCGTAAAAGTTTAAAAGCTGTCATAATTAGTACATACATTCTTAGTTATAATGGAACCAGGACATATTTGCGTGTGCGGACAGCTAATTTCGCTCATACTGCGTGTGGGAAACGTGACGTCACTTTTATTTACAATGGATTTTAGTTCTCAAAACTATCACTGGCGCTCGCAGACATATCCTGGTATACACTTTTGTTGTGAGTTTGATAATATTAGAGTTGAAAGCATCAATTGCCTGCTAAAATTGTTTGAAAGTCTGCTGAAAGTAGTAAATGAGCTTTTTTTGACAATGGGGTGAATGAGTTAATGATTAATTAATAGTTTATTATTTAGATAGTCATTGTTACGAAGCCCAGATCAGAATACTTCCTGCTGATTAGTGATTTGCTGTGGTAACGGTGGAACCTCGCCCCAGAGCTAATGTGGGAGAGAAGGCGACTGTCTGCCCTGGAGGCTGTGCTGACAGCGGAGTTTCTTGACCGGGTGATGTATGTGCGTAGGACGCGCTCGGCCCATGTCTGTGCGCGTGGTGGCTCGATACCAACTCCATTCTGTCGCCTGTCTAGGTAATCGATCACATCGTTGTAGTAGTTGTGGCGGTAGTCATACATGTAGTTGTACTGTAGGAACTTTGGTCTGAAATGTAAAAACATATTCTATTAGAAAAAGTGTTTCGACAAAAGGTTGTACCACTAGCCATGCTGTAACAGTTGGCAACATAGCAAAATGATCAAACAGGACCACTACTCCTGTCAAATTTCGTAACAGAATATAATACGTGGTCCATCATACTCGTTGTTAAAGGACTGTTATTCCATACATTTACCTAGCGACGGTGAGGCAACGCTGCTTAAAACGAAGTGGTCTCAAATTTCTACAGCATGTGCACAGCAGTGGCTGTACCTATCATAGTGTCACATTTCTCCGCTTTCTTGTACCTGCCACTCTTTCCCGTTTAAATGTTGCGTAATTTCTTCTCAGAGTTTTTTTGTTAAATATTAAGGACGAGATGCTGGGCTGACACTATTGGTGCATCTCAGCATCGAATTTGTTGTTTTGAAATTGCTTATTGTTAAAATTGGATTATGTGTTCCCTAGGAAATGCTAGGAGACGTTCATGTAAATTTGACGAGTCCAAGTGCTCGAAATTAGTGCCTAAGGACGATAATGAAAAATAAAGAGTAGGAATGTCTTTCTTTTTCAACGATTATTCAGGATTACGTAACAGTTTTTTGTTTAACATTACTATGAACATTTGTTCACTAGGGCGAGCTTATCACAAATCTGCGACCACTGCCAGCCAATTCCAGAATATGGAATATTGGGAGAATTGAAGAAAGAAGAAAGCGCGGCCATCCAAGAACCACACGGCTCGACCCATAGACCAGATTCTCAAGGACTGACATGTTCTGAGTAAAGGAAATCGTAGAGTGTGTATGAAAAATTGCATGAATGCGACGGTAGGACGAAGTGTGTGTAAGGATAGGAAAGTCTTGCGATCTCTATCTGCCTACCCAGCAAGAGATACGGTGTGAGGAGATAGAATAAATTAGAATATTTACTCGAAAACCTTAACAAAGGAAACGATTTTCACGAAATTCAGGTGCCAATATATCGACAACGAGTGATTTTTTACTAAGTTCATATTTTGATGTGCTGGTCAGTTATGCGTTGGTCTATCACTCCTGCACGGGATTACATTGAGTACGAGACACCCTGAATAATGTAGGTTGTTATAATATCTATGAAAAAAGCTTTCCTTACCTGACCCAATGTTTAAAGAGGAGTTTCTTGGGTCCTTCTTGGACTGGTGCGGCTTCAGGTTCAGGCTCGGCTGCGGCTTCAGCGGGAGCCTCAGCAACTGGCGCAGGTTCAGGCTCCGCCGTGCTGGGGTCCTCGATCACCCATTCTTCATCATCCATTGCGGGAACTAAAAATATTCAGTCAATTATTACAAGTAGTTATCTCAACAGATATACAGCAATGTATGAACCTTCCATCGAGCTTATGACTGATCATCGGCTGGTTTAATGTCATCACTTTAATTCGGCGCCTGGATATGCATTATGCAACCACTATTGCGTATATATTGTTTTGTTTGTAATTATAGTCATTTTAATTGTGATATTTATCTGAAATTTTAATAGCCTATGTTCTGGCCAGGATTTAGCTCTATCATTACTTCAATTCAATTTTCAATTTCAAAATTCTTTTTATTTTCTTCAATATTTTAGACATACAAATATGGTTCCTTAAAACTATACATGTTTCGAGATACCTCCCCAATAGAGACAAATCTCGTGTGTGGGGAGGGAGTCCAATCTCCAATAATGCAGTCTGAGAGTTCTCCCGTGTAAAACTCATTTCTGGACATAGGCAATTCAATACCTCTACCTATGCAATCTTAGTAAAACCTCACGGAGATTTCATTTTTATTTATTTTATTAACGAGTAGGTAGACTATGCACTAATATTGGTAATTAATAATATATTTAAGATGGTTGGGACATGCAGAGAGAATGAACGATGAATGGATAACAAAGAAAATATACCTGCGGGTTTTAAGATTTTTGCATAAATTCAGGAGTATTAACAGTTTTAATACTTAAGGGGCTTAATACTCATTGAGCTTCGGCGCTCTGAATTGTACTCAGCCAATACTGACGGAATCGTCTTGAATCTGAAGGCAGTGATAGATGAAAGTATGGACTATAGACTATAGATCGACTGTTTTAGAATTACAGGATTTGGAAATTCCTTGAATAAAAAATATTCCTAAAGTACCCCTAAAATTTACGGGATCTGAAGATTTTCCGTTCAGTTTTTCAGATATAAAAGTATAATTTAACCAAAATACTGGTAATTATAATCTTAACAAATTATCTGTCGTAGATTTTTAAATTTGTTCTCAAGTTCTTCTTAAAAATGTGAAATTCACTTGTCGCTTACATACGTTATTCTTATTTTGCGCTAACATTCTCATACAAAATTTGACAAAGTTGAAGCGAAAATAGAAAGATTTTTGCTCAGTGCAGATAATAGGCCCTCAACCAACGTAGTTACCATCATTTAGAAAAAAAAAACCGTCTGAGGCGTTACCTACTTTTGCGTGTGTTGGATTATGCGTTGTTTTCACATTTTTCTTATAAGAAATAACTCTTTTATATGGTCTTACGAAGAACACAAAATGTTGACAGCGAATTCAACAATGTTCAAGCGGATACGGATAAAATAACGCAAAATTTAGGCGCAAAGCGGAAAAGTCACATTTATCATAGCTGGCAATTGGATAAATGCATTTGATTCAGAAAAAATCAGCCTTAATAATTATATTTGATTCATAATTGGTGTCGTACTAACTAAGAACCGCGTAGATGTCAAAAAATAGAAACTAGATAATTAGGATACGTTTCGAAATTCGTAATTTTCATGGTTAAAATATCCATTTCTATAAAAAAACTCTGGCTCATAGGCGGTTCTCAATTAGGACGGCAGTATACATAAGATACATGAAATTATACAGATTATTCTGTAACTAATAAGCTAAAATAAGACTTATTTTTCAAATATTTTAAAGCAAAATACATAGGTTCATTTAAAATACACTTATTTTAGCTTGAAAAGTTACAGAACTGAACCAAGCATGAAAAACAGATAAGATTCAATATAATTCGCTTAAAAATGAAATAATATATGAACGATTCGATGCGTTAAATACAATATGTACATAAATTCGCAGTTTTGCTGAAATTATCGACAGATCTAAGGTGAGCCTTCTGTTAGTAAAGATATGCATTGAAAGAAAGCTCAACATAAAGCTGTCGATAGTATGGCATGATAATTTATAAACAATAAAACATATAGTTCGCTGCATAAGTTTAAAAGCTTTGAAAATCAGTTTCAGAAAAGCTTCGCAATTTTTAAATACAACATTGAAAATAATCCTAAGATTCTCGACCGACGGTACATGCTGGAAATACCCTTTTACCTTTGGAGATATCTAATCTTTACTGCAGTGTTCTTGCTGAGGATAGCGAGCGATTTTTTAAATACATGTCCTTTTCAATAAGTCGGTTTTTCCTAAATCTCCCTTAAGACATTTCAATGACTTATTTTTAAGCTAAAAAGTTCAAACCCACACTGAATATTATCCGGGTAAAGAGATGCGTTTTTATAAGCACATAGTATTGGAAATATACCGTGATAGTAATAAAATAATACAATATTAATATACCAGTTTAAAGACGCCGGCGCCGTAAATTGCAACATATTTTTGGGCCAATTGTATATTTCCAAAATATTTTCTTAGAGGTAGGTACATAAGTCTAGTCGACGTTAAAAGAGGTATTTTGAGACCAGACTTTAAGCTATAATATCATCGAACATATAATTTATTTCAAGTAAAATATACGAATATTTAGTATATTGTACCTATAGTAAAACACTTGGCATTATGATCTAAGATTGCGTAAAACAACGTGAGAGAAATGTTCATTTTTTGTAATGCAGTGTTTCTAATTTCATCGCAAGATGTTTTAATTAGTCTCAAAATGATTGCTTTTTGTAACTTTTTATCATAAAATTATGATTGACACAAACTCGCTTTGTGAGAGATGAAAATTCACATTTCATCTCAACGCTTGAATGCACATACATTTATTACGAGACACGGTATCTCTCACGTATATTTTTTTACGTACAGAATACGTTATAATAATTTATTTCTAAGAAAACTACAAATCACTTTTTTTCCTCTGAAATTAAAATATTTTAATATTAAGCGCGATGCCGGTTAAAAATAGTTTTAAAATTTAAAAATAGTTTGATAGATTTATTTATGAATAGTTAAATTTTTAAATTGTTGTAAATATACATTCTAAATAACCACAAGATTCCGCTACAGAAAAATATTGATTTCTGTTATTCATGGTATCAAATTGACTGTAAGATATTGCTTTTGCAATAAGTCCACCCTTTGGCGCACTACCATTGTCTTTTTTGTAACTTTGCGTATTTTTTTTGGCCGAAAAAGATTTTATTTATCGGATTAATATTTAAATCAAGGTTCATTCTCGGCTGCTTTCGGTCGGCCGAATAGAATCATTGAAGACTATGTGTGCGATATAATAGGATAGGTTTTTTGAATTGAAACATATTCTGACTGGAGCAAAAGAAAAAAACTATACAATAAGAGAAACATTTCGCCTTTCCTCATTATATTTTAGGTCCACGCTCAGAATCTTTTTTGCAGATACCACTTTCGGTGGCTATGGCAATATGGCTTATTTATTTGAGATTTGAGATGAGATTGTGAGATGAGATTATTTGAGCTTTGTTTTTGACGTAGTAGAGGTAAATAAAAAGACGAAGGAAGGTGTGTAACATTCAAAACTGATGAAAAGTAGTACCTATGTCAGTGGTTAACTATGGTAGTATGATTGGTCATTATTATTTCTATTCGAGTTACGTAGTCGTTAAAAGACAATAATATAAATAAAATTGGTAAATTACATACGTCTCTAGTCGTAAATATATTTAGTAAATGTTTAATAATTGGTAAAAAAAAATGTTTGTACAATGTTAAGACATTTACACCTGTTGAGTAAATCAAATCGTATAGTGACAGGGTAATGATTTACGAAAATTGCAAAGAAAAAAAAAACATCTAAGCGAAATAAAAATAATCATAACTCTCTGATTACGAAACAAACAAATATATTTTTGTTTCGCATTTAAGAATCACTTATTTTTTTGTTAAAAAATATTTCTGTTGTCTGCAAAATTTAGCAAAAAGTTAATTATTTTTATTATTTTTAAAACACAAACGAGACGTACGTTTTCAATTTTCTAATGTGGGCGAGAAGCTTTTTGAGAGAACTGTGTTTTCTTTCAAACGATTAATCATTAGTGACAGTTTGTGATATAAAATAGTGATAAAAAAACCAACACACTTCTCAGTATTATCTGCCAGAAGAGTCATGATTCACGTATAAACTCATCAGACTGCGAAAAATTCACCTATCCAGGCGAAAAATTCACCTATCCAGATATCACGGATATTACAGGATTAGGCTCGACGCGGGGCCTAAAATACAAGCATTGTGCCTGAAATATCAGTATTTAGAAATCGTCTCACAATAAATTGCAAGTATTAATAATTACCGATTTTTGCATTTTAGTGTATATATTTTCCGGTAAATCTAATTTATTTTTTTTATTTATTAACGATTTTGGTATTATTCCTGTAACTGATAATACTAATTGGATAATATATACCGATCTAGAATGCCAAATATTTTTTTATTTCACCTGCTAATTACGAATATTTTCTGCGACAGTTGTTAGCACATTATATTAACACAGAACTTGACTTTGACTTTATTATTACAGTGAGTGATGTTATTTATTATTATTATTGATGTGTGATATAAACACAATGGTATAATTTGTGTTGAGAGCTCACCTATGAAAGGTTTGCTTGCCTTGAAGAGAAAAGGAGAACTATTACTGACGAAGTCCCGAGAACGACTGTTTTATTTAGGAGTGTTTCTTCACTTTTCGGGTTGACAATGACGGCGATACCTGCTTGTTGCGCCACTGCGTATGTGCAGACGATCTCCAAAATGTGGCTCGTAGAATTAACAAGTAGTTAATCTCAAAAGACATGTAGAAAATTCGATGTCTCTCACAACTTACTTACTTCTGATGGCCGTACAACTCCGGGAGAGTTTTAGCCTCCAGAACAATGGATCTCCAAGCCTTCATGTCTGCAGCAACGGACTCCCAGACATCGCCAACATTTACTACGCTCAGATCTCGGGTAACATTGTCCATCAATCTCTGTCTCGGTCTGCCCAGAGGTCTCCTGCCCACAGGTTAATTTTGCAGGAGATGTTTTGTGGCTCTTTCTTCTCCCGATCTGACGACTTGTCCGATCCAGGCCAATCTGCCGGACCTGATCTCGCTGATGATTAATGATTGTCCCGTTAGTGTCTCACAATTAAGAAGAAATTTTGCAATTAAAAAAACATTCAGCATAATGTGAACTCCTTTCAAGAGGACGCAGGATGGGCGTCCCGACGCTTGCTAGTCGGCGTTGGCTAGTAGTATTTAGTGATAAATTAAGATTGCCTAGAGCAACATTCACGCTTTCCGCCACATTCTCTGGTCAAAAGTGTAGTTTTTGGAAGTTGTAGGTGTGTTACAGTTCGATAATGTTTCACAATGCACCAATTGTTTCATCCTATCGCCATCTGTTGTGTGGAAACGTAATGTGATTACAACTGCTCTTATGAATACTTTTTTTTTTAAATGTACCTAATAAACTCATAACTGGGAAACATTTACCTATCCAGATATAACTGATATCAAAAATTAAGTACTATACTGATCTATACTATAAAATATTGATAAATTCTGCGTGAAATACCACTATTTATAAATGTTGCATATAAAATACAATTGTGAGGTATTTTGTGAGAAAATAAATAAAATCGTATTTCCAACTACTATAGTCACTAAAACATATCTTACATTTATCCACGTTTTAAGTCTTAGGATCATGTCTTTAGTATTAGCTGAGTAATCTTACGTTTCCAGACACAATTTTGTTCATATTCTGTTACTATGGCGTTTTGTATGGAGAAAACATATTTTGATCGCAATATTTTAGGCTGTCTATAAATAAAAACGCGAAGATTATTTTAGGACCCTCTAAAATTAGTAACATTATCATCTTGTCTCAAATCACCTGCGAATCTGGAGATGCTTAGTACATAAAGTACATGAACCACTGACATCATTGTACAATGTTGGGATGGATACCGTCCCACATACAATGCCTGCCAGCTACGGGCATTCCCGTATAGATCGCAAATAGATCTATTGATCAGATCGCTATTGGCTCGATATATCATTATAATTTGCATCGCACACTCGTCTCTCATCGTTATAAGACATCTTCGGCACTTCAATGCCATTCATTGTTTTCACAACAACCAACGGTATGAAAATATTTTTACACCTTTAAGTATTTTGAATATTAAAGAAATATTTGAGAATAACATCTCGTACCGTTTTATGCATGAACAGACTGTCTACATATCTCTATGATCAAACAGTAGCCAAACATATAAATTATAATACACGTAGATATGATATGGCTTAAAATTGCTACTATATTATAAAATATTGCTGCGACCTTTGCTTGTATAAATTGTATAGGTGCCGAATGCTGGACTCTGAGTAAGAGAGACGAAAACACACTTCTGATCTTTGAAAGGAAACTGCTGAGAAAAATCTTTGGACCTCTCAACGAAAATGTAATTTGGAGGATAAGGTATAACCATGAGCTGGAAAGTTTGTAAAACGAACCAAACAGAGTAAAGTACATAAAATCGTATCGCCTAACATGTCCAGCGAATGGAGGACAACCGAATAGGTTCTCGGCACGCGACTAGTTGGGAGACGGAATGTGGGGAGACCTAAGCTGAGATGGATGGATGGCGTGGAGAGGGACCTCAGGGCGATTGGGGTGACGAACTAGAAAGTGCGGGCGATGGACCGAATGGAATGGCGAAGAATTCTGGAGGAGGCCAAGGCTCACTGATGATGATGATATGGCTGGATTGGCTACATCATGAGCCACGATGGTCTCCTACATAACTCAATAGAGGGAATGGTTGAGGGGACAAACCACAGAGGGTGTCCCCGGCGGCAGTACCTGGACCAGGTGTACGAGGACATGAACTGAGCCACATACGTCGAGCTGAAGAGAGCTGCAGAAGACAGAGAAGAATGGAGATCAAGATGTAAGAATTTGCTACAAACCAATCCGCAGGATTGAGAAGGATACTACGGAATAGTAACTGAACATGTGAAAAACTGCGACGAGAAAAGGAAGATTACTCAGCTAATGCTTAAGATATCATCCTAAGACTTAAAACATGGATAAATGAGAAAATGTTTTAGTGACTCTAGAGGGTAAGAATTAGATTTTTGTAAATTGTCTCCATAAAACATAATCTCAAATTTTCATCTGCAATTCGCTAAAACTTGAGGCTATACCTTAGTTTGTTAGATGTAATTAGCTCGATAAGATGTTTAACTTTATTAGAAATAACCTTTTTTATCTATTTTATGTACTAAGTCTTTGACTATATGGCCAGTCCAGCTCATTCACGTGCTGAATACAAAATTCTTACTGATACGTTTGCACGATAGTAAAAAAAGCTTTGTTTGTATATGAGTAAATACTCTTGGAGGTTTTCTCAGCGTGACAATTCCATTTACGTTGCGTGTTTTTCAGGTTGTAACTGCGTATATTTTATTCATAATTTTCATCCTGAGGATAGCGTCAGCACCGAAATTGTAAACCCAATACTATTCGAAGAAAAAATATCTAGCTACAAGCCTGAAAAAACCCATAAGAGATATGGCTTTGTATGTATAGTTTCACAATACTTTTTTTAGGATGTTGTAAAGTTTAACCACCTAATGTTCTGCCACCATTGGGCGGCAACCTCAGAAGAAAAGAGAATTATGCTATCTGTTGCATACAGGAGACATGTACCCTACAGAGCAACATCCAGGCTTCCAAACCATTCAAGGGCATTGGTGTGACATTGTGGATATCTGCATATGGTCCAGGGAGTGCCCTCAGAGGACAGTCTTCGACAATGTGCTTGATGGATTGCACTGGCTCTCCGCAGTCGCAGGCAGGAGAATCCCGCATGTATGTATATATGTATTTACAACAAGATAGTAAGAATGAAATGAACTTTGAAACTATAACGCCTAGGCCCCCGCAATAGATTCAATTACGTTGATAAGCTCAGGTATGCAATGCAATTTATATTCTCACGTAAATTGTTCAAGTCATTCAAAGTGTTGTTCACAATGGAACCGTCTAGTGTGAAGTGAGTAATGATATTGTTTTAATATGAAGATAATTTATATCGTTTGGAGGCGAGCCAACTCGCTGAACTGATACATAATAACATTATGAAACTCTTACGATTTAGTCACATTATTTAACAGCGAGATACAGTAGGGACCATCGTTACACGGAACTTTAGAATATAATCTAAAACGTAAAAAAAACATCTCATGCCGACTCTCCAATTAAGGGCGCCCGCAGCATATAATATAATAAATAGACAAATTATAATGCGCCGTTTTTTGGATTTACTCCACTTCAACGGCGCCTCCTAAATATGAATACATACATAGTCTAACCTGGCTACATACTATATGACCTACCAAACAAGTGAGTTTTTAACAAGCTCTTGAACCCAGCAAGAGACTGTGTCTTACGCACTTGTTCAGGAAGATCATTCCACATAGACGGTCCAGCAGAGCTGAAAGGCTCGGAAGGAGTACTTCGGTCTGCCTCTTACCTTGACTTCCGTCAACCTGACACCAGTATCGCCGCCTGATCGGAGAGTGGCTTGTCTTTGATTTGGGACCTTTTGTGTGCAGAGTTCAGCTATGTATGACGCTACATATGTATATTCAGCTACATAATATGTCCAATATTGTTACCAGAACCATAAGACCCATAAGAATATTGCTTAACATTTATAAATACCAAAATATCATCATCAAAACATGATCATCATAAGACATAAAACTTTTTTTTTTTTGTTTTTTACAAACGAATCTGTGTTTATCGAAATAAACCCAAATACCCCTTTGTACACTTCACATTAAGCTTGAAAAGCTTGTGTCCTGATGTGTTAAATAAGAACAACTATTGAAAATTAACTGTTGACCATTATTGACACAGCTCTAACACACATGCTTCATTCTAGTAAGTCTAAGATCACAGGGCTGTGGTATTTTATTATTTTTATAGTATTTTTTTCGGGTTGACTGTAAGATAGTGCTTTTGCAATAAGTCCGCCTTTTGGCACACTGCATTGTCTTGTTTTTGTTGTTATTTATATTTAATGGCCAATAAAGATTTATTTATTTTATTTTATTTATTCTTATAAATATGGGTCAGAGTTAAAAATTATTGATCCGGACACTTCATTCCTAATTAGTCCGGATAAATGAGTTCTAACGGTTTTATTATAGTTTTAATTTATCTCTTAATGGAGTTTATTTATTAAATTGGGGGGAAAATAATTTAAGTTCAAAGCTATTTTTTCGTTTTGTTTATTTATTTCTGACATCTTGGATTTGTAGGTGACACTAATTATCAAACAATGTGTTATCCGCAAAGATAAATATTTTAGGGAAATAAATAGTAAAAAAACGCTGTTTTTAATTTTTGTGTTACCTGAAACCTGAAACATTCGAATACTTTCGATGAGTTTTACATTTTTGTAAATAATCAAAAATCCTTTTTTTCTTTATCAATGAACTTTTTCTAACTTCACTAAGGTAAGATTAATTTTGAATATCACAAGTTATGTTTTGTGAGAACATTGCAATTTTCTACGTGTCGTAGTTGAATATAACAAGTAGTTATCTCAACATATACACAGCACAGAATGGACCCTCCATCAGGCTTATGACTGATCGTCGGCTGGTTTATTGATGTGATCACTTAATTAACATTCACCAATTCCAGCCCATCCATCTGCCGCGGCCGGGAATCGAACCCAGACCTCCAACCTGACAAGCCGGTACTCTACCGCTGTGGAAGTTTCATCCTTTGCTGTGTATCTGTTTACACAGATATAATTCGTCATACAAATAATAAATACACCCTAAATACCAATACCAATTTGAGAAGACATTCTATGAAGCTCACCAAGGGACTTACTCACCACAGTAATCCAAGAAAGGATTTCATTTGCAATAGAGTGGTGAATATGTGGAACCGTTTACCCCAAAATGTGATACAAACACCATCAGCGAACATTTAAAAAAAACAGATTGGATGACTTTCTCAGAACGACGGATAGCAGAGACATTGACTTGGGCGCATCAGCCTAGGCTGCTTGGCAATTATATCATTACTAACACCATCAAATAAATTTTAAAGTCGCAAGACATTTCAATAATCATAAAGGAGTCTGATTTATTTTTAACGAGTGTCGTTACTCGTTATTTTTTTTTGAAAACAGTTCAAAGTACGAAAGAAATAAAGCACTTACATAATAAGTATGGAAAAAAACAATAATACCGATACGGCATAATTTACAATTGTTTCTAGACGAATTGGCTTTCTTACATAACGACAGACTTTAAAATGTAATAAATATTCTTGTCACTAAGCGTCCAATTATTGCTTCAACTTTTTCTAATTTTGCATGAGAATGTTAGCGCGAAATGAGAATAATGTAAGCGACAATGTGAATTATACCTTTTTAAAGGAAACCTGGGAAGAAATTTAAAAATCTAAAACAGCCGATTTGTTAAGATTATAAATACCAGTATTTTGGCTAAATTATACTTTTACACCTAAAAAACTGAACGGAAAATCCTCGGATTCAGTAAATTTTAGGGGTACTTTCGGAATATTTTTTTATTCAACGAATTCCCAAATATTGTAATTGTAGGACAGTCAACTTGTAGTCAATACTTTCATCTATCACTGTCTTCAGTTTCAAGACGATGCTCTCAGTATTGACTGAGTTAACGCCAAAGCCAAATGGCAGTAATATATAGAAAATTATATGAAAATTTATTATCACTGCCGAACAATGCGTGCGAAGTACATTATTTAAGAGATCATAAAGTTCGGACAATTGAAATAAAATGTTTAAAATTATCTGGGGAATGAATTCACAACGTTGTTATTATTAACTAGACATGTCATACCAATAGCATGACAATTAGGGCTGCCATCTCTCCGGGTTTGACCCGGAGTCTACGGGTTTGAATGGTGTTTTCCGGTCTCCGGGTTAGTATCGTATATCTCCGGGTCAGACTGGGTGATGAGACAGAGTGGCTTAACTATCACCCTGCCATATCACACTAAATGAAAATTCGTTGAATCTAATTAAAAATCAAACTGTTCATCGAAAAATTCGCCCGCGGCGCCACCTCTTTGATGCATTTAGTATTATTATTTCATTTTATAGAAAATTATTTTTTTACTCCACGACTTTCTTTGTTCAGTCTCACAAAAATGTTCCGCCTGCGCCGCTATTTACGAGTTTTTCTTCCACATTAGTTCTACAATACAAATAGGTTTATATATTTTTTTTTTTCTAAATCTCCAGGTCTGCCCTCTTTGAAAGGTGGCAGCCCTAATGATAATATACTTAATCTAAATATAACTCGCACTATTGTATTGGGTCCGCGTACTATACTATTGTCATCTGCCTGTGAAAGCTAAGATCCTAACCTTGGACACCCAATTAAATTTGTTACACTTGAATTAAGTTACTGAAACTATTTATTTTATTTTATTTTATTTTATTTTATATTTTATTATATGTGACACCCACAGAGACATCAACAAAACATGAATACATTATCATACAAAGAAAGAAAAACATCTCATGTCGACTTTCCAATTAAAGGCGCCCGCAGCATACACCAACAACAAAGGCTGTAAAACTAATAATAATAAACTAACTCAAGCCAAACAGTCCTCGCAAAAATACCACCAAACAACGAAGTTATTATACAACAAAAAGAAATAATACCAAGAAAATAATAACTTTACAAAAGCTCACACTGTTTGCGTACGAAGTTACAGCATAATACCTGTAGCTCAGTCATTCTAGGAATCAATGTATGGGGAAGTCGGCAAAATTAATAACAGATTGGACTCTATGCAGTATGATACATTTGGTTGGGGTGTTTCAGAATTTCAGGTCTTCCCCTTGCCTCCACCTGACGCGTCTCCCCCCTGCCCCCCGAATAGGCCCTCCTACGTGGTTTTCCTCAATTTGTCGAAAAGTTTTCTTCCATCTCTTACTGTTTTTCGACCCCTAGCCCCCCCTGGATCCGTTAGTGATTCTAGGTCTTAATTTTGTATAATATTAATACCCGGAGTATAGTTCAAATATTGTACTCGTATTATGACTGAATAATTATGTAGATTATAGTTAGAGACAATAAATTATTAAAATGATAAGATCTCTCTCTAGTATGCAGTGTTATGATAAATGATGTACCCAAGCCAAATATCTTGTCACAGATTGACACATGTCTGTCATCGGACAATCAGTTGCCGGAATTCTCGTAGAATATCTGGATAGCAACTTAGTCAGAATTTAGTCGCTGGTACATACATATTACAATGTAGCAAAAATGAAGGGCCTATACCCATACGCACTGAGCAAAAATCGATCTATTTTCGTTGCAACTTTTTCAAATTTTGTATGAGAATGTTAGCGCTCAATAAGAATAACGTAAGCGACAAAGTGAATTTTACCCTTTTAAAAGAAACCTGGGAACAAAAATCTAAAACAGTCAATTTGTTAATTGCCAGTATTTTGGCTAAATTATACATTTATATCTTAAAAACTGAACGGAAAATTTTCAGATCCCGGAAATTTCAGGGTTACATTCGGACTATTTTTTTATTCAAGGTATTTCCAAATATTGCAATTTCAAAACAGCTAATCTGTAGTCCATACTTTCATCTATCACTGTCTTCAGTTTCAAGACAATTCTCTCAGTATTAGCTGAGAACAGTTCAGGGCGCCGATGCCGAATGACAGTATATAGCACCTTCTTTGATTATTGAAGTACTTAATCAAATATTTTTTAGTCATAAGCACCTTAAATAGTTGCACCCAAATAAATCTATTGTACGACTCTTTTATTTATTATTTATATTATATGTTTATTTATTTATAACTTTACTCATTTACTTATTTATTTAGGTATATGTTTATTTCATTTATTATTTATATTGTATTTCTTTATCTGGCATTTTATGACTATTTTTTAAATAATATTTTTCTATGCATTTTCAAATATCTGTAATCTGGTAATTCTTGAGCCTTTACTGGTCCACTTTGAAAATAAATTAAGTAATTCAATACTAATTATAAATCTAATTAAGATTCGTAAGAAGTAAAGTATAAATAATATTGACAGATGGAAATGTTTTACAATTAATTATATATAAACAAATCAAAATTAAGGGCATGGCACCAGGAATGACGTCACAGTCTTTTCCCACGGCATTAAGGTTCAAAATTGCGTGACAATCGCATGATAAAATGGTAAAAATAGCGTTTTTTCCCATTTTTTGGGGTTAATTTTGCGTCTATCAAAAAACTTTTACGGTTATTCCCTAGATTTTAATGCATGTTATCAGTACAAGAAAAAAAAATTACTCCGCGACTTCCGCGAAACGAGTTTCCGTCTTTCGGGAAAAAGGTCAGAGGTGTTTTTAAATATTTTTTTGCGAAATCTATACAAGATATAAAAAATCTATTACGGTTATTCCCTAGATAAAAGTTCAATGCATCTACCCTACTTTGTTCCAAAGCATATTTAGTAACGGTTGTCGAGATAGAAGGTCTCCCGTTTTTAGAAATTTTTGAAATGTCGGTATGCACACTCTTAATGATTCTTGATTGTATAATTATAATAATAAGATATTGGCATCGAACTGTAATAATGTGAAATATTCTCGTAATGTATTTATAATATTGTACACCTGAGATACCGATCGATCTTAGATAATATTTGACATAATTGCATCATGATCTATACTTACATAGGGACTGAAAAACTCTGTGTTATTTTTTGCAAAATTTGGTGTTATTTTTTGCAAAATTTGATGTTATTCTTCATGCACTTATATTATTAAAGTGGTCAATTTTGCATCTTTTAACACAAGATGATATATTTTTTGTCGTGAACAATATTTCACACAAAAATCCTCAAAACAATAAAACAAAAATATTTGTGAATTACAGAAAAACGCCTCTTTACAAGATTTTTTTGAGTGTGGCTCTTGATACTTTCAATGCCACATTGCTTTTGATAATGTTTTAATTATAATGTTTTCCAAAATAAAGGTCGAAATTCGTATATGCGATAATTCTTGTTATTCTTAAAAAAGAATGCTAAAATGAGCGCGTAAAAAGCACGTAATTCGCGTTATTCGCGTAAAAAAAAAACACAAAATTTGTTCTATTGGGATCGCGAATTTTTCCAGTCTCTATCTATACGTAATTAATTATTAGACCAGGCGCTACGTGCAGTTTCGTATATTTAATATGAGGACCGGATTCCATCAATTGATTATTGTTGGGGATAGATAAAAAGGATTGAGGATACGGTTCTTGCTCCTCCATTTTCTTGTCCTATTTTTTTACACCCCCATAAAGGTAGTTGATGGGGTAAATTCTTTGGTCATTTTAATTGTTATTTCATTTTTTTTATTTATCTTTAAGTTAACAATAAATACATATAAATAGAAAGATGGACATAGTACAGATTATAAATCGTTGTTCACTAGGGCGAACTTATCGCAGAACTGCGATTTCTTCCAGTTAACCCCACTTAAATGTTGAGTTCATTATAATCGCAAAGTGAAGTTGGGTTATTAAGTGAAATAATAAAATTAAAGAAATAAAAAATAAAAAAACCTTTATTATAGATAAAACAGTATAAAGATGAAAATGCTAGATTCCATTGTACCATCATTCCGGTGTCCTAGTTGATGCGGCAAGATGTGAGGATGGGCAACCATGTTCGGATTTTTTTTCCTGAGATCTTTAATAAAATAAAATAATAAAAACAAACAATTATTGAAGGTGTGCCTTTGACATTTGTGAAGTAAGTAATGTTCTATATTCGATTGATCAAATAAAGAAAATACAAGATATTTTCAATTTGGCAAAGATTGAAAGAAGTGATTGCGTAGTTACTGATCTTTACCGACGCAATTTCTTTGTAAAGTAATGAGTTCTTGAGAGTCTTCATTAAGGGCTTAGTACCAAGAATGACGTCACAGTCATTTCCCATGGCATTAAGGTTCAAAATCGCGTGAACAATCGCACGATAAAATGGTAAAAATAGGTTTTTTTTCCGTTTTTTGGGGTTAATTTTGAGTATAACTTTTACGGTTATTCCCTAGATTTTAACGCATATTATCAGTACAAAAAAAAATACTCCGCTACTTTCAGGAAACAAGTTTCCGTCTTTCGGAAAAAAGATCAGAGGTGTTTTTCACATTTTTTTTTGAGGATTCTATACAAGATATAAAAAATCTTTTGCGGTTATTCCCTAGATAAATGTCCAGTGTATCGAGTCTATTTTGTTGCAAAGCATATTTAGTATCGGTTGTCGAGATATAAGGTCTCCCGTTTTTAGAAATTTTTGAAATGTCGGTATGCATACTCTTAAAATCTTTCCGTCAAACGTAGACAATTATCAAACATGGTTTATTAAAATGCGGAAAAATTTTACTCTACGAACTGATGTTGTGTTTAAGATACGTACCTGCGTTTTTTGTATATCTTCGATACATTGTTAAAATTACGAATTTTTTTTAGAAAAAAAAATAATAAGTTGGCAAAACAATGTTTTGCGTCACTATTTAACACCTGACTCTAACATATTACGGAGACATTCTTGTACGCAAGTTAAGAATAACTATCGGCGAAACTATCGTTAATGATGGAATACTGTGGTACCAACCTAGTACAATACAATGAACACAGTGGCGGATCTAGGATTTTACCAGGGGAGAAGAAGAGGGGCCGCAAGTGTGGGCGTAGGCAGAGGGAAGGTTGAGGGTTTGGGGGGTTCAGGTCGGGGTTCAACCCCTTAAAACAGTAACCAGTACTTTCTTATGTTTTATATCAAAATTTTCGCCAGGGGCGCTACTCCTTTATCACGTTGTAAACCAGAAATATATCCAGATGCGTTACTATCGAAAGACAACCAGGTTCATCAATTCACCTTTTTTTTTTAAATTGGCCATGTGCCCCCCTCCCCTCCTGCCCCCCCGGCTCCCTTCTAGAGAATAGAAAAGGTATTTATTTTTCATACTAAATCATAAAACCTCACAAAAAATCACATTACTACCACATATTTCTACATCATATCATAAATTCATTTTTTGTCACATTCATAAAAAAATTGCTTGCGACGCTTTTTTTTATTACTTTTTTAGCTGGTGGCTGCGATGTTCGTTATGCAATAAATAGAATAGTATCTCTGTTTTTGTATGGAAATTACTTAGAGCTCTCCTTCCTAGGTGGAAGTTGGTGGGATTGGGCATATGTCTCACATTTTTTTTTCCCTGAGGCGCTAGTTACGCGTTTTTCAATTTTTTTAATTTTGTTGCCCCCCCCCCCCCCCTCCTAGCTCTGACGCTGACGACGCCCATGGTAACTAGTAACATATTTACAAGAATACAGTAAATAATATACTTCTTGTCCGTCCATATATCACAATTATTTGTTTTGTAAAGATTTATGTTCGTCCAAGATGTTTTCTGCTATTATTTCAGTGAGTTTAATTGGTCTCTTTATCGCCGTTTTTCCTCATTATTCGACCAAGATTCATCCATAGTCATTAGTTGATAGATTTAATGCCAGTTACATAACAGTATGTCAATATAACTTTGAAAATTAAAAAGATATTGAAGAGGCCATTAAGAGTGTGCAATGTGCATACCGATATTTCAAAAATTTCTAAAACCGGGAGACCTTGTATCTCGACAACCGTTACTAAATATGCTTTGGAACAAAAAAGGGTAGATGCATTGAAAATATCCGTTAAAGATTTTTTATATCTTGTATAGATTTCTCAAAAAAATATTGAAAAACACTTCTGATCTTTTTTCCGAAAGACGGAAACTCGCTTCCCGAAAGTCGCGGAGTAATTTTTTTTGTATTGATAATATGCATTACAATCTAGGGAATAACCGTAAAAGTTTTTTGATAGACGCAAAATTAACCCCAAAAAAAAGGAAAAAACACTATTTTTACCATTTTATCATGCGATTGTTCACGCAATTTTGAACCTTAATGCCGTGGGAAATGACTGTGACGTCATTCTTGGTGCCGATCCCTTAATAAAAAATCGAAAAATTGCGTCGGTAAATTGTTTATTGTTGTTTATCGTCCTTAGACCCTATATCGGGCACTTGGACTCGTCAGTTTTACATATAATTAGACAAATAATAATTAAATGGAATATACAGCAGGTATTATGCACAATATCAATGCTAAAGAGTGTAAAGGGCCCTAGATTTCAATGCATATTATCAGCACAAAAAAAAATCTCTGCGACTTTCGGTAAACGAGTTTGTCTTTCGGAAAAAAATACCAGAGGTGTTTTTCACATATTTTTTTTCGGAAATCTATACAAGATATAAAAAATCTTTTAGGGTTATTCCCTAGATAAAGGTTCAATGTATCTACTGTATTTTTTCCAAAGCATAATTAGTAACGGTTGTCAAGATCTATGGTCTCCCGTTTTTAGAAATTTTTGAAATGTTAGTATGAGTACTCTTAAAGTTCCCATAATTGTTCCATCCACAATAATGCATAGATATGTTCAGAACAAGAGATATTTAAGCTGTATACGCACTACACACATATGAACAGTAATAATATAAGTACCTACATTTATTAAGAAATGTAGCGTTTAATTGAATATGTGTCTCGTTGGCAACTTGTAAATAAATTATATATTTTTTGTCATCTTTTGTGTGTCTCCTATCCACCTAGACAGTTGTAGACAATATACCAACGAACAATAATATGTATTAACAGCTAAGTTCAGAGCTACGTACAGTGATTCCTTGATTCTTTCTCGTAATTAGAATCGTAATTTGTCTATCTATCTATACCCTCTGTAGGCAGAGAGGACAGAGCGCCAGACAACCCTATTCTTACACACACACTCCTAGCTTCCGACACATTTTCATTTTACTCAAAAAGCGCCCATCCTTGAGGATCTGGTCGACATGATCGGACCAGGCCAGTCTCGGGCGGCCGCGCTTCCTCATACCTCTTCGTTTACTCAGATATATCTATTTTGTCATCCTTCATTCTCTCAACATGCCCTGTACATCTTAGTTTATTCACTTTCACTCTAGTTACAACAGCAGTCTTGCAGTCACTCATTTCCCTAATAACCTCATTCCTTATCTTATCTTTCAGCGTTTTCCCACAGATTCTTCTTAACGACCTCATTTACACTGCATTCAACCCGTATTCGTCCTTCTTGAGTCACGTCCAAGTCTCGCTTGCATACATTAGGATTGACACCAAGATTGAATCGTAATTTGTGGATGTCAATAATTGTCAATCACACACAGGACCATCGAAAAAGATGGACCCTATTTCATAAGGTATAACTTTGGAACCATTCATGTTAAATAAATGATTCATTCACTGTATGATAACTGACGAATATAAGTTTTGTTTAATGCAAAATACAATGCAATAGCGCATGCGCAGACTAACTACGCAGTAGACAAAGCCAATGATCCATTTTTGCACAAAATCGTATTGTCACCGAGTTTACGTACGTTTGCAAAGTTTCAGGTTTCATAAGCAGTCGGGAAAGTGGTTGAAAAATTAATTCAATATTTGCGCAGACACAAAAAATTTAAATCAACGGAGTGAAGTCAGTAAAATATAATTCGGCTTGGCAATAATAGATGGCGGGTGTAAAACTGTGATATAAAAATACCATCTCTTCCTGCAACAGTATGAATGGCAACAATACGTAAGTTAGGTACTTTAATGTATACGGTATTGGACAACACAGCCGTCGCTTCTCGTGGTGTAGTGGATAAGATCCCTACTATGCGAGACGAAGGTCTGTGGTCGAAATGAAATGGCGAATGTTTCTAGAGCGTATAGTGTTTACTGAAGCCAGCCGAGGTCGGTCGTAAGCCCGATAATGTTCATCTTTAATTCTTCTACACTGTTGTAGGAATACGGCATACTTTGTAGTTGTCCGTATTTCGAAGACGCGTAAGTCAGTCAATTCACTAATCCCAAGTCGATGTATCGAGTGTATAATAAATTGGGATAATACATAAAAGACATACTCAGCCGACACACGAATCCGTCATTCAACGCAGATGAAAGACGCGCAAATTATTTTATTAATTGTAATTTGGTTTCACCTACAGGAAATACTGCAAATTATTTATTTAAGTGAGCATTTAAAGCAGTTACAATTTCACAAATAACATAATAACAAAAAAACAAACTATAAATTAGTGCTGACCTGATCCTTGTTCAGCATTCGATCCTGTTATCCCCATGTATGCCTCTGACGAAACGCCAATTGGAACTCTTTACCCTCCAATCGGCGTCGATTGATTTGAAAAAATCTATAATCTGTATGATATGTAAAAGAGTTTGTTTATGATATGTAAAAATTGACGAGTACAAGTTCCCGACTCGGGTCTACAATAAACAACGATAAATAAAACTCCCAGGATATTAAGTTGGTATATTAGTTTTCCGGAGAGGATCACAATAACAGTGACACAATAAAAATATCTCACAACTAATTATACATCACCTACTCTAAGTGTTAGGTTGGAGGTCTGGGTTCAATTCCCGGCGACGCGTCAGATGAATGGACTTGAATTGGTGATCAGCCGACGAGCAGTTATAAGCCTGATGGAATGTCCATCTCTTGCTGTATAACCGTTAAGATAACTACTTCTAATTTTGGTATTTTGGCAAGATCTAAGGACATGTAGAAAGAAAATGTAGTAGTGTGTAGATCCTTGCAGTGAGAGTCTCCTCCAGAGAACATTAATGGTGTCCAGATTAGTTTCGGGAGGGGTTTGTTGAGGGAAGCCCTTCCGGCGATCTTGAGCCCTCCTTTGTAAATAAAATGTTTTTGCGTAAAAGACTGGATGACATAGGAACTGAAGCTCTTGAAACTTCCAGGGGTGGAGGTAGGTTTACCCTTAATGAAAAGATCTAAGGACATCTTTTTTTTTGATATTAATAACAATGTGTGGCAGACACAATTCGATGCGGGCAACAAATTCGTTATGTCATATTAAATTTACCCAGGCCAAAATTGCTTGACAGCTCATTCAATAAACGAACTGCCCTATACTGATCGGAGAGTCTGCAACAATGTTAGCTCGTCCAAGTGGAGGATTAAACAATAGATGATCTCTGCTGGGATATTACGAATCGTCAAATTATGACTTGTGTCTCGCACCAGTGATAGTCTTGACGCTCCTTCGATCCTATTGATTAACATCTGACCAATCACAACGCCTCAGATTTCAAATGATAAAATTTTTTGGAAATCCACTGTTTGTGAACTGCATGTTTGCGTTTTCACGTTAGAGAGTATATGTGTTCTGTGGTTTTCACTGTTGCTATTACAACGAGGATGTTTTTTTTTTTTAGAGAAAGCACTTTAAACAGATCTGTCTAATTTAATCGGGCACCTAAAGGACACCAGAACCAATCAGGGCTTGAAAGTAAGTCTTCTAGGTTGCGTACGTCTAAACTTCACATGAAATCTGAGGCGTTGTGATTAACCAATAGGATCGAAGGAGCGTCAAGACTATCACTGGCGCGAGACGCATGTAAATTATGTGGGTCCAGCAGTAGGTACTTAGGTGTTAGTCACATCACGCTGTCACAATTATTGAATTGTAATTTGTAATGGACTATAAAATAGCACGGACAATTAGATAATCGATATGTCAAATCGATCATTTGTGCCAGAAAACAAATAAGTAGTGCAATGGTCCACATATAATGATTATAAATAGACTCGGTCCCGTGGTCTCATATAATGAAATGTCACTATGTTTCGACATATTAATTGAAAACAAATTGATCAGCAACAAAATTAATTAATTAGATTAGACCCCCTTATATTTTTCATTACTTATTCTTTATTTATTATATTCGCTCTTGGCTCGGCAACTCGTGGCTTATCTCTATCCGCCATACGTACATCTTTTTCACCTCATCTTTCAGTCAATTTGTGTAATGATCTTGAGACTTGCTCTAACTATTGTATCCCCTCACGCCAGAGAGAACAGATCGCCAGACTTCCCTATGATTACACACTTCTTGCTTGCAATTCGTCATACACACTCTACGATTCCTTTTAATTAAAACTTCTCCACCCTTGACTAACTGATTGACACGGTCAAGTTCACAGACAGCCGCGGTCCCTTACACGTCTTCTTTCTCCCAGGTATATTG
Organism: Ceraclea dissimilis; assembly: GCA_963576895.1. Classification (NCBI taxonomy): domain Eukaryota; kingdom Metazoa; phylum Arthropoda; class Insecta; order Trichoptera; family Leptoceridae; genus Ceraclea; species Ceraclea dissimilis. The sequence continues at coordinate 1,208,306 of OY756368.1, forward strand.
TCTTTATTATCCTTTCATCATTCATCCTCTCCACATGTCCTAAAATAAAGCATCATTGTGAAAAATAAGTAATAGTAAATTATTTTATTTTATAATTAATTGTGGATGGACCTACATGAGTGTATCCAAGTAGGCGTACTCTACCCTACTCCTTATGGATCACCCTCAACAGACTAAGAGTGGGTGTTACGCGCTGTAAAAATAGTCTCCAATGTTGGGGGTACCTGCCTGATGACAACATCCTCTGTGACTGCGGAGCGACCCAGGACGACAGCCACCTACTAATATGTCCCCTGATGGGTGAGAGCTGCACCCCTGGGGACCTGATTCTAGGAAATGACAAGGCGATATATGTCGCCAGACAAGTAAGTATTATCCAATGGGTAACTACTTACTTAACGAATCCGCTTACACTAGGCCAACCCACCCCAATACACTGCAGCAGCAACTGCTTTGTCGTTAGCCCTATATAGGTCCGCTTTATCACACCCTTCCGCCATATCTCGGCAGACGAGGAGGTGTTCGTCACCTTGTGTCTCTCCACAGCTACAGGAGATGTCCTCATCCACACTTATGCCCCATCTATGTAGATTCTTTTTGCAGCATGTAACGCCGACTCAGAGCCTATTAAGTGTTGGTGTCCCGGTCCCAATGTCTCCAGCAGCTCTACCTGACTTCCGCTGTGTTGTGTGTTCCAGTGTTCTAGTCTCGCCCTATCAAGTGGTAATTTTAGGGGAGAAGTCGTTAATGGCTGCTGACCTTTCTGTTACTGCATAGCATTGCGTAAGAGGAGTAAAAAGAAAGGTATAGGAAAAAAAAATGCTCATTTTGATAAACATTATTATCACATTTATTTTATTTGAATATAAAAAAAAACACAAAAAACTGTGAATGTATTAAGTATATAAATACCATACACTAGAAATACAAAATTAAAAAAAAAACATATATTTGTATAAGAACTATAATAATCACAACAAAAAAATAATAACTTTTTGATAAAACGACGTCTACAGAATGCAGTGAAAGCGTAGAAATAGGAATTAAAAAATAAAGAAAAAAAACATTCCTAGAAAAGCAGGACTGCGTTTTTTTATCGTTCTGGCGGTTCTTGGACGACCGCGCTTCCTTACACCTCTTCTTTCTCATCATTTTAGCATCTATATGCGTCGAGATGTTAATGACTGCACTGTGGGTAAAATAATTTGATTCGCAAACTCTATAATGTTCTAATAATATAAAGGTTCCTGACTTTGTACCTTCACGGCATTCTATAAGAGAAGTTAAATCGAATGTAAAAATAAATTAATTTTAAAATGATACGAGAACTATGTTTGGAATAATCAAATATAGTAAGTCTGTTTGCAGTGGCGAGAGTCGGAACTAAAAACTCCATAACCAAAATAAAAAGTCAACTGACAGTTAACAATACAAAAATAGACGACACTAGCGCCACTCACAAACAAACTTATTGTGGTTTAACTGTGCATATGTTTAACAATGGGCTTTATTCAATTCTTGTACCAATTCGTATAAGAATGCGCTGCGAATTCAAATAATGTGGGGCACTTTGTTAAAAGGTATTTTTATTAACAGTCATTTTTTAAACCAAGGATAGAAATGAAATAATACTTTTTATAAAAATTCACGAAATAATGAAGTTTATTTGAATTCTCGGCGCATTCTTATACGAATTCCACTCTACTTTAACTTCAACAAAATTTTCAATATGCGAGACATTTATAGAGGACTAATTTACTTGACCGAACCTCTGTAAGTAAAATATATAATATCTACTATAAACTTATTTTAATATATTTTGTTCTTTTTTTTGTTTAATACTAAAAAAAATTTGCAATAATATCATTTGAGACAAAATAATCACAATAAAAAAAAAAATCATAAATAAACGATAAAAGATCGGTGAAATATATGACATTATATATCATGATATTTATCAACAATATAATAGCAATGATATATGTCATGATATTATTATCCATGATACATATCACAATCATTATCCATGATACTTATCACGATATTTATCAACGATATAACTAATGATATATATCCACGATACATGTCATGGCATTTATCAACAACACAACTCAATATATATCATGATATTTATCAACAATGTCATGATATTTATCCATGATACATATCACAATATTTGTCAACGATATAACTTATGATATTTATCCACGATACATGTCGTGATATTTATCCACGATACGTGTCATGATATTTATCAATGATACAAATCATGATATTTATGCTTGATACATATCACGATATTTATCCACGATACATTTCACAATATTATTTATCGACGACACAACACAATGATATATATCATGATATCTATCAACAATGTCATGATATTTATCGATGATACACGTCATGATATTTATAAATATCGGATTTTAACAAATCCTGTAAACAATAGGTACAATTCACTAATAAATAAATTTAATACATACGCAGATCCATTCATTTTGTGCAAATTCAATACAAAACAACCTTAGTTAAAAGTGGTGTTAGTAAAGTTATATATAACAGTAAATAATTTAGTACATTACAGTTTTTTCACAATAAAACTGATACTTACTATACTACTCCTTTGGGGTGGATGCAGTATGGGCGTTCCGATGCCTATGAATAGGCATTGGCTGGCTTAAATGATCACTTTGACAAGAGCGCTACTTGTAGCTTTTTGGCAAACACAGTGGCAACACTGTAGAAATTAAATAGAAATGCAACGGTTGCCAGTAAAGAAAACTGTATTTCTCAATTAAGCCGAGACCATCCCTTTCTCAACAGATTTTAATAAAAAGTAAAAAAGAAAGTACACGGTTGGCGCAGTTGGCTGAGGCGGCAGTCTCTCAAAGGGGAGGTGCCAGGTTCAAACCTCGACGGCGGCGATGTATTCCACACTTTGCGATACAGGCTTTTAGCCTAGTGCGAGGTGTGCAGGAAAGTATTTGGGTTCGTGTATGCAAGCCCAGATCCTTTTTATAAAAAAAAAGTATACATTAGATGAGATTGTACATTAAATTGGATGAATTTGACACGAAACAATAAAGATATGTATACATTAATCGATTAAATTAAAGGATCAGTATTCATTATTGTACATTGTGCCTATAAATATGTACACATTAATATTATAGTATTTATAATTATTGTTTGTTGAAAAGTCAGTATTTGATTTTGAATAAGTAATTTGTTTAACAAACTTTAGACCACAATGTTTCTATGATATGTATAAAATTTGTATCTACGTTATTTACACTAGAAAAATATTATAGCCTATCGTATCAAATACTCCAGATTAGTAAATTTTCATATAAAGAAATACAACCTATAGGTAAATAAATTAAGGTAATGTAAATATCTTACCAAAATGATTTAATAATATTACGTAAATGCTTTATAAAGACTTTGTTTAATACTAGTAATCCATAGTGATGAGAGATTGCGTTGTATTTTACAGTCGTAATAATCAAAGTCGTTTATTATTTACAATCCATTGTATTAATCAACTTATAAATTAACTTAACTCATAAATTGTTTATTGTGCTTTCATTATAATATACTAGTTATCTTGCTTCATACTATGTTACTGTCTCTGAGGAAATGCTAAAAGAGCCCTTTACACTCTTTAGCATTGATATTGTGCATAATACCTGCTGTATATTCCATTTAATTATTATATGTCTAATTATGTAAAACTGAAGAATCCAAGTGCCCGATACAGGGTCTAAGGACGATAAACAACAATAAACAATGTGTGAAACGATAGAAAAATCCAAGTACAACAAACACTTGAAGAACTTAATATGCTGTTAGTTATAATACTACTCGTACATACATAAGTAATGTAGTACTCAATGTAGACTAATTGATTATTACAGTCGAGTTATACAAGTTGATTATTGTAATCGAATTGTACAAGTTGATTATCGTAATCAAATTTTACAAGTTTATTTTATTGCAACAGAATTTCTCAAGTTTGATTAATACATTTTATTATACTTGATTATAACTTGATTACTGTAATTACCTTGTACCAACTGATTACTACAAATAAACTGTAACTGTACAAGCTGATTATTACAATCAAATTATACAAGTTGATTACTAGAAACGAATTGTGTAAGCCAATTATTATAATAGAATTTACGACTTGATTACTAATATCGAATTTTTCAAGCCGATTATTACAATACAATTTTACAAGTTGATTACTAGAATCGAATTTTACAAGTCAAATACTTTCGTATATAAAATTATGATATTTTTACTTATCGATATAGTAATGGAATATGCTATCCCTCATCACTATTACTTTCGCCAAATGTTCCCCAACGTAACACATGCAGGACACAAGACATTGCTCCTCAGAGCTGTCTGTTACAGCCCCTATTGTATCTTTTGCCAACACAAGAAATATACACTAAATCAGTGCTCCTCAAACTTTTCAGTGTGACGGACCGGCTGCAATTTTTCTATTACGTCGGGGAACGGTACCTTTTTTTATTGATTATATTTAGTTTACGATCATCTCAAATATGTAATAAAATTTGGTTGAATAGATTTACTTTTCCTATTCAAGGGTACTTTTTTTTCTATAGAAGAAATTCTTTAAAAAACTCAAATTTTTAGTCCATTTCGCGACGCTATTTGCAGACCGGCGACTGAGGGCTCACGGACCGGCACCGGTCCGCGGATCACCACTTTGAGGAGCACTGCATTAAATAATATAGTTAATTAATGTCAAACAATTCTCCAGAATATGTATTGTTTTTATTTTTTTACTGTGTTAAGGCCCCGACACACTACGTAATTTTTAAAATGTCATGTTTGACATTTCATTATATTTTGAAAAAAAATGGTACAAACGTCAAGTCAGGGACTTACTATCACTAGCTTCTTAATTCTGTATCGCTCTGATTGATATTCAATGCAGAATATATATAATGAGAGTTTTTGGCGTCTGAGCAGCCTGGCCTTAGACAACTGGCATGTACATTTGCCATCCGAGATGAGAGAAACTACTACTCTTATGCCCAATCCCACCAACTTTTACCTAGGAAGGAGAGCCCTAAGAAATTTCCATACAAAAACAGAGACAATATTCTATTTATTGAATAAAGAACATCAGCTTGCAGCACCACCACACCCTAAATCCATATGAAATGCAACACGCAACCCACCTACTCTGGGCGGAGATATTTGGGCACCTAACGTAGGTGAGTTGCGTGTTGCATTTCATGTGGATTTAGGGTGTGGTGGTGCTGCAAGCTGATGTTCTTTATTCAATAAATAGAATATTGTCTCTGTTTTTGTACGGAAATTTTTTAGGACTCTTCTTCCTAGGTAAAAGTTGGTGAGATTGGGCATTAGAGACACAGTTCTGAAAATGCTCACTATACCTATCTACTTTCGCTTGAATATCCGCTTGAGCGATACAAGATAATATTATTCGGTCTGAAAAATCAGAAATGCTTAACATCACAAGGGTAGTATCAAATACATAAACGAAAAGAAATACCTTAACAATCACTGTGAACACTTTGTGTATAAAAACTGCATTTTGCATAACTCCTACTTATTGTAAAATATAAGATTTCAATGTACCAATAAATACCGTAATTAGGGGTGTCTTTGTGCCACTTTTTGTAGTTTTTTCGATGTACTTACATAAAAAAATAAGTAATATATTTTTAAAGTAATGATTGAAATGAATGGATTGATTTGTTGCCTATGTAATGATTATCATTTGGAGCTAATAAAACATCACATAAGTGAGAAAACGACATTTATGTGTGCAGCAATCTCACCTCATGGTATGGGGCGAAATTGTGCCATCAAAGTCTAAATCCATCTTTATAAAAGACAAATATTGTAGCTACAAACTGGTTGCAATAATAAAATAATAAGTGGCCCAAAAATAAAAGAGCATGAAAACCGAACGTCTACGAACGGAACGGAACAGCTGTTCCAATTAACTTTCTGACGCCTTCAATAGATGGCAGTAATATTACCGTTTTCGAACTAGTTAAGGGTTTGAATTAATTTGCAAGACTTTAAGTGCCAAACTCAATAATATGTGCGGCACAATCTCGCCCCCGGTGTCACAAAGACGCCCCAGTTTTACCGGTACATATTGATTTGACTTTCGTACAATTAATACTATTCCGTAATTTAATTACAATATACACTATGTACAGTATATAATATGTATTGCAATATATCAATCTTTTATAAATACCTACATAACCTATCACTCTCTTTAGTTTAGAATACTACTAACTAACTCAGTTCATGTTCTCAGGCTGGTGAGGGAAGTTGGCCTTGTCGAAATCATCATCGTCATCTGAAATAAGAGAAACGTACAAAGTTTGATTTCATTGAGAGAATGTGTGTGTTTTTGGTGTGGATGGAATGGACTATGACGTGACAGCATATAGATACGTGCCAGGTTCAAACCCTGGCGCTGGCGATGTATTCCACACAGGCTTTTAGCCTAGTGCAAGGTGTGCAGGAAAGTATTTGGGTTTGAGCACGCAAGTCCGGATGCTTTTCTTTAAAAAACAAAAAAAAAGTAGTATATCTTACCATATTCTTCTTCTGCATGTAATCCCGGATCCGCCTGGTCTAAACTAATATTTACATCATTAATATTATTGTCTTCCGCGTGGTTCTTGTTGATATTCTCAAACGCATTGTGATCCACGCCAAAGTGGAACACATCGTCTTTGTCCTCTGAGAACGGCACCTTTAAAGGAAACTTCTTCACAGAATCGTCCTCACTTAATTTCACATCGTTTTTATCAAATTTCGACTTGTAACGAACAGGCGGTTTGGCTTCATCAATTTTATCTGCATTTTTTTTCACTTCGTCCGAAACGCCGTCCGGTTTAACCGCATAGTCGCCGCTCTTGTGTTGTTTCTCGTCGTTGACGATCAATTCGGGTGCGAAACCATCAGGCACTATGGGTCTAATAACTTCTATGTGGAGACTTCCGTTCAATGGGACGATACTGTCACCTTTTCGTTTCACTGAGGAATTCGTCGTAGAGGACTTTGGTGTCACAACGTCACCAAAATTATTATAATTAGGCAGTTCAGGTTCCTAGAAATAAAATAAAATTCATTAGTTTTAAACTCATTAGAAATATTAGTACATAAACATGCAAAAAGTCGGGATAAGTAAGATAACTTAGCTAATACTGAAGATATCATCCTAAGACTTATATAGACTTATTTAGACATCCTAAGAATATGGATAAATGAGAATATATTTTGTAGTGATTCTAGTGATTAGAAATTTGATTCTTGTAAATTCTCTCTATAAAAACTAACCCCAAAGTTACCTCTTAAATTTACTGAAACTTGAGGTTATTCCCGTAGTCTGTTAGATATAATGCTGTAATTTAGTTGATAAAATGTTTAATGCAAGACGCAGTGACCCTAGTGCATATTTTTTTTTATAATCGGTCTCCTTTTAATGAGCCAAAACCGATTTCTGGTTTACGTTATTCTGATTTTGTGCTTACACTCATACAAAATTCGATAAAGCTGAAGCAAAACATGTACTCTACTGCTTCTTCAGCCCTCTGTCCTCCACTGCTGGATATAGGCCTCCTCCATACTCTTCCATTCCTTCCTGTTGTTTGCTGCTTGCAGCCAGTTTTTTCCCCCACAGCGGCTATGCCGTCGGACCATGTCTTTTGGGGTCTTCCGACGCCTCTTTTTTCCTCCCAAGGTCTCCATTTTAAGATTCTCTATAGACAGATAACTCTAGAATCAATAGTATTGTCTTACCCGTCTGTTAACAGGAACCCTGTCAACATCATTTTCAATGATATAAACATCGTTGCTGAGATCCACCTGCTTGTTGACATTTCTGACACTCAACTTAGGCTGCGGATAATAGAAAGGGAACTGCTTCTTCCCCTGCATTTTCTTCAACATCTCTGTTAATTCCTAAAATAGATTAAATTTTTTATGAGATTATTGAAATTCTGAGAGCATTGGATTTTCTACATGTCGCAGTTGAATATAACAAGTATGATCTATTCTTGGCAGCCAGCGGACGTTAGCTGCAAGTGGAGTTCAAGATGTTGGTAGCCCTGATTGTCGAATCTTGTCACGAGAGCTGTCAAAGTTCCGCAATTTTCTCACACTGTATCTTTTACTAGTATCCTACAATGCCGAAAATATTACAGAGCGGCGCTAGAGAAATCATTTTAAAGGCAAGATAGTTTTGCGAGTTCTGCATATAACAGTTCTGAAATATAATTTGAAAGTATCGAAAAAATGTAACCATATCTTATTATCAAATCAAGCAACACTAAACCAAGTTTGCTCCGTGAGACTTCTACGAAAAATAGACTATAGAAGTTATCTCAACAGATATACATGCAGTAGATGGATGGACTGGAATTGGTGAATGTTACTCAAGTGTAAAGTGATCAGTGCTGCGATCTCTGCCAGCTAACCCCAGTCATATAAAGTACCTACAGATAGAGAGAACAAAATAGTAGAGAAAGGACTTACAGCTTTATCCCGCTTCAGCACATCTATTACAAGATTCTTAGTCATCAGTTCGCTGTTCAGTTGCCTCTGTGACTCGGACAAGGACATCTGCAAAAGTAAAAACAATAATTCGCATACAATTCTCCTTAATAAACTATGTATGGAAGGTTTTCCTGTCAATGTATGGAGAAATTTATTTTTACGAATATCAGAACACAAGAGCTGTAAAAACTTGGGTATTTTAACGAGTAATTTCAGACTGCATATTTAGTTTTTAATTATGATACTACTTTTAGACTTCTACCAGGCCCTAAAGATAAAAATTTGTACTCGAAACATCATTTTTCACATCTTTAGGGCCTGGTGGAGGTCTAAAAGTAGTTAAAAACTAAATATGCAGTTTATTGTATTCAATCATAGGTAGGCCCGAGTCGGGCACTTGTACTCGTCAATTTTTACATATCATATATAAACTATCAATACGAAACACCTGAACAGATTAAAGAGAAAGAAGTCAAATCTATTGATGCCGATTGGAGTGTAAAGAGTTCCAATTGGCGTTTTGTCACAGGCATACATGGGGATAACAGGATCAAATGCTGAACTGAGTGTATAATGATCAGGTCAGCATTCTTGTCAAACAGTAGTTTTTTCCTGTGCTTGCTTCTCGTACTTGCTGCATTCTAATTTCAATGCTTCTAATTCATTCTGAAAATGCAACAAAATTAATTTTCTCTAGTTTAGTGTTTAAAGAAAGTGCAGCCGTTTTATCTCTCTATCTATTCCCAAATTGATAGGTGTTCAAAACGTCCCACACATTTTTTGTATGAAAAGTGGTACAGACATTTGACTGAAGTTCCCACAAATGCCGCAGCAATTGCTAGGAATTTCATTCATTCTAATCGTGAGGTTGGCAACCTTGTGGCAACATAACAATGACATTCCTCCTCACACTCCCCCGTTCTCCAACAAATTTGCTGGGACAGACAACAATCTTAATCAACTAGTGAAACTTATGTTTGTCCCATTCTCGTAAAGTATTTTTAGTAGCAGTTAAACGGAGATAGTAGGAGTCTACTCAAGCAGGGCTTAATCTTGTCATCTCTATACTATAATTACTCTGAGGATTTTGCCAAAGCCATCGCTATATTATCTAAATCTAAGCCATGACATTTTTGTTATTGTTTGATAATATGCTATAATTGTAAAAATTGACGAGTCCAGGTGCCCGAATGGGCCAACGGATGATAGAAAACAATAAAATAAAACATTCAAATAACATCACCAAGGCAACCCCACTATCGTGACGTCACCTTACCTTGGAGATAAACACTTGGTCTACGGAATATTTTTTTCTCGTACATATCTTTCAATCTTTTGTGACATCATCATTGCCAAATGTCACTTGGACCTGGCCTCCGTGATAAATATTACGTGGGCCTCGACTTTGCTATGACCATAGACGAGAAGTATACTTAAGACTTTCTCTATGACTTTTCACATGGTTGCGGTTGGGGCCAAAATAGAGGAAGAGCATTGAGATACCTACACTACAACTTGAACCATCACCTGTAATTTCTCAATCTCATTTTTCAACACGACTTTCTCCTTAACGTGAACTTGTGCTAACTCTGCCAGTGCCTTTTTCTCCACGCCCAACTCCAGTAGTGCTTTGTTCTTGGCTTCAGTCTCCTCTGTAACAATACAACAGAACACATCATACTCCAAAGTACAAACACAATATTAACATAAATTCGCAGCAAAAAATAAAGAGAATATTGAAATTGTGATTGGCTTTTGGGGTAGAAACCATAACATTAAGGATGAGATGCTGGCATGAGAACATTGGCGCATCGAATTTGTTGTTTTGAAATTGCTTGTTGTTCAAATTGGATTATGTGTTCCCGACGAAATGCCAGCAGACGTTCTACACTCTGTTAGCATTGATGTGCTTATCTTTTCTTATTGCTCCTCTTGATTGTTAATAGACTATAACTATGTAAATTTGACGAGTCCAAGTGCCCGAAATTAGGGCCTAAAGACGATAAATGAACAATAAACAATAAATCCCTGTCTGTCATCCGGATACCATAAGTACACCTTTCAATAAAAGCTCTAAAGTCTAGGGAACAGGCAGAATCCGGTGGGCCACCCCAGTGGTGTGCGAGGAGAGACTGTAGTTGGAGTGGCCAGAGGTTTTGGAGACTGCAAGAGGCAGGGGCCTCCGGCGAAGATTTACAGACGCTTTGAGTCCCAATCCAATCAAGGACAAGCAGAGAAAAATGACATAACTGGACTTTGTAACACTTTTCTATGGAGACTTTATATTTTTTTAAATGTATAACACAAGCAGATTACTGGTCGCTAGTCTTCAATGTATCCGCTACTGTCTATTGTTATTTCTGTTTTTTTCTCGAGCAATCCCTTTCCATACTTCCTCTCCCTCCAATCCTCCCTTATAATCCTCTTCCTCATATAATACTATAAGTTTTCATTTCTTTCTTCAGGATGACTGTTGCTTTTGCAATAAGTCCACCCTTTGGCATACTACTGTGCCTAATAAGATTTATTTGTTACATATTTATATTTGGTCTGTGGCTAATAAAGATTTATTTACTTAATACACATAATTTTATTCTCTATGTTTATGACCGTCGATCCATTTTTAAGGAAAAAATGAAAAACTAAATATTTAGATTAATCCACAAAAAAATGACTTTAGATTTCGTGACTAGTATTCGAGGGTTTGCACCCTCATCGTCAGGCGATTGTGAATAAAGTAAATAGGAATATAGAGACAGTCAGTATTTATATGAATTGAAACAATATATCGGGAGAAGCCCGTAATTTAAAAATGTAAGAAGGTAGATAGTTTTGCAAACAAACAAAAAACTACAGTGATGAATAGCTATCACAAAAGAGCCGTGTGGATAGACTTTATCAGCTAAACTTTCTCCAGCGTTTGTCTTTAAGCGATACAAGGGAAACCAAAAAAACCTATAGAAAGAACATTTTTTTAGAGGTTGCTTCCTCTATTCTAAGTTTTCAATTAGTCAAAATGTGGATCATATTTATTAAATTATTCTTAGATCATTTTATTTCACACAAAAACCCTAATTAGAGAGATGTGCTGAATTGTAATAATTTTGGAGGTTTAAGATCAAATAATTAAAGGTACCGCTTAATGAACCATACTCATATTTCAATTTCGTATATTCAAACTGTCACATCACTAAGAAGACATGGTACCTTAAAATCTGAAATATTGCACCAAGGGAAAAGTAAGATTACTCAGCTAATACTAAAGATATCATCCTAAGCCTTAAAACGAGTATAAATGAGAATATGATTTAGTGGTTCTCATGGTTAAAAATTTGACTTTTATAATTTTCGATATAAAAAATGATAACAAAATTACTTCAGAAATTTACTGAAACATGAGATTATTTCCATAGTTTTTTAGATATAATGAAAATGTTTAAGTGCAATGCAGTGACTCTAGTGAATATTTTTTTGATATTCAGTCCCCTTTTTATATCTATCTTTCCCCTCACGCTGCGTCATTTGCAGGGTAGGCAGAGAAGAAAGAGTGCCAAACTGCCCTATCCTTACAAACGCTCCTAGACTCCGTCACATTCATGCAATTTGTCATACTCGCTCTCCGATTCCTTTTACTCAAAACGGATTCATCCTTGAAGATCTGGTCGACATGATAGGACCTTTTACATTATTCTCATTTCGCGTTTATGCTCCCATAATAAATTGAATGAGTTGAAGAGATAACAGAACGATTTTTCTTCAAAGCATATCGCCCCTTAATACCTGGAACAAGATATAGGAAGTCGGATATGTCGCATCTTCAAAGAACAAAAAATTCCTAGAAAGTATCCTAAAAAAAACATTTTACGATATTAAATACTTCCTCCTCAAATAAAACCAACCAAATTAGGGTATTTCTGAAGTTATTTTTAAGTTAATAAAGAGTATGCATATTGACATTTCAAAAATTTCGAGAAACGGGAGACCTTAGATCTTGACAACCGTTATAAATATGCTTTGGAAAAAAATAGAGTAGATACATTGAAAATTTATCTAGGGAATAACCGTAAAACATTTTTTATATCTTGTATAGATTTCTCAAAAAAATTGTGAAAAACACCTTTGATCTTTTTTTAAGAAAGACAGAAACTTGTTTCCCGAAAGTCATGTAGATTTTTTTGTCATTGTTAATTCTCTCAACATGCCCCATACATCTAAACTCATTAACTTTGATTCTAGTCACTACGCCCTAATGTCTTACAGTCACTCATCTCTCTATTAATAACCTCATTCCTTATCCTATCTCTCAGAAAATTAACATCGACAACATAATTTTCAAATAATCGCAAAGTACAGTTTGTAAACATAATATTAACATAGATTCGCTGCAATAGACAAAATTAAAATTGAATTGGTCCTTGGGGTAGAACCCAGATCCATCTTTATAGAGATGATTGGGACATGTCATCTACATAGATCCCAGAAGACTACGGCTTTTAACAAAAGCTATGGATGCCGATGTAGTAGACAGAAAACAAGTGGGCTGCCCTGGAAATATCTGACAGTAAAAGGTGGTACTAGGAAAGTATGGATGGTCATAAAAAGAGTTGGAGGAACTATTACACTATTTTTTCGTTGGCTAGGCTGCGGTTGGTCCCGGTTGAGTGCATAGAAAGTCAGAATGTGTTTTTTTTAAAAAGAATGTCGTAAATTCATAATATTTTAGCCTTGAAATTTCACTCTGGTCTGAAAAAGTTTATCTTGTCTTAAAAAGCATTTTTTTTTTAAATAAAATAAGTGTAAAAGTTGCATTTTAGTCAAGGCACCATACATGGTTGAGCAGTTGGTCGAGGCGGCAGTCTCTCAAGCGGGAGGTGCCAGGTTCAAACCCCGGCGCTGGCGATGTATTCCACACTTTGCGTTACAGGCTTTTAGCCTAGTGCAAGGTGTGCAGGAAAGTATTCGGGTTTGTGTATAAAAGTCCAGATCCTTTTTTATATAAAAAAAAACTTTAACTCAGAAACATTTGAAAATGATATAGGGGTACTCTAAGAAATCAAAATGTCATCAATTGATAAATGGTTGTCAAGATTCAAGAACACAAAGATTATAGTGAACCATCTTAAGATGTTATGACTGGGTGTGTTTACTTATAGTTGTGTAATACTGCCATCAAGATAAGAACAAGTCAATGACCACATTATTACATGATAATACAGTTTGCCTTGCATGATGTACCCCTAATAACAAAACATTCATACCTCTGAGACGCCAAAATAACGACGCCTGTTCACTTATACACTTGGATTGTTGGGACTTAACAATCTCAATGCTTTTTTCTTGCGTTGTGTATAAAACGTAAACGCCGATAATTGTTGTAATTATGAAACAAAGTGTTATTGTGCGCCCTCGTAAACAGCGGTGGGGCCGTGGAGACGACATTGTTACAAACAGGTTCAAAACTTTTCTTATTATTTTAAACTTATGACAGAACACACTTTACATTTCATGCGATAACTTTTGTAAGTGATGTTAAAAGCCGACAAACGAAGAACAAAGCCATATGTGTATAAATTGAAGAATAATTGTCGATACAAACACAACACCCATCGCAACAATAAGAAACGCAATGAAAATTCCTCTCGAACAGTGTTGCCACACTTTTAAAATCTAAATCTGTATTTCAAAGTCTAGAAATCTGTATAAATCTGTATGAGATTATAATAAGCCAAAATCTGTATAAATAGGCATAAAAAGCCAAAAAATCTGTATAAATGAAATTTTAAAACAAACAAAATATTGTAGTTTATTGAAAAACTAACCTTTGTGGTGCCTTTTTGAGAAAATAACAGTACTCGTGCTTCCATAAAATATACTAATTTCTTTTTGTACATATTTTTACTCATTCTACAAATGAGATTTTCATCTATTTACTAATTATCAAATGACAATTGTGATCGAATCTGTTTCTTTTTACTTTATTCTTATGATTTATCATAGAAAATTTCCAAAAACCCAAAAATCTGTATAAATCAGAGTAAAATTTGTTATCTGTATTTGTCTGTTCCCGTTGCCTAAAATCTGTATAAATACAGATAAATCTGTATATATGGCAACACTGCTCTCGAACAATTCGAATTGTCAAAATGATGATTTGACAGCTACGTTGTTGCCAGAATAATAATTAATAATTTATTTGTATGAAAGTTGTTCGAATCACATTTTGTTCGAATTCATTGTCAGAAGCACAGTTGTAGAATATAATTGATATTCGAATATTATTTCTTCATAAAACTGCTCTCTGCAAATCACAGTTAGTAGGTACCTATCTAGTATCTAACAGTTATTCGATTCTCATTTTATTCTCACCGCTATATTCACAGATATATTTTGTAGCATGCAATATTGTAAAAAAATAAGTTAAATTTCGTCAAAAGACCTAAACGTTTTCGTAGTCTGTATTGAATTACCTAGTTTATATTTTTGCAACATTTTTAACAAATTATTTCTCACATTTACACTGTATAATATAGGTATTCGTTTTTGCCCCTCTATCGATATAAGTAGGAGTGGTACATTATAATTTTTGAACAAAACTGCGTATTCTAATGGTTGCACATTCGAATTATTTTATTCGCTGTCGAACTAGGTACCTATTGTGATTCGAATAATTTTTGTGTTTTTAAACATTTTCGTTATGTTAACCTTGAAAAATCATCTCTAATAATACTGGGCTATATTGGCAACATTTTATAGACGCACGTGCGCATGTGTAAAGAATGACGTTTGACACTGACAGCTTGTTAACGCGTTGCATGCAATGTTTACAATTTGAAACCCAGATTATCAGTTTTGTTTGTGTTTAAAAATAGTTTAGATATTAATTATAACTGAGCTGAAATTAACAGGTCTGTGAAATAGTCCAAAGTGTTAACTTCAAATCGACAGCATATTGGGTAACTCATGAAATTATTCGTATTTTAACTCATTAAAACTGAAAGTTATGTACCGATTTCGAGTTTTCTACAACGAATAGTTTGGTAAATTATTATGATATAAAGTATTAGGCAGTTTAATTGATTGTGGCACAATTATGAGGCACTTTAATAAATTATTTTTATCCTCATTGATTTTTATCCTCATTGTTTGCATTTATATTGGGATGCTCTCTGTCGCTTGCCGTGTATTCTAATTACATTTCATTACAATGCGAAGAGAGAGGATCACACACGAAAAGAATCTTCGAGAAATGGAAAGAAAGCGGCTGATTCAGATTCGTACGAATATCTCGTGTTGATATTATCCAGTCCAGCAAACTTCAACAAGCGAGACATCATTAGAAACACGATGGTTAAATCTACTACCAAATAAACACATTTACTAACGAGAGTTACAAAGAGAAATGGAAGCATTATTTTGTAATCGGCACTCAGAAACTATCTGCTGAAAAAGTTGGTCTTATTGGAGAAAGAAAATAGCAAATATGAAGATATGTTATTCATACCAAAGTTGAAAGATGAATATTCTTCGCTGACTGCTAAGTTGTTGGAGTCTCTGAAGTGGGTCTTTGAGAACAATCCTAGTTTGTTGTACGTGTTGAAGTGTGATGACGATTCGTTTGTAAGATTAGATCTCATTCTTAAGGAGTTACATATCTTCAGAAGAAATGCCCTTCAAACACATCCCAACTATGAAATATCTGACGGAAGATTTAAGGTAAGTACATTGAATTGATTTCTTTTTTCAAAAATAGGTGTATTGATGAACATGGTTGTCTTTCAGTAGTAATACACATCTGTATATTTTTCTGGGTTACAACATGATAAATGACTGGCGCCACATGCGAAAATTTTGTCATAAAACATAAAAAAGTAGATAAAACAAAATTGTTTAAAAGTCTATCTATCTAGTTTATTTTTGTGAACAAACCGTTTTGTGAATTTGGTTTTCACCACTGGTTCTTTTTTTTTGTAAATTACTTCCATAAAAAATAATTCGCCGAAATTGACTGAAACTTGAGATTATTCCCACAGTTCGTTAGATATAATGATGTAATTTGGTTGATAAAATGCTTAAAGTAAGACATAAGAATAGACAGTGTAATTGTCTACCTACATTTAACTATGACATATTTATAGCAAGTAGTTATATCTCAACAGATACACAGCAAAGGATGGACCTTCTATCATGTGATCACTTTACATAGCAACAGTAACATTCACCAATTCCAGTCCATCCATCTAAGGTCTGGGTTCGATTCTCGGCCGCGGCAGATGGATGGACTGGAATTGGTGAATGTTACCTAAGTGTAAAGTGATTACATTAAGCCAGCTAACGATCAGTCATAAGCCTGATGGAAGGTCCATCCTTTGCTGTGTATCTGTTGATATATAACTACTTGTTATATTCAACTACGATATGTAGAAACTTCTGATGGTCTCACAAAAATATAAACTTGTGATTGTCAAAATAATTTTGCATATTTATAAGTTTTTGTCACCATTGGTACTTCTTCTGATAATGTTTATTGTCATGAAAAGTTGTAATTAGGTAGTTTAGATTGTTATGAAATGATTATTTCTCTTTATTTATTTATTTATAGAAACAATTTATTTATTTATTTATAGAAACACAATATGCCCGCAGTTGGTTTGTATTGGGGATATTTCAAAGGAAATGCTCACGTCCAGAAGAAAGGCAAATGGATTGAGAAAGACTTCATACTTTGTGACAGATATCTTCCTTACGCTCAGGGTGGCGGCTACATCTTATCCTATGATGTGGTGGAATTCATTGCAAGGAACTCCCCTTACTTGAAGTTAGTATTTGGATTTGATTGGTAGACATATGGGTAACTATATTGATTGGTTTGGAAAGGAGAAAGGGCAAAATTGTATGAATTAAATTGGATCTTGACCCATCCGCGCCCAGGGATAATTTCGATATTTTCTAATGTGTTTTTACCTACAATTACTGTGTAGAAGTTTTATCACCGTGGCTCCCATACAAAGTGAGTAATATGTATTGATGATTTAGAACATTTTGCATCGTTTTACCGAGTATTCTGGCTTATTTTAAGTGCAAAATGAGAAAACACATGTAGAATATATTTAATTCGATAAAGTACGTAGGTATTACTAATTGGTAAACTATTTGTGGCGTTAGGTTGAGTCATAAAAGGTCGCACCTGTTAACTGCTATTATACAGAAATCCTGCAACAGCAT